>PVKZ01000487.1:0-600000 GCA_004027375.1 Macroglossus sobrinus | reverse complement strand
CAACATTATATTCAACTCCATCCAGGAAGCAGAAGTCCTCTGGCAAAAGTCTAAAATTCAGTTTCAGACTCCTCCCTCATCTCATTTCCTCTTTCCGCCTCTCTTCCTACAGTTTTATCTAGGGAGTAAGGGGAGATTTATTTCTTAACTGTTCGAGCAGCTATAATTCAAGTAGGTTAAAAAAAAAAAAAAAAAACCTTTTGTTCCTCGTGCTTCCTGCCACCAGAATAGGTGCTGTTAAAGTATAGTGAGCTCTAAATATGTTTCTATGGTTTATACTTCCCACAAGTAACAATGATTGGTGACTTAGTGATGAGAAAACAGAGGACTTTTCGCTCTCTCTGCAGAATCTGAGGCAGGAATTTTTATTATTTGTGTTTACTTATTTATTAAATTTATACAGTGCCTTTCTCCAAAGGAACAACAAATATGTAACATCCAAATATCATCATTTAGCATTATAACAGTAAAATACAGAGGTCCAAAGCAAGGGTAGGCAGCCCCAGTGAAGGTGTATAAAAGGCAGGAGCTCTAAGACAATGTGAATTCTTATGTAATAGGCAAGCTATGCAAGTTTGGTTCTCTTAGTTTTTCTCAGGTGTCACATGCCTTTTAAGGGAGAAAAAAAAAACTTTTCTTAAAAGATACTGTGGCCAGCAGGATAACCTTTAAAATCCACACACTTTTCTCCACCATTCCTAGGATCCTGTTCCTGGGATATAGAGCTTTCCCCTGATGGAACTGCTAACATTTTTAAAACCTAACTAGATCATATCAGAGGAAGGGAAAAGACAAAATTCAGTTTATCCTTATTGGGTGTTAATGACCCTGTAAGATGTAATTTCTTTTATTCTATTCTGTTACCTAGAAAATCTATCACAGCCTTGTAGTATTGATTGTTCAATCTATAAAGAGCTTGGTTTACAGCATGACTGTTAGTAACAGGGTTATTTTAATGAGTGACTCTTCAACACCTCAGATTTTCACTAAATTCCAACCCATCAGCCTAACAGTCTAATGCTAAATGTCTTCGGTGATGAGAGCTTATCTCCCTTCCCTATCATGAGAAGCTGATGTCCAGGTAACCAAAAATAAAACTCATTCTGTGTCGTTTATGTGAAAACAAATGGCCATTTCAAATAAAATGGGTATGCCATGTCAAATAGGAAGCAGAACTGGAGGTCCAAATCATTCTTAGATACATCAAATCTCTGACCAAGGAAGATCTTGAAGCAGTTTATGTTCACTCTGAAATTGTGGGCAAACTCAGCCAAAGCAGAGCGAGCCCATATTCAGTAGTGTCTGCAGGGCAGAAAAATGGTCACTGACCAGCATTCCATCTCTGAGGCACTGGTTCCACTTTAGTGCGCACCAACGGGGTGTACTATTACATTAAAAAAAAAAAAATGGAGGGAAGCCACAGAGGTATTTGCAGCTCTTACTTTTTGAAACTTATTTCCCAAGACCAAACATGAGTTGATCATCAACCAGCTAAAGTTTTAGCCCAATAAAAGGAGGACAGATGAAAATCTGGATCGGAGAGTGTTCCCACTTCAAGGTCATAGTTATAGCATTAAGGACCATAATAACTCCACAACTCAAGATTAAAGAGCTATGAAAACAAGCAAATGGTATTGTTCAGTTGCTCCTTCTGTTCTGGTGTAATAGACAGTGAGTTTGACTCATAGATTTTTCATAGGTTTCCTCTGAATTAGTTAATAAGGTATCAAACTAAGTCTGCTTTAATGGACTGAACATGGTGGCCTCTTCTGGCCTGGCCCAGTGAGCATTTCAAGTCTCTTCCAATGTGCCATTGCTTTAGTCTTTGTCCAAGTCTCAGCAACCCAGGCTCTGGCAAGGACTGGCTTTAACTGTCTTCAACTGTCTTCTCGTTCTGTCTCTGTTTTCTATCATTTGTTAAGTAGTCATACCCACTGCCAGGCTTTGTTGGCAGAGTTCTTTTGCTCATCCAGAAAATGTAACCAACATACTGACCTGCCTTTAGGCTCTTTTCTTTGGTTATAGTTTAAATTCTGGAACTAACCAGTTGTCCCCCGATCAAAAATCCAAGGCAACATATGAACTCTGGAAAGAATATAGTCAGGTTCTGTTGTCCCTAAGAAAGAGAAGTGGCAGGAAGGTGTCCTGGTCCTTTCACCTTAGAAGTCTCCATGTGATAGAGGCTTATTTTCAAATATTGACTCTGTCAGCAGTAGCATCAACTTGGCCTCAGTTACAGGAGAAATTACTATCACTAATTATAAAAAACTTAGAATGACAGATGCTTTGCAATAAATACCTAGAAAAGAGAGAAAAACAATATATTTTTTAACTTTGTTACTATTCTTTCTGTGACATTCTGTTTGCTTGGAGCTTAGTTTCTCTTATGTGAGATAAAGAAAATAAGATGCAGGCCCCCCTTTTTTCCTCTAGAAAAACTCCTTCTCAGCTCTGCTAGCAATTTAAATGCCGTGATCATACCCATTAGCTTCTCTATCATTGTAATTGTTGTTAATTGTTATAACTGTTTTAGTTATTAGTGGTGTCATTATTGCTCTAGGTCCTCTGTCTGTTTTATGCTGAATATATTAGTGCTTTGCTTTGAATTACCGGGCTTTATTTAGTGCAGAGTTACGTTCTTTTTGGAGAGACATTGAGAAATGCTGGCATTAAGCTTTATTCTTTTGTTTTTCATTCCAAATGGACAGACTGGAAAAAAATAATTAGATGGAATAATGTCCTCAAAATGAGAATGAGGGTGTTTTGAATTAATTAAATGGTCAGAATGCAGCACCATTTCTGATCTTAGATTGCTGCCAGAGTAGTGTAAAACTAAAGGAACTCCAGTCCAGCCCACAGAGGCAATCTTCTCTCAGGCTCCCAGTTCCTCACTGATTTAAAGATATCACAATCTCCTCATGTATCACTTGTTATCAGTGAGTTGCACAAGTTTAGAGTAAAGCTGGACTGGCCTTGCAGACTTCCCGGCCTTCACACTCCTTCTGGGGCCAAACTTCAAGAATTAAGCTCCTCAACCTTACCTCTTCCCCTCTTCAAGGTCTTTAAATAATACCTATCCTCAGTCAGGTTTTTATTATGCTTCAGGAAGCTTTTCCTGACCCCTCCAACTAGGTTAGATTCCCTACCATGCACCCTCAACATCTCCTTTGCCAACATTGTAATCATAAATATATAAATTTTTGTTTCCCCGTGCCTCCCCGACTGGATAGTAGCCCTAAGGACAGGGACCACGTATGGCCAGTGCTCATTTCCCAACATCTAGCATAGTCTCTGGCACTGAGTAGGTGCTGTATATATGCTTGTTGAATCCTCAGGAGTGAATGCAGTGAAGTGTACACACTTACACATAAATGCAAACCACACATGTCAACAAGGAGCCTGCAGTGCAGAGTACAGTCTCATCCAGTCAAGGTGTTCCTCCTCTCTGATTTCCTTAATACTGGAATACCTGTCTAGTTAGCAAGTCCAACCTTCTCCTCCTTTTTATTTCTTCATTCTGCTTATTTTTCAGAGCTTTTTTTTTTTTCTGTCATGGTTCTGATGATTCTGACTATTTGGCTAGGCTGACCTATCTTCTGGATTCCTGAGCTCTATCTTCTTTTGGCCTTCAACTTATGAAGAACTAAAAGCATTGTCCATCTTTATTTTTTCTTGGAAGGTTTTTGTTCTCCTCTTAGATTCTTGCTTTCTCTGTGGTCTACTATCTTGTAGAATAGGTCTTTTTCCAGGTGTTCTCCCCAGGGGCCTTAAATACCTGGTTTCAAATCACTTTTTACATATATACCCAAAAGGCACTCATAATCCTAGGTGCTATCCTACATCCAGGCACGTGGGGAGCAGTACCCCGCAGTGACCATCTGCTATGCCAGAAAAAGCCAAGATAACTTTGTCAGTATTATCATTTGGATATATCAAGTTATGTTTTTAAAATCTGTTTTTATAAAATGATTTTCTTTACCATATATAATACCATGAAAAATACTGATGTCAATATACTTTTCATTCCAAAATTTAGTCAGACTCTTGGGGTGATTAATCAACTCCATTATAAATGAAAATTTATTAACATATCCTCTGGGGAAAACTGCTTTCATTTTTCAGGGACTGATATTTCTCTTTTCATATACTTATATCCAAAAAATATATGCCTCGTATTTTCAATAGTTAGCATGTTTATCTCAATGTGTTTTTCTTTCAAAAATATGCTTAACTCTGTGGCAGAATGTTTCCAGCATATTTGCCTTATTTGCTGCCCTCTGTTGTCTATCACATATACAAACCATTTTCTGTGAATAGAAAACATGCCTGAGTTTCTATATGGTTAACATTTTTACTTGTTTTTAATATCTAAGTCTTAACTAAATAGCTTTGCCCCTCCTGTTTTTGTGCACTTTAAGACTCCTACTAAAGATTGCCTTTTCCAAAATATATAGGGGTTTTGTTACCCTGTGCCTTTATTATTTGAATTATTCATAAGCAAGGAACAAGTTTAAAAAATAATAATAATATAGCCAGGGCCTCCATTCCCCCACCACCCACTTGCCTCCATCCATTTCCATGCTTAGTGACCAGCCCCTCACTCCTCACGGGAGGGTCAAGACAAATGAAGGGGAAGGTGGAAACTGGTATAATAGAGTCCCTGAAAATCACTTGAATTTTAATTAGAACTTAGGACTCCTGACTCACATTGATGGGAATTTCATCTTTGGTGCTTTGCTTACAGCTCCCGTACATCGCATCCTAAGGAATGGGGAGCACTGCCACATTATCCCTGATCTAGTGGGCATTAGCTCTCCTGCCATTCAAGTCCCCAGATCCTCTCCCATTTTGTACTCTAGTGTTTAACCTTTCCTGGTAGAAGAAGATCAATACAAATTCTTCATTGTTAAGAATCGATGGCTGTCCTGTGGCATCACTGCCATCTAGTCTTGCTGAGAAGCCCAGTAAATTTCTCCAGCTGTTTCGAAAGCTTGGTTTGTTGTCTTGAGTTGCTTTCATTTTTAATGCAGATCACTTTGGTTTCTATTCCCCTGAGGCCCTGCAGATAAATCTTGGCAGACATGTTCAGGGTCTACAAATGAGATGCTGGAAAAGGGCCAGCCCACCCAGAATTTAGTTGTAATGGATGAGGCACCCCTTGGTTCCATTTAAAGACTGAGCTATTCCTTTCTGTATTTACCGGTGATTACCTCACATAGTACCTGGGTGGGAAGTGCCCGGGATGAAGTTCCTGTGTAACAGAGGATGCCAACATGTAAGACTGTGATGCAGATGCATGCTGGCTGACTCAGCCTCTCTCGTAAATAGGAGGTCAGAGACTTGTTCATTCCTTCAAAGGCATAATGAAGAGAAGTACTGGATGGTTTAGACACCCTGGATCAAGAAAGTCTAGCAGAAAATCTCTTTGTGCTGCTTACTTACAAATCAAATGAAAAATTATCTGCCTGATTTTCTTTTATTAATAAATGAATATATTTATCATATTATTGAATAGTATCGACTTAGGGTAATCTGTAAATATTTAATGTTAGTTAATGATCTCCTTCTCCCTCAGTCCTTTGCTCATGCTGGCTGTATCTCATCTCAGCCCCCTGAATCTTAGGTTTCCTAGGGGAAATATCAGAACCCTGGTTTCCATTTATAGCAAAAATGTGAGCTCCATAGAAAAAAAACAGTCTTTTTAACTTTGATTTCTCCCCTCTTTGATCAGAGGACTATGCCAGTTATTACCAAGGCCTATGGGATTGCCATGGTGACCAGTCAGACGAACTGTCCTTCCAACGGGGTGACCTCATCCGAATTCTGAGCAAGGTAAGGACATAGAATTTGGGGCTTGGATCAAAAGTCGATTTTGTTTTCACTCTTGATGATGTAGTCACCATAACCAGAATTAGTCCATGTCATATACTTCTCTTGTGTGTATTACATGGCTCCCTCACAAGTAGAGTAAATTCTCATCTCATTGGTTTATAATTCCTAGGGAAAATTTCAATTGAAAACTCAGATTCAGGAACTAATTTTCAAGTTTAAAAATATAACAAAGTAGATATAATACTAAAAGTAGGCCAATCAAAATTTGATCTTTTTAGGGTCTGCAGTACTTAAAAAGTTATCACTATATACATAATTTATTGCCATCTAATACTCTTAAAAATATTTTGGCTAGGTCAGCCGCCTTATTTTACTTATAGATAAATAAGACTTTAATATAATTACATATGGAGGAGGAGTCAGAGCTGGCTAGCTCAAATGGTGTGAGCAAGTGCTAATAAGACCAAGAGAGTAAATTCAACCCCATAAGAGCCAGCTAACTTTACTCTCTTCCTCACAAAGTGAACCCCTAACCCCAGCTAATCATCTCACAAATAGTGTTGTTTATCATAAAAGAATTGGGGAGGGAGGGGAAAGGATTATTTTAGATCCATCACCAATTTGAAGAAGACTCAATATTTGTGGGCTACCAAGGAATCAATAGCATCACCTTTGTAAAGAAAGGCTACACGTATTCTATATCAGTGGGCTAAGGAAATAGGTTCTATCCCTGAAAAATCTTATTTAAAAGTTCTCTATATGAGGTCAATCAATATCTACAGATATATTTTTGAAATAGGTACAATTTGTTCTTTAATTGATGAGTACAGAGATTTTATAAAGGAAAAATTGAAAAACCACTGTGTCATTAACCCAACATTTGCCATTTATCTTTTTTCTGTGAACATTACTACCTTGGCTAAGGGTTTGTCTCAGTTTGAAATATACCATTGGCTCCTTAGGAAACAGATTAGGGCTGATTCAAAGTACCTTTCAGTGGTTCCAAGGAGTCTCCTCCAAATGAGGACCAAATTCAGACCTAATCTTTTTTAAGAAGAGTCGGAGGCCTGCAAGACTCTGAGAGTACAATGTTCTACTGATTTCTCCAGAGTTCTAATTCAGTACCACCCTGGTGCCATTCCAGTGTAGCTACAATATGCCAAGAATAAATTGGAAGCAAGGAAGGGAGTGGACATTGGCCTGATTGGTATTTCAAATGCCCGAAAGCAAGGTTTGCCGTGTAATAGAATTTGTGTACTTTACCACGCTGGCATTACAGGGGTAATCGAGTTATCCAGTCAGGTGTGACCAGGCCTCTGTTTGCCCAGAGCCTGCAGGTGAACAAATTAACTGTTTACATTGTCTGAGGTGCCTGCAGCAGGGGAGGTGGAGGGGTGGTGGGGAGGAGGACAGAGCCTGGCTGTCTGCTGGTCTTCTCTGTTTGTCATGATTATTTTGTTTGTTTTGCATGTTTTTTGCCTTTGTTAATGGCTTCTCACTGGGGGTCCCTTTCCTCCATTTAGAAGTGGCTGTGCAGTGCCTTGCCCTGCAGTAGGGAGCTGTCTACAGTTACCATGGCCATTGTATTTCTAAGAGATATCAAAGAACAATGGGAGCCTCCCCAACCTGTTGTTTTGTTTTTAACCTATCCCCCTTCCCTTCCTCCATTATTAAAAGCTACTATATCAGAGTTTCATTCAGTGAGAATACCTTGCTGCCCTGGTTCAATTGGGCTTCTTTCTCCTTTTCCGGAAGGTCATGCATCAGTCCATTCTGTCCTTTGTAGTAGCACTTTTCTTCCCCACAAAGCCATCCCAGCTGCCTCTCTTCTCCATGTCACTAATTCTTACCCATCAGTGGAGGAAATAAGCTAGAAGCTCAGCTGAAGTTTCCCTCATAAAGTTTCATTCCTATTAACATTGGCGTGGAGAGCCTTACAGATTGGATTTACCTTTATTATATTACCTAACTCAATAAGAGTCCTTGGCCAGGAAGGAACCTTCAAAGGCCACTCAATCCATTCCCTTGCATCTACGAAACCTAAATTAACCAGTTCAGACAGAGAGAAAAGAAGATTCCACTATCATTCCCAGCTGTCTATCTATTCAGACATTAAGTAACCCCTACTAATCTCTGGAATTTTCTCTCATATGGATGAGAAATTTATTCCAGTTTGGCCTCAGCTGGCTTCCTTCGTTGGAGTCAGTTATACCCTTCAGCTTGCCTCTCATACCTAGAAGAACAGAACTGACCCAAGTCAAGGTTAGTCCAGAAAAACAATATCTATAAATCTCCATTTTACTTTTTTCTCTGCCAGTAGAACCTTTGTCAGGCAAGAAAGGCCAGCTGTTCAGAAGTCCTTTTGCCTGGGAAACACAAGACAAGACTCAGATGACCAGACCCATTTCTCACTGGGGGTTCCTTTGAAATGAGGGTAGATGACCTCTAAGGTTCCTTCCATCTCAAACATTCCTATTCTAAACATGGTGAGGCTGACACTGCGAAGTTGCTAAAGAAATTTCACACAAAAATGTGCTTTAGAGCAAATGTTTTATTCAGACTAAATGAACAAAAAAAAAAATCCAATTATGAGCTCTCTTGTTTTTGGCCCTCATAAATGCACCTCTCTTATTATATTATAAAAGATATATTTTGAAGGGGGGAATGGATAACAGGAAATAGCCCCCAGATGAGGAGGTGTGGGGTGGGGGGGTGAAGTTAACTGCTTTATTCTTGGGCTTCTGCTGCCCCCTGCTGTTTCTTAATAGTTGCCCAAGTATGATCCAACCTTGAATTCTAGAATCCCAGGGCCAGGGGAGTCTGTTAGGGCCTTGGGGCCTTTGGGCAGGAAGGATCCCAGAAAGAGAACTATTTATTATTTTAAAAAAAAAAAAATTCCAGAGAGGGCAATTGGGTAGGCAAGGAAATTGTACCCTATCATAGGTAACCAAATGCCCATCACCTATTCTATTCTCAGGGAAGCAAGTCAATAACAGATGGTTTACTTATGTGACCCTGAATAAAGTCGCTTAATCTTGCTAATCCTCAGCCTCCTCATCTATAAAAATTGGGCCAATTTCCATTCATAGGGTGTCGTGATGCTTACATTAGAGAATTTGTATAAAAAACTGCCTGGCATCTAAGAAATAAAAACTATTATTATATTCTCCTCTTTTCTACTAACAGTAAACTTTTAGGGTCAATGTTGGGTACATACTAGCAGTTCAATAAATTACTGTTGACCTGAGAAAGGAAAAAAGGTAGCCTCTCTTGCCAAGACCTCTTCATAGAGATACTCAAAATCACAAAAGGTTCTCACTTAGAAATAAACAAAAGTGAAGAGGCTGACGTTGAAATCCACCATGCCTTTCCTGGTCTGAGAGATTTCATCACTGACAAAATTGATCAACTGCCCAAACTTCTCCTTTGGGAAGAGACCAGAGCCATGTATCCAAGCTCTGAAACAGTGACCAATGGCAAAGTCAGCAGAACTCCCACTGACCCCCAAACACATCCATACATTCCTCAGCCCCAAGCCATTTCATGCCCACTGTATTCACTGAGTTCCAATATGGATCTTAAAATATATTAAAGGGAGAATTTAATAACAAAGCAGATCTGTGCACCCAGAGGATGCTGATGTTCCCGTGTTCCTTTCGAGCCCAGATATTTCTGAACAGCTTCTTCTGGTGCAGAAACGGAGCTCGGCTTCCACCCAGTGCAGGGACGCAGCTCAGCCCACAGCGGGTGTTTAGCGCTCTTCAGTGGCTCCAGATTGAGGCGCTTGTGCAGGTCTCCTCATACGTAACCGATGGCTCCTGAGAGCCTGCCTCTCGTAAATTACTTCCCACGATGCCTGTGACCATCTCAGAATTCAAGTTTGAATAGAGCTGGAAAAAGGTGTTTGAAAGGCCTGTTCACTCAGCTGCATTTTAATTTCCTTTTCAATCTTGTCCCAATTAATTTCACAGAATTAATCTCACAGAAGCAACTCGGCAGCATTGAGGCTGCGGTTTTAGTGTGGTGGTCGCTCTGCCTGAACATGAAATAGGAGCTAATATAAAAATCCATCTGCTGTGTTTGAAATACACACCGGCTGCTGCTCAGTCCTGTCTGACATTCCAAACATCAACAGCGAGGGAAAGTGATTTGGGGGTTAGTGGCCGTCAGTACTTGGCAGGGGTTCAACAACAGGTGTACTCCAAAAATCCATTCGGCTTGGGCACCAGGCATGACAGGGCAGGTGCTGAATCACCCTCCATGCAGTAACGCCGCACCTTGGCTTAGTTTCTTTTATCTGAGGTTCGTAAGGCCCTTCTGTGAACCAGCGCTGCGAAGTAGGAGAAAGGGAGATAAGGAACCTGTTTGGATAAGACAAATCACAAGCTCCAGCTTTCAGAGAGGGTCTTCCTGGCTCCAAAGTCTCTTAGTAGGGACCCTTTTTTCTAAATAATAAAAGTGTTTGTTCTACTATGGAAGATAACTTAAATACCCATTTAAAAATGAAGGCTCCTGTTCCATAAGTCATTTACAGTGGTAACATGAGCTATCCAGCAGTTAAAAGAGAGAGAAATTCTTTCTCAGTTGTCTAGAAAAGACAGGTCTAGCATTTAAGGTAAATGAGATCTAGCATTTAAGGTAAATCGAGTCAGTAGGCTGCATTTCCTCAGCTTATGTTGTGTGCTTCCTGATTTGGCCTTAGGCTTCTCCAAGTTTTGTCCAGCTACTTATTCCTATGAGATCTAGCATTTAAGGTAAATCGAGTCAGTAGGCTGCATTTCCTCAGCTTATGTTGTGTGCTTCCTGATTTGGCCTTAGGCTTCTCCAAGTTTTGTCCAGCTACTTATTCCTATGGAGCAACAAGCTGGCACCACGTAAGGTTCATACTTACATGGAGGCTTAGCTGGGTTGGAAGATATTCTTGTGGCCCAAACACACCAGGCTTTGGTTGTCTTCTCTGTTGATGCAGTTGATATGAAAACAGGGAGGCTTACAGGCAAGGTCAAGTTTAACATCAAACACATGTTGCTATGAGATGGCCATGGGCTTTCTGTGGACGACGATAGACCGATATTGTCACCCTGAGTGACATTTAGCTTCTAGCACTGGGCTGGAGCTACTTAAACTCAGGCTGGATCCTACCTCCAAACCCAGCTCCTAGTTATTGGAATACGCCTGGACTATGTTAACATAATCCCTGTCTGTTATAAGGGGATTTTGAAAGCCCAGTGTTCTCCACCTACTCCCTCAAAGGACTACTTGAAAGAATGTAGACCTTTCCCCTCCCTTAACCCCATCCTCTCCAAAAGAGATTTGTATATTGTAAAAATTATCTGAATGCAGCAATATTTCCTTTTTTAAGTGTGCTTAGTTGAATGTGACAAGAACCCTCATAAAAACAGATAAGTTAATTCCTACAATTGCTTTAAATGAAGGGGTTTTTTTGGTTGTTTTTTTGGTTTTTTGTTTTTGTTTTTTTGTTTGGTGTGTGTGTGTGTGTGTGTGTGTTATGTTTGTTTTTAATTTCAGGGCTCTGAGGGAAAGGAGGTGTTTGGTGACATCTAGTGTCCATTTAGGACTTCTCAAGCACCACTACCTTCTGCTTGGCCGAGTGGGGGATGGGCAGGGTTATTTGGGAGATGATCAGGAGTAGTAAGTGAGGAGAATATAGGCCTGGGGCGCAGGCTGCCCAAACAGTGTGATGAAACTGATCAATGCCTGTCAAAGAGCTATTATTCACCTCTGACCTAACCAAAGGAGGTGACAAAGGAGGATACTATTGTAAAATATCTTTTCTTATTTATGATGATATGAAAGAGAAGCAGAAGCTGTCCCCACCACCCCATTTCATGTTAACAAGCAGGTCAGCACTGTGCTGTGATGACGAAGATGATGATGATGATGGTGTTTTCTCTCATTAATAACCCCTATGGGAGGCTATAGAGTTAGGAGGATGGGAATGGGATTTGGGGTCAGCTGGAAGGCAACGGTCATACACCGGTCAAATTCAGTAGAGGCCATTCCTTTCCCCCAGACAGGAACCAATCGTCTAGAACAAACCCTGGCAGCCTCATTCCTTCCAGGTAATTTTTATAAATGAGGGGACACCCATTCCAAGGGAGGACAAAAAGGAAAGGGTGTTTGTGTGTGTGTGTGTGTGTGTGTGTGTGTGTGTGTGTGTGTGTGTGAATGCATGCATATAAACCTGCTAACAAGAGGCCAAACTGCATATCAACCATATCCTCCAAACCCTGGCTATTTATTATAAAATCCATTTTTTAAAAAAGAGAACAAAACTGGCATTTTCCACTTTAATCTCCTTACTCCCAAACTATTATCCTAGACAGGATCTTTTACTTTCCACACACACACACACACACACACACACACACACACACACCCTTTCAATCAGGTGGAAAGTCCCAGATCAAATAATTAACTCTGAGCCCCAGACGGAAATGTTTACCTAGAACCATATAAGCTATGGCAGGTTTAGGTGAACGCTCAGAATCGCCCAATGCTGTACAAACTCCAGTGTAAAAAATTCCAGCCATTTATTTTGCAGTGAATTTATAACAAGTGCTGTTAAAGTCTTCGTCTTTTGACAGAGGTAATAATAAATTCACTGTTAAAGACGATAGTTTAATTCCTTATACCTCCAATACCGTGCAGAATAAACCATATTCATCACTGAGTAATTTTTTACCACATAAATCTTTAAAACTAACCGGTGAAGGCTGTTGAGACTGAAATATTGTGAATTTATTAGATATGCCCATGTAGTATTGGATTCAGAGGTTTCCATTCGAATATATTATGGGGAAAATTTGTGTCTTTAACTGTGACATTCCCTCCATTTCCCACTGCCAGTATTATAACAAGCAGCTCCTCCAGAGTCAACTGCACGTTTATTAGACAGAGGTTTGGTAATAAACTCCTCACTAATCTGCCAAAGAGGCTGCATGACATTTCGGTGAGATGCTCTTTTTAAAAGGAGTCACAAAAGCTTTGTTTCTGTGTAATTATTTTCTCAAAAGGAACTCAGCCTCTCCAAACCTCTGTCTGCCAATGTTTCTTGGTAGTATATGGATCCAACTCTCCAACCAAACAAAATATTGAAGCAAATTATAACCTCATTGCAAACATATAGGGCAGTAACTTCTATGCAGTTTATAGGATTAGTGATGAGGGGTGTGGGGTATTTGGTGAGAACACAGAAAAGCTGGAATTAGATGACATTGCCAGATGTATGGTATTTAAGGCTAATGAAAAGATTATATTGATTCTCAAGCTAGAAATAATAGACAATGGTTTCAGAAAACTTGCTATTTAAAAACTTTCATCTTGACATATGATACATTAAAGATACAATTAAATCCTCAGATTTAAACAAAAATCCTTTTACTCTACCAAATTAATTTTGAGTGAAAATCTGAGCCTGTTAGAATATTCTGAAACTTTCTCATCATTTGCTAGTGAAATGACATTTGAACAAACCAATTGATTACATCAAATTGTAATGTCCTCTCCAGTTTCATTAAGGAAACATTAATGTTGCTAGAATGAAAAATATTTTTTTTTTCTTTTAGATGCAGAAACGTGCATCATCTTTTTAGCTAGGAGCTTCAGCGACTTCTCTGTTCCCACTAACATTCTGTATTTGGGAAGAGTTCCAAATCCTAAAAACTTCCAAAGAGCATTGTGAACTTTAAGATTTTTTTTTTTTAATAAAATAGGTTTCTAACTGTTAAACAAAGGAAAAAAATCTCCTGGCACTGCAAGACTGCAGCCCATCAGAATAATTGTTAAAAGACAGACCCGGCTACAAAGACAAGCATAACACCAGCAATTAATATTCAGCATTTCACATTATAGTCGAGAAGACGTGCTTTTCTTTGTCATGTGGCTCATAAGCTAAGAGTGTTGGGAGCCAGACTCTAAGCTCTGTCTTCTTTTTGTGCATAAGGATTAAGGAGAAAAAAAAAAACAGTGACAGCAATCCTGCTCCATCTGTAAATGAACAAACATCTTGATTTTATAGCTATTTGCTTTGTAAAACTGAGGAATGAAACAAAAATTACTGGATGCCTAAGTAACACTTTAATTCCAAATTCATTTACGCTGTAGCTATGTAGTTGTCACAAACCATAATGCAGTATTTAATTAAAATAACAGAAGTACATCTAGATATGTCCTGGGGTAGCTATCACCAAATTATAGTCTATGTCATCCGTATTTTATTTATGAAATGGCAGATTCTAAGGTACAAGTATGCTGATACAAAAGCATAAACATTTAAACCTGCATTTTTAGAAAGGCTTTTTTTTTTTTTCTTGCTGTTTCTTTAAATTTTTCTCTCCTATCGTTTGGGTAAAAAAGTGGGATTGTTTTGATGTCGATAAATATCTCTCTTTCTAACTCTTGCTTTTCAACTGCTGACCTCCTGAGTCTTCTGGCTGTGAAATCCCCCGTCTGTTGTCATGCAAAGGATTGTAAGGTTTCACTGGAGCCACAGCAAGCTGGCATGTTCTTAGCAGAATTTGGATGTGGATTCCAAGAGGGGAGGAAAAAAGCAAACACTTTTCAGGCTTGGCGTGCCTATTCCTGTATAATCTTCCTTGCACCTTTTTCCCCCACCTATAAAATACCCTCTACAGTTTACACGCTTGCTTGCTCTACTTTGTAAATGTTCACATGCAGACATACTGCTCCTTTTCATAAACGCATAGCATCTGTCTTACACGCACCCACCATCTATCTCTTCGTTCACATTGGCTGTCCCATCCACCTACTTGTCTGCAGAATTATGTTCAGCAAGGTCCCGATTTATAGGAAATAAATAATGAAAATGGAATGGACTGGGAAAGATAATCGAAACATTCAAATTGTTATTTTTCACTATACTTTCCACAAACAGAGCATCTATAAAGACCTAGCAAAGGTGTTGGGTGATTCCTAAAAAGCAATGCCTTATGAAACATTCTAACCAAGTGAGTCTCTGCACTGTATCTTGCCTATTCTGTCTCTCTTGCTTTCTGATGCTCTAAGATCTTGTCATTTTTTAATGGCAAATGATGCTGCGTTATTATTTTTATTGTTTTCTGCTTTGTATTTATCCTGTCTATAATTGCAAGTTTTTGTCACCATAAGATAACCCTAAGAATTATCAAACAGAAACAACTTCAAATACCTTTTCAAAGAAAATAGCCCTTGCAATTACTGTATAAAGATATTTTGATAATAGTATCATTGGATCACAGCCTGATGATCCTATAGCAAGGGTCTTTTGGAGAAAAGGTTTCTAATACACACTCGTAATTATTTTAGCCCCTTTCACAGGTCAGGTAGAAAGTTAATTTCAATCGCTGCTAATTTCCGTCCAACAAGAATGCGGTACTTTAAACCACCCAAAATAATTGGATTCAAAACAAATTTAGGAAATTGAGTGTGTTAGAAAGCAAATAAAAATATCCTTTTGGTAAGGAGGAGGGTGAAAGTAGCAAAAATGGCCTTTTTTCTCCCTTTTTTCCCCTTCACAACTTTGCCATTAAAGTTGCACCTACAGCTAGAAGTTTGTCCGTGAAAAATGGTCATTTTGTTTCTCTGCTCAAAGAATGTTATTAAAATGCTAATTTAAAAGAAAAAGGAGTTAAATATCTAGCGATGGTGCATTCTAATTGCAACCATAATGAGCTCTCTAAATGTGCGTGCCCCTGACACACACAGAGCATAAACAGCAGTAAACAGATCATTAGTACCCGCGTTCATTTATTCTGGCGACCTTACCATGACCCCACCGAGGGTAGGGTGAAAAGCAGGTGGATCTGGCTGTGACACCCCCTAGAGGGATCCAGGAAATGAAGCTATAAGCGGTTGTCATGGAAACGCCTATGTGTGCAGATGATGTAACACACCGACAGGCTGTAGGGCTCTGCAACTGGGACATTGCCTTTCCCTCGCCGGAACAATCTTGAGGATTAAATTATTCATTTCTTTAATTCACAAAGCAAAAGGAATCCTAATTTTCTTGGTGATGTGCTACTCTCTTCCATTTATCTAAGGTCTGGAACATGGTGACTTGTCATCCCCTCTTTCTCCGAAACCTACCCCAGCTTTCTTAGTCTAGACCCAAATCATGGGATCTGGCAAAATCAAGTGAGGGAAATGCAGTGGAATCTAACACTCAAACTCTGTACTTAAAGAGAGAGAAATCTAAGATTTTAAGCTTCAATAAGTAATATAGACAGTGTCCCTTTCTAATGAGGGCATGTTGGCCAGAGAGCAAATGTGTACCTGTCCTAAATAAGATGGCTTTGTTTGCAGCAGAGCAGGGTCAAGCCCATACCCGATGTAGAGAACGTAAAGCACAGAGGCACCAGCCCCAAATGAACACATCACCCTAGCAAGGTGCAAGTAAAAGAGATAAGAGAAAACGAGCATCTGCTCACCCCCTCCCATGGCCAATTGAGGGAATCAAGATTAATAAAAAATAATTCTTCGGAGAATGATTCCACTCCATCCTACCCTGTTTTGCACCAAACAACCTCAATAACCTTACAGAAACAGTAGAATAACTTTCCTTTTTTTTAAAGGAAGCAGAAAAGACCATCTCTGGAAATTATTTTAAAATAAAAAATATCCCAGCCTGAGCATCCCCCCGCCCCCCTCCCCATTGCACTTTAGATGAACCTGTGATATTGTAGCAATGGCCCTTGAAGTGCAGTGGGGAGGTGATTTAGGAGAATATTAAAGGCAATGTGGAGATTCAAGGCGTCTCTCTCAGGGAGATCTGGAGAAATACGCAGCACAGATGGGCCGAGCAGATTAAACATTTCCGTCACATTGTTTCCAAATTGTGTTGTGGTGCCTGAGGCTGGTACTGCGGTCAGAGCAAAACAGAGCGGTGCAGAGCTGCGAGCTGCACAGTTTATGGAATACATATTAATACGCCGGTCTCACATGGTATCACAATTCTATCAGCTCCAAAATGGTGCTGTCTTTATTGTTCCTGAATTCTGCACTTGGCACCTTGTTTTCTCCCATCTGCAAAGTGTTTACCTTCCCTCTGTCCTTTCTTCTTTAGACAAAGTTCAAGTTGTGTGTTTCTTGTTTCTCTTTCCTTAAAGCCCTGTTCTACCTTCCCTCTTCCCTTCACAGCTTCTGGTTTTTCTGCCATGCACACCCTGAGTATTGCACACATTGCCACCAACAACAATGTCCAGCTGCACACAGGTCTCGCACATCTCCCTGGCCGTGGCTTGATCATCATCCCCTCACACCCCATTCAGGATGTAAGCTTCAGACTTAAGGCTGAATGTTCCCTTGCACTTGAATTGTTGTCAGACCCTCCATCTAGCTGATGCTTTCCTCTTCTCTTGAGAAAACTCAACTTTTAGCTGGGGAGTGAGCTTTGTAGAATTATTGCCATGTGTTCCCCAACTGCTTTCACTGACCACCTAGCCTTTCCGTGTCCCCTTTCTCACTCTCACATACCATCCCCTCATCCTAAATACAGGCCCATCAACCTCTAGGTTACCAAGTTCCCTGAAATGTAACAATAAATAAAACAGGTTCAATGGAGGCCAAATTAATTATTCATTTTTATGATTCATACACCAAAATAGTGGGAAAAAGAGAAAATGATTGCCAACAACTTAAAATACTATATAAAAAACCTGAAGCGGTCGCCAAGCTACCCAAGGTTTCAGCCAAGCACTGAACTCCAGTCTTTTCACGGCTTCCAATACAACTGAGCCACCATCCACCCAAATGGCCACTTCCTTTCTCCTTCTGCAGAACCTCTTCATAAAACCAATTTGTGCTGAAAAACAGGTACCCATTTGTTTTTGGTGAACAATTCCTGTCTCCAGCCCTGTTTTTCTCAGCAATTGGAAGGGTGCTAAGTTAGAGCTCTCAATTTATTTAATAATTTATGATATCCTTGGAAAGCATTAAATTTCCAAAGCTGGATTTTAGGAGTAGAGAAATTGTGGGCCAATCCAGAGTAAAAATATGATGTTTTGGGCTGACCCTGGAATATTACATCTACTCCACCTAGGAATTCAAATTCCCCATCATAACTAATGATAATGTGTGATGCACAAGCACTAATAAGAGAAAATAAGCAATCATAAACCAATAACTCTGTGATTGATTGGCTTTTCCCATTCATATATCAAGCATTTATTGATCTTTCAGGTTAGGGGCTGATTGATTGTTCTCCTGAAGAGGAAGTATCTTGTTTACAAGCACTGATATAGCGAACTTTGATGGTTAAATGAACAAAAGTATGGGACATTTTCTGGGAATCTTGTTCCACAGAGGTTTATCGAAGCACAATCCAATGTGAAAAGAGAACATTTCCATTAGAAACACTCTCAGGGGAATTGACAGTGTCAAGCAGCTTGCTCCAAAAGCCATCTTGTGGGTTGGAATGGAAGCTATGGGAAGACTCCACAACTTTTAAGTCACAGTTAAAGAGATGTTGCCTTAAAAGAGATAAGCAAGCTTGGTCAGCATTTGAAGAAGCAACAGACTGCAGCTGGAGGGCTGAAGCCTAGGAAACCCAGCATGGCAGGAATGCGGATTCTTGATTTCTTTTCACTGTATTTTATTTTAAAAAGGCTATTGGGGTGGGGGGTGCTTGAAGATTACCACTCTGGACCAAAGTGCAGATACAGATCATTATATTTCTCCCCCTAGAGCGTTGGTTTGTAAACTGTAGAGGGTTCATAAATCCTTTGAGAATCTGATGAAAGGTCTGGGTCTCACCCCAGGGACAAGACACATGTACACGTGCACACAAAATTTTACACCAGTTTCAAGGAGTTCAAAGATCCCTTCACATCCATCCACAGACAGGCTAGGGGTTCACAGACTCCAGTTTAAGAATCTGTGTCCTAGAGGATGGTGATTTCCTTCTGTTGGAACAGCCTAGGAGTCACTGAGCCTAGAAATTGAATTCTCATCCCAAGACAGGATGGTCATTTCAGGTCATGTCTGTGCTACTCCAGGGGAGCTATGGAAGAGTTTATACAAATAGGAACCAGCAGGAAGGAGAGAAATTAAAATGTAGCAATCATGGAGTAGGGGTATTTAATCTCTTTTAAGGTTTATGATAGGCGCCTGCTGGTTTTCCCCCCAATATCCCCTGACACCTACTGACAGGGTATTTGCAGTACCACACAGGGACTCAGGGCCCTGTGACAGGAGGAGCACTGAGGAGGTCCATGATAGTCTTGAAACCATAAACAGCAATAGGAAACCACTGGAGGCAGACTCAAGCTGTGCGACTTGCCTGTGGTTGGTGGCCATACTGCTTTTTGTTTATAGAATTTGCTGTTCCTTTTATGGCAGGTTTAGTAAGGTTTTTGGTTTTTTTCCTCCTTGTTTATGGAGATTAGCAGCATAAATCCTTTTATGGCAGTGTGCAGTCCCCCATAAACACTTTTGACTGTCACTGATGGTGAGCACTGTGCCTATTTCAGGTTCACCCAACACTCTGCTGTCCATCCAAGCCAAGAGCTTCTCCAACCAGATAATGGAGTCCAAGTAGCCATCTCCTTCATCTGGAGGGTTCAGGAAGGTGGGGCAGAGTTGATGTTGAGAGAAACAGATGTTTAATCAAGCCTAGAGATATTTATGATGAGAACAAACCACACATTGTACTATTTTTGAGTAAAAGGCTTCTTAAAAGACTTTGTGGCAAGAAGCAAACACTGATGTGGAGGGGTTATTTTTTAATAGCTTTTTATATTCTTATCTTTTTAGTTTTATATTTTTAGCTAAACCTATCCATTTTTTATAATTACTATCTCAGCGCTACCATACAGAGTGTGTGTAGTTACCTCATGGAGAGCCTACATAATTCTGATTCCCTAACATTGCCACTTATAGGTATGTATATATATACCTTGAAGGTAGAAATACTTTGAGGTATTTCAGGTCTCCTGGGGATGTCTCAGCATTTTTCCAGTTTTTCAAAACATCTGGACAAAAGGAAGTCCAGACAAAACTTTATTGAAAACGTTTATCCCAGGAATTCAGTTCTTTCTGCCATCCCAAAACTAAAATCCAAGAATCAGCAACTTAATAAAAATGCAGTAAATTAGCAGCGCTAGACAAGAGCAGAGTTCATTCAGAGCTGGGGTCTGCCTGGCTGAGCCAGTACTCTCTCCATTTTAATAGTTTAATAAAAATTAGCATAATTAACGAACATCTGTATGATCCAGAGTGGTGCAATTTGGCACTTGGAAACGAGGGCTTAAACATGATTGCTGTGAGTTTAATGTTGTTTTAATTCTTTTTGGCACTGTGCAGTGAAATAAACGTTTGGTGGTGATAGTTCTCGGCCGGATCTCATTTGCATTTTTCTCCCTTTGATTATGAGCAATTGTGGACTCCCCAGCAATTCATCAAAGTAGAAATTATTTTAAAATACCTCGTGGTGTTCAGACTGGGCTGGAGCAATGCATGGGGTGCGGTGGGGAGGCAGTGGAAGAAGAGACTAGAAATTTTCCATTCATGCTTTAAACACCTCAGCCCTGCAGCCCTTTTCAGATATCCAGCCAAGGGATGAAATCTGGAAAAGACAGTCAGATCCCAATACCTGTAGGTGCTTTGATTAAGTTCCTAGGATTCCACAGCAGGATATAAATGGTCTCTGAGACTGTGTCATGCTCTTTACACTTCTGCCTGCTCTTTTGTTTTGAAGGACAGAGAGTTGATTTCACTCATTTCAGTTCTCACCACTGTGGTAAGGCTACTACATCTTCGGTCAGCAGGGTCAGTGTTCCCCTCAAGCAAGAGCGTGCTGACTGGGAGCTGAGCCTTTGCAGGTGTCCTGCTGTGCCTCATCTGCTTCCTGTTTGCACCCTCTTCAAGTTGGCAGAGAGCTCCTTTCCAAGGCTCAATCCCAACTCCTGGTAGTACAGCTAAAGGAGGACGTTGCCAAGCGTGAGTCAAAGCCAGGAGTCTTGAATGATCCCTAGGGAGAGAATGCCCTCTCAGCCCCTCAGGTGATAAAGATGACAGCATCTGGTAGGTAGAAGACCACTCTTCACACATGTTTAAGCAAGTCAACTGTGATCAAAAGACTGTCAGACAACATTGTGTCCCCACCTCTGCCTGTGAGATAACAGAAGATCCAAAACTAGAATTTTAGTGAGTTACAGTGAGAGAGGAAAAGACAGTGTGTGTTTTTCCTTCACAGCAAGGGCCCTGTCAACATGGCCATCGCTTTGATGTGCTAACATCATGCAACACTACAGGAAAACGTAAGGCAGAATCTGCCCCAACTTCAGTGTTGGGAAATGGACAGGAACATAACTTGCACCAATAGGAACTTTAAAATATCCTAACAGGCATAGGCTTAGGAATTCTGGATAATTTCCCAAAAGGGGAGGGCAAACTGTAGGAGGAAGCTGACCTAGAGAAGAGAGGGCGTGAGGTATGGTAGACACAGTCATTTATTTCAAACTGATTTTTAAAAGATAATTCTCTGTTCCTTTTGGGACCAACTCAATGGTCTCACTTCTTATGGCATTTGAGTCTGTCTTTGTGGCATTCAGGAAGCCACTTGGGGAAACTGTCTCCAAAGGCCGTTGATCTCTTCCTGCCACAATCAGTTCAGTCCCTAGGGGAATATCTTGGAGTTAGTTGTAACTAAATCTGCTCAACTGAGAGTATAAATTCTCACTGCTCCCTTAATTTCTTCATAACCTCATTTAACAAGTATTTTTTTCTGGCCCCATTCTGTGCTGGGTACCACGCTGAGTGCTGGGAATACAACAGCCAACAAAACCCACAAGGTCCTAGCTCTCACAGAACTTTCCACCTAAGGATTGGCACTGAGACAAACACAGACCAGCACAAGGAAGCGAGCATGATGAACTCATTTCCGGAGAAGCTGAGGCCCCATGCAGTCAGAGAGGGTGAGGAGAGGCTTCGCGACACTCTAGAGAGACTCAGGAATTGAGATCTGAAGGCTGCTTAGGAGTGAGCCCATGAAAGGGAAGAAAGTAGAAACTAAACAGGCAGAAGAATGGCTCCAAGGTGAGCGAGCCTGTGGTCCATGAGGGCAGCTAAGAAAAGTTCTGTTTTACAAAGGGGACACTAGATTTAGGGGGTGAATGATAGCTTGGCAGTGAGTGGGACCAAGTCATACAAGGCCTTGTCCACCTTGTTAAGAAGATTGACAACAGGCAGTTGAACCCACTAAAATGTTTCAAGCAAAGTAGCGATATTATCAATGTGCATTTTAGAGAGATTCTAGCTACAGAACGAAGAATAGATTGGAGGAGAACAAGGATGGAGATACAGAAACCAATTGTTTCTGTAGTGCTCATGGGAGATGACAGTGACATGACTCTAGGGTACTGGCAATAGAAATGGAGAGAAGTAAGTGGTTCCCAAAAATATTTTGGAAAGATAATTGACAGAACTCAAGGACTGGTTGGAAAAGAAGGGTAAAATTGGGAATGACTCTTGGGCTTCCAGCTTGAGTAACTGAGTGGTACCACTCACTGAGATAGAGAACATAGGAGTTAAAGGGAGTTAGGGAGTGGGAATAGAGGCAGAATTGCGGGATTAATTTAGGATCAATTGTGTTTGAGCAGCTTGACAGACATACACTTGGGTATTGGGATGCAGTTTAAATCTGGGCTGGAGCTATGGTTGTGAATCACTTACACAGACATGGTGGCTAAATCACAGAGGTATATGTATAACATTACTCAAGGAAACTGCATGAAGTCAGAAGGCCAGGACAAAACCCTGGAGGGAAAAAAATACAAGTTAAAAGGTGGGACAGAGGAAGATGAGCTTGCAGAGAAGAATGAGAAGCAACTAGGGAGTAGGAGGGAAACCAGGAGAGTATAATTATCATGGAAACTAAGAGAAGAAAATGCCTCAGAAAGGGCCCCTAGTGCCAGCATTGCTGAGAGATCAAGTACATAAAGGACTGAGATGTACCCATAGAATTTAGCAATGAGGAGGTTATGAGAGACCATGGAGAGAAAAGTGTAAGTGGAGCGATGCAAGCAGAAGCCTGATTAGAGTCGCCTGAAGAGTGAATAGAAAGCTAGAAGTGAAGTAAATAAGTGAAGTAAATTCCGTAAGTTTGCGAATTTGCAGTCGGCATGGACTAGTAGAAATGAGTAGATATGTGGTGATTATTTAATAATTATTTCCAAAGATGAAAGAAACTTGAACATGTTTCAGTGCTGATGGAAGGAGCCATTTACATTAGAAGCAGAGGTCAGACTCCACAGAACCTCGTCTCTAAGAGAGAAAGCAGAAAGGTTACAAGAGCACATTCTGAGGGATAGTCTTAAACCCAAGTACACATTGTGAGGGACAGTCTTAAATCGGGGGTGGAGGGACATCTCTTCCACTTTAATAAAAAAGAAGGGTTGTTGTCAATGCAGATACATTCCTATTTCAGTGGCTGAAAGTTGATAAATCTGATAGCTTCTTCTTTCTCTTTGAAGGTGGAAAAAAAGTCATCTGCTGAGAGGGAGACAGGCAGAGGTGGAGGAGGGAGATACACTATCAAAAAGAAACAAAAAGATAACCACTTGACTTGGAATTTTATTGTCACCAACCTGGTTTTCTTTCTTTTCCTTTTTCTTAGTAGAACTCAACAGCCAGGTGTGCAAAAAGCAGACAGCTCCGTGATACCCCAAATCCTGTGAAACTTAATCCATGATATTTCCATATATTCTTAAATTTTACTTCCTTCAAAAGAAGAAAACATTTCTGGTATTTTCAGGAATAGTCCCATAATGTTCAACATCTGCTGCTTTCGAGAAGCTCTTCTGTATTCAAGAAGCTCCATTCCCAACCCTGTGACTGCCCCTTGTTTTAAACCCTCTCATTCCCTTTCTTGTTTGCCCCTCCCTGTGGCTCTTATGTCCTGCCTGTCATTGTTGATGTACCTGTCAACCTCCACCTCTTCCAGAAGAATCTAATGTTTATACAGCACCTACTATGCATCAGGCACTTTGAATTGTTTTCACTTCTGTGGCATCACTTTATATGCCCACAACATAAGGGAAGCATGATATTATCCGTACTCTTACAGAACAGGAAGTTAAAGCTGGAGAACCTAAGGTCACATGGCTACTAAATGACCAAGTGGGGATTAGATCCCAGCCTGTCTGACGCCAAAGCCCATTATTCTATGCTGTAAGCTCCCAGAGAGCAAGCAGTGTTCTGATTCATCATTATATGTCTCATAGGAACTCAAACAGCACTTTGCACATAGAAGATGCTTGGTAAATATTATTGATTTGAACTATGACCTAAATATTTTTAATGTTCTTGGATTTTAGGGTGTGCCCAACTTTCTCTGAAGAAGCCATTTCACTATTCTTGGTAAAAGTCATGCCCTTCAGGTTTGAGCAATGGCATCAAATGTGCTAAGTTCACGATGTAGACAGGAAGATGGCAAAATGAAAAGTTTGCTTTCCTTCTCTAGATGACTTTAATTTAATCATCCCATCAAGGGTGTTAAGGAGTCATACCAATAGTGTCTAATACAATTAGTATTACTAATAAAGAAATCACCTAACAAAATCTCCCATGCAATCACCATGAGAAATTAACAAAAGCATGACCAAATTCCAACTGAAACCATCCTCTTTTCATTTTTCAGGAGTATAACATGTATGGCTGGTGGGTAGGAGAACTGAACAGTCTCGTTGGGATTGTTCCAAAGGAGTACCTCACCACTGCCTTTGAAATAGAAGAAAGATGAAGCCCAGGTATTTGAACTACTGCCGATGAATTTGTTTGCCATGCCTTTGTTTCTCTGTGAAGGATGAGACTTGCCAGTGAAGTAGCTTTTCTTCATTTCCCAAAGTGATGCTGAGTCACCATTGAAAGAAAATGAGTCTGAAATTGTTTTTCCTAAATTTCGGGGCAGTCAGTTAGGATTAGGTTCAATGACATGTGACAGAAAATTCAAAATAACAGTGATTTAATTAACATAGAAATTTATTTTTCTCCTGTAAAAATCTGGAGGTAAGTGATGCAAGGTATGTAGGTCCCAGGTACCTTCTCTTTTTGCTCCACCTTGTGTGGCCAACATTCCTAGGGTTACCTCATGGCCCTGGATAGATGCTTCAGCTCCAGCTATCATATCTGTATCCTACCCAACAAAAAAGATAAAATGAAAGAAGAAGGGCACACACTCTCCTTGTAAGGACACTTCATAGATGCTGCACACACCACTTCTGCTTTCATTCCTTTGGCCAGAACTTGGACATACAGACAGACACACCAAGCTGCAAAGAAAGCTTTATTCTAGGTAGAACCTGTGTCCAGCTTAAAAGTGGAGGGGAGGGAAAGTTTGTTAATAAATAAAAAAGGGAGAACAGCTACTGGGGAACTACTAGGAATTTTGGCCACAAGCATAGGTCTGGGTTTCTGTATCCCTGCTCCCAAATCCAGGCCACCATTTCCCCCAAATGCCCATGGATTACAGTATGATTGGCCAAGATTAGGAACCCAAGATTAGTATGAGTGTTCCTATGGAACATAATCAAATTAACTTGGGTAATAAAGAACATGGCCTTCCATTTTATGAGCAAGACCACATCATATTTTAAATCAGTGGAGTGAGTGCTTGCTTTGGGTGGGATAACTTTGCAGTTGCTTTAGCACAGAGTGGGTTTTGTTTAGAATTAGGATGGTGATGGAGGGCACCCAAGGTTAGCATGATATCACTAGCTCCATCTTCCGGCTTGAAATGGGAGCAGCCTTTATTGCTGGGGATGAAGGATGACATGTATGAGTGATAAAAACTGTCTTTTGGAATCTTCCAGACCAGGGCCCACTCTAGTGTGCAGCAGCAGCTGAGAAGATTCATTTAGGCAAATACATAAGGATAGATCTTACTTTCCAATGCCCTTGGACAACCATAAAGCACCAGCTAGGGCCTGTCACTCATGGTTTGACTTTATGCCTTTCCTGACAAGGAGTCCATCTTCTGGCCATGAATGTAGAAGGGTCAAATCTAAATAAATTCACTCTACTTCACTTTGTCATTCACTTAATAACAAAGTTGTTTATCTCCTCATTCTCTTTGACTCAATAGTTCCACATCTAGGAGTTTATCCTACAGCTACACTTGCACACATGCAAAGTGATATACAAACAAGGTTGTTTGTTTGTAATAGCAAATCATTGGAAATGACCTAAATGTTCGATAGAGACCTAGGCAAATAGCTGCAGTGCATTGATAGAATTGAATACTATGAGACAGTAAAAAAGAAAAGGATGCTCTGCACTGATAGGGAATACATTCTGAGATATGTTGGTAAGTGAAAATTTGTTTAAAAGGCAGCAACGAAGCGTAGGCCAATTTGCTCCTTTTGTATAAAACGGGAGTCTCTGATTGCTTATTCGTGTATGAGATACCTCTGGAAGGAGAAAGAAAATGTCAACACCATTGCCTCCAAGGTGAGAAACTGCATGACTATGAGACAGGGTAGAAGGGAGGCCTTTTTATACCTTCTAAGTTTTGAATGTTAAAAGCAAATTTGTATATTTTTCCTCCTTTAGGACACATATCCTTCTCTCTATCCTGCCTTTATGAAGAAACTGATCACCAACAGTTCCCACCCCAACCCCTGCTGCTTCTCCAGTACCATGGACTCCTCTCTTTACTGAAGAGACCCAAGTCTCTGACACCTGTAGTAACTGTACACCAATAAGACAAGGGGGAAGAGGCATGTTCAGCAGGCCCGCTATTAAACCTTCCTTGTCCTAGCCCTTCTGATCTCTCAACGTGTCCGCACAGCTACTTCTGCCCTTTCCACATGCTTGCCACAGAGGTGAGAAAGAAGGAAATCTTTGGAGGAGAAAGCTGCTGGTTGTTTTAACTGATTTGAAAAGCACCAATAAACTTCAGATTTAGTTCCTTGCAATGTGTGATGGTGTTGAGTTTCTTTTTGAAATGGTATCAAAATGCCAGTTCTGGGCATTCGTGCCACTTCCAAACAAAGTAGGAAGAGACAGACAGAGAGAAAACATAAGCCCAGAGAGAGAAGGGGACCTGCAATTGTCTTTCAGGATTGGATCATCTCGGGAACTTAGGCCTGCCTGGTTTCTGCTTGGTTTCTCAGACTTCCTTTGGCTGCCTCTTGGTTGTCTTGTTTACATGCTGGATCTCTCTGAAATGAGACAGGGCTAGAAGCAAGTCCTTGGAGTCAGCACTTGGAGAGTTCCTTTTCAACCTCAGTTAACTACTCCACTGTGTCTTCCTGCACCCCGTCCTAGATAGGGGACAAGGAAGTGCTTTGAGGAGGGCTTATGTATACACAACCCTGTTTCTTTTTCCTGTTGCCTATAACTAGCACTCAGGTCATCTGTGCCTTGAAGAGGCAGCAAAACATAGTGGTTAAGAATATAAACTCGGAAATAAATCCCAGTTCCCCTTTTACTACCTATGTTCTCAAGGCAAGTTACTTGACCTTTTAAGCTTTAATTTCCTCACCTTAGAAGAGGTATACTCCATCTTGCTAAGTCATTAGGGAAATTAAAGGACAAAAATGTGCAATGTACTTAGAACAATGCCTGGTACATCGTAACAGCTCAGTAAGGATTAGCTATTACTATTGCCTGACTCTACATGAGAAATTTTGAAAAATGGACAACTGAGCAGAAATTTTCTCAAACTACCTGTTCAGAGCAGTCCTGGATTGGTAGTGGCCTTCTTCACCTCTATAATAACTATATTACAGCCCTGAAGTAAGACACCCACTTCACATCACCAAAAGAGAAAAACTGAGGAGGAAACGGTGATGTCAGTGGATTCCAAGTTTTTCAAAAGACCCTATGCCAGCTATTCATTTCCAGATCTTCTGATCCTGGAATAAAAAACAAGGAAGCTTTTTTGTGTTTGGATAAAGAGGTAAGAAAAAGGGACAACTTACGTCTGGGAGAAAAAAAAGAGAGAAAAGGCAACACAGAACTGTCCGTAATGTCCCCTCCATTTTACACAGGTGCTAAAGGAGAAGGAACCACTAGGTGGCAGCATATGAGCAGATGAACCAAAGAGAACCAATTGCCTCCAGCTTTAGGAACCTCTGCACCAATCCCAACCCAGGTGAAGGACAATGGGCATTGTTCTAAAGTGTTTCACCCAGTGAACAACAGAAACCCCTTTGCCCCAGATTTTTATCTCCCTGAAGAACCCCCCACCCCATCCCAGGGACCCAAGTCTGCAAGGCTGGGAGGTTAAGAGGAGAGAATAATGTTGTGCACCTGCTCTGTGACTGAGACACTAAAAGAGGAATAACAGGTATCTGGGACAAAGTCAGAAGGGGAATGAAAAAGTAACTTCAAGGTTAAGATCAAAGTAACTTCTCTACTCTCTGGACAGGTCAAGACTCTCTCAATAGCATGGACATTGGCTTCCAGCATTTAAAACAAAATCCCCTTACTGTAATAGTCCCTTCTATATCTGTAGACCTGAGGAAACAACCATTTGCCGTGCTGCGAAGGTCTTTCGGCACCTCCATCAACTGCAGGATATACACCACGTTCAGACCTCTGACCCTTGTAGCTGTAAAACGCAGTGGAAAAAGAAGTTAGTTGGCCCTAAAAGATATCAACAAATGGACTGATTGGAAATCTGGACTATAGCCATCTGGCTTTCTCTGACATTGTTCTATGCAAGAAAAGATAAGAGAAAGTTAGATCAGTTGATGAGACTATTAACAGGGCTGATGGGCATTCTCTTGTTAAAGGCAAGTTCCAAAGGAGAACTTTTGGAAGTAGCAGAATCCTAGTCTTTCTGGATATCAACCTCACCTAGCTGAGCTGCTCCCCACCCAATTAGACAGCTACCATCTTAGCCAACAGCCTCAGAAAGCAACTGGCTAATCAGATTACCACTTCTCTGTTTGACTCCACTAACCAAATCCCACTTTACTGCCTGTGACTAACTGGATAACTGAGGCTTTAGACCACTTAACTAACCATATGATGTGTAGAATGGGTTCTTAATAGCTACTTATGCTCTGGTATATGAAATATGAGAGGGCTGGAGGTGGGGGGCTTTTTTCTATCCTTGATTTTATATAAAGATAGGAAAATAATAAAGCTCAGATCCTAAATTTAAGAAGCAAACATATCTTCCTCATAGTAAATAATTTACACTGAATTTACTGACATCCACTGGATAATCTGACCTGGGGCTGGTGCAGTTTGGCCTGTATTGTCAAAACTAATATCTGAGAATACTAAATGCTCTGAAAGCAATCTTTCAGCTGTATTTCATTCAAACTGTTTTTTTTTTCTCATGTGTTTTCTCTGTCATCCATACATCAAAATAGCATAGACACTGTTTTGCAGTTACCTCAATATTAAATTTCCCCATGCAATGGCCTATTATCTCTCTTAGAAATCTGTATTTAATTCAAAACCAACTACACTCTTTCCTCTGGTGAATAAAAATGGGAAAGAGAATTCCTATTAAGTCTCATTCCCTAAATCCAGATAGTTTGATTCCATTTAAAGTAAGAACAGTGCCAAAAGGTAGGACCAATGAGATGTCCTCCCTCCTGTTTGTGAGAGATATTTTATCTAAATATAATATGTAAGCAGTAGCCTAGATTTCAAGTTATCATTAACTTTTTTAGTACTTTAGCTTGCTCAGTTGAACTATCTTATTTGTATTCCATTAGTCTCTGCAAGTGGCAAAACTGAGGATTTGAAAGGTGGTGACTTAGACAAAAATCACACAAAATCTGCTGTGGCAGAGGAAATGAAAGATTCTTGAAATGAAAGATAAAATTCTCAGTCTGCCATCTTGCTTATTGAATCACTCACATTCTATTGCAGTAAGACACCTCCAATGACACATTTTCAAAATTCACATTTCATGCCAGTCACTTGCAGCACAATATAGCAGTGGTGTTAACGTGAAGAGCAAGATAAAGGAGAGAGGGACAAGCGCCTGCTTTTAAAAGTCCAGTCTGAGAAAGATGGAGTTGATGCGAAGCAAGAGAGGAAGAGACTGAAGTATGTTTTGGGGGGTTTGGTTTTGTTTTATCTTAGGAACAAAACTGGCAGATGCCAGAGAGAGAGGAGGTACTTTAATCTTTGGCCAAAAAGAAGCCCTCCCCACCAGGAGCCACTCTGAAAAGTTATTAAATCTTGAGTGGCACTGATTTGCTAATTCCCAGAATATAGCAAAACTGGTGGAGCTAACTTTAGAAAAAGCAGCCATCTACACAGAGGATTATCCCTGCTACACAGCCCAGTGATTCAAACTAATTTTCTAGTTTGTGGATTACCGTAGTCCCTTCCTCCTCCCCTTCCCTCCTGCCCAGACATTTCATTTCCCATTAGAATTTACAGAGATTGGGTAGAGTTTGAAACTTAACAACTTAAAAGAAATTTTTCTTCTTTAAGGGATTTAAATTCTTTTCTTCTTTAAGGGATTTAAATTCTTCTCCCTATTTCCCTATCAATAACTATTCAGAAAACATGCTGGGTTTTTGTTGTTGTTAGTATAGATCAATGACTATTTGTTTGCAACCCTTTGGGATTCAATTAATAATACATTTTGAGATGTAGCCCATTTTGTACAAAAATATTTTATAAATACAATGCTCCCCCAAGAAAACTACTGTATTAGAGGAGGCTGAGGTACAATTAATAGGATGACTATATAATTTATTTTCCAAATGGAGACACTTTTGAGACTAAAAGGGGAAGTCATCAATAATGATTCCAAGACCGCACGTGTAAACCAGAATGAGTGGCCAAGCTAAAAATAAGGCAAAATGGTTGCACAATCATCAGGGGACTCAGCAGTAGACAGATTACCTGGTTCTCCCGGTATGATGTCTGGCAATGTCCCTTCTAATGAAGTCCTCTCCCGCTGCAGGCCTGATTCCTAGGCAAATCCTGCCAACTAAGCTTTCTTTTCCTGATGTCCAGCCTATTCTGAGAGGCCTGGTGTCTCTGGTATCATGCGGCTTGTAGGGCTGGCTGGCTGGCAGCAGCTGTGTGTGTTCAGTTCCCTCATGGGGCCCCATCATAGCCTGCCACCCCTCCACCTGGCAGATGGCCTCTGAAGGAAGCATTTTTGTGGCACTGGGCAGCAGTATGCCACTTCCTGTGATGGGAGTTAAGTTCCAAGAGGCTTCTAGTGCTGGTCCTCAAAGAGGGCATCTGGTTCCACTATAGACGCTCTTAACCTGATGGTGAGCAGCTGGCCACCTTTTATCCCCCAAATCCAATCATGGAACAGAAAACAGGCTACAAACACTTCCTTTTTCCCCCACGGTCAAACACTCTGTCCAGAATTACTCTGCCTTGAATCACCAAGGTGACAATAACACACCACCTACATGTTACTGCATGCCTCCCACAGTAGGCATCCTGCTAGGCCCGTCATTAACATAGTCCACCTCTGGGAAAGCGCCTGCCATATGCAGATTGGAGATCATTTCTTCAACATCTCCAAGAAAGTGCAGAAGTTTGGGGTAGGGACTGGGGGTGGGGGGAAGCAGAACTTGAACTCAACCTGGCACGACTGACATCTTGGGCCAGATAATTTCATGTTGTTGGGGCCACTGTAGGATGTTCAGTAGAACTCCTACCCCTGGTCCTCTATACACTAGATGTCAATAGTACCCGCCAACCCCAGTTCTGACAACGCAAAATATCTACAATGCCAAATGTCTCCTGGAAACAAAATTACCCCTGGTTGAGAACCATTATCTCAGGGAATATGTGTGTGCTTAGGACTAAGCACAGAGAAACTGCCCTGCCTACCAGAAGTTTATGCTTTAGTGATAAGGAAAAGCTTACAGCTAGGTTGGGAAGACATAAAGTGTAAATGCCACGAATTCCTTAGGGTTTAAGAAGCAGCTAGCAAGCCCCTATGCTCCTCAGCACCTTTGAGATTTTGCCAATATTGCGCATATTTGCACTACAAAAATGTTTTCAAATGAATCAGGCCCATACTTGCCAATTTAGAGAGCTGCATTAAAGCGAGTCTCTCATATCCACAGCTCTGTGGTTACTATCCCTGTTTCCCTTTCCAGTGACAGAAATCCCTGAAGCTCTTGATCAGGACCGAGTGAAATGCTGTGTGCTACCTCAGAGCAAGAAACACAGGCTCACAGAAACACAGCACAGAAGAGAGCTGCAGCTGAAAGGTGACTGCTCTGGTTCCGTCCGCTTTGCACTGGGTCGGAGTGGTGCAGTGCTCACTGCAGTCCCTAAGACAGAAGTGGGGAGAGTCAGGACAGATTGGTACCTTGTGGCTGTGATTTTCCTGGTCCTTCATGTTAAAGGGGAAGTTTTCTCCTGCAAAATGACTCCCAGCTCTGTCAAGAACCAAAAAATAAAAAAAATAATAAAACACAACCAAAACCCACTGCCTTCTCAGGAAGCCAAGACAAGACAAAGGGTCCATATCTTTGTTGTCTTTGCACAGGCCAGAAAGGAGGGCCATCACTGCCCTGGTGCCAGCCAGAGCCCTGTCAGTGCTGCCTCCCATGGGCCCTGAATCTGAGGCACCTGGAAGGGTTATTAGCAGGATTGGAACTCATCCCTCTGCTGGGACTAGATCATAATTACAGTAATTTTCTAACAGAGCTCGGCAGTAGGACTGTTTAATCAGCATCTGACTCCCTTGTGCTCCCAGCCCTCATCACTCAAGGAGAGGAGTGGGATGGCTCTTAAAGAGACAGTGCCCGCCTTTCAGTGTTTGGAACAGATGTGCCTTAATTGGTAGGATATATCTAAGTCTCGTAGCTTATAGAAGGCAGGTTGCATTGCCTCCAACAAACTGCCTCAGGCTCTTACTGTTCCAGGCCTTCTGCTGGAGGATTTCAGGTCAGGCTGCTGGGGGGCCTGGCATCCACACCAACATGGCCAGAGGGGAAGGGACATACACACAGGGCTAGGGCACTCATGGAAGGATCTAAACTAACTACCCCTTCTAAACAGACAATATGAAGGAAAAAATGCTTGGCTGAAGGACAAGGAGGGACTCAACAGCCACAGATAATTGTGGCTGATAGTTTCCCATAATCTAAAGATTACAGAAGCATCTCATGTCTCTGCCCTTCTAGGGATAAAAAAACTTACAACTTTCAGGTAGTCTTTTAATTCTCACTCTAGCTTTACCATCATCTCTCCCTTCATAACATTCATGCCCTTTCACTACTCTGTAAGCACCCCTTGTTTTTCTCCTCCTTTGCTTGTGGAAGTGGACCAGGTCTCCCCTGAACAGAAGGAAAATTGTTCACTCTGCTCATTAAGTCAGGAGCACTCTTGTCTTCTAAAAAGTGTGGCTCTTGTTATCATTTCAAGCATAAATTGTCTGTTTATTATTTCTTGAGAGTTAAGGTTTGAGCTTTACAGCTTCAAATCGAGCCATTATTTAGATGAAACCAATTTTCCCCAAGAAGTTATTTCTCTAAGATGCTAGGACTGACTCTTGCTGGCCTATTGGTAAGCCAAATGCATGCCTGGTCTTTGTAGCAAGTCTCATAGCTTCTCGAAACAGATCAACTAGGGCAGGAAGACAAGATGGAGACAAGATGGATGGGGGACTTCTAAAGCAAAGGCGTGTTGTTCCTCATCTCTAGGAAGGAAGGTATACGGGTAAGACTAGGAGGGGGGACAAGCATCAACAATTCAAAGAAAGGTTACCTTGAGCCAGGCAGCATGCCCGCTATAGAGCTGAGTCCCTGCTGGCATAAGGCTGCCTGAGAGGATCAGTGCCCAGGCTTGACTGAGGAAGTCACTATCTCTCACTGCAGTGGTTATCTGCTTGGCTTTAGCTGCGTCTCAGCTGGCCGCTCACACACAAATCCACAGACACCACTCTAGGCCGACTGAAAGCTCCTGTGGCCTCCGTGAGGCAGGCCGGGAGCTCGTCTGTTTCCATATCTACTTCCAAACTCATCTTGCATCCTCCCAGTCCACTGTCCTCCCCACCCCTAGATGTTAAGACTATTCAGCAAGAGCTGAGGCATCTAAACAAATTCACAAACATGGAGCTAACTTAATATCCACAGCTGTTAAAAAGTCAGATCACCTCCCACGCAAAGCTACCAGAGAGGGTATGAGGTGCCTTGGACCTGGTGGTGTGGATCTACGGCCTTAGCATTTAGAAAACTGAGGACTGTGAAGGAGCCCTGATTTCTGAGAATTGAAAAAGCAGAGGGATTTTTCTTCTCATGAGTAGTGGTGGGCTTATTTTAGCTTTTAAAAAAGGTTTTTTTGAGAGGGAAAAACCCTTTGTCATACAGAGCTTGAAAAGGACTTCTCACATGAACATATTCTACCACCATCTAAAATTTTTTAAAAAAAAACATGCTTACCCGAGTTTCCTGCATATATGAGTGTAATACTTGCTCTGCCCTCCCACTGGACACTGAGGTCACATAAAATGATGCAAATGAAACTTATGATTTTCATACAAAACCCACCGCCCCCTCCACCCACAAACACACATATGCACATTTCCTTCCACTAAACAAAATGAAACCCATGAGCTTGGGATCATTTATCCTGTGCAAGAGATGACTAGACTTAGGCCATGGAAGTAGATGTTGAAAGGTCACTAAATCAGGCACAGAAACTACCTCGAACTTAAATTCTAACAACAACAAAAAAATACTTTCATTCTACAAAACAGCTCAGGCCACTCACAGAGGTCATCAGCCATGGCAGCTAGCCCTTAGTACACACAGGATCAGAGCACATGAGAGACACAAAGAGGTGCTACCTGGATGGAGAGGGAAATCCATCCTTGCTGTTTTTCTGCTAACTCTAAGCCTATAATATTAGAAAATGCCTTCCTTTCTTAGGACATTTCCTCCCATGGCCTATAACTCAACTCTGTATAAGATGGTGAGATGGTACCTGGCTTTACATTAACTGAGGTGCTATTATATGCACTGCTGTTAATGGATCATTAAAAAAGCCAGGAGTCAGAAAAATCACATCCGTGTCTTTGAATGACTCCTGCTGTCCCAGCAGCCTACCCTGCTGGCAGAACTAGCTACTGAGCACCAACTCCAGCAAGAAAAGGAACGAACAGAAGAAGGCCAACCCAGCTTGCTGTTTTTTGGCTGAGTAGGGAATTGACACAGACCACCTCCGGCTCCTGTCTGGAAGTTTTGAGATCAGAGAGCTTCAGGCACAGCTGGGTTCACAGCTGCACCATTTGGAGCATTGGACTCATTAATATTCATGAGTCATCCCTACCAATCGGCAGAGCGGATGCCATTAGCTTAGCATCTGTTGGGTTTTTGTGAGGGTTGTATATGGAGTTTTTCCCCCCTTTTAAATGAACTTCTTTTGACATTTTGGATTTGCCTCTGTAGGTTTTCCATCCTCGTCTTGCTCTGCTGCATCATATAAAGGAGAGACTCTGGGGAGGCGGGCAGGAAAGAGGGATGAGTCCCAGCCAGGGCTTTGCATCTGCCTATTGACAAACTTTATTTCTCTTTCAGCACCTGGCACCTTAGACAGGCTGCGAGGATGAAAGCAGCGTCAGGTAAATTATACCTAACAAGGTTCATGCCCATAACTGTGAAAAGAGGTAGATCCTGGCTCTTTGGAAGATAATCCTTTTTCTAGTGGTGAACTTGAGCTGCACCACACAATGTAGGAGAACTGCAGTGCACAGTTTTGAACCATTATTTCCACGCTGATAAATTCATGATTTATGAAAGTAACTACTGCCAGCCCTCACTCCCTCCGTCTCTGCTACAGCTTGTTAGACACAAATTGCAACAACAGATTTAAATAGTTGAATTTTATTTCAGGCCAAAACCCCTCAACTCCGAACTAAATGCCATGACAGTCCCACAGCATAGGCTGGTAGTAAAAGAGCCCACAGACAGGGTGGGATGGTCAGAGGAGGGAGGAGGGCAAGAAGAACCACACACAGACCTAAGTGCTCAGCAATGCAGAATGCTGGCGGCACTCATCTCCTACGGGCTCTGGCTCTCAGCGGAGAGAAATTATGGCAGCAGGAGGGCAGAATGCCTCATTGTCTGAAGGAAGACGTGTTGTTCCTCATCTCCATCCCCAGAGTCCTCTCTCCAGGCAGAAACAAAGCCCTTGCACCCCATTGGACCGAACATACGGCCTCCCTGCAACACAGCAGAGGGACACTGTGGTGGCTGAAGCCCTAGGGGCAAGAAGCTGTTACTAAAGGAGAAGAAAAGGATTAAAAAAAAAAAAAACAGAATTCATGCTATCCCTACAGAAAAAAATGATCACGTCTCTGCTTTATAACCAGAAGAAACAGTGACAGCCCAGAACAGCCTTTTCCAAAACAAAGCACCTCAAGCTGTTAACTTTCCACTGTCTGCAAACAACCTCTTCTCTCTCACAGTTGGCCATGAGCTATTTTATGGGTCTCGGGCTCCATAAAGCCAGGCTGCAGTCTTGGGATATGCAGGGAACCCCAGCGACAGGAGTCACAGCACCTCTCTGTCCATTGGTATTAGTGGAAGAAAAGCAAAGAGCTGAGAGAATAAATATTCACCACCCTGTCCATGCAAGGAGGTAGAGAAGGAGCCAGCCTCCTGGAAACAAAATGCTCCAGTGCCTGCAGCAAAAATAGAGCCAGTGGGAGTACAGATAGATAAGCATTTTTCTTGGGACAATATTCAATATGGCAGCTCAAAAGCTGCCACCTACAGGTCTCCAAAACCAGTCACATGAGGCAGTGCTCCTGGGCCCATTAACAAACATCTAAAGAAACTCAGCTCCCAAGATAGTAAACACAGGATTCTGTTCAAAACCAACAACAGCCCCTGGGCCTTCTGCTTAACTTACAAACATCTGCACAGTGTTTATTCCTATGGAAGAAGCTTGAGGAGTTGTGACAGACCTCTGTACAACCAACCCAAGCAGAGATTCGACATACAGCAACCCAACCTCCCCAACACCAGCCCTGTGCCCAATCCCACCCAAGTAAGATTCCTTGCCTGCATCTTCTCCATCCACCTTGGAGCAGAACCCAGAGCTCGGACCAGAGGTCACTTTTCCAAAACTGTTTCTAACTGTCCAGGATCCAAAGGCACAGCATGGTCCCCTCCTTCAGATCTCCTCACAGGCTGAGGAGCAGAGGGTCCCTCATCAGGTCTTGCAGAATCACAGCATGAGGGTGAGGTAGGGAGTGGGAGAGCAGGGCTTTCCAAGGAAGGAGCCTCAGAGTCAACAATGGGAGCCCACACCTCAAAATGGTCCTTTTCTTCCTCAGGAGGAGGTGACGGAGAGCTCCTTCTGCCCGATCTTGGAAGAAAGCAGCAACTGAAAGAGTGGGAAAGAGAAAAAAAGGAACAGATAAACAAAATGCATGGAGAAACACAAGTGAACGGACAAACAAAAAGGTGGTATATCCATATAAATGAACTGTTATTGTAATTAAGTACTGACATACACTACAATGTGGATGAACCTTGAAAACATGCTAAGTGAAAAAAGCCAGTCCCAAAGACCATGTAACTTATGACTCTATCTATATGAAATATCCAGAAGAGGCAAATCCAGACACTGAAAGTAGATTACTGGTTGCCAGGGGCTGGGGGTTGGGTAAAATGGGGAGTCATGCCAATGGGCACAAGGTTCCTTTGGGGTGATGAAAATGTTCTAAAAGTGACTGTGGTGACTGATGGTTGCACAGCTTTGTGAAGAACCGAAAAACTCCTGATTTGTACACTATAAAGGTGAATTTTATGGGATGTGAATTATATCTCAATAGTTATTTTTTAAAAGGGGGGATAAAGGACAGAATAAAAAAGCCTTTTCTTCTTTCTCCCCAGGTTTCAATAAGAGAGCCCACTACCCAGAGATGGGTTAACACAGACCCACAAACCTTTGTGCATGGGATGAGAGAACCATGCACAAGGAGAACGAGACCTCTTCTGAAAGGCTGCCAACACTGTGACTTTAATTTCTCTATCAAATGGACACCTCACTGGCCCAGGTAACAGTATTCCTTGTCCCTAGTGTCTCAAAAAAGAGAGCTTCAGTTACCTCTTAGGCTGGTCTCCTTTAGCCGAGTGAGAAGAACCCTGTCTCTCTTCCTGGACCCAGCCACAGTTGGACATAGCATAGCGAAGAATGGCATCAGAAACGGTCATGGGGCTTCGGCCCTGGACACAGGCTTCTATCTCAGGCACTGAGAGCTGACTTTGCAAGAAGAGGTGTAACTGGCTGTCTGACAGGAGGACAACACTCTGCAGGACCCTGGGGCAAACACAGGTAGGACAACACAGAGTATCACCATGAGGATTTGCTCTCCCAACTCCGTCCACTGAAGGGTTCTGGCTTGAGTGAGCATGAGAGTAAATAAAAGGGGTCTACCCCAAATGCACCTGTATGTTCAATGAGCCATCCTGACGGTCCCTTCCCCACTCCCTGTCCCTGCCTTAGGAGGCAAGTGCTGGCCTGCCATGTTCACTCACTTTTCGAGGAAGTGCTGCAGACCTTGTCGTCGCTTCTCAATGAACTCATCTGAGCTGCCAAAGAAGGTTGACTTCCCGGGAAGTTCAGGTACCGGCCTGTAGGAGTCACATAATGTAACATCCAAGATAAGTGTAACATCCAAGACAGTCATTTCAGCCCCTGATCAAGAAAATACCCTATAAGGAGGCACAGGTCAATTCAAATATCTTTTAATAAGGTGGCAGGGTGGCTAACATTGACTGACTGCATGCCATGTGTCACACACTAAGCTAAATGTTTTACAAACCTTATTTCATGAATCCTCCCAAAAGCCTGTGAGAAAGATATTAGTGTCTCCATTTTAGTAGTAAGGAAATAGAAGTAAATTTCCCAGTGCCACACAGATAGTAAGCAACAGAGCTGGTATTTGAACCAAGTCTATGACTCCAGAACTCCGTGCTGCTATACTACATTGTTTACAAAACCTACTCCCACCATCTGTTATTATTTTAAAAAGGAAAAAACTTGGACATGGAGAATGCAGGGTCCTTGTAGGTAAATTAAGACTACATATGCCAGTCCCTGAAAGTCACAAGTTTGGAATTTTCTAAAAGTAGCTAAGTTGCAACAAGTCATTAACAAACTCTTTAAAACTCCTTAGCCTCTCCTATGAGGTACAGCACATACTTGTAAAAACCAATGGCCAGGCTAGGGATGCAAGACCTGTCAGGGAAGTTTTAACTGGCTTTGGGGGGCCTGACCCATAACAATGGCTTCATCAGTCCCACATGGTAACTAACTGGCTTAGTCATCAACAGGCCATCCAGCACCAGAGCATCCAGTGACCATCCTGCGGTGGAATCACCGTTCTAAATTGTCTCCAGTTTTAGGTCTTATTTGGGCGGGGTGGGGGGACAAGTGAGGTGCAATACTCTTTTCCTAAGGCTCTCAGTCTGTTGTGTGTCTGGAAAAATATCTCTGCACGAAAAAAGAGAAAAAAACACTATTTTTACATGTCAAGTAAGCAGGATTACCACCTGTCAAATAAGTTCAGGTGCTAAAATGGTTCTGATAACCATTGATAAGTACATTTAAATGCTAGCAGTACATTTGTCGAGCCCTAGACCAATAAACATATATTTAAAAAAATGGTTTTTGATATTTCTATGACATTGTTAGGTCAAAATACTGGAAATAGAAACTCTGTCTTTACTTTTCTTACTGATTTGAAAACACAATTTAGGAACATGTTTCTCAGTGTCCTTAGTGTCTGGCATGTTACCAAGTTTTCCTCATTGTAAACTCTAGTTCCCAAATAAGCACCTAAAAAGCCAATCTCAGACCAAGACGGAAGCAAGAGTAGACTCACACTAAACCAGCGTTTCTCTGTAGCTGCTTTCTCAGCCACACAAACTCACGGTAGCGGCGACGCACACAGGATGTCTTGGCAGTAAAGGCCTTGCTGTTGGTCTACAAGAGGAAGCATGTGAAAAGGGTTTAGTAGAAAAGAACCAAGTTCACATGAACTCCCCATCGTCACTCTAACTGAGAATCTAAGCCAATAGGCCAAAGTCCTGACCAGGGGCTACAACTAGAACAAGGTGTCACCAAGCAGCCTACAAGCAACTCTCAGGCATACGCAAGCTCTCTCTCCTCACCTCCCTCTTTGTCTGTCTCAGGCCTGTAAAAGACATTCACAAACAGGTTCTGCCTCAGCAGTATCCCTCAACCCTAGAAAGTGTTGATCTCAGTACAGAAGTTTGATTCACTTACATGGAGGAATATCTTATAATCCACGTAAGAACTCCAGGAGCCCTCATTCTGCACACGGGGGTCCTGAACACGCACAGTGATCACCTCCTAGATATAAGAAATGCTTCTTCAGCTTCAGCTCAGCCACATAGGAAAGCAGCTTTAACACAGGTTGCCATACTTTCAACCAGACAGCACCAACTTTCATTCATTTGTTCACTTATTCATTGAATTCAACAAATATTTATTTGTTTCAAACACTGCTCTAAGGCACTGGGTGGGTAGAGTATGAACAAGAGACAAAAATCCTTGCCTTCACGAAGCTTACATTCTAAGAAATGAAAAAATTAGTCAAAATAGAACCATTTTCCAATAATGCCACTGCTACTGATTTCCTGCTCTGGCTTTACTCTGAGCTCATCAGAACCACCAAGATTTTACTGTCAGAAGAACACCACCAAGCAATGTCGGAGTGGATGATGTCTTTGCATATATAAACCACCACATTGGGGGAAATCAGCCCCTCCCAAATCCCCTCAAACTTTTACCCACCTATTTTGTGGAGACTACATGCTTACCTCCTGCTCTTGGTTCTCCAACATCCTACACCAAAAGCCCATTGGAAGAACACATCTGATGAGGGACAAATGTCAAAAGACAATCATGGTTAGTATGCTTCTATTCTTAAAAATTCTGAAAAATTTTAATAGACCCCACTGGGGAAACCCAGACCCCTTTTTTTGTTCTTTTGTAAAACTTAAGAGGAAGTAAAAAAATTCCCCCACATTAGCTCATTGACAAGCTACAAGCCCTGAGGGACTTGTCTCCCTTCTCAGACCACAGCCAAGACCCTTAACCAGGCCACCTCTAGCTAAAGCATGTTCAAGGCTACGCAACATTCACCTCAGACAGCCAGAATAGGCAGGTTCGAGTGTAAAACCTTTCTGCCTGAACACTGCAGGCAAAGCAGTGTCTAGCGGGCACACACAACATAGCTTTACAAGTGAGTTTAACATCGCCCCCATCCGGCTGTTTATGGACAGCCAAACGCCCCAAAACATCAATGCTCCTAAGTCTCTCTTTGTCTTGCTAATAACCACATAGTAAAGCAGTTTTCCCTCCCCAGAGGTAAATCGTAGAGCTGGAGAGTGCCAGGAACACCTGAGTGGGTTGCTCAGTAGTGACCTTTCCTTATCTCATACATTCTCTGGAACCCAAGCCAGTGTTTCTAATCATTTCCTCACAGGACATTCCATCCGGTTTGTACCTCTGCCCACGCGCCCACAGCTGTAGAGGTCGACTCAGGATATTTCCCGCTCCTTTGTAAAGATTCATTAAAGCCTAAGCCGCTGATTTCCCCCAGTGTGGTAGTTTACATGTGCAAAGACATCACCCACTCCGACAAGAGGACCATGAAGGTTGCAGCACAGGGTTACTCAAGCCCAAAGGGGCCCATGATGTCACCTTCTGTTAAAATACAGCACTAATCTTGTTACTCCTAGAACCGCTCCAACAGCATCCACCCTGGCTGCCACCTCCACCCCCTTCTCTCTTAAGAGCGGAACAATAAGGTTTAATTTCCCTTTCCAATTTACCTTGAAATGAAACCTGACTTCAGCCAATATGTACTGCCAACAAATGATCCGGGCTGGCTCCTGGGGAAACAAGACTATCTCTAAGATCTCCCTTTCCTCCCCCCATGGCCATTCACACCCACTCATTTTTACAGTCCCACAATTAATTTTAAACGCATTCCCTTATTAGTTCTGCCTTACCATTAGAAGACTGTGTAATGAGCTTCCTTCTATTTTATGTCTTGCTAACACAAAGCTAACATTTCAAGAGAAGGGAACTTGTTTACACTACAAAATTAGCAAACAGCTTTTCCAATTCTTTCAGTATACCAGAAGTTCTCTCCACACACACTGTACTCAGAGACAAAGCTGCACAATATATAACAAACTTGGGCTACACTGTCGAGCAAACCAAAGGTTTTATGATTGCAATATCATCTTAAACAGTGTTCTTGTTAATAATCTGATTTTTCATTTGATGCAGTCACCATTGAAAGGCAGGAAATTCCAATGCCATGACAACCAATGTATAAAATCCTGGATGTAAGCAGTGAAATGGCTGTGACCAAAAAAAAGCAGGTCAACTCAACTCACTGTGAACAATTAACCACCTCAGATTTAAAAAAAAAAAAAATTCTCTCCTTTTTTTAGGCATTTGGTAAACTGCCAAATTTACAAAAGCACAGGAGCAAAGTTAAAAGATTCTGAAGTGTCTTTTCACAAAAGTAACGACAGAAGAGATGATGCCAAGGAAATCATAGTCATCCACAAACTCAGTGACATTCATACATCTCCTGTTCCTTGAAAGGTTTGCCAAATTCAGGACTATAATTTAGTAACTAAATGGTCATCACTTTCTTGGGCTCAAGAAGAGTTTGCCTAGGGCTCTGCACCATCTCCATGTGCAAGTTCCTCTCCTTTTCTTTGGGCCTAAAGCCACTGTGAAACTATAAACTGGCTTAAAAAAAAAATCCTAGGACCCCCAAGATGCTGTATACTTAAATCTAAATGGCACTAAGAAAGTTTCAGTTGTAACTTTCCTTAAAAACTCTAGAACAAATACAAAAATCTAGACTCCAAGTAATAACTTCTAGCAACTATTCTCCATTAGCTTCCTCCCCATAGATGCCACTCCTCAGAGGAAATGAAGCCTAGTTCTCTGGAAGGGAAGAAGGAAGTGCTTAACTTTGGCTCAGTGATCTGGAAGATGGATCTGTGTGTCATCCAAATAAGGAAAGAGTCAGTGATCCCTTCAGCTACTTATGCAACTCAGCTCTAACTCTATTTCCTGGGCCCTTTAAATCACATCTGGAGTTTACTTTCTCCACCAGTATCTCCAGGGAGAACCCAGTTGTTTGCTTTTTACAAAGTAGATTCCCCATAAAGCTTTCCAATGTCCTAACAATTCAAGGCTCTAGTTCCACTGTTTTTGCTCCCATTTAAAGAGATAGCTTGTAAAACAAATCAGGTGATAAAAGTATACTGAGCCACCAAGATTCCCATCCCTTTTTACTCATTCTTGAGCCCTTGGTGCCAGATAGCAACTCAAAAACCTCTCCTTCTCAAATACCCACAGGTGGTAGAGGAAGCTGCCCTCTCTGCCCAAGCTCTGTGTGTTCCCAACCAAGCAGCTCTGCTCCATCCTTTTGCCCCTCTAACTTGCCATTCTTTCCACTTGGAAGGTAAGTCTCAAAGACGACCACAATCTCATGCAAGAGCCTCCTGTGTCACTGTAAAATACCTGTCATTACCCCTAGTGCTTGCCGTTTGGATAAATGTCCCCAAACTCTTTTACTCCGGCCACTCCCCCTTCATTCTTAACGAACTAGGAGCACAAGGCCACATGGTCCTTCTTCTCCTTTGCCTATTAAGCTTGGGGAATAAGGAGGGAAGACGTTTTATGTTCCTTTAAAAATAAATGGAAAAGCCAGGTTTCCTTTATTGGATCCCGAGCAAGCATCCGCTTTTATCCCGGGAGGCGAGAAATCCTTTAGGATGTCAAGCAAAGTCCCTACCCCAAGCGCCACTACTGAAGCTAAGGTCAGCAGCCTTCACCTCAGAGCAGCACCCACTCCCCGCGGCCCCGCCCACACCTCCTCACCTGAGAGCAGCACCCACTCCCCACAGCGACACCGCCAGAGACCCACCATGTAGCCAGTCTCAGCTTCTCCTTCCGGGTGAGTGGCTGATGCCCCGGTGCACGACGGGAGGCGGCTCGCGACACGCCAATCCCGAATGCCCAGGACTCCCCGCCACTGCAGGCCCCGGCTCTTAGTGGCGACCCAGCTCCAGCGGCAGCGCGCTAGGCCCAGCCCAGACCCTGGCTTTAATCCGGACCCACCACCACTCGCTCCGCGTGCGGGAGGGTGGACACCGTATAGGGCCGCGTCCCGCCCATCGTTGTCAGACCAGCCAATCAGAAAACAGAGAGCGTCATTAACCATCTGAAAGAAGGTCTCGGGGGCAGACCAGCATTAGGAGGTTGTCACCGGGATTTGCATTTTGCAGAGAACGGTCTTGGGTGTTGAGGGTTCGAGGCGGAAAATGTCCCCTCTCCTGGAACCTTGCAAAGCCCTGGGAGAGTTTCCAGTTGAACCCCCTAGATTGCATTTTCTCAGCGGAGTTATCGAGAGGACTACAATTTATAGATTAGTAAAACCACAGATCAGAGCGAAAATCGAACTGAGGTGGTTCAGCAATGCACGTTTCCCTCGCCGAAACGAGCCCGAAGAAGGATGTTGCAGCTACTTAATAAGAACAATCCGTTGGATATGATGAAGATTTTTTTATGTTGTCTAAATGTCTTTTAACTACCAGTTTAAGGATAATGTTAGGGCTACACACTGGGAGGCCTTTTCCAAAGTTCACGTGTCCAGACGGCCCGACAGGTGGGCTTTCGCGACCACGGCACGAGAGCAGAGTACGAACTGCGCGCCAGAAGTCATGGCAGGACAAACATTTGGAAAGTTTCTTCCCCCTCCTTGACCAAGTATTAGTTGAAAGGATTGCTGCAGAAACTGTAATCAAAGGAGGCATTGCTCTTACATCAAAATCTCAAGGAAAAGTATTGCAAGCAACAGTAGTAGCTGTTGGATCGGGCTCTAAAGGAAAGGGTGGAGATTCAACCAGTTAGCATGAAAGTTGGAGACAAAGTTCTTCCAGAATATGGAGACACCAAAGTAGTCCTAGACGACAAGGATTATTTCTTATTTAGACATGGCGACATTCTTGGAAAGTATTTTGATTTAAATAAGTCACTGTTGAAATAGCATCCCATGAAGCTGCTGCCCATTCCACTGAAGTTCTGAAATCGCATTATGTAAATAATTTCCATTTCTCTTTTGTAATAAATTAATGATATACAAAACTTAAAAAAAAAAAGATAATGTTAGGAAAGATAACAGCAAGAAAAGTTATAGTCACAAATACAAAGTCTGGAGTTAAAACGACCTAGGCACTATACTGAGCACTACACTGATGGTGTGGCCTTAAACTGGTCCTAATCTTTGTAAGTTTTAGTTTCTTCATCTGTCAAGTGGAAATTATTGCACATATTTAAAAGCAGCTTTTCTCAAACTTGGTCTCAGGATCCCTTTACAGTCTTAAAAATGATTAAGGACCCCAACGAGCTTTTGTTTATGTGGGATATTCACCAAATTCTAAATTAAAATGCAGAAATTTAAAAACATTACTTCACCTGAAACCAATAAATTATTACATGTTAATATAGTTTATAAATAAACTACACTATTAAAAAGAATAGAGTTGCACTATATTACAATTTTTGCAGATCTCTTTAATGTCTAGCTTAACAGAAGACAGCTGGATTCTCATATATGCTTCCTCATTCTCTATTATACTATGTTACCTTGGTTTAGAAAATTAAGAAAATCCTCTCATACAGATTTTTTTAGCCTTCTCTTGTAATCGTGGATACCCTTCTTTGACACTAGCAAAACTCCATAAGGAGTAGTTTCTTAAAAGTTAGTTACTATGGGAAATCTGAAACCATTTGGAAAATATTAGTTTACTGAGAGCTATGCAGATCTTCCAAATATTGATGCATTACATTATTCAGAATTAAAACCACATTTATTAAAATCATCATTGATCTTGTCAGTCTTGTGAAGCTGTTAATCTCACTTTGGTGAATACTGCATTTTCCAAAATTAACATTTTTGCTTAAAAGCTCAACTTTTATCATTGGTAGAAATACTTTTAGTCATTTTCCTTGAAGTGACAGGCCCATTTTGTTCAAATATCCAAGTCTGAATAACCAGTCTTTCTTTCAAATATAAATGGTATTCTATGAAAAAGAGCAGCTAGTTCAACTCACACATCTCACAAATTGCAGAACCATATACTTCAGTTAGCAGTGAAAGTGCTTTATGCACATCTTCCATTTCATCACATAGACAATTAAAAAGTCATATACTCTAAGAAAGAGATTTCATAAAGTCAATAATTTGAACTACTTCATCAAGGATAGTCTTAAGTGAAAGTGGCTTTTTGATTCTTTTTTTTTGCATAGGTGTGACAGTAAAGAATACTCTAGCTCGAGTTGGTGCCACACTGCCTTGATTCATACTGAAGTGTCAGCATCACCCACCTGGAATATTAATAAATGTTTTAAAATGCATTCATTAAATAATTTGAATGTAATATAGGTTTCACAAACAGGTGGTGACCTATCTAAGCTTATTTTTTCAACAACAATTTCTAGCAATTGATAATGCAGCCAATCCTTATCATACCAGAAATGCTAGCAAACGATATAAGTACCTCTCCAAGCAGTGATGCCTTCATTTGAGAAAACCAATGTCAAGGTGCATGATTTTGGTAGTGTAGGTTTTAATTACTGTCTATTAATACCTGGAAATCACTGGAGAATCAGACAGCCCAGGAAAAGTAAGAGAAACAGATGGCTCTTAAGTATATATTTGCCTTTTAAAGAGAGTGCTTGTTAACCCCATACCCTTTAAGATGGCTACTATTAAAAAGAAAAAAAAAAAAAAACAAGCATTGTGAGGATGTGGAGAAACTAAAACCGTTGTAACTGTTGTGCACTATTGGTGTAAATGTAAAATGGTACAGCCACTGTGGAAAATAATATGGCAGTTCCTCGAAAAATTAAAAATAGAATTGCCATATGATCCAGCAATTCCAGTTCTGGGTATAGAACCTAAAGAATTGAAGGTGGGGTCTCTCGAGAGAGATTTGTACATCCATGTTCATAGCAGCATTATTTACAATAGCTAAAATGTGGAAGCAAATCAAGTGTCCAGCAATGGATGAATAGATAAGCAAAATGAAATATATATATATATATACACAAACATATATATACATATATGTATATGTGTATATGTATATGTATATGTATATGTATGTGTATATATCTGTATAAATGTATATACATACGTATATATCCACAATGGGATAGTCTTCAGCCTTCAAAAGGAAGCAAATTTTAATATGCTACCACATATGTCCATATGAACCTTGAGAACATTATGCTAAATGAAATAAGCCAGTCACAAAAAGACAACCACTATATGATTCCACTTATATGAGATACTTAAAGTAGTTAAAATCATAGAGATAGAAAATAGGATGGTGGTGACAGGGGTTGGAGGAAGGGAGAAATGGTTATTATTTAATAGGTAGAGAGGTTCATTTTTACAAGATGAAAAGAGTTATAGAGATGGGTGGTGGTGATGGGTGCACATTATGAATGAATTTAATGCCATTGAACTCTACACAAAAATGGTTAAGATGGTAAATTTTATATTTTATACATAATATGTATATTTACCACAATATTTAAAATGAGGGAAGAAAATGAATCAAAGAATTTCAGACAGTGCAGAAGAAAATATTTTTGAAGTTCTATACTTCCCCAAATAGACAGAATTGAATCCAGTTCAGCCTGATTCCAAGTCCTCGTTCTTTTTTGCAACATCACACTTCCTCCCTTCCCCACATTACTTGTGATGTTAGAAAGTTAATGTGACAGATACATTTCCTGTGGTCATGAGCAATGTCACTTCACATGTTGTCAAGCAAGATTATTATGACTGAGTTGCCATTACCCTTATAAAGAAAATAAACTCTGAGGGCCTGAATAACTTAAAATGTCACCACTCTTATGGGAAAAGAAAAGAACTAAACCCATTTAATCCGAAAAGACTTTCCAAAAATACCTTGTTAATAATGCAGAGACAAGAGTTTGACATCCATCCTTGGCAGAATTCCAGAATAGATTATTAATAAGAGAGCTCTGAGTTGATTGCAGATTAGCATAAACCAGTGGTGCTCTGCTATCTAAAAAGAGGTGACCTTTGACTGCCTCAATTCAAGAATGGCGTAGAGTACCAGGACAGTGATGGCTCCCTCTACTTTGAAATATACACACATAAGCCAGAATTTACTAACAAACTAGATGTGCTAGATCTGAAACTGTTGTCTTATGATGTACAGCTTAAGAAAGCGCTCACATTGAGCCTAGGAAAGTGAGATATTAGGGTGAATTTCAATACTAGAAGGACAATATGAAAGAAAAATTAGGTTTATAGAACAGAGCTGTATGCAGCTACAGAAGCCAGAAGTAAAGAAAATAGGAGGCATTTACACGGGGAAGCAGAATTCATCTCGGTATGAGGAACTGGGATAGTAGCATTGTATTCAGACAGGAATATGGCTTGGACGTTAGAAAGAAATAACATCAAATCTTGATTCCACCACTTTTTTGCTGGATGCTATAGGACAGGTTATACAACATTTGAGCCTTTTCTGAAAAATGGAAATAGTAATTCTTACTTCCCAGGTGTGTTGTGAGGATTAAAGGACATTAATCAAATACTTAAATTCCCTAGCATTGTGGTAAGCAATGACTATTATTACAACTAATTTTTAATCATTAAAATTTTTAAAAACAGAATTGGACACTTCAGGAGGGGGTAAGTAAATGAGTTTTTACGTGGCCATGGACACTCAACCTAAATGTCTTAGAAAGAATTGCCCTCTTCTCTGTGTTCTCACAGCCCTTTTAGCAAAACTCTCTATTATTATATTGCTGATTTGGGTTTCTTATACGGTAATTCCCCAGAGCCCTGCACAGTGCCTGGCTCCATAAAACATAGAAATGTAGACTCCAGCATTCTGGAGTAGAGTGCAGTACACCAGTTGCCTTTCTACTTTCCCTCTGATTAGGAGGATATTTAAATATGCAAAGTAAGGGGGGAAAAGTCATCTTCTGGTAGCTCTGTTTGTTTAATTCCTGATTGGATAGGGAGTTGGAAGTAAGGAAAAGAGTTTTAAAATACAAATCTGATGTGGAGAAAAGAGATGAAGGAAAACTTGATGACCTCCATATTGTCAGATTGGTGAAGGACGTCTCAATAATTCACTTAATATTTTATTCAGCAAAAATTGCTTGACTACTGTATGTCAAGGACTGTGCTCAGCCCTGGGGACAGAGTGATAAACAAAAAGCAAAGGTTCTGCCCTTATTGGAGTTTAGAGTCCCAAAAAGAAGGCAGATGTTAATTAATGACAATAAAGTGGGGTGAATATTATTATGAGACTGAATCTCCAATATGAACAGGTTTAGAGACAGCAATCTAGCTGAAACAGGAAAACTAAATTAAACCACTTGTCCCAAAGAATAACAAGTGTTAAAATAAAAAAATAAATGGAGACCGCAACCTTGAGACTTCCTTGAGGAGATGAAAACCAGTTTAGTCAGAGAAGCAAAGCTAAATTTAGCTTATTTTGTAAGACTAACTTGATCTGGGTCTTTCTTGCCTCTGGAAATCATAACCAAAACTTGAACTGTTTCCCAAGGTTGATATGAGGTAACCATTGTCCAATTCCCTATCATTTAAGAAAATTCTAATATTATAACCAAACACTGTGAAGAATAAAGTCATTGCTTTGTCACTATATAATGCTTTACAACAATATACCTCTAGGCCTCATTCCATATTTTGGTTTGAGGGCTCCCACTTTGCAAACTGTCTTGTTGGTGTGTGCATAATAAATGCTACTGATTACTATTTCAGTGAGTCATTGGTTTTACTTTGACTATTTCTGAACCTTTAACACAAGCATGGGTTTTGCTGGGTGAAGAGCGCTCGTGGAGATAAAATGGTTCTGCACTAAAGCTACTCACTGGCAGTCAATGAAAAAGGATAAGTTCAGGATGCCATTATGACACCTACCAGGGGAACCTAACCTAGTATAAGGGGTCAAGGAGGACCTCGAAGGGGAAGTAATCTAAACGCTGAGAAGTAGGAGTTTTACAGAGATTTGAGGGGTCGGAAACAGGTTTTCAGAGATTTATTGGATATTTGGTAAAGTTCTGGAGTGAAACTTGTTAAGATTAAGAAATTTTGAGAATGTGAATTACTGTCCAGAAGTGCCCGATTTTTCAGACCAACCATCATGGGGCTCGCTTGTAAAAAGCACATATTTTAAAATTCTCGACAGGAACGTTCTAAATTCTAAATACAGCGTTTGCAGTTTAAAAACTAAAACTCCCTGAAACTCTAGACGATGCGTGGCGACGTAAGACGCGCGCAGCATTTCGGATTTTGTAGTCTCGGATGGACTTCGAGTCCCATAATACTGTGCAGCGGGTCGTCGCGCCTGCGCGGTGCGGGCGGCGGGCAGCGCAGAGTGCAAGGCTCTTTTGTTCGGCAGAGGGGAGGGCCGTTGGCCGGGGCCTGCGGTACGCCGCTTCAGTGAGGGGCTCGACTGCGGCCACCCGGCCTGTTGCTTTTCTGGGCGCCACTCCTCCGGACTGCCCGACACGACGCGCCAGTAGCGCGGCACCGATTCTTCTCGGCTCTTGGGCGCTGCTCTGAGGTGAGTCTGCTAGAGGCAGGGAAACGGGGGGTGGGGGGATACGGGAGGTCGACGCGCGGCTGCGGCCGGAGCCCTGAGTGAGGGGTGCGCGCTCGCTGCGCAGGTTGGGTGCGGGGAGCGCGCCAGGGCCCTGCGCCCTTCCCGCGCGGGTCTTTCCGCTGCGCGCGGGGGGCCGAACACTGGGCGCCAGAATGATGGAGAGGGCGGGGCGGCGTATCCTGAGCCGGACATTACAGCGATTCGGGCTGGGCCGAGCCCTTGCGGGTCGCTCTTCACGGCTCGGGTAGACCCAGACAATGCTACTTGGGTTGGGTAGGTGGCTGCATGATTGGGCTGGAAAGACTTTCTAGTAAATTGAGAAGGGGACACGCCGGGCAGTCTTGATGTTTGGACACGCATGGGGAGGGTTCGTAACTGCAAGACGCGAGGTTTAGAAATGTAACCTGAGAATTGGGGATCCGGCCGGGGCTCCCAGAGGAATTTTGCTTGCAAGGGCTAGGGAGAAGTTACTTCAAGTAAGTTGTAGGAAGGGGCTGGGCAGCCCAGGCTGCGCTACTAGGGGAGAAGATTATTGAATAAACTGGGGGGTGGAGATGGAGTGAGGAGGCTAGGAGAAGGTGCAGTTATTTGCTTGACTTGGCTGTAGAAGGAAGGGGAGTAGCTGTTAGGGTAAACTGGACTGAGGTCCCGAGAGTATATTTCTGTAAGGTCAAAAGAAAAGGGGAAACCTGGCCGCTTTTGTTTCCTGATGGGTCTTTACCTAGTGGGAGGGTGTAAGAATAATGTGTGAAAAAGGGATGGGATATGCTTTCTTCCCTTTTCCGGGTTTTAGTCTATCTTCACTCCGTAATTCCTATAGGAAGTTAAAAAATCCAAGTGCAGCTCTTTGATTCAGAATTAGTTTCATAAGTTTTTATCTGGGACTTTTACTGGTTATAAAGGACAGTGAAATTGTAGAAATGTGTAGATGAGTTAATATTTAAGGAATGAAATTAAGTTGGGAAAGATGTGAGAAATTGGGAGACACAAGAAATTTTCGTTAGATCGTGAACTTTGTTTTCTTGGATTCTTTCCTTTTTTAGCCAGCCTTTCTCTGTTGGAAGATTTGAAGCAAAGTGAGCAATACTTAACCCCTTTTTCAAAGCTTCAGGTGAAGATTTTTTATGAACGGTGTTATATTCAGACAGATATTTTAACTCAATTGAAGTGGAGTTGACCAAAAGATCAGTTATACTAGAAACTCTGGCCCATGGGTAAGATAGCTTCCTCAGTTATGTTAAGAACCCGTGTCAGCAGTTTGGAATAGTTCTAAAAGGCCCCTGCTTTTGAAATAGATGCATGAATACAATTGAGAAATTAGTGCCTATGCCCTTCCTTAGGAGTTTACAAACATTTGTATAGAAAGCGGTGTGGTTGAAGGGCACCTTGTTGGAACTGGTTGTCCCTTAATAAAGCTTTAGGGCAATTCAGGATTTTTCCTGTGGTGCTATTTTTCTCCATTGGCTGCTGTAGCCTAGATTGTTTTTATTATTATTATTAAAATGTAAATAGTATGTAGCCTGGTGCTTTTAGCTTCCTGATTAAAAGAGACCTAGTAAAGATACCTTGGCCTTCTGTATTTTTGACTATAGAATACTAATAATTTTCTAACCATACATATAAAGAAAAGCAACTGTTATATCTTTTGGTACCCATTTTAGTGATTAGGAAAATGTTTCTTTTTGAGTTCATATCTTTTTAAATTTATCCATAAAAATCTTCATTTCTTATATATTATCTCTGGTGGTATAACAGATTTTGCATTTACATTTGATAGATTTTCCTTCATAGGTTATTTCTCTGAAGAGTTTTTGGAATAAATGCTAATGTTTAGCTTATGGGCTCACATAAGATGAGGCCAGGCCTCTTATTCATCTAAGTATCTGGCACATAATAGGTGGTTCAGATTGCTGAGTGAATGGCTAGGGCCTTGAGATCCTTTCTGAGAATTCATGTATTAGCAGAATGAAATTAATGTGCAATTATGTAATTAGTTTGCCTGCCTTGGATCTATGACCTTTGGCAGAGTAAAACTATTGCCTGTCTTAGCCTCAGGTTTTTAATATAGTCATCCTGCTATTAAATACAGAAAAGGTATGCAGATTGTGCAGGTTACAATTTTAAGCACTTTAGGCAAGGACTAGGAGAGGCTCCAGGTTATAGGTTTCAAGAGCAAGCTATATAGTTCGAATATTTTATATTTTAAAAGTATCTTGAAAAATGTTTTGTGTCCTTTGTATACAGTTAAATACGTTTTTCCTAATAGCAATGACAATTGGAAAATTGAATAGCCTTCCCAAGGTTAACTGGGGAAGTTATTTAAATATGGACAAAATTCAGATATCCTGTCAGTATATGAATTGAATAACTGTTAAATTTTTCTTACTTTAGTTTTTATGATTTCTGACCAAAAGGGAATGACCTAATTTGTCTGTGAAATTGTATTTTTCTTTTTAATAACAGCTAATACATTGGCAGCCTAATAGAAATATGGTATTTGAGTGCGAAGATACTTTTTTTTTTTTTTAACGCCTACAGCACCTAGTATTCCTAGGTGGTCTCCCATCTAAGTACTAACCAGGCCTGACCCTGCTTAGCTTCTGAGATCAGACAAGATCAGGCACGTTCAGGGTGGCATCGCTGTAGACTTAGAACTATGGTATTTGATAGGTTAGTATCAGCAGTCTGGTTTTGTTTTGTTAGCTATGAATACTTTGGTTTCTGCCTTTAATTCCAACTTAGTCAGAATTCTGTTCTAGCTTTCTAATCATTTTTATTTCATCTTAAACTAAAAAGATCTTCCGATATCACTGGGTCCTAGTAATATTTGCAGTTCCCTGTGGCCTCTCAACCTAAACCTATAGTTTTATCCACATCAATACACTGAAAGTGAGTTAGCCAACTTTCTGGATACAGCTCAGATAATATTCTAATTTTATTCACACACCTATATTTCAGTCCTAGATCCAGGAATTCTTTTAAAAATGAAACTCCTGCTCACTGAGTATGTGGCACAAGTTTTTGTTTTCTGCTTAGTAAAGTTTTCCATCTGGAAAGCATTTGCCTCACAAACAGCCACAGCTAACAACAGACTAAAAGTGGTTTAAAAACATGAATCATGAGGACTACAAAGTGAATATACTACACATGCCTTCACCTGCCTTTTGATGACTGATACTTGGTTGCTAATGCTCAGCAAAGGTACTTCCTTGTTTTCCATTTAGAGTTTATAGGTCAGATTTATCTTGCTTAAAAAATTGACAGCTTTGGACTTCTGCTTTCTGATTATCTAAATTTGAGACATTCATCCTTATTGCTTGCCCAATGTAGGGTTCAACACTTTACATGGAGCCAGATCTACCTTTGTCTGAGTGAAAATAGATACAATGCTTTGGGAATTGCAAGGAAAAGAGAAATAGTATTTGGCTAGGTTGGGTTAGGTTTTGTGGAAGAAGTAGCATTTAAGCTGAGTCTTAAAGGATAGATAGGATTTTGACTGCCAGTCTTAGACAGGCACACACTTCTTAATAATGAGTAGCATATACAGGATATGTTCGGGTTATAGTTTTCTGTTTTGACAGCAGTGTAGATTTTGTAAGGGAAGGCAGAATATAGAATAGTTGGAACTATATGGCTGTTAGATATTAAATACTGTGGATGGAGTTAAGCTTTTGTTTTAAAGAGGAGGAGTCCATATAGAAAATTTTTTAACAGTTATCTACACTTTTCTATTCTGTTTACTCCTGTCCAAACTGGTTTACACACTGTGTCTACCTCAGACTTGCCTCATTGTTTTTGTTCATAACAGTCCTTGGGCCAAATTGCCCTCCTTCAATCCACCTTTTCAAATGCTGTTGGAGTTTGGCTGCAATCCCAACTTTCAAAACCTTTTTTTAATCACCATAGCCATTTATTCCTCCAAGCCTCTGTCGTGCTTTTGTGGCTACTTATTATTGTTTATATTTCTTTTGCTAATTATTACATACTCTAGTCATTTCTCCTATTGAAATGAACTTCAACTTTTTTTTTTTTAATCGTTTTATATGGTTTTACTTTTCAGTCATGGCTCTGTGTCTTCCTGTTGGGAGACTTTGGGAAATTTGCTTTGCTTCAATAAGCATTAGTTTTCTCATTTGTGAAATGGACTTAATACAGTTGTGAGGATTGAAATAAGTGCCTTTATTTTCATTAGGTATTATGTATTCAGTAAAAGTTAGTTATTATGTTATTATCACTGACCCTTAAGGGGATTCTCAAAAGCCTATACTTCTTGGTCTCTGCACATCTCCCTAGCCTAACCAAACAGCTCCATTTGCCTGGGTCTGAGAGGGTTCCTGCAATGTGGAACTTTCTGTGCTTTAGCCAGAGTGACTTGGTCACCTTGTATTTCACCCAGGCTCAGAGTAAATGGTTATTGATTTGATTTTTTAATAGATAATATTAAAAGCTAGTAGAGCTGTAGTTATACACTCTTAAAGCTATTAATTGACTGGTCCTAAACCTAAGCAAGAGGCAAAACGGGGAAGGAAAACAAAGAATGTAAAAGAAGCTAGATGAAACAAGAAATGAAGTGGTAAATTATATGCATGATAGTTATTTTCTGGTCTTTGCCTGCTACTCCCTCAGTCTAGCTCTTTCAAACCTGGCCACAGTTCTGTTCTTCAGATAAAACAAGCTCTTCTCACCTTAGGTCTTTAAACCAATAATTCTCTAAACTCGATGTGTTTTTCTGATTTTGCTAAGTTGTTCCTTGTTATTTGGGTCTCTGTTTAAATGTTAATCTAAATATATTTTCTTTATAGCATCAATCACTAAGCTTATTGTTTGTGTTCTGGTTCTGCTGCACATGCATGTGTGCACACTCCCACTCAGGCTCACTCACTGTCCACATAAGGATATGAACTCTAAGAGGCCAGGGATTTTGTCTGTCATGCTCACCCCATTTTTCGAGCCAGTCACACGTAATTGGTGCCCAATAGATAATTGTTAAATGAACGAATACTATAGGAGCATGTTTGTAGGAAGAGTTAATCTAACCTAGCCTGGGGCTTCAGGGAAGCTTCTGATGGTGACATTTTAGCTAAGGGATTGTTAAGTGAAGACTGGTACAAAGGGCAAGGTCATTGTGATTAACAAGTCAGGTGTAGTGGTCTTCAGCTGGAATGCTCACAGGTAATGATCACTGGTTAATATTGAGAATGAATTAGATTAGGAGTTGTCTAGGTAATGGTGGCTTGGAATAGAATGGTCATACTGGGACTAGAAAAATGTATAAATTGAAAGATATCTGAGATATGAAATCAACAAGATTTAGTAAGAGACTGGATCCATGGAGGATGAGTAGGGAGAAATCAAGGATGATTGTGATTTTTTTTTGGTCTTAAATTCAGTAAAAGCTACATGCATTCTTAGACCATTATTCATTTAGTTGGGTGATTGGCTTTTTTAAAAAGTATATATGTAAAATCTAAGACAAGTCACAGCCTTGGAGTTAGAGAACTTTGCCATATGGATCATCAAAATTGATTTTTTTTTTTTGGTATTGACATAGGTCTTCAGAAATCTTAAAATTCTTTTCACCAGAAAATTATTTTGTTGAAATTTTCCATTGTTTGTATCCAGAATTCACTTTCTTTTTCTCACCTAGCTTATCTTTTCTTCATAGGACGTTATATTCCTTTTGTCATTTACTACAAGAGTTTTGTTGCTTTATTTTCCTTCCTATACTTTAGGTATATGAAATGTGATTTCTCAGTTTCTGGTAGCTCTTCTATCACAGTCTTCCAGAAATGGTTCTTTCATACCAACAAGACCTGGGTCCTTCTTGAGTGTGTTCTGGAGCTACTTTGCTGTTTTGAAAAACATTGCCATGAATTTTTGCCATACATGTAGGACCAAGATGGTATCTTCTCATTGAGTTCTTAATACATTGGGTTTCAGAGAGCTATCCCTAAGCTTAAAGTTGTAAATCTAATGAAGTAAGGTATATGTATAAACATAAATAGATAATTAATGCCAGAAGGTCATAAAAGCTCACCTCAAAGGAATCCCATGAGGGTTGTTAACACCAATTTTATAGATAAGGATATTGAGTTAAGCAGTGTGTGTGAATGTGTGCATGCCCTTAATTGTCTATAGTCTAGGCATAAAATTTTGAGAGGTCATGGACAGGAAAGATGAGTCTGAAGCTCATACTAGCTATCTTCTGGTGAAAGGAACTATGAGGATCCATCAGGTAGTCCTCTTTCAATTTCATTATGAATGAATGAAAAAAGTAGATTGAATGATGTTGAATGTGATACAGAGAAGGTTTTGTTTTCAGGAATATCATTTATTTTTTATTGCTCTAGCCTTATTCTCAATTTTATGGAGAAAGTAAAATATTCACCTGCCTTTTAGCTAACTATGAGAATTGATTTATGTCTGCAATAATGTGTGCAATTTTACCTGAGGACTGTAGCTTCTGTCAATCCTTTTATAGCAATGGCTTTTATTCATGGATGTGCATCAGATCACCTAAGGAGCTTTTAAAGATTCAGAGGCCATGGTCAAAGCAATATTGTTTGCAGTGATTTAAAAAAAAAAAAAAAGAAAGAAAGGAACAACCCAAGTTTTCATCACTAGGTGAATGGTTAGAGTATGGTGTGTTCATATCATATGGAATACTGTGCAGCTGTTAAGAATGGAGATCTTTTAAGGAACAATGTAAAAAATGCATTACATTATATAAAAAGGCGAGTTAGAGAATGGTAATATATATTTTCACATATGTGTATCTGTGTTTTATATAGACCAAAAACAGACTTTAACAGGTTTTGAGCCAGAGATCTTTGATTTCCTACATTAAGTATTTTTGTAATTGAATGTGAATACATGTATTGCATTATAATTAGAAGAACAAAATATTTTTTTAAAATAATACACCTTTCTGATTCACTGGATCTTGGCATCTGTACTTATAAACTCTCCATAAGTGATTCTGATGCTCATGTAGATGAAAGTTCTTAACTCAAGGTCTGCTTTCCTCTGAATTCTTTCTTGGTAAACATAGTCACCTTACAGTCCAACCTTCTAAATGCTTCACCTTAGTGTTTAGCTAAAAGCCCTCGTTTGGTTTCAGAGGTCTGTGGATATTACCTTTTTCTCATATCTGGAACTTGATCTTTCAAGCTGACAAGAAATAAGTATGGAAGTTCCTGGGGTGGCCCTTTATAATTCATGGATCTGATGACAACCAGAAGCTAAGTCCACATGGTTATCCTAGATCTTTTTCATGCCTTTGCACAATACTGGCTACTCAAAAACAAGACAAAATTCCTTATTTTGTATCTGATACTTTACTGCCTTCTGTCTTCAAGTAGCATTGTTCCTCTTTTTCACGTTCTCTCTCTTAACTACAGGAGTGGAGGGTATGTGAGGAGAATCAAAACAGTGCTTTTTTTTTTTTCTTTTAAAAAAACTGAGTTCATGATTCTTGCTTTAGATTTACATAATTCCTGGATTCATTGAGACACTTTAGATATATTTTGATTTCTTAAAATTGGCATTTTTCTCTATAATTGTCTCAGCCTATTTGCTAGGGTGTTCTAACTTCAAAAATTCTGCACCATCTAGCACTTGTCAATTTAAAAGACGCAGAAGACTGCTGGGGCACTGAAAACCAAAGCTTTGTTGCTGCTTGCTGGTTCAGTTAACAATGAATACCTTTATATTCCAGTAACCAATTAAAAATCATTGTTTTATTTATTTATTTTGCAGCAAAGAAAGTAAGGTTTATTCGAGAGTTACAAGTCCCAGAGACACAGGCAAACTATTGCTCAAAGGCCTGGATTCAAAAATCTTTGTTTTTAACAGTGATACATATACTTTAGGGTATTTTCTGAAAGAAAATCGTTGTCTGTCACTTCTTTATTTTCTGATGACAAATTTGTAGAGAGGCTTCATCTCAAGAGACCTCTCCATCCTGTTCTTGTATGGGCTGGAGGAGGAACATCTCCCTATGTAGCTAGCGCCTAGTTCTGTGTGTGCAGCAGGGCCAGCCTTGCTAGATGTCCTTACTGAAGTGCTCTGCTTTAATTGTATAACGTTAGGTGATTTATTTCATGTAAATCTGTTCTGTTATCTGTGAGGTGTCAATAACATCTGATTGGCTTGTTTCACAGGGTGGTTTTGGGATCAAACAAGATAATGTGGTAGCACTTTAAAAATTGTAAAGTGCAATACAAATGTAAAGTATTATTTTTCTAGGCATCTTAAAATATGGCAGACCCAGTAAATATTTAGGTACAAATTATGGCAGCTTTATTTACTAGGTTTGTTGCAACCTTGCGATAAGCTCTGAGAAGATTGTACAAGGATTAAGATTTCTGAGTTAAACTAGAATTGTTCACACCTGTTGTGATGTTCTTTCCTATATTTTGACCCTTTGTTCAATGGTTATGGCACTTTTGATGTCATAAGCATCCTGGATAGCCAGGATGCTTAGGGGAGTGGTAAATAGTGTTAACTAAAAGCTTTTTTTTCCCATTATGGTTACTACACTGATCTGAGTTGTTTTGAAATGTCTTTGCCAAGCAATTCCTATCTCCTTCCAGAGAGCTCTGCTGGTGTTTGGAAACTGCATCTTTAGAGAGAGGTTTCTCTTGAAATAATCCATTTGGAAACTATGAGAATAATTGGCTTGACATAATATTTAAGGGGGGCTGGCTCCTGGCTCTTCTGAAGGTGCTAGATTCTATATGAAAATTGGGTCACATATTTAATCTACTTCCCTACTGATTTTTAAAACAACTTTTATTCAGAACCCAAATAACTACATATAAATAAGGAAAAAACTCACATTGGGGAACTTTGCTGAGACTCTCCAATATAAAGAATCCAATCTCCAGAGGTGGATGCTGGGATGAGCCAGTTAAGAAAACTCAGAAGCAGGAGTCTGTTTTCTACATTCTTCACTTATTTGAGTTGTTCTTAGGACAGTGATTTAAATGAGTAAAGATGAAAATTAGGAGGTCTTTTTAGATTTGCCCATGTGGGGGATTTTCTTTATCCAACCTAAAGGATTTTATTATAGTCTATGATTCTTACTCCTGGGGACCATGCTAATAATAAAAGGAGGAAAGGGCTGCAGGATCTGGAGATAAGTCCAAAGCTGTCCTGACTCTTTGGATCAGAGCGGCAAGATCAAATGAGTAGTATTCAATGATGTTTCTTTTTATTTTCTTTAGGGATAGGTCCTATTTTATTATTTTTTAAATTAAATTTATTGGGGTAACATTAGTAAATAACATTGGTTAATAAGATTATAATTCAACATCTATATACTCAATTGTGTGCTCCTAACTCAAAGTCTAGTTTACTTTCTTTACCGTGTATTGGAAATGCTCTCTTTTTGGTAAGACAGGTATAGCTGTTAATGTAGATAACAGTGAGCCTTAAATAGCTCTGAATTCTGAAGCCAGTGTAATAGAACACCTTTCCTTTACTTTTTAAATTTTAATTACTTGGAAAAGGGTACATTAGTGGGCAGTTATTATTTTTGGATCATCTGTAACCTGTTGTTTTCCTTCTGTCTGTTGAAAAAGGGAGTATCTTCCAGTTTCCAAGTCCGAGTTGATGTAGAGAGTTGTGGTAGCCTTTGTTAATTAAATATGCTTGTAGGTTTATTTTGCTCTGTACTGTAAACAAAGACTGATGATGAATCTGCTCTTTCAACTGACAGTGAAAGGAAGCAAGCAAGGAGTAGCACTTGTTCTAGGGTAAAAAAAACACTTCTGCATTTAACTAAAAGGAAAAATTAGATTTTTCTTCCCTCATAAAATAACACTTCTCATATGGCAATCAGAATTCTGAAAACATGACAGCATCTCTCTTCAGGAAGAAGCACAGCCCCTGAATCAGAGGCACAATGAAGCTAGCCAAGAGTTACAAAAGATTGCATGCAATCCACTGATTAATCTTTTGAGTAACAGAAGAAAAGGAAGACTCATGTGGCACTTTCTCTAAAAGACCAGAGGGGTTGAGGAGGCAAGGAAAGCAGTCTTCAGTAAATAGGAAGGGTGTTAAAAAGACATTCTGAGCATAAATATATGTTCTGAACCTGGGGATGGGGTGGGGGCCTCCAATGGCCATGCTAAAAGCACCTCAGAAAACATTTTTTACCACTGCAAAAGTCAAGAATACCTTTAGTGGAAGAGGTGTCTACATTTTTTCTTAGGCAAACATTAAGCTTCAGGAAGGCAAGGACCATTTCTTCTTCTCTTGAATCTCTCGTATCCAGCAATATCTAGAATTGTCTAGTCCCCAAACAAATGTTTGTTCTTTTGTTAAATTAAGTCAGCATTGTGCATGTATGCAGACATGTGAATATCTCAGTATAAACCTAAGTAAGCATCTGTAGATAATATAACTGATTCATAATGATGATCCTGACTTTTATGAAAAGTTATTATATTTCATATAGTATATAGATGGACTCTTTATAAAATTCATTCTGTTTATACAGGCCAGTTTTAAAGTATTTTAAAACATTTCTACTTAGATTAGACTCTATTTCCAAAGGATGCTGGGAACAGCCAGTTTAACCCCAAATTGGCATTGTCTTAGATTCTTTCTTGTTTGGATTATCCGATATACTATTGATTCTTTGTATCTCATTCTGGGCAACTGTGATCCACCAATTTGTAGATTTTGGCTCGTTTTGTGCATCAGTTTTGTTGTATTGATATCTTGTGGCGCCACCTACTGACACAAATTGATAAACATAAGGCTTTAAGCCTGTCAGCAAAGAGTTGTATGAAGGAGTAAAGAAAATAGATTTACAGGGGACTAGAATTTTAGCACTGGAGAAACCCTTGGAGGTTACCTAGTCTGGTGATGAATTTTATAAAAGAATAAACTCAGGTTCTGTTATCTGTGATGACTACCCACTCCCCACCCCCGCCATTTTCCAAATTATTGCAGTGTTCCAGTTCAGAGAATTTCATGGTCATTCTGCCATTTTTGTGAGTCTTTCTTAGACTTAGAAATTAACTAAGCAAAATGAGAAATTAATTTATGGTGGCATTCAGATTAGGCTGCATAAAGAATCTTAAGAGGACTTAAAAGCAAGGGTGTTTTAACAAGCAGAAGAATGGATTATACGCATATACAAAAAGGAAAATTAAAACTAGATGTTTAATGAATAGGACAAGTTACTTCCCCACAGTAAAAATTCAAGTCCAATACTGTGATGAAATGGAAAACATTCAGAGAATAGGAGAAAATATGGATTAGAGGGTTATATATATATAAGTTTGAGGTATATACATTATTTTTAGGACTGATTTTCTTTTAATTTAATATTTTAGATGCCATACTTCATAGTAAAAGAGATATTGGGAACTTTTTAACTTAGCAAGAATTGGTATAAAAGTGAATATGCAAGAATAAAATTTTGCTGTGAGATTAGTTGGGGCTGTTTTATGAACTTTCTAGCTGAATATGTCAGAAAACTTCCTTGTATATTGAAGATGAATAGACATAACACTTAATATAAGCACCACACACCATTAAAGTCACCTGTGTTGTCCCTGCTCTTCTTACCATCCAGGTATATTTATTCACCTAACCAAGAAGAATGTGCCCTTATGTCCTTTTATTTCCTTTATCATTTTAGCAGCGTCACCCTTTATACCAGAAAGCTGGCGGGCACTATGGGGAAAAAACAAAACAAGAAGAAAGTGGAGGAGGTCCTAGAAGAGGAAGAAGAGGAATATGTGGTGGAAAAAGTTCTCGACCGTCGGGTGGTAAAGGGCAAAGTGGAGTACCTCCTAAAGTGGAAGGGGTTCTCAGAGTAAGTTTCACTGACCTGAGTAAATTGATTCATTTTTAACTGTTTCTTAGGAGTGTAGTAATATGCAAGGCCTAGGGTTATCTGATGGGTACTGTGTGACTCAGGCCTGGCCTTCATAGCTTATAGTCTAACTAGGAAAATGATCTGTTTGTACAAAGTGCTATGATGTAAGACAGCGATTTCTGAGGAGCTATTTTGTGTGTGGTTGACTGATCAAAGTTCGCAAAAAGAAAGTAATTTCCCTTTGAAAAGAGGCAAGTTTCTGAACTTGGAATTTGTACTAAAATGGTGCCCACTACCCATTCTTGGTCTTGGGCAAAATCTAGTTACTCATTATTGTTAACTCCTTTTCTAGGAACACCAGCTCTTGTCCTCCTGTGCTTCTCCTTTGTATGAGTATGCTAACTTGAATGGAAAGGGTGACTCACTCTGCCCTCTGATTTTAGTGAGGACAACACATGGGAGCCAGAAGAGAATCTGGATTGCCCCGACCTCATTGCCGAGTTTCTGCAGTCACAGAAAACAGCACATGAGACAGACAAATCAGAGGGAGGCAAGCGCAAAGCTGATTCTGATTCTGAAGATAAGGGAGAGGAAAGCAAACCAAAGAAGAAGAAAGAAGAGGTAAGGCTAGGATTAAAAATTGTTACTGCCAGAATTCTTACTGTTCTCAAAAGAAGCTTGAAAGCCAGTTAATTTCAGCACTTTTGTTTTGCTGCTGCTTGGATTTCAGCAGCCGTCTCTCAGTCCTTCTGGAATCTTGGGTAGGCTGATGCTTACAGAATGTCTGGGGGCTCACTCTTGCAAAGCCCACATAATCTCTTACTTTATGAGATTCAAAAACAATTCATTCCTTTAAGTGGATAACTTTTAGTGTGTTGACCATTACAGGTTTGAAGGTGGTTATTTTAATCTATTCGGTACTTTAAAGTAGGTTGTCTTTGGAGGGTTAAGAAACCATTGTGAACATTTATTTTGCTTAAGATATGTGTCCCTTTTTACATGTTGGGAAATCTCGAACGCTTCAGGCCTTAATGGGAATCACTCAGAAAGATTCTAAAAGGCCTGTGTCTTGGAGCCATGGTATTGATGAAATACTGGCAAGAGTTTGAACACATTAATCAGAGAGACAGAAGCAACTCCAGTCTGGATAACAGTCCATATAGTTTAAATTGTTCTGTCCATCTGGTTTTTGCAGTCAGAAAAACCACGAGGCTTTGCCCGGGGTTTGGAGCCAGAGCGGATTATTGGAGCTACAGACTCCAGTGGAGAACTCATGTTCCTGATGAAATGGTGAGTCTGTCAGTGGCTCTGTGTGGCTATTTTTTTCTTCTCCCATTTGTTCCATGCCAGAGGAAAAGAGCTGGACCTTCGAAATTCCAGTCACCCAGGTGTGAAATCTTTAAGATGGCATAGTCCTTCGATAGTGACTCCCGGCCTGACCGCCAACCTGGACTCATGATTTACAGGTAGGGGCCCTTAGGATTCTCAGATTTTTGCCCATTTTTTGGAGGTGGGAGAAAATCTAGAGTGGAGATGGTATGGGGAGGAATCACATTTCACTTCTGTAAGTGAAGGGGAAATTATGAAATGTGATTGAGCCACCCTCCCCTTCTACCACCTCCTTAATAAAGATAGGGCTGGCCCCAGAATCAGGAATTTTGTTAACTTCTCAGGGTTAGGAAGGAATTTCTGTAGCTATTCTGTGGCTTTGTCCATGATTGATTGATTGATCCTTTCCAGTCTGTACAGATTCTACAATTCCAGGATCAGCCAGCAGGGGTCAGCAAGATCCCTTTCCAGCATACTGAGCATAGAGCAAGCCTACTTGCTCTTTTAGAAGTATAAACTACAGTGGTAGTAATACTCCATGAAAAGCTTAATGAAAATAGTTGTCTTGAGAATCTTAAGAACTGTAATTAGCCTAAAATTCTCTATAATTTTCTTACTTTCTGTCCAAAAGGCAGGCTTTCTTCTTTTGTTGCAAGTGTTTTGCTTTCCCTCCCCTAAGTGGATTTCAATCATTGTTTTTAAAATATAAATTAGGAGTTAGTAATTTTAAGCCTTTGCCAGTGAAAGCAGCATTCTAGGTGCTTTGTCCTTTTGTCGGTCTAGAACCTTCTCTAAAACTCACATCTGTACTAATCCCTCTCCTTTAGAAGGTGACCAGGGAGGCCTAACTTTACCACTACTGAAAGCCTATGTCACAACTAGCTAAACCTGTTTTTTTCCTGTGCATTCCCTAGGTGTTTACTGAATCTGACCTTCTTTTAGCTGATTTATTACTACCCTGTAGGTGAAAAGTTTTTTTTTTTTTTAAGTTCATTTTTTAGGGTGCTGTATATGAGAGGAAATAATTGATTCCAGGAATTATTCAGTACAACTACGATACACTTTCTCTGTCTGCATGTGACCAGTCTGAGTCATAGTTGTATCTCCATATTGCTTAAGATTATACTCCTTTGGTTGACTCACTACTATGTGTAAAGATTACAGCTGAATATAACTCTGCAGGTTAAGATTGATGTTAATTATATAGCCATGTTCATTTTAAAGTGATTTTCTTGGAGAGTAGAAAATACTTGTCCATTTCCAAAAATAGCTGATATTTCTATGTCGTGAAATGACCAAATTTACCTCAGAGGGTGTTACTGAATTGTCAACAAGGGGCAGCCTGCTTCATGTTCTCATATTGTTATATTTCTTTCCTTCCCATTGAGTCCATTGTTCAGAAATGTGCCTTACCAGCTTCCTCTTTGGTTCCATGGGGCTGTGTGACTTTAGTTTAGTTGCTGGGTTTCTGGAAGTTTTGAGTGGTGGTACCTTATCAGAGATCAAGTATCTGCTGCCTACCCTATGCTGCTCCTTTCATCTGGAACATTCCCAATGACCTGAAGATAGAGCTTACTCCTATGTTCCTTTTAATATGTATGTGATTTTCAAAATCTAGGAATTTTTTAAAATTTAGAAGAATGTAGAGAATTATATAATAGTCCCTTCATTTTCTACCTCCCAGTGTCGAAGTACCATTTCAAAGCACCTGGGAGTTATGGTATAGCTGTATGAGCATGGCATTTGGTAAAGTTAAGTAATATAAGAGTTAGCAAGTAAGTGTCTACCTGTATTGTCTCTGGCAAATGACATTAAGTCTTATCCAACATGGTATGAAATCCTTTTATAGAGCTAAGGTATCTCCTTGGGTTCTTAGCAGCTAGGATATGGTTTTTGGAAGAGTGCAACAGCCTCTCTTCTTCCCTCAGAGAATCCAAGAGTCATACTTTTTTTTTTTAACTTTCCCAGGGGTTCAGATGTGACAGATTGAGTTAGGTAATCTAGCTTTTTATAAAGATACCTAGAGGGGATTTTCAACAGAAGATCTCCAAAGATGTCACTTGACTAAAACCTGCCAGTAAATGCTGGTTGGGCCATGTTTGCACCTTTCCTTAGCTTATTCTTCTGAAATTAATATTTTTAAAGCCCTATCCCTTGGGTGATCCAAGTTGGGAGACTACTAGCACCTGGCCTCAAAGTCTCTCTGTGCTTTGTTCTGCAGGAAAAACTCTGACGAGGCTGACCTGGTTCCTGCCAAGGAAGCCAATGTCAAGTGCCCCCAGGTTGTCATATCCTTCTATGAGGAAAGGCTGACGTGGCATTCCTACCCCTCAGAGGATGATGACAAAAAAGATGACAAGAATTAACTCTTCTGAGTACCAGCCCATGTCACATCTGACTGTGCGTTTCAAGTGGGGAGGGGAAGGAGTTCTACTTGTCTTGACACCATAGAGGTGGCTTGAGAAGATGTCCTTTGAAGAGCCAGTATAGTTTCTGTGCCCTACAGCAGTCCAAGTGCTTTAAAGCCGTTCCATGCTGTATAGTTTGCACACCCATCCCAGTGGAGGGGAGGAGAAGTGTTCCAAGGCAACTCATTCTGCACTTTGCTGAGAAAAGCAAAGGGCCTTCTATGAAGGACAAAACTTGCAGAATGGGTGTGTGGGAGAGCAAAAAGATACTGTAGATCTTCAAAGAGCATCTCCACAACCCACGGCCTTCTTCCCAATAGTGTTAACTCTGCATTTTTACAGTGTAGCATGTGTGTAGATTTTGGCTATTACTGACTGGTGTATTATTTGGGGGTGGGAGGGATGGGGTGGGAAGCAAGGGAGATGGGTAGAATTGTTTTGTTAAAATTTGGGGCCTAATTGGGAAAATGGTGCAACATTGGAAAGAACAAACAATTAATGATGACTCTAGTTCTGTGTCCAGAATATTTTATCTTTTCAAAAAAAAAATGTCATTGGCAATCTAAATAAGGACTGTGAGAGACTGTTTAAAAGCTGTGACTGCCTGAAACTTAAAAGCCAAGGTGTTCCCTGCCTGAGCTTAATGCTGTTCCCAACAAAGGACTAAACCAGTTCATAAAATTACCAAAGCTGCCATTTTGGAGGTGGAAACTGGTTGAGGAGGGAAAGTCTTTTATTGGAGCGTACACAAAGGCAGATCATTCTGCCTTAGAGGTGCTAATTCTTGAAATTGACAAAAGACCCTTTCTTTTCTAATTATGAAGTTATTAGCTTGTTTATCCAAGCCACTGTCTAAGATATTTGGGGAGGGGAAGAAGGTGGCATAAGGAGGTGTGATAGTATGGAGAAGGGCCCACGCTCTTAGGGTGGAAAACTCTTGGAGCCTCTCTGTTTTTTGAACTATGAACTCTGAAACCACTGGTGGCAGGGTTCAGTCACTAACAGCACAAGTTCATTGAATCACTTCAAGAGTTAGATTATTTCAAAAGCCCTGATCTCAGGAGAAGATTAAACTTTCATACTGGGGCAGTGGTTCACTTTAAAACACAAAACAAAATGAAAATTCTTTTTTAATCCTAAGAATTAACTAATACCCAACATGCTGTCTTGATCATTGAAATACATCAGTTCTTGACGTTATCTAGACCTGCATCTAGAACTCCATTGTAAAAAATTTTTTAGGCATGTGTTAGATTTCTGTGAAAACTGTTTAAATGTAAACTTCATACCACACTGTCAGTTTTTGTCTTAATAAAACTATATAGATTTATAATTCTTGATTTCTGTCTTAAGTATTACCAGCAACCCTCTTTGCCTTTTATTACCTTACAGGTTCAGCCTATTGGAAACAGCTTCCACACTTGGTTTGTTTTATTTCTTGAACATTGTAGGCTTGAAAATCTGGTGGCTGCCCTGAATCTTTTGAGTGGTCTCACCACACTGAGTAAATATTTATCGAGCATTTATAATTGCTGCAAAGACTGTAAATATTGTCACATCATTCTGTCTTATTGCTCAAAGGTTGTTTATTTCTTTAGTTCTCTGTGACCTGATAGCACTTTCAAACTATGACATGTTCTGGAAACATGATTTTTTAAATTAGGTTTAGATCCTGGCTCATGTATTTCACAGATTTGTGTTACCTTAGCTAAAGTTAGCTTCCCCAGCATTTTCAGGAATTGGACCTGGGTTTGATCACTGTATTAATTTAAAATGTTATCTACTTTTTCTTAAGGTTTTCTGCCTATAGTTTAGAACCAAAATGGAACTAAGCTCTTGTCATTTATAAAAAGGGAAAATGGGCTTTCTACAAAAAGCAAATTAGTGTGAAAATTCGGCTCTGCTCTTTAGTGCAAAGCATTTGTTTCAAATAAACTGACCTGGAGATACTTTTTTCAAAAAGTCTTAGAGGTTTGGGGAGAGTAAGGAGCTGAGCAGGCCTTTCTGTGCAGAGGTCTGAGTGTGTCCTTGTAGTTGCAGCAGCAGAGCAATCAGTAGCTAGATAACAGAGTTGGGGTGAAGTGGGCAGAGATGATCTGGTTCTGTTCTGCATCATAAGATGCACTGAAATTAGCCTTCAGCTTTGGTATGTGTTGTATGGGCTGCTCTTTTAGCCCTAACCTTTGGAACCTACTTCATTGTCATTTCTGGCATTCCTGAACTCTTGCAAAACCATATCATTCTTTCCAGGGGAGACACTGAAATTGGTAATGCGTACAATGAAAATTGAAGTGGAGATAGGTGTTTCAAGTTGTTACCTTTAAAAGCAGTTATCACATTTCTAGATTTAAGGTTTAATGATAAGTCTTTCTCAAGTGATTATTAAAGCCACAAGTGCATGCAGAAATGTTAGAAATAAAAAATACAAATCTTGAATCAACTTCAGAAAGTATTTGGAGAGCATTTCTTCAGGCAGTGCAAAATGTGTTTGTTGGAAGGCTTCAATGAAATTGCATCATCATAGATAGACCTCTTGCTCAGAAGTTGAAGAGATGATAGGTTGTTATTAGCTGAGTTACTATTACAAAAGAAAGAGAGCTTACTAATACGGTGGCAGCAGCATTACTGGAGGTGTCCTGCACTGGCAGAGCCAGTCAAAAAACAAAACAAAACTTGCTCTTCTTCTGTTTTCAGCTGACTTTCAAGTTTGTACAGTATAATGATCACAGGAGCAGTCCATCAACTGACAGTGCTCAGAAATAATTATTTCTGCTTTTCGGTGTCATTTGAAAGTTTTGACTACCAATTTTAAGTAATTTTTAAGATTTGAGTTTTTAAGTACTTCCAAATAGAATCTTAAATTCCAAGACTCTTTCACACTGTTCAATTTAATTTTAACCCATGGCCATTGGTGTCTGGCTTAGTGTGCTCAGCACATCTTCATTGTCTGGCCTGTAGCACTGACTACGTATATTACAATTATTTCCCTCATACAGAAAGGGGAAATGATAGAGGAAATTGCTACTCCAAAATAAGTAGGTGGAACTGGAACTCCTAAATGCAGATTTTCTACAGTGGCTCCAGATCCCGTACTGTGTGTATAGCTGGGTTCTGTTTGAGATAAAATTAATCTGATCTGAAGGTTGGCTCTTCTCATGAGGATGTTCTAATTTAAAAATTTAGAGCTTAAAAAAATTTTTTTAGAGCTGATAGGACTGAAATAAGTCCAGGCTCAGTGTTTTCCTTTCTCTAGAATTTGAAATTCCAGTATCATCACCAGGCCAGCATTCAGCTTAGTAGAGGAAGGAGTCTTGGCTTTACAGGAAGAAGCAATCATGTAGAGGTATCTGGTGTTCTGGTGTGTGATTAGGAAGTTGATAGAGTAGCTTGAGATCCCCAGACAACCATCAGTATGTCACTCTTAGTTTGTCCAACATTGAAGAAGTGTTCTTCCACAAAAGTTACTGCTTTCCTAGCCAATGTGTTTAAGTTGTTCATTGTGCTACATGGGTGACTTTTAATCGACCTTGGCCTTGAGCACTTCCCACTGAATAAATGCTGAATCCTGGAAGCAAATGAAATCTGAAATAAAACCATCCTGCTGGGAAGAAAAAGCATAGATGGCCCTACTCTGTGGGAACAAGTAGAGCACTACAGGTGACCCTTGAACAAAGCCGGGGTTGGTGCCAACACTCCCCATGTCCCCACAGTCAAAAATCTGCATATAACTTGACTCCCCCAAAACTTAATAGCCTACTATTGACCGGAAGCCTTACAGATAAACAGTCGATTAACACACATTTTGCATGTTTATAATGTATTATGTACTGTACTCTTAAAGTAAACCAGAGAAGTTGTTATTAAGAAAATCAGAAGGAAAAGGAAATACATTTACAGTATTTATTGCATAAAAAATCCTTGTATCCATGAACCCATGCAATTCAAACCTGTATTGTTCAAGGGTCAACTGTAGTCTGTTCTAAGGCTTTTTTTCCCTTTTAGGCCAGTGAGGTGGAAGAACTTCACAATAAGGCTGAAACATTAAGTTTACAGTATGTGTTGACAGTTCAGTTCTCTAGTTTGTTTATATTAAATAACTTGTGTTAAAACAGTCAACAGCAGGTCCGTATCTGCATTGTGACCTAACAAGGTTGGCATGGTGGTCTGTAATAGTACCAAAGCCACTGTTTACCCCATGTGGATTTTTAAATCCTAGTTGATCAGTCTTGCCCTGTTTACTGTTTGTATAGCCTGGAGTCAGGCTGGGTCACTTTGGGGCCTGGCTCTGGGATAGGGGCCCATTGTTTTAATTACTGCTTCAGAGCCTACCCTGGTCAGAAGGTTTAAGGACAACATAATTGGCCTAATTAAATTTGTGTTAAAACAGAAGGTTGAGTGAATTCCCCAAGTGAACTAGGTTTTGTTTCCTTAGTTGAAATAGCATCTGGAATGAAGTAACAAATACTATGCAGCTTATCTTCATTCTGTAATTAGACTAGAAAAGAACCAACTTTAAGACTTTAGTTGGTATTTTTGTGTTCTCAAAAAGGAAGACAAGGGTTTCTATCCAACTAATTTTGAAAACATCTTTAGTAAGGTCCCAGAGGAGTCTCTGGAGATAACTTGTGTACTAGATTCTGTTTCTCAACTAATTCAAGCAGAAGTGAACTTCGAAAGGATTCCTGGACAGAACAAGGACTAGAATTCAAATCAGGTGTTGTCTCTCACATGTATCCTGAGTCCCCGAATGCTCCTTCACCACCACAAAGTTCAGAACTAGAGGCAAGAAGGATGATGATTGACCTCTGTGTGAGAAGTAAAGGTGAAAGAAGAGTTACTGTTCTTGGTACACTGACAAAATGACAAGTCAAAGGTCTATGGGTCCCTGTTTCCTTCCCAGAAGGATCAATGACAAGAAAACAAGATTTAACCACTTATGATAATGAGGCACATGGGTTTTTCTACACTTGGCTGGGAAGACAAATTCCAGAAGCAGGCAACAGTCTGGCACCCATATTTGTATGTGAGTAGTTTCAATGAGGAAATGGACTTCTGGCTGGCAGTACGCTAAAACTACTAATTTAGTCTAAGATGCTAAAGCTGTTGCTCTACGTCAGTGCCTGCTAGATGTGGTAGCCTTGAGGATGGTGGGGTTATGTTTCCTGCAAGGCACCTGTTTTTCCACCTATTTGCCAAACAAACCTGAAGAGCACCAAGGTCTGGTGTAACCTAGGGTTGTAAAAGCACAGATGGGGGCTCCACAGAAAGTACTTCCCTGATCACCAGCTGTTTGCCTAGTTACAATTTAGCTTTCCCTTAGTAAAGATGGGGAGTCAGCTGAGGCCGCCATGTCTTGCTGACACTGACCAAATCTCTAGGTAACTCTTACCCCTCTCCCCCCAGGTCTATTTTTTATTAGGTCTTGCTGACACTGAGCATGTCTCTACATAACTATTCTCTCCACCACCCCCTGTCCCCCAGTTCTGTATTCTATTTTTGATAGGAAATATCTCCAACCCCATTGGTGAGATCTGTGCAGGGCAGAGGTTGAAACAATGGATCTATTTCCATCTCACACGAATTATGATGTATGCAAATTTGGTTTGAATGAAGCCTGGGACTGCTGAAGTCGAGACAGAGCAAGTCTACCACCTCCACCTAGCAGGTCGCCCTTAAGTTTGGTACTTAGTTATGAATGAGGCCTGCTCATCTCATTGCCAACTCTTGGACCTCTTTTCACTTCTTGTCTTAGATATAGCAGCTCTTTCACAGGCCTTCCTTGAGTCTTCCTATCTTCCTGCCAGAAAAAGCCTTGAAGCTGGAACACCCACTCCACCTGCCAGCAGCAAAAGAGGTCAGCCCCACAGCAGTGCTGACCAACTTGGCTCCAAGCCCCAGCTAATCAGCGTGATCCTAGACATGACTGTACATCTATCTTTCCATAAGGGGATGTGGGGGAGTGACAAAAACATTTTCTCAGACCAGGGGCAACAATGACAAAGAGAATGAGAAGTTTTCTCTTTTCTTAAGCTAAAAAAAAAAAAAGTTGCAAAACAAGTTATAACCTAAAAGTGTAGTGTATAAACCAAAGAAAGATACATTTCTAGAAGAGATACAAAAACATTACTCTCTGAATTTTACCTGTTCAGTTTACTCTTCTATACATAATTTGTATTTTTTTATCAATATGAATTAAAAGTTTCCAATTTGTCTTTCTCTCCTTTAAGAACCTTGCTTACAAAAATTACTTAATTCCTAATTAGGAAAGAGCTCTTGTTTATATAACCAACCCTTTCTAACTAGAGAAAGGGGAAAAGCCATTATAAATTGAAACAAATCAGTGTTATACTTGGATTCTGTTCTACCCCTTAGGTTAACTCTAGCAGCATCAAGGACTGGGCTGAGCCAGGTAACACAGTGGTACGTGGGAGTTCAAGGTCACAGGTTCCATTATGGAGATTACAGTTTCTGGTCCTAAACTTTGTCCAGTAATCTCAGCCTGCCACATGCACATTATTATGCACCTACTCCAAGATGGCCATGTGGCAGTTCCATCCACCACCCCAGTATCTCAAAGCATTCAGCACTTCACAGGCTTGTGTTAAGGCAGGTTTTTGTTGTTGAGGGAGATTTCTGGTCACCTTAGCTGGGGCTTTCCAATACCTCAAACCTGGAGTCCAGCTTCCTGCTTCTCTAGTTCTGTGGCCCTGCTCTGTTACACCAAAGTGCTTGGCATGTGTTGGTCCTGTGGATTCCTCTGGTTTTCACCATCATGGTCACTGGTGTGACTACTTGCCAGTGCTCTGTATCTCTTTGGCAGGTGGTGTCACCAGAGAAATAACAGCAGTCAAGATGAAAAGTTTGTCACGGGTGGACAGACAAGGAACTGGGCCAGGTGATACCTCCCTGTAGCCTAGCCCAATGAGATAGGCCAAAAGGATTCTGAATCCTTCCTAAGCAGATTCAGCTGGCAAACCTTGTAAAGAGGTATAAAACACCGCCTGGAATGTTTATTACAGGGGTAAGACTATTCTGTTTTACTCACTGTCAACCTCCCCTGGTCTCCACCCACCTTCCTATGTAAGCTCTGCTTTAGCCACACAATGGCCAGTCCTCTCCTCCAGAGGCCTGTTTACTCTCAATTTAAATTCAAGGTAGGGAAAAATTGCACTTGAGAATGAATCATCCATTTTATTTTATTTTGTCATGTGCTCACAGCCTCTCTCCCCTCTCCCTGGCACGTCGCAAAGATAAATTAAAAATAAAATCTACAAGGAAAATAATTTATAAAAGCACTTTCCAGGCTCATGCCTTCTATCCCTACTGCTCAGTTAATGTGTCACTCTCTCCCCCCCTAAGTGGGGAGGAGAATCAGTGCTTCCTCAACTCACTCCTGCCAGTCTGGGGCAGACAGTACTCCAGAGCCAGGCATGGATGGGGGCAGCAGTGGCAAACAGTTAAAGACACTGGTCCTGGAACCATCTGGCTGTCTTGGTACTCCCCTCTCTGCCTCCCCCAGGCAGTCCTCCAGGAGCACCAAAGCTGGGAGTGCAGAAAAGCTGCCTGTGGCCAATATCCTGGGGGGTGGGGAGGGAGATGCTCTCAGTCCCCATTACACACACTTCTCATTCTCCTAGGATGAAACCCAAAAAAGAAAGCAGACGGAGACCTCAGGACAGAGGAGAAAAATCCCAAATGTTCACACAGTTAACACGGAGTCTTTATGGCAAAGAGAACATTTAGCAGCTTTGAATATTGGGGTATCTCCTTTTTACTCAACACAAGCATTCTAGACCCTATAAGTGAAACAGGGCTCAAGCCCTAAAAAAAAACCAAAGCGCGAGAAACTAAGAGGACTAGTTTTTTGTTGTTGCTGCTGGGTTTTGTAGTTTTGTCTTTTCCAGTGATAAGCCCAGTTGTTAGTGGGAGGCTTGAGGAAAGGGTCACTCCCCAGTGTTGTGCTGAATACTTTCTGGCTTCTCTATAGCATCCCCCTACCTCAGAGCAGCCCCCAGAAGGCTACAGGCCCAGCACTGGGGGCACTGCCAGCACCCCAGCTGCAGAAGAGCTGGGCTGCAAGTGAGGGGCAGGGTAGAGGGGTGGGAAGAGAACAGCATTCGCATGCAGGCTCTGATGGAGTCGTTGGAGCCTCCTCAGGGGTGACTGGGCACAGGAGACGGAGTGGCAGAACAGTGAGTGACATGCTTGGTGTCTGGACTGCTTCAACACAAGGCCTTGTGACCCTTTCCTGTTCATGCTACCCTTTAATCCTAACCCTAACCTCCAAGCCAGTGTTGAGTCCCAGTGGCTCCCCTATGAAACATTCCAGGAAATATCCAAGAGCTCCCCTTCAGGGATGCCAAAGTGCAGGAGCAAGAAGAGTTCACAAAGCCCCTCCCAGAACCCACCCTGGTGAAGTGGGGTTTACTCACACCAATGACCTAGTCCCACCTAAAACCTGCTGCCTAGAATCCTGGCCACATCCAACCTTAACCTGTACTTTTTTCTTCCAGCTTTGATTTTTTATTGTTTTGGTTTTCTTTCCTTCCTTCCCTCCCTTCCTTCCAGGAATGAGACTTTTTACTATTTCCTTCTCACAAGTCCCTTCCCCTTTGTCGGCCTTCATCAATGCCATCACCACCCCTTCCCTTGAAGGAAAAGGATAGGCGTGAGGACCCTGTCCACCCAAACTGTCCGGTTACTTCCACTCTCCTGAGTGGGGGAAGCTGAGCCAGACAGCACCTGTGCCCAACACTTCCTGTCCACTGACCCGCAGTCATCCCATCTGAGATCATCTATTGGATAAGAAGGCATTAAAGTCCCCCACTGTGTAGGTCCAGGTCCAGGCCCAGCCCTTCTCCAGTTTCCACCTTGGTGAGTGTCAACCCCCCTTCCTCCCCAGGCTCACTTTCTCCTGTCCTTTGGCTTCCTCTCCTGTCGTCGGGCCTGCTGGTCAGCCAGGGTGCGGGGAATGAGGAGGACACTGCCATCTCCGGCGTACTGGAGTGCATACTGACTGGGCGAGTAGGGTCGCCCATTCTCATCTCGCAGCCGCCCAAACACCTCCTGGTACAGGCTCTGGACCTTCTGCTTCATCTGCCGTAGGGACCGGAGGAACTCCACCTTCTCCCGCAGCAGTCGGGCTTTATCGCGCTGCAGGTCCTCCACATCCCGCTCCAGGTTCAGGATGGTATCCAGCTTGCGCTTGCGGCAGTTCTGCGCTGCCATCTTGTTCTTACCCCGGCGGCGGATGTCCCGGATGAGGCTCAGCTGGGCTTCGCTGAGCTGGTATTTGGACAACAGCTCATTGAACTCCTCCACAGGCAGGTTGATGATTTTGTCATTGGTGAAGGGGATCTTCATGGCTCGGGCTCGATGCTCATCCCGGCTCATCTGCTTGTCTAGGAAGTCAGTCGGCTTCTCTTTGCTGCCTTTCTTGAGGGCGCTGGGTGGTGGCATGTCAGCAGAGTCGAGAGCACTGGGCGCCATGTTGTACGTGTGGTTGTGGCCCACATGCTCCAAGTAGGGCAGGCAGGACAGCTGAGACGGATCCTGGTAGCTCATGCGGCAGAACTTGGAATATTCAGGCTGATAGCCAACAGCGCCCTCAGCCTCTTCTAGATCCAGGGTCTCAGAGTCAGAGCTGTAGCCAACAGCACCTTCCTCGGAAAAGGAGGAAGAGGCGGACGAAGAAGTGGAGGAGGAGGAAGAGGAAGAGGAGGAAGAAGAGCTTCCTTCAGAGCTACTTAGGGAAGAAGGGCTATGGCTAGAGTCCAAAGAGAGGCCTGAGTCAGAGTCAAATTCTTCTTCAAGCTGGGAGGCCTGCACAGGGTTGAAGCCTTCTTCAATGGCCAGGTCCATCAGGCTGATCTCATCCAGCATGGCTTCATCTAATAGACTCCCCAGTGGGTCAGGCAGCTCGGGGCCTGCTGTGTCATTGGCTGTGCCATTGAGCTGGGGTGGAAAGAAGAGGCCCGCCAGGTTGGTGGAGCCAAAGGTGGTGTTGAGGCTGGTAGAATTGCTGGGGACCAGCGGGAGCAATGTGGAACTGCCAGCCACAGGCAGGCTCTCCACCTCAGGGCTGAAGAGAGAGAAGTCCTGGCTGCAGCCCCCCAGAGATGCCTGATGCAGGCTGACATTCTGATTGATGGGAGTGTTGGGGGCAAAGCTGTAGTTGGTGCTCAGTGGGTCTCCAGGAGGGGCACTGTACAGGATCTCACTTGTTGATGTGTTCACTTCCATCGCCTGGCAGGGGAGAAGAGCATCACCTTTCACTCAGAGCAGACTCCCCAGGTGAGGCTGGGGGCTCACACTAGCAGACATCCAATAAGAGACTGGAAATCAGAGCCCATAGTGTCAGCTCCCAGCCCTGCTTGGTCCACAACATGGCAGAGATGGGTTCCTCCCTGTGGAATCCACCCCAATGTAGGACTGACCAGCTTATGTTTGGCCAGACTCCTTCATCTTGAAGGGAAAGTAAGAAAACACCTAACACTGACTACCTCTTCAATGCAAAATCAGCAGAGTGAAAAGACGAAGCCTTGGAGTGAGAAAACCTAGCTGCACCACTGAATGCAACCATGGTGTATCACTTAACCTCCCCAAGCTTCCATTTCCTCACCTTTCATGTTATGGGCTGACTAGATTATTGTGAGGGCCAAGTGAGATGCCAATAGCTATAAAGTTTTTATCAACGCTAAACTCTGGAAGCACCCAACCAAGTGATTATTTGCTTGAAGGAAAGGAAGGAGGCAGGCCTACTTTAAAAGGCTCAGCTATGGGGTTTTAACCCATACCCCACTTCTGACTCTACTCCCTACTGCCCCAAGGAGACACCTAGACAGTCCACACTTTCCTATAGATCAGAGAGGTATTAATCTTTCCCTTCAAAGAGGTAGAAAAGCAATTAACTGCTAAGGTACCCCACACAAAGTCCTATAGGTTTGTGTCTTGTTAGGATAATCCTACCTGCATTTCCATGATGGACATGAGATCTTGCCACTGCTGTTCCAGATCAAATGGCGACTCTGTCCCCGTTAGGAGGGGAGACAAGAGGTTGTTTTGAAGACCTGGGGACTCACTCTCACTAGGCACTGCTTCTGTTAAGCTGGAAATGTCTGCTGGAAACTAGGGCAAAACACAGAGACTTTAACAGAGAAGGAAGACCAGCTTTCTGCTTTCCTCCCAGAGACTAACACCTGAGGTTCTGTTTATTCCTGCCTGAGGGGCCGCACCAAGAGCTGGCCCCTCAGGCAGTTGCGGAGGGACACAGCGTGTGCAGGCTGCCCTGCTGGTGCGGTGGGCTCTTCCTGGAGTCCTGCTCACCTCGGCATTCTCCCCAAAGGGGCAGGTGGCCTCCAGCAGCCTAAGGCACTCTTCTAGGGACAGGGCCATCTGGTCCTTCCCACCAGGCACCTTTGGCAACAGAAACTGTAAATCAGACTGATCTGTGCCTATGCTGCCTGCAGGCCGAAGCCTCTTCCCCACCCTTTCCATGGGGGCGCTGAAGAAGGATCTATGTGGCTGCAGGCCTACACTCTCCTTTCATTCCCAGGCTAATAACTGACCCTAAGTCCCAAACTCCAGGGGAGAACGGAGGGAGAGTGTTAGAGTCCTAATAGAACCAGGAAGCTGCTAAGTGTTCTACCTCTTCTGTGCTGTTTGTTACTAAGGCCTGGCCCCTCTGCTTCTGTTCTGCTCACCTACTCCCCCTTCTTCAGCCCACTGTGACTTAAAGAGACCAGACCCCAACCCCAAATATATATTCAGGTCCATCCCACAGACACAACCTGCCTTCTCTAAAGAGAGGTTTCTGGGATTGAGCAGAGGTGGGAGTACCTGGGCAGGGAAGCTCTCCCCAGTTTCTCCATCCACTAGCAGGTTTCGCGCCAGAGCTTCTGCACCCTCGCCTGGCCAGGTGTCATCCTGCTCCGCTCCATCTTGCAGTTCCTTATCCACATCCTGCTCTTTCTGACGATGACTATAATCAAATATCTCACGCCCAGCCCCCAGGTCAATATCCTGTCGCCAAAGGATGTCAATCAGATCTATATCCTGAAAAACAGATCACCATGACTTTAGCTGAGTCCAGGGGCCCCTCCCTCCCTGTCCTACCCCTTAGAGGTCCCTCCTAGCATCACTCCAGTTATTCCTGGGTGAGGCCCCTCCCAGCCCTATACCCACCAGCCTTTACTCCTGCCTCTCTGACCAGCAAGACTCCATTCATCCACTTCCAGACACCAGCTTCCAAAAAAAACAGGCACTAGAAAAACCACTAGCGTAACCATCACCATCTAAGACTGTGGGGCTTAGGATCTGAACCAGAGAGACACAGCCAGGCCAAAACGCAATGCTACCTCACCAGTAAGAAGAAAGACGGGGGAAGCATGAGTAATTTCTCATTTGGGAATGGGAATCCCTTAAAACTTGATTTGTAGACCACTGCAAGCAAGGGCGAACTGTCATGCAGAACTGCTTCCTGGTGGCCAGGCTTGCATCAGCCTATGGTGCCATTCATTTGCATAAAGGGGTGGGCTGGGCTGGGCTGGAGAGGAAAATCCCTGCATTTACAACCACCTGATGCAACCAATGACAACAACAGACTGTCTCCAGTCCTTCCTACAGCCAGTCCCCCTTCCCTGGCAGAGGCAGGAGTTAAGGCTGAACATCCACAACTCTTAAAGCCCCAGCTCACCTCAAGATCCATCTCTGCCAGAATCCCCACTCTCGGCTGCTCCTAGCAAGCTGCCTTGATCCCAGGAGAGCCTCAGGCTGTCAGCTGATCCTCACTGGGCACCCCACCCTGGCCAAGGCCAGTCCCACCAGTGCCCCCTCAGACCAGTGCTCTCACTCCTTTCCTTACCACACCCCAGGGCTCACTGACTCCATCATTCAACCCATTCAAGGACATAGCCCCCATCACTGCTCAGCCACAACAGCCACCTCAGGTCCCAAAATGCCTCCTTCCTGCTCTACCCTGGTGGCTCCTGATCAATTCCTGCACCAACTGCCAGCCCCATTGCCACCAGTACAGAACCCTAATAAGAGCCTTTATGGCTTCCTACACATGCCACCCATGCTTGAAGAAATCCTCACTGCTGCCTTCCATTACGAGATTAAAAAGCAGACACCTTCCAGAAAGCAATACCCTTAGATTGGACCCACCTCCCTTATCCGGATCAGGTATCTCTTTCCCATCATAACCCTCCCTGATGCTAAGACCTCCCACCAGGTGTAGGTTTCCCTTCAGTCTCCCGGCACACACAAACCTGAACAGGAGCCCTGGACCCAGGAGCAGAGGTGGGCTGGGCCACCCGGTGACCAGCCAGCAAAGAGTTAAGGGGCCGGCTCCCTTTGGCAGGGCCCCCACCACTGTGAGAGCTGCGGTCCAGGCGGGTCATGGTCTGCGAGATGAGCCCCAGGGCAGCCAGTACCGGGAAGCCGGACAGGGGGCTGCAAGGAGCTCTTGGCTTGCAGGGAGCACACCAGGCTGGAAGGGTGGCCCCGTGCTAGCTCCGAGGGGCCTGAGGAGGTGCCCCGCCCGTGCTGCTGCCTGGGCGGCCCAGCCCAGCCCTCTTCCTCCATCCTTGAGCAGCCCCCTCCCACCTCACAACCCCAGTTCCACTCAGGCGCCCAGCAGCCCCCACCCTAAGCTCACCGCAGAGGCTGCAGTGAGATGGGACTCCCACCCCATGCTCGGTGTTCAAGCTGCAGAGGAAGGCAAGCTCCCTCCTGGGCCTATCCTCCCACTGCTCCCTCTCCCCCCCACGCCCCCCAAACTTGTTACCTAGGCTGCAGCAAGGAGCCAATCCCCTCCCCCTCCCACCCCGCAGGTCACTGCTGAGGCTGAAGAGCCAATCCCCTCCCACAGGTCAGCAGCTGGGCTGCGGAAAGAGCCAATCCCCTCCCACTGTCGTTACCTAGGCTGCGATGAGAGCCAATCTCCTCCCCCAAGTCTCCGCTGGAGATGCGGAAAGAGCCAATCCCCTCCCACCGCCTGTTACCTAGCTGCAGCCGGGAGCCAATCTCTGCACCAGGACAGCTGGAGAAGCTGCCGCAAGGAACCAGCCCATCCCTGGGCCGCCTCCGTCTCCTCAAGGAGACGCACCCAGGGGCGGGCAGCCCCACCCAGCCCAGTCAGCCAGCCGGGGTGGCGCAGTGAGAGAGCCCTGGGGGGAAGGGGTGCCACTCTCCTTCCTGTCGCATCCTGCTTACCCAGCCCACTCAGGACTGGGCAGAGGCTCCTCCAGCAGCTTCTCCGGGAATCTTTTAAGTTCTTCCCTGGAAGTGGAAGGAGTTTTCCCGTTCCTCAGGAGGGCTGTGGCCAGTTGTCCTCAAGCCCAAAGATCACAAGCCAAGCTGGGCAAGAACCCAGTACACCCAGACCCACTGGGAGCCAGGGGCTTTGTCACCCTACAACAGGCCAGATGAGAGGAAGGGGGAAAGCAATTTGTACAAGTGCAGAGATATCACAGTGCTGGCCAGGCCTAGCCCCAGGCAAAAGGGAGACAAGAACCTGAAAGCCAGCACTGAAAGAGACAGGTGTTCCACAACATCTTGGCCTCAAACGCGTCCCCCACTCCCTTTACCCTACCTTTGTTCAAGAGCATTCTCTGCCTGACCCCTAGCCCACATCTCTAAAGCAGGAAAGAAGCTCCTGACAGAATCAGGTTCACAGTTCTAACTCCCATCCTCACTGCTGCTCCCCTTGAGCCTAAGGTCAGGTCAGGGACAGTATGTTCTCCTTGGTCACAGACTGCTCCTAGCCTGGAAAGAGCTGTACACAGGCCACCCCCACTCTGGGCAGAATGCCAACCTCGAGGGGAATCCTATCCCTGACAAGGGCCTGGACTATGGCTGACCATCGAACAGGCCTGGCAGTGGGGGAGCACTGCCACCCCAGGGATAATACCAGCTCCAGCACTGCCTGTCACATGCTTTGGACCTGGGTATTTTTATCCCTGAGTTGCTGAGGAAATGTTGTTCTAGACACATAATAATCCTCCCTTCCCCCATATCCAGCCTGGGCCCCTAATGCTGACCCACCCCCAGCCCCCAAAGGGAGCAGTGAAGGTCTTGCATCCCGAAAAACATAACCTTCATTAAGGCCAAGAAATAAAGAAGAGCAGGGTCAAAGTCCCACTCCATTCTTCCACAAACCACCCATGTTATATCCAAAACATCCCATCCCAGGAGAGCTCCCAGCAGGAACAGTAATGGAGCTACCCCTACAGGGTTCCCAAGAGCAAGCCCCAGTTACACCCATCCCCTGGGGAGCTTACACTGGGGCAGGAGGAAGAAAGAGTGACTGGTAGGCATACTTCTTCAGACCACTGTGCCTAAGACTGGAGCCCATTTGAAGGGAAAGGACAGAGAAAGCAAAAGAGAGGTTAAAGTTCCCAGTGGCATTGTTAAGAATTCCAGAAAAGAGGCACCTAAAGGTAAGGAATACTCATGGCTTCCAAGCTCAGATAATTCCAGCCTCTCTCAAAGTAGATCCAGTATGAGCCAGCTGAACAGTAGAACAAACCGGACACTACTGACATTTGGGGCCATATCAGTCTGTCGTTTGGGAGCTGTCCTGTGCTTTTTAGGAAGTTTAGCAGCATCCCTGGCCTCTCCCCACTAGATTTCAATAGTACTTTCTCTAGTTGTGACAATCAGAACTACCTCTAGACATTGCAAAAATCACGCCCAGTTGAGGACCACTGGCCCAGAGGAAGCCAGATGCTTTGACAGTCACTAACATTCAGAGAACTGAGCTCAGGAATGGGCTCAAAGACAGAAGAGGAGACAAAACCTGGTCTGGACAGAGAGGCAAGTTCTGCAGCATCTGTAACACTTTTTCTATCCCCTCTCCCCACCCTGCTCCCACTCCAAGACTCAGCTCTGAAAAACCCAACCCAGTGCATTCCAGCCTTCTCTTTCCCTAATGGCCAGGAGACTGCACTGGCCCTTTTTCTTTTTTTCCCAAGTTCCTTGGGGCTAAGTGGCAAGCCAGGGACAGACACAGAGCTCAAAGCCATTTTATCATCACGTTGGTGGGATGGGCAGCAGTAGCCATTCACATCATTAAAGACAACTGTATCACCTTCTGGCCAGAACAGTGTGTCTGCCATTTTCAGGAGCTAAAGACCTCTGACACCTCAAAGCAAGCTGATTTAAGCAGCAGAATGTAGTTTCTCTTCTAAATCCCAGCCTTGCTACCTGCAGTGGGCCTTTAGCAAAGATGGGAGACTTGGTCCTCACTGGGCCAAGAATAACTATCTAAATCTACTCCTTGGCTCAGATTCAGAACAGGAGACTTATCAGGACCTTACAACAACAGGACTGACCACAAAGGAGAACTTCAGGATATGTGTGTTTTGATGTGGGGGGAGGTACAAGGCAAGAGTCCACAAAGTATTTGTGTCTTAGCAACAGATATACACCGCATCAAAGCCCATCACAACATGACTCCCTCCCCCACAGTGGGGCCTCCAGGAGTCATGTTGAAATCTAAGCAGTAAACACACTGGCATGCTCTAGGAACCTCCCACTGCCCTGACAGTACATTTAAGAGGTGGGTCAATGGTTCAACACAGGAAATGCTCCCAACCCCCAATTCTAGTCAGACAATTCAGCCCATTTCTATCCAAAAACAATGCATGAGATCTCCTTGGAACCTTGCTGGTTCTTTCCAAGGGTTAGTATACAACCACAGTCCTCTAGAACCAGACCCCGCCCCCCAACCCTGACCCCTCCCACCCACCCCTCCATGTGGCCACTAACCTCTTTGGTTAAGTCTCCACTGACTGGAGGGGCTACAGCCCCCAAATCCTCCAAATCTTCACTGAATCCCTGTTCCGTTTCGCTTTCTCGCACCCCGTTGTCTGGGCCTGTCACATCTTGGAGGCCACTGGAACTCTCGAGGGCAAGGCCTGAGCTGGGCTGGCTGCCAGAGACAGACCCCTCCGGATCCCGGTGGACCAGCCAGGCGTTTACCTCAGTGGTCGGCACCTGGAACCTGTCCAGGGCCCTCACCTGACTGAGGAGCCGCCGGGCAGTGAAGTAATTGTCCAGGTCTATGCTCTTGGGGTGGATACCATAGCCATCCAAGGTATTCCTCAGGTTGTGGAACTGGGTCTGAGTATAGGCAGAACTGGGCCCCAGGATGATCTCCCGGAGCGGGGGGAGCTGTGAGGTCAGGTAAGTATCCACGTCCACCCGCACCCCAATCAAACTCAGCAGAATGGTGAACTGGAGGAGTCCTTCCGTTAAGTATTTCTTCAGAGAAAGCATTGCTGAAGGACCAGAATGCTTATGCTTTTTGGTTTTTAAATCTTCCAAAAGACAAATCAAGGCCACTGCTCTGCTGCTCCAGCCAGCAAATTACCCCGCTCAGTGCCAAACCCTGTACCCCACCCTGGCAGAACACAGGGGCTGAGCTCCCTGACGGCCTCAGAGGAAAGCACACCCCGTGGAGGCAAGGCCACACTCCAGACCACATTCACTTTTTCCTTCTTGACACCTCACCTGTGAAAGTACAACTGTTCCTTACCCAGTCCTGGCCTCAGGGCCCACGTGACTTACTGTCTCCACAGTCCACATACAGTCACTTCCTCACTCACATTAGTTGTCCTCTCTGTAGATTCCACTGCAGGCTGTTCTCGGGAACAGCTGATGGATTTTTTTCCTTCTCTCTCCTAAGGTTTATTTTCTTTGGCTGGAACTACAGGCCTTTTGTCTTGGGTCAGAGTGTCCCGCCTCCTCCCCACTTACCAGGGGGGTTTCCAGAGAAACCTGAAAAGGGAATAACAAGAGCAACAGGATTAAGATTCCATAATTTTCACACCATGATCAAGGCAGAAGGTAGGAAAGACATTAAAGGCTAGTTTTACAGGAGGAAAAGTAAGTCAATTATCATACTTCCCCCAAAACTAGAAATCTGGTATAAACAGGACAACTAGAAAAGGGAGGTAGTGCTCACAAAAGACCAAAGAATTCCTGTTTCTGTAGATTAAACTGGCAATACCCTAAAAGGTAGGGTATTGTTGTGGATAAGCAGACAATGCCCAGGGCATTCGAAATATTTTACATGTTGTCTGATTTACCAACCCTCCCTGCTCCCACTCCATACACACACTACCCAGCTTCTATTTTTAGCAGAAGTCCATTTCCTATCTTAAAGGAAAACCGGTTGCTCATCTCTCAGGAGAAAACTGCCCACAATCCTGGTTCCTTCCCATTCTGAAGGGGAGGGTAAGATTATTAACGGATAAGAGTAGCAAAGGACATGAGGAACATGTTCAGGCCACCACTTCACAGAAAAGGATAATGATTTTGTTTCCTAACTTTGAAATCTTTTTTCCTTTTCCCATCACTCTCACATTAAAGAAAAGGGGTAGGGAGGACTGAGGGGGAAGCTGAGCTAGGATTAATTAGTACAGAATTTGCATGGACAGGTTTTATTTTCATTCGCATGACCTTCTGAACCAAAACAAGGATATATGGCCAAGTTCTCAACATAGAGAGACAAGTGGGGAGGGAGTAAACCTACCTAAGTTTTTGGGCTCTACTACTGGGCTTCCTTTAACCTGATAAACTAAGACATAGTAGCTCTCTTCACTGTTATGACCCACCTATCAACTTCATCCTAAGTGGGAAGAGGGATCTACACTTCACTCACTCACACACACCCTTATTTGGTTAAACACAACTGTGACCCAGAATTCCAGCTTACACTATCCTCCCCTTCTCACGCAATTTATTACTAAAACCTCCCAAGAACCAATTAAGTTCGAGAAACCAGACAAGGCCCCTTAAGGATCAAGTAAGGCCAGAAGCCTCTGGTCTGAGCCCAGTACCCCTGCCCCGGATACCCGACTCCGGCTGGGACCAAGTCGCCATGCCCGTTCTCGGCGCCTCGGCCTCTAGCCTTCTGGGGCAGCTGCGAACAAGTGCCACTTTCCTAGCCTTGACCCACCCTTACGGCCAAGCCCCACCCCGCCCTCCGTCCCCAAGGCCCCACCCCACGCCCAAGCCCCGGCCTAATACCACGCCTTCTCGTGCCCGCAAGCCCTCCCCAGTCCATCCCACCCGGGAGCCAGCTTTCTCCACGGCCTCGCGGCCCCTCCCTGCCAGGCCCAGGGCCCGGCCCCGCCGCGAACCCCGCTCGGCAGCCCGCTCCCGCCTCCTGCCCCTCAGCTCCACTCCCTAATCCTCAGCCCCGCGGCGCTGCGCGCGTCCTGTCAGGAAAAGAAATGTGCTTGATACCCGCTGCTGAGCTCGGCGTCCGCCGCTGCCGCCACAGCAGGCCCCCAGCCCAAGTCCCGGCCTTGCCGCCGCCACCGCCGGCCGGCCTGGAGCTCCCCAGCCTCCGCTTCCCTCCCCGCCCCCTCCTCCCACCTCACTCGGAAGCCCGCCCTCCACCGTAACACGTTTTTCCAATCACTGAGCCGAGACTGTGGCCGTCACCGGATGTCACTTTGTTTGACAGCATAGAGAGTCCAATGGCTGAGTGGGCTTCCTCCTTTCTTTCCCGATTTTCCAAGACTGACATGTTTTACAGCCCAATCGTTATGTAGGCCCGCCCCAGGCGTGGGCCCACCAATAAGTAGGGCGAAGGCCCCATCGCCCAGCGTTCTAGATCCCACCGTGGTGCGCCGGCCGCAGGAGGTATCATTTATAGGCTAGGTGCTGAGCGAAGTGTCCAGGCTGAGTGATTCCAGTGCCCTCTTTGGCTGGGGGATTTGGGCTGAGGGCGTGAGATAGGAGGCAGTATTACCGTCGTAGCGCGGGATCCAGACCCCCCTCCCTTTGAGGTTTCCCACGGTGACTTGCAAAAGTCCAGTGAGACCCGAGGGGGCCGAGACGCTGTGCAGAGCATGTGTTTCGCGTGGAGGCGACGTTCGTGTCGCCATCTTGGGTCCTGGCAGCGGAAACCGTTTTGCCATCTTCCGCTCAGTATGGGCGTGGGGGAACGCCCCTTGCAGGTTAGGGACGGTTGCGCCCCTTGTCCCAGGCAAGGGTCACAACGTGGGAACTGCCCTGGGAACTGGTTGCCACGACAGAAGTGGGACGTTGGTGGTGTGAGGGATGTGGCGTAATCAGCGATTTCTGTCAGAAACACCCCCAAGAGCGCCGACTTCTCACGGAGCTTAATCTTGCCTTTCAGGAACTTTCCTCAGTTTCTAGTGTTCTCTAATCTCGTCTAGCCAACATCTTTGTGATTTTTCAAACATTAGTTTATTCCTAGCATAAGTTGGGGGAACTTGTTAAACCTGCAGATTCTGAGGCCCCAGTCTAGACATTGTGACTGACTTACCGTGGGTGGTGGCCTGACAACCCACCTGCTCATTAAACGACTCGAGTAATTTTAATGCAGCTGGTCGTAAGATCCCATTTAGGCAGTCACTGAGTTGGAGTTTTGTAGTATTTGTTCCCAGCTGTGGGGCAAAGAGGCATCAACTCAAATTCTTAACGCCCAGGAAGATCCTAGTAATCTATTGATCTTTGCACAACTGAGGAGGAGGTCAGCTGGTAATTCGTTAGATAAGAACATTGAGTCCATCACGTGTTTGGAGAATTAGGAGGCTTAATTGGGTGGTTCACAAATTATAAAGCACTTTCACAACATGGAAATGTACAACATATCCATTCATTGAATCCTCAGGAAACTACTGAGGTAGCCATTTCAAAGACTGATTCAAAGAACACGTGTTTTAGTTACTCTTTTTACTGTTTGTGTCCCAGTAAATGCTGAAATATAAACTCCAGGAGGACTAGAATTTTGTTCATTAATTATTGAGTCTTCAAAACCTAGAACAGTGCCTGGAACTTTAAGTAGACACTCGATAAATACTACTGAATAACTGAAGAACTCAGACCTGTGATTAGAAGTTCCTATTACAAGAAATTAATACTTGAAGGAGATACAGTTTTGAAGGATATGGTATGTTACCAAGGAAATGGGAGACCATTCAGCCCCTGCATTAATAAGACCATGAAGGTAAATACTGCTATTGGATAAGAAAGGAGGAGAAATTGAGGTGCAATCACTAACATACTAAGGAGTTGAGAAGGAAATATTTAAAAATCATAGAACTGAAAGATATTAAGGCTAGACTAAAGTTACAGGGCTTAAATACAAGACTACTTTGAGAAGGTGGAGAGATTGACAAAGCAAAACAACAATTTTAAACTTTCACATGGTTTTAAAACAAAAATGGATGATCCTTTAGTGGGGGTCAGGAAGACTTAGCACCAACAAAATTGTTTTGGACAAGTTCACTCGTATTTTCCAAGTTTCTTTGGAGCTGCATAGCAAGATGTCAGGTGCCTGGGATAAAACATAAGTGATGTAGTGGATATATGACGAACATGAAATCAAATAAGTATTCACTGAAATGGTAGCTTTAGGTGGGAAGGACACACTGGAGTGATAATGTGTAATACTGTCACATCATATTGAATACCTAAATTCATTTGGGATTCTTTAAAGACTCAAATTTCTTGAGATAGCACTCTTATCCATCTCCTTTCTCTCCTTTCTGGGGTCCTGGATGTGGAGGGAGCGGTAGGCACTGAGAATAGGAGGGGCTCCATGTGAATTCTTAGAAAAGGGGTAGGTAGGAGACGGGTGGAGGGGTCTTTTGTTTCTGCCGGCACTATCCTGTTCATTTTCTTTTGCCTCTTCAAGTATTGTGTTTAAATGTGTATAATAATTACTTGAGTGTACAGTGGAAAGAGATGGATCAGGAACTGTATTGGGTTAAAGGAACTATATTATTGGGGTGTAGTTAGAAAAAGTTTTCTGCTTAGCAGTTACATAAAGGTGATAAGAAAAAGACAAAGAATCGCTGGCCCAGTCCAAGGGCCGAAAATATAGATATAAAGACAATCTCAGTCATCAAGCAGTTAGGCCTGGCAGGATGTGGGCACCCAGGATATTTACTACTCCATGGTAGGGAGTAGAGATCGAAAAGACTGTCTTCCTCTCTGTCTAGAGTTCCAGATCAAGTCTGAGCAGGTGCAAACCTTCCCAGAACCCACTGATTAACCTTGTGAAATCCAGGGTGTGTTCTCCCAGGAAGCCACTGTCCTCCCTTCCCCCCAACATCCCTCCCTGTCCCTGGACAGCTGTTAATAGGACATTTACCCAAGAAGCAAAAGAAAGATCCCATGCTGATGTGTCATCAGTCTTGGTATATCCATTAAATCAGACCAAGAGGACCACTGGAAAAAGTGAGCACATACTCTTGCTCCCTGAGGGAGAGTCAGAGAGCCATCAGTAAAACCAGGCCTTGACCCTGCAACTCCAGACTGCACAGGAGAGATGAGGATGCAGTGAGAAGCCAGGAAGAGGGTTCTAAAGCACAAGGACTTGAGGTCACAAAAAGAGCCAGCTAACTATACACCAAAATCCCTACTCGTCCTGGTTATATCTGTTGACCCAGCTTCCTCTATAGGAAAAGCTGTTGCTGCCACCAGCTGGTACATTCATCCTTGTCATTCTGCAAGGATGACACCTGCCAGGAAACCCTCAGAGAGGGGGATATGGGAAGGCAGACTGGTTGGGACATGGGTTTATTTTGAAATAGAAATTGCTTTTTCCCTGTAAGGGGTAATGCAGTTTTCCTGCTATTCTGGTTGCCCATTATTTTTTTCTTTAAAAATGTTTTTGAATGTTGCTAATCTATATAAATATTTCTCAGTCTTCAACTTCCATTTAGTCCAGAAGACTGGATTAGATACCTGCCTGAGATTTCCTTACAACCTCAAGAGATTTTAGGATTACATCCTGTCAATACTAAAGATTTGCATGTCTTGCAAAGTAATCAATTAGTTCTCTAGCTAATGCAGACATCTGGCACCTTTCTTACATGGTAAACGTCATTAACAGGCTCGTTACCATTAAACCATCAAAAAGCTCTTCTGCAAGCCAGCCTCTCCCTATGCATCCCTACCACCACTGTCTTGGAAGATTGCTTCTCAACCCCTGCTGCACGTTAGAATCACCTGGGGGAGGGGACTTATAAAAAAAACCAGTGCCCAGGTCCCATCCCCAACCAGCTAAGTCAGAGTCTCCTGGAGTGGCCCTGGGTATCAGAATTTTGTAAAAACTCCATGATTCTTCTGCGCAACCAGGGAATCGCTTGGAGCAAGAATCCAAGTTAAGTAAAAAAAAAAATAACTGGTATTGTGTAAGCATAGACTAGACTCACCATCCAATTTTAGATTGCACTCTTTCTCAATCCAAAAATGCTGTCTTCCTTGACCTAGCCAATGAAAATGCCTCATTGTTCACTCATGTCTTGGTGTGACATTTTTATGAAGCTAAGTTCAGTCATTCTGTATGTCCTTATCACATCATCCCAAACAATGTTGGGTAATTTTCTTTGTATAGCCATCAGTGTGGCATGTCAAAATCAAGTGCTATTATGAAGCGGAAAGAGTGGGTATTTTGGACTCAGCTGCGTTCAGAAATCTGGGTCTGCCATTTACTGTTGAGGTCTCCTGAGCTCAACAGTAACAATATACATATTCACAAAGTGTAAAAAGTAGATTCTGTGTTTAAAGGCACTCGTGCATGAAACTGAATGTGGGGTCTGTTTCTTGCCCAACTTTCTCTCTGCCCACCCTACAATCTTATTTCAGAGAAAGCCAAACATGTTGAAGAAATGAGAGGTGTCCTTAGGATGGTCAACTGGAAACCCACCCTGCAAATAAAGCATGGAAGCTTTCATTTTCTCTCTGGAGGATGCCACAAGCACATATATCCATGCCTCACATTCCATACACACCTCCCCCTCTTGACATTATAGCAAGAGAGAGACTGTTACCCACGGGAGCTGTTTCTTCTTGTCACACAAGAACAGATGCAGAAATCCTAGGACAGACAGTGCAGAAATGTGGCAGCAGGAGGGTGAGTCAGAGGAAACAGAATGGTCTCACCTCTGAGGTATACCAAGGCACAGAGGGGAATCCATTTGAATCACATGCCTCCTGGAGATTCCAGAGGGCAGGGACTTGCACATGCGTGTGTGTGTCAGGGCCAATTCCGAGTCCAGCTATTCCACAGACTCTAGCTGGTTAGAGATGTGTACATCCCCACCCCCAGCACACTCACCCTGAAGGGAGCAGAGAGCTGGGAAATGAAGGCTGCGTTCTTTCAGAACCCAGCTCTGGCTTCCTCATTCTGGAGAGACTCTCCAGCTGTTTCTCTTCTGATGCACGTGTTTGCTTCTCGGGTGCTTTTGTGTGCTTACAATGTAAAGTCCTCTTGGGGTGATGCTCTATGGAAGACACTATTTCAACACTGTGCACACTGACCTTGTATTTTTACACAGAACTTCATTTAATGAGCATCCTAGACTGGGGGAATGCCGAGGATGGAAAGGAGTCCTGGGGTCTCTGTTCCAAGGGAGTTTGAGGAGGAGCCATCATTGAGGAACATCTCTTCCTTGAAAAGTTCAACCTGAGGGCTCTGAATTTACTTACCACAGCACTTAAGATGTGAAGAGATCTTGTTAATTACAGTCAGAGCAACTGAGGTGGTAGAGGTGGTGGTGATGAGGATTTTGTGGTTTTTCAGCTTCCTTCCCTGGCTTTTTCTCTATGCTAGCTCTTCTGCCCCTCTCCAGCATCTTAACCATTCCTCCTGTAACTCCTCTTCCACCTGTCCCCATGGATCCATACCAGTTCCCTAAGTCCCCTGTCTTTCCAGGTTTTCCTTCTGCAAACAGACCCTCTTTCACTGTGGGTACCCTATGCTGCACAGAGGCTAGGAAATGCCTCTGGAGATTTTGTGGTGATGTCCTTAAGATTATGAACTAAAAATGGACTGGCTCACAGAAACATTAAGGCATCAAAATAATCAAATCAGTAGTTTTTAAAATAACATGCCAAGCTTGCAGACCATTGATGATCTGGAAGCCAAACAAATAAAATACCGCATTTCCGCCCTCTTCATCCCTCCCCGCCGCCGCCCACCGTCCATTGTACCAAATGTTGGTTAATGGTCACTATAATGGCCTGCAAGGAAGATTCAAGTGTGCCTTCTAAAATATCACAGAAAGAGGTTCAGTAGATGTTTTCCTGAAATGTTTGTGTGGCTTACTCTCTCACCTCCTTCAGCTCTTTGTTCAAATGTCATCTTCTTGAAGTCTTTCTCTAGTGGCACTCATGAAAATGGCATTCTGCTACCCCCAACCTCTCCTCACATTCCAGATCCCAGTTCCTGCTCTATTTTTTTCTTCATAGCACTTACTACTAACTTGTCTATCTATGTTTATGTTTATTATCTTTCACAGAAATGCATGCACACAAACATTTGAATATAAACCCCATGAGAGCAAAGATTTTATTTTGTCTACTCTTGTAGCCCAGTGACTCAAAAAGTACCTAGTACATAGTAAACAAATATTTATACAGCACAATAAAATATGGTTTCATTGATAAATACATTTTTATTCGTTTAAAATGCATAGTCTGAATATTTACACATGATCTCCCTCATCCTGAATTAATTTCTTCGTTCACTTACTCATCAAATGCTTATTAAGTACCTGTCTTGTGCCAAGCCCTCTTCAGGGGCCCCAGGGATTCCACAGGGGGCAAGACTACACATTATCTCTTCTTGTAGGAGAAAAAAAACCCTACACATTTGTAAATAAATTAGTAAAAATATTTAGAGATTGAGGAAAGTATAACAGGAAATAAATAGGATGCTGAGATAGAGAATGTGACAGAAGAGACCTGTCAAGTTAGACTCAATGAGTGTCAGAGAGGGCCTCTTGGTATGACATTGAAGTTGAGACTTAAAGAATGAGAAGACTTGGTACTATTCAGCAGAAGAAAACACTCTTTGGCAGCCATCTGGAATGAGATGTGTAGTGTCCAACATGAGAGGTCCTGAAGAGAAGAATGGGCCAGAAATGTTGAGTCTGAATCTGGGTTCCATCTCCAGTGAACTAGTTATTAGTTATCTGATCTTGAAAAGGTCTAAATCTCCCTTTTGTTAAAATGGAGGTGATAATACCTACCTCATAGGTGTGGGTTATATTAGGTAATGTATGTGAAAGTGTTTAAGTATGAAATATATGAATGGTGGTGGTATGGATAAATGGGACACTGTTAACAGTGCCATTTGAGTGTAAATTTCCCACTGGCCTTGAATGTCCTGAAGGGAAAGCTTGTCTTCTGATATCCTTAGACCAAAGAAACCAAAGCATGGCAAAGCCTGATGCCACTGGTGGACCATTTGTGCTGGTAGGCATCTGTCTGTCTTGTTTCTGATTGTGTCGGGTCTGTGTCTTGGGAGACTTCTGTGGAGAGTCCCCAGTGGTCATGGCTCCCTTCTCTAAGTAGTGAGAAGAATGGGAGAAACTGTTTGTACAGAGGAGTCTATCAAGAGCTGTCCTCGTTTGCTCTCACTGCTAGAACCTGTCCCTGAGACCCGAAGGATCGCCTGATATATTTGTCCCAATGGTACCTACAAAGAGTTAAGAGACAAAATTGGACTTTGCCTGTGTTTTCTGCTGCCCCAGGACAGCCTGTGGACACCGGTGCAAATCAAATCCATAGTCCAGAAAGGTGGCAGGAGGGGACAGCGGGGGGGGGGGGGGGGGGGGGCGCGGCTGGTCCTAGGACAAACTGAAGAGGCAAAGAGCTCTTGGGCTTTAAGGAAGGGAAAGCAGCCTGGGAGGAGAGAAAAAAAATGAGAAGTGGGGGTAGGAGAGCTGGGGTGTGGGGCGCAAGGCTGAGAGGGTGGGAAGGGTAAGTAGGGAGGGCACAAAGGAGGAAAAGGCCATGGGAAAAAAGACGGGCACAGAGCAGGTAAAGACCGGAGGGAGGTGGCCTCGGGTTGGGGGAGGGCGGCCGGTCCGGCAGGGAGGGCGCGGAGGCGGGGCGGCGGGCGGCGCTGTCAGCGGTAAGCAGCCAGCGGAATGCAGCGGCCGGAGGCCTGGCCACGTCCGCACCTGGGGGAGGGGGCTGTAGCCGCCCAGGCCGGGGGGCTGGCGCCGCCTGCTCCAGCCGGGGAGCCTGCAGCACCACGGGTATGAAGCAGGCGGGTGGGCGCGGTGGTCTCGGACAGCGGGAGCAGGGCCGGATGGGGGTGGGGTGGGGGTGGGGGACAGCCAACTCACAACTCTGCACGCAGGGTACGGGGAACTTGGTGCTACCACTGAGCAGCCCAGTAAGGGGGGCAGACCAGGGCTAGCGAGGAAAAGTTTCTTCTGGTGCGAACTCGCCAGGAGGGCTGTCCTGATTCCGTGTGGGGCCAAAGTTCTGGATCAATTTGGAGAAGCGATGGAGACCGCTTGGGGGGTGGGGGTAGCTTCAGATTCTGCTGAGAGGGGTAAGGAGTGGTGGGGCCATTCTGGACTCGAGCTCTCAGGAGCGGTGGGCTGATGTGCGTGCTTCTGTAGCCCACCGGGTTCAGGGAGCCAGGGGCGCGCTCAGGGCGCAGGTCCAGCCTCGACCCGGGGTCAAGCTGGAAGGAAGCGCACCGCTGTCCCCCCGGCCCAGGTTCTGTGATACACTCCGACTCGAGCTCTGGAGCAGTCAGTGCATGACAGAACTTGGGCCTGACGGACCTTCTGCACCCAATGGGCACAGCACCCACGCGGGGCCTGCAGTGGACCATCTACCTGGCAGTGGAACAGGAACCAGAGTTGGCCCGTGTGGCACAGGGTTGGGCCGTAACCAGCTATGGACCTTTGGGGCCGGGGTTACTGGAGCCAGAGCATGGACTCCTGGGGCCAGCAGAGCTCATAAAGCTAATGACAGGACATCTGCCTTGAGTCAGGGGCCAACGGAGCTTCTTCCCCCCTCTCCCTGTGTCAGTTGCAGGAACCTTCCCTCTACACCATCAAGGCTGTTTTCATCTTAGATAATGACGGACACCGACTGCTGGCCAAGGTAAATTCCCAACCTCAACCAGAGGGCCCCTGAAGACTGTGCTTCAGCCCCAAGAACAGAAGTCCCCACCCAGCTGACTCTTCTGTCTCAGGAAAGACCCCACTGTGGGCTCTATGACTCAGAGCAGCTCAACTTAGACCCTCCAAGGGTCATTCTGTCCATCCTCCTGCCTTGTGAGTGCTGGTCCCTGAAGGGATAGCATGTCTCCCCTGTTTCTACTCGTGTTCCTTGAAATATCTTATCATCCTTTCCACTGCCCTACTGGACCCTGGGCATGGAAGGGACCACCTGAGGGGTCACTGGAGTGTTGAGCCTGGGACCTGGTAGTCCTAGTCCCAAATTCTAAACAAGCTACCTCCAGTTTTCTTCTACAGCTTAATAAACAGTAAGGATTTAGTCTGAGGAGTCTAAGAATTTGAAACCAGACAGGATTTTAAGAGACCACATAATCCAACTCTCACAAATGAAGAAAATGCAGTTAGAGAAGCTAAACGAGTTGCCTGCGGTCACAAGTGTTAATATCAGGACAGAGATCTGAATTCAGGTATTTGACTTGGAGCTCAGTTCACTGCTTGAACTTATTCAGTTATCTGGTGTCTATCCCAGTGAACATGACCTGGGTAAATAAAAAATAAATGTTTACTGTCAATACCATTAACTATAGTAGGGCTGTAGCATCTAACTAACTATGAGATACCTTACAGATTTGTTTGTTTGGGGCTGAAACATTTTGTCTTATGCCTTCAGTGGCCAGCAAGGAGACTACCAATTTGCCTGCAGATGGGGGTACTAAGTAGCAAAATACACACCCAGAAAATTGAAAGCTGAGCTCAGCATACCTTGCCCCAGCAGATGCTAAGGGGTGGATCAGCAATGCCAAAGATTTTAGGGCCTCCTCCTAGCAGGACATATCTGTGTTCATATTAAGAAACTGAGTCAGAGAGGCTCACCAAACTCAAACAGAATAGCATTAAATTAATTGTGCAATGTACACCAGGAACTTTTCCTTAGATATTTAATCTTCACCATGGCCCTATCTGAAGTCAAACCATCCTTGGTGTTGAATCCCGGCTCTGCCCCTGCAACTTGAGATGTCGGGGAAGTTACCTGACTTCTTCATGCCTCAGTTTCCCCATCTGTGTAATCGGGATGATAAAGTAGCTGTTAATGATTATTACTGTTGTGACCAAGGACCCTTGGTTTTACCCTCTTTCCTTTAGACTTAAGTTTGTGAAGAAAAGGTATGACCTAGTGACCACCCTAATCCTTAGCACACCACACATCTGCTGAATGTACGAAAACCTCTAAGAAATCAGGAGCGAACTCCAAAAACGGGCCTCAAAATTCCTCTGATTTTTAATACTTTTTTTTTTTTTACTTAGAATTTCTGTTTATGGAGAATAGTGCTCAGTCAGGCCTAGAGGGCAATAAAGAAGAGATAGGGCACTTGGCCAGCTCCCACCGTCCCCTGCCACCCATCCATGGAGGAGCCAGGCTCTGTGGAATGGCTATCACCGCTTCTTCTCTTTCTCATAGTATTATGATGACACATTCCCCTCCATGAAGGAGCAGATGGCCTTTGAGAAAAATGTCTTCAATAAGACAAGCCGGACTGACAGTAAGTGTCCTCCCCTTCCTTGACCAGATCTCTCAGATGCGCACTGTCGTCTTTTCCATATGGACACATCTGTCCCCGTTGGCCCTATACATCCACAGGCCATTCCTTTTTCTTCAGAGGTTCTTTTCCTTTTCCTTCCCAGTTGTTCTCTATTCCCTCTGGGAAACCAGTTCTCACCTCTCTCAAACTCTCCACCCTCAGCACACCCAGTCCTCCCTATCTCAAGGGAAGAGGCCACCTGAGTTGTGGGGCCCCCACCAGCCTGGAGTGGTCCAAGGCACATGGTGGGAGGGGGTGGAAGGTCGACGTTGAACTGAGTTAACTCCTCAGAATGAGGCAGTTGCTAGAAGTAGAGGGTGGAGGGAAGGACACTGAGTAGCCTAGTGGTAGTGTTTCTAGGGCTGGTCTTTGCAAGAGTTCTTTGGAAAGAGAGGAAGGAAATAGTGGGAGAGGTGCAGAGCCAGAAATGGGATGAGGGGCCAGGTAGAGGTGGCCAGAACTGAAAGTCTCCTTCCCTTCCAGGTGAGATTGCATTTTTCGGGGGCATGACTATCGTCTACAAGAGCAGCATTGACCTCTTCCTGTATGTCGTGGGCTCATCCCACGAGAATGAGGTGAATTCAGAAGGTTGGGTGATGAGGAGGGTCTGGCCATGGGGGAATGGCTTGGAGTCTGGGCTAAAAGCTGGGTTCTGAAGGTTACCATTGGAACCCCTCCTTCTGGGCTCTGTGGGCTGAGGAGCAGCCAGAATGGTTTTTTTCAGGGATAAGGCATATCCATGATGCCGCTTAGGTTTCTTAGGAACCAGAAATGAAGTCCTCTGCAGAAACCTTTGTTTCTTAAACATCACCAGAGAAGGATCTACTCAGTGCCCCACAGCGGGACACTCCAGTGTTTCCCAATCCATACACGGGGAGGTGCCCTCCCAGGTCAAGCTGCAGTCAGTCTCCAGCCCTGTCCTCTCTGGAAAAGGACAGCTGCCCGTGCAGGTAGGCTCTGAGGTCTCCTTTTGGCCTTCTCAACCTCAAGCTCTCTCGTTTTCCTCCTCACATATCTGCCCACCCCCAGCTGATGCTCATGTGTGTTCTCACCTGCCTGTTTGAGTCTCTGAACCATGTGTTAAGGTGAGTGAGATCCTCTGCCTTTCAAGTCCCCCATCCCCCAGGCCTCGGTACATCACAGAGGCAGGGCCCTTCCTCCCTGCTCTTCTCCTGAAGCCCCCACAAGGCTAAGACTGGAATTGAAGCACCCCTCCAAGGCCCTTGCCCTTTACCTAACTTCCATAGTGTCATCCAGAGCAGAGCCCTGCAAGGATATGGCCAGAAAATGAAGTCTAGACCAGCTAAGCGATTTGCCTGAGGTTACAAACTGTTTATATCAGAACAGAGGCTCAAACTGAAATTTTTTTTACTTGAAGCTCACGGTGGTTTCATTGTACCCTCGTTAAGTTATTTGATATCTATCCCAGTGAACATGACCAAGGAAAACCAAACAAGGATAAACCAGAAATAAATGTTCCCAGTCTACACTATTAACTATAGTAGAGCTATAGCACCTAAACTAGCTATAAAATGCATTAGGGGTACCATGGTGGGCACAAGTGTGGGAGATTGGGCAAGGAGGGCTTAAGGAAGCAGGCCTGTCCTCTGCTCAGGAATCCCCTGCACAGGTGCTGCCCTCACTGCCCTTGACATTATCCTTCCCAAGGCCTGTTGGGTTTGGTGGGGAATGGGTGGAGAGAGGGGGTCCGTCGCACTTAGGCACGGACCTAGCTCCTCCTGGCCATGGGGAGGCTCAGGAGCTGTGTCTGCCTTCAGGAAGAACGTGGAGAAGCGCTGGTTACTGGAGAACATGGATGGAGCCTTCTTGGTGCTGGACGAGATTGTGGATGGCGGGTAAGGAAGGGGTGGAGAGAAGAGGGGCTGGTCAGGGACACTCACAGTGGGAGGTGCCTTTGAGGGCCATCAGCTCTAGATTGCATCCAGCACATTGTTGGCTGTATGGACAACTTCTCCCTCCCTTCCCCAGCATATTCCTGGTGATCTCATTCTCCCACCCACCACCTCACTCATGAGGATGGAGGTTAATTTCAATGTTAGCCAAAGTAAAGCAAACAAGAAAGGAATCTGATGTCCAACTATGGCTGACTGTTGAATAGGCAGAGTTTGGGGAAAATGGTTTGCTAGCCAGGGCCCAGGAGAAGCAGGCAGAACAGATACTTTCCCCTGCATGGAGGACTTTGTTCAGGCAGAGCCCTGCTGCCTGCATACTGCCACTCTTATGTTCTTCTTGAGCCTCACTTTCCCTGTCTTTCAAATGGGGATGATAAGGGAAGGACTCAGAGGGTGTGGGGATTAAATAATGTGATGCCAGAAAGCTCATGGTTCTTCAACAAATGCTACCTCCTGGTATGCTATTACACTCTTAGGAAGCTGGGAGCCCTTATGTGAAGGATTGGTTAGTGAATTTCCATGGCAGGCAATAATCAAGGAGAAAAAGAAATTCTGGCTCTGGGGCAAAACATAATAGAAACTGATCATCTTATAGATATCCACATGCTTCTATCATTATAGTCATTTTATAGATGAGGCAACAGGCTCAGAGATTCAAGTGACTTGCCCAAGGGCACATGGCAGGTCCAAGATCTAAAGCCAAGGGCTCTTTCCATGGCATTATACCACACGCCTGGGGGGCAGGGAGCTCTGGGAATTGTGGTACTGCAGGATTCTTATCCCTTCCCTCCCTATTGGCTGCCTGTTACTGCAAAGCCTTGTGCTAGTTGCTGGGACCCAAGAGGAAGTGGAAAAAGACAAAATTTAGAAGCATATACAATTTGGTGGAACCTCTTTAAGGAAACACACACACACACACACACACACACAATGACAAATACAAAATGAGGCACAGGGCCCAGGAAGGGCCTGTGCAAGGGAGGACATAGCTTTATAAGCTTCTGGGTCTATGCCTCCATAAGGCATAGTCTCTGCCCCTTGAGCAGCTTACAGTTTCCCTCCAAGGAAAATCAGGAAGTGTCAGTCAAGTCAATGCCTGAACCGGAGCCTTGGCCTGAATGCTTCTGTCTTTATGGATAAAAGGACCTCTGATGAGGGAGCCTGGGGCTGGGGTGCCCCAATGATGGGGCCTGGAAAAAACTCTCAAAAATATGTATTGATTCCCATGGGACTGGTCTAGAAATAAAACTAGGCTTCTGCCTTAGAAGGGCCTCACTGTGGTCTGTCCCAGCCACCATGAGGCCCTCATGCCTGCACCCTGCACCCTGCACCCACTCACAGTTGGCCCCAGAGAATTCCCAGGGCATCGGGAAAGAGTGTCCCCTAGCTGAGAAAAGCCTTGATATTTGGGTCTATCAGAAGGAAAGATTCTGACTTTTGGAGGTCCATTTTTTTCATGTACAGCATGCCCCCTGTGGCATAAATAATAGGGAAACAAAATAGGTACTCCAGGAGCCACCTTTTTTCACTCATCTGAATCCATCTCTAGACCCGGAAGATAATGCAAATTTCCAAGAGTTCTGAGTTTTAGAGCCCCTCCTTTTGACACCCCGATTGTTCTAGACTGGACTCACCCCATTTCACAGCTTTTGCCCAGTGACACCGAGGGCATGACCACCAGATTTGAAGTCTAGAAGAATCAGAGCCGAGAGCTCTCCATGGTGAGGGAGAGGTCTGACCTGAGGAAAATCAGTGGGGAGGTGCTCTAGAGGGGGAATTTTGCAGGATATGGTAAGGGATGAGAGAGGCAGAGGGGAAAGAATTGTGTCACCAATTGTCTTTCTGGTTTCTCTCTCATCTTGTAGTGTGATTCTGGAGAGTGACCCCCAGCAAGTGATCCAGAAAGTGAATTTTAGGGTAAGAGGCTTCCTGCACGCCCCCTTACTCATATCTCCTCCAGGATGCCCTTCTCATCCTCCCAGCCCTCTGTCCTCTCTGCACATGGGCTGCCAGCCAGATCGGGGGAACTCAGTTCCTCTAGCAGAAGCAACCACGGGGGCAATGGCACTTGTAAAGGGAGCAGCAGTTGCGGGAGGGGCATGTCAGTTAGTAAAAAAGATCTCCTGTCTTCTCCCCTGTAGAATCATCCAGTTCCTCACCATCCTCCCTAGTGGGAAGTATAGACTGGGGAAATAAACACTCAAAGAGACCAGGTGGCTGCCTTATCCTTGAGGTTGGGAAGTCGGAGTCTAGATAGAACCTCTGGCTTCTCTTGCCCTTTTCTCCCATCTTTATTCCCTTCATTCCCTTACTATCTGTGTACCACAGACAGGCCCCATGGGTCTTAGCTTCCAAGTGACAGGCTGCAGGCCTTCCACTAATCAGTGATACAGGTGCAGTTCATGATCCCCTAAGCACTGCATCATCTCACCTCCCCAAGGCCCTTTACCTCTTTCTTCACCCCCTACTTTCACCCTCTGACCACCCAATGACACTGCTTCCCTGCAGGCAGATGACAGCGGCTTGACTGAACAGAGTGTGGCCCAGGTAGGCCCCCTGCATCTACCTTGGCCAGAAATGGGCTAGAGGGAAAAGTAGAGCAGAGCCTCCCAGGGAGACCACTGTGGGGCTGTCAAGGCTGAGATGAGTCAGGGTGTGAGAGGGATGAGGTGGCGATAGGCTTCTCTTGGAGGGAGTCACTGGAGGCTTTCAGAATCTCCAACGTGGGGCGAATCTGAGCATTAGTGAGTGATGCACACCCTCCTGGCAGCCCACCTCATCTCCTGGCTTGGTGTGGTCAGATCAAAAACCCTGGGGTGAGCTGCCCACTCTGGAGATGGCTGTGTCACTTGCTCCCCAAAGCAATCCAGGGACTCAGGCCCCTGATGCTCCTCTCAGCCTGGAAAGGACACCAAATAGAATTTTCCTCCAAACCCTCACCCCTCTCAATTAGGTCTATGCAGGAATTGTTAAGGGACCCTGAAACCTGCAATAGGATCTAACTTTCTCCACTCCCTCTTGTCACCCTGCCCGAGTGACCTGGCTGTGAAAGAGTCCACCCTCGCCAGTGCCCGCATGGTCCTACCTGGGGGTGCAGGTGGGGCCAGAGGGAGGTCCCTGGATTTGTGGCCTGACTGGTTTTCTAGCTGTACAAACCTCCTGCTTGTCAGGCTGACTGCTTGACATCTGTTCTGTCTGCCCACAGGTCTCTCTGCCCAGACTAATCCTGCTTTTATGGAGCTTCCTGCCCTGGCACTAACTACCTCCTGCTGTGGTGGCCCAGGCTGAGATGGGCGTGTAACATCTCTGTGGAGCCCCAGGTGTGGTGCCCACTTTTCTGTCACTGCCCTTGGTGCTTACTCAGCCTCTCCCTCTTCCCAGTTCCCAAGGCCTCTGCATACCCTGCTGGGAGGAATGGGGCCACATGGCAGTTTTCATATCCAAAAGAGGTTAGGGAGCAATGAGCACAGCAGATAAAAACACAGGTGCTGCTGTGAGTCATCCCGGGATGTGTGTTCTGCCTTACTGCCTAGAATCTGGGTGTCCCAGGGCAAGTTACTCAACCTATTAGGGCCTCACATAATCACAGGATACTCCTCAGTGTGATTGCGAGACTTGGACAAGCTTATGCATGGAAAGCTCTTAGCACAGCTCCCCTTTTCCCATAGGGGGAAAGAATGAAGACATAGCACTTTTAATGGAATTCTTGAGTAAAAACCAAGGAATTACAGGTCGTGAATGGGAGGTGAAATGGCTAGCAGAAACAGGAGAACCTCAGGGCTAGGCTGTCCTTGAGAGAACGAGACCGTGCAGGAAGAAGTAACAAACAGTTTGGGATGGACCTTCTTTGGAAGGGAATGAGGCTTGGTAGCTGGAGGGACAGTCTGAAGGATGTACCTGGAATCACCACCAAGTTGGCATCGTGTATGCACAGTTGTATGGATTTATGTAAGCATTGGACTGAGGTTTCTTCAGCAGGATGTGAGAGTGAACAGTCTGAGTACAGGTGTCCCATAGCACTATCTGGCCAGCCACCATTTCCCCGCTGTGCCACATCAGCAGTGGGTTGGGTTGGGGTATTGAGGACACACTGCCAGCCAAGGCTGGAGCTAGAGTTTTGTTGAGGTGTCTGGTCTAAGGAAGTGTCAGGCCCGGTTCCAGTCTCTGCCTAGACGTGGCACTGTGGGCAGGAACTCACATGGCATGGCCTGGAGAAGATGGGGCCTGCTGCCACACCCACTGCTGCAGATGCAGAAACCAGAGGGCCTGGCAGGATTGGGCCTGGGCTGGGAGCTGGCTGCAGCCATTTGGACTGCTCTTTCCCTCTGGATGGCCTGTTTTTGCTTATGCCAGGCAGAGATAAGCTGCTGCCACCTAGTGACCAGGAGTTGCGGGGACCCTTACAGAAGGTGGGCTATAGACCTCACTGTAGTGTTAAGGCACTTGACATCTCCCCCCCCCAATTCTTTCTCTCAACCTTTCCTTCAACCCTCAGGTTCTTCAGTCTGCCAAGGAACAAATTAAATGGTCGTTACTGAAATGAAGGCTGTGTATTCGAGGCTCCCTCTCCCCAGATCATTTCCCCAATCCCAGAACCGACTCCTGAGGTCTCTAGCCAGGGACTCTGAGACGCAAAGATTAGGCTTCAGCACTGAGTCACCCCTTCTCACTGCCGTGGCCACGCCCTGGGCTGTGAGAACCAGCTGAGCTGCCTTAATTCAGACCTTAGACATCCCTAGCCCCAGAGTCCTAATAAACTTGCTTTTGTCTCCTGCCAATGGTCTCCTCTCTTGGCCTGGAAAATGTGTGTTCTGTTGAGGGCTCCTGCACTTTCTGTGGTTTGTCTTCAAGATGCCCATTATCAGGGCCTATTCCAGTTGTTGTGTGATTGGGAAGGGATGAATCAGGAGAAAGGGGACGATTTAACATAGGGTGTGCGACGGGGATACTACATATCCCCATATGTAGTGGGGAGGACTTGGTACTAAATACTAATTGTGTAATAACGAAAGAGTAATAGGAATGGTGCATACTCCGGAAAAGGAGGCAAAATATTGTATACACATGGTGGCTCCGCTGGGGATTCTTTGAGATACCTTTCTATTCCTAGCCTCCAGAAGGGAAGGGCGTAAGGCTTCCTTTGGACAAACTGAGGAATAGCACGTCTATTTTTCTTGGCATGCTCGGGACCGCGGAATTCCTTTGCTGGCATATACCCTGGGCACTAGAGCCCTGCAAGCTTGCCATGGCGGGACCCGGATCCTGGGGGTGAGGAAGCATCAGCCAGTCCCCACCGTGCCTATGTGTCCAGAGCACCCAGTGTGCTTCAAAGGCCGTGAAGAATTGCAGGTCCAGAAGCAGAGAAGGACGGACAGGCAAATGGGAAGGATAGAGCACCTCTGGGCCATGAGACTCCCCTTCTGTGTCCCTGTCCCAGAACCTCCCGCTTTTCTTTTTTCTCTGACACGTACATTTTCTGAGTCCACGCACATAACCCTTCAAAGAGTGCCTAACGTTCGGTGCAGGGAGAACTCATTTCCCTGGATCCCTTGCTAACCTTAGCTGCCGGTCCACGCCCTGCCCCCGCCCCCCACGGGCCCTGCCTTTCGCAGACCTCTGGCGGAGGCAGACCTGCTTCAGGAGCGCATCCGCGATCCTATAGCGCCACCTGGAGGGAAAGATGGGAAATGCGCACCCTCTGGATCCCGCTTCCCTGACTAACTCCTCCCTCAGGACAGGACCGACCTTTACTCTGGTGACTTCAGGCTGGGGCTCCAAAGCCAGCAACAAGGCGTTGCCCTGGCAACCAGCACGCTTGACCCGCCCCGCGAGTTCTGCACCAGCGTGGGCACAGGAATTTCCGCCAGCCGCAACACTAAGAAAGTGGCGAAGCCCTGGGTGTTAATTGAGGCTGTTCTTGTGGGTTTCGCGTCCTCCATTATAAAACTCTCTAAGATTGGATATTTATCATGGGAATAACTACTTCTGTAGAGAAAACAATCTAGTTATGTAAACTAATACATTGTATACACTGTACATAATCCATTTTAGTAAATAATGCAAAAAGGCAACTCTAACAGGGGAAGAATGTACGCAATTAAATGCTATAGAGTTCAGGGGCCAGTGTGGAGGACGGGAAATGAGAAAGTCTCCAGAAATACTTTAGCAAATATGCAGCCTCATCCGGTGCCCGGCTCCAACAACTGCCTCAAAATGACCGCAAGGACAGGAGGAGCAAATTCACTTCCTAGCAACCTGGTCGCGCCCGCCTGGCCCCTGCAATTCCAATTGTGCATAACTGGAATGGGAAGGCTCGGCGCTTCCACATGCTAGTTTATGGAATCCTGTGGACTGACACTATCCCCTTTTCGCGGAGGGGTACGTCGAGGCTCTGCAAGGTTAAACTGCCGCAGAGCCGGGCTCCCGTAGAGAACTGCTGGAGAGAAGAGAGGTGGCTTTCCCGCACCTCCTGCGCTAAAACCGTCTTTAACCCTCGCCCACACAGGCACTGTACTGGGTTAAGAGGAATAAGACGAGGGAGCATGGCAATCCACAGAAGTGACCAGAAAAGTGTCCCCTCCAGCTGTGGCTAAAGGACTATTGGGAGAGGGTTGCAGCAAAGCAGCCGCTCTCTCCCGTGGCGGGGAAAGGGCTGCGCAGAATCGCGGGAAGACCTGGGTAGGCCTGGAAGGGAGGGGCCACTGGCTCCTTCCCCGGGAGCCCAAGTTTGCAGGTAGGGCCCTCAGGGAACAGAGGAGGAAACCCCGTTGCGTCCCCAGCCCCTTCGAAGCCCCCACAGCCACTCGGAGCCACTAGGACCGCGGTACTGGCCGTCTGCCTAGAATTCTCACTGCGCTCCGGCACTGGCTCTCCCCAGACCGCCTCATTAGCGCTGCCACAGGGGCGAGCCGGCGGGCGCGGAGGGGAGCCATCTGCCTGGGACCGGATTTCAGGAAGGGCAGAGTGGCTGCCTGGGCCTGCCTTCTCAGGTGTTCTCATCTGCTATGGCCCCTCGGCGTCTTTCCGCAGCCTCCTCCCCTTTGCCCTCGTGGGCGACCCAGTGGGCCTCGGGTACACTTGGGAAAGGCAACTTCAGGACTCCGCTTTTTCCTCCTGCTGAACTGGCACCAGAGCACGTCAAAAATAGAGACCCCAGGGGCCAGTGTCCAGCCAGAGAGTGCACACAGAAGCCCTGGCCCCAGGGCTCTGGTACAGAGGGACGCTAGCCACACCTACACTTGGCTAGGGACGCAAGTAGTACTTCCAGGCCCTTGGGTCCCATTTATACCACCCCGAACCGGTGCCCCCTCTCCCTGTCGCGGGCTCCCTACGCTTCCTGCTTTCCCGTTATTGGCTGGCAGGAAGGCAGAGCTGGTGGGATTGGCTTAGATCCAGACAGTGATGGATGGCCCCTAACTAACTGGACCTGGGCGGGTAGTGTGTCTTTTCTGGGTGGCAGTTTGGCAAAGGCAGAAACAGGCAAGCCTGGGAGTGAGGTGGGAGGTGAGCTGGAGACTCACCTAAGGCTCAAACTTTCTGTGCCCTAAATTTCCTTTTGAAACTCTACAGAGAGAAAAATCTTATTTCTGAATTCTCATTAAATACCCTTTAACTCTGGAACCTAATGTTGAATAATTTACCCAAAGTAGTTTGGGAGCAACCCTACAGAGCTCTCTTTCCTTCCAAACTGGGTCTCATTCATTTAACAGTATTTGTGCCTTCTGTTTATTTATTCATTCTATATTCATTCATTCATTCATTCATTCAATCATTCATTCAAATATTTAAGTGTTTGTCTTGAGCCAGGAACTAGGGAAAGAAAGGGAGAGAGACTGATTAGCAAGTAAGTAATTGGGCCTAGCCATGGCAGTGGGGTAGGAGTGGAGGGTTGGAAAGAAAGAAGAGATTTGAGAGATACTTCAAGGTAGAAATACCTTTAACATCAAATCATGTTCTATATCTTGATCTGAGTGGTCGTAAAAATTCACAGAACTTACACCTAAGATATGCATTCTTTCTTGTAGGTAAGTCATATTCTACTTAAAAAGAAAAAAATATCAAATGGCTGCCAAATTTTATCCTATTGTCAACATTTGCATGTCCTCACCTGATTTCTAATCTCTTCCTCATCCCTACCAACTAAAACTGGAAAATACCTTAGATGAGCATCCAAAGAAATGAGAGTGATTGTGAAATACATGCAGACTTTACAGTGAACATGTAGACAAGTGCCATGTGAACTCTCTGGTAAGAAAAGCAGTATTGATAAAATAATAGTAATAGTAGTAAAATAAAGTTTCTTTTGGAATGAATTTTTTAAATAGATATTTACTAACTGGCTGTTTTGAGCTAGGTTTGGTGGGAGCTTCTAAAATAGATTGAAAGACAGTTCTTGACCCAAGAAGATTAAACTTGACTCAGAAAAAGTCCTGTATGCAGGTTTTATAAACATTATCTGAAGAGATGGTGTATTACACAGTATTTGACAGAGAGAAGCTGGGGAAAGAGACTGCAAAGGGAGCAGTAGTATAAGCAAAGCAGAGAAGCAGAGAATCTCTAAGGAATTTCAGGTAGCTATAGGTAGCCAGATGGAAGATGTGTGTCTCTGTGGGGTAGCTGGGGTGTGTTGAGACATGAGGCTTCTGTAGATAGATTGCAACTGGATCGAGGTGAGCATTGAATGCCATGCTGAAGAATAACAGCATTACTGAGTTTACTACTCTGTACACTTTAGAAATTCTATTATCCTCAAAACAACCTAACAAAGTAGATGCCGTTAGCCCTGTTTTTACAAAGGCTAATTGAGGGAGAGAGAATTTGGATAACATGCCTCAGGGCACAGTGGTGATATCTGGGTTTCACTCTATTGGCCATAGCTCTCTGCCCCAAGCACAGAGCGAAGGTGCTTGGCTTGTATTCTAAAGGTAATAGGGAGCCATTGAAGATTTTCAAGCAGTTAAGTGATATCAGTTCTGTGTTTTGAGTGAGGAATTCTGTCAGCAATGTGGAAGGTGGATCCAAGAGGGGGATGAAGAATTTAGGGTCAGTGTATGACCCACAGAAGGCAATTGTTTTCATTACAGTCTCTTCTCATTCTTTATATAAAATAGTGCCAACCAGCTTTATTGCTAATCTTGTCACCAAATCACTTGCAAAAACCAAGTCCACCTAGAGTTTGAATTAATTTAGATAATTGTAGGCAATCGTTCCAAAAGAGGGACCACTTTGTTAGGGACAATGATTTAGACATTTAGGTTCTGAAAAGTATGTTAAAAAGTAATAAATCCACTTTAAAGGTTATATATTTGATACATTCTTATCACCCTCACCTACCCACCCTCATTCTGAAAGTAGACACACATACAGGAGCCAAATGAAAGAAAAAGAAGTAGCCAGAGAGAGCTGGTACCATTTTACCAGGCCCATATTTTCCATTTATCCAGACATCTGATTTTCAATGCATTGAACATATGTATCTCATTCTTATGGCTGCCAATGAGTCTTCATTCAGGAAAACTTGAGGATAGAAGAAAACTGAAAATCCTGGAGGCTATGCCCCTGCCTTGAGGCAACAACTTCTTGGTGGCTGACTGGAATTCCTGGGGTGGGTATGTAGGAACATACGGGATAGATATGTGGAGACAGGGATTCACTGATGGAATGATTGGAATAGACTGGTCTCAGCTGCGTCTAGATTTCAGTGGGTTTATGGGGCCATCCCTACCACTCCAGAAGGTTTATTAGCCCTGTGCTTGGAAAGCTGGAGAACTCCTGGACAATTCTCTCCTAAGAGATGACTGGGAAAGTCCTGAATTCAAAATTTGGTTATAGGGGAGCAGATGATATTAAAACAAAAACAAACAAAAAACTTCTGAGACCAAAAAATTCTCAGCGTTTTCGGCACGGCAGCAAGAAAAATCAACTCTTACAGATCTGTCCAGAAGATGGCGCTGTAAGACAAGCCCCATTTCCGTCCTTTCTGCCCCGCTGTTAACTGGATGGGGCAGTGGAAAGGTCTGCAGGAACCACATCTAGAAGGCATCTCTCTCTACTAAGTACCCGGTGACAATTAGCCCACAGTGCTGAACACTGAAGTCCATTCCTAGAGATCCCCAGAGCAGAACCACAGAGCGGAATCTTGGGTGGTTTGCGGGAGTTCCCATTTAGGAGGTATGATCACCTTGGTGGGGAAGCGGAGGTGGGAGACTCTAGGAACCAGGGACCATTGTGCTGAGAAAACAAGGCTCCTGATGAATACACTGTTAAGAAAACCAGACATCCCTTTCATCGCTCAAGATCTGACCCCTCTCCCCAGGGTAGTAGTTAGCTGGAGGTTGGGGAAAAGGTCTGAAGGGCTTAGCCTGCACAAGGTTTATACTAAGGTTTAAAAAAAAAAAAGGAAATTGGTTGGTTCTGGCAGCACAAGCTAGAGACTTTTGGCTGAGGAAAGTGAAGCTCGAAAGATGATTTACCCAATGTCACACAACTAAAAGTGACAGAACTGAAACAGGAATAAGGGTTTCTGGAAACCCTGTGCCCCATTGCCCCCCATGCTTCCTGCAGAACATCAGAATCTAACATTTATAAATAGAATTCTTGTGATGAGGAATGCCTTCCTGGGAAATTTTAAAAAGTAGTAGGGCTCTTGACTCAAAACCCCAAATCACATTTTTCTTTGCATGTTTTCAATCAGATTTATTGAGGTGTAATTTACATACATTAAAATTCATTCACTTAAGTCTACATTTCATGAGTATTAACAACAGTATATGGGTATTTGGTATAGTTTCTAGGTACACCAATTCCAATAGTGTTTTTTTAAATAATGAAATTAATGAGTGTCATCAGCTGCACTTAATTTAAAAAAAGGAAGGAGAATCTACATACAAAATACAGAATAGCTTCTTGCATGGTTTTTTTAAAATAGGATTTATGTAAATAACTCACATTTGTCAAGTTCTATAAAAGAATTCTCTTTTCTCTACATATGTAATTGTATTTGCACTCCCTACTGCTGTAGGCAGATATTGTCATCCCCACTTGACAGATGGGAAAACTGAAGCAGTGAGTGGAAGCAGTGAGGTCTGAACCCAGGAATGGACTTCACTTTGAAGAAAAGTCTCTCTTCCATTAGCACACTGTCCTGGATCTAGTGGGCCTGCCCTTCCTATTTGTTCCCTGCAAGCCCAAAATGTTTACTGGAGCCAGTAAAATGATGCATCATGACTGACAAAATGTCTGGGATTAGGCTAATGGGTGGGTGGGTAAGAGCAGAGGAAAGAGAGGGGGAATCAGACACACTGCCCCAGATTCCAGTAAAAACTTTGGGGGCAATATTGAAATGAACCAGAGAAGGTAAGAATCCTAGAGAGCATTGCAGAACACTGCAAGCCCTGTCTAATCTCCCTCCTCCATGGAGGATTAGGATGTAGGGGCCCCGCTTTTGTGCAACAAGAATGAAACAAGTGTTTGTGAAGGCTGGAAAAGCATGCCAGGATGCTAGTCCAGGCACAGAATTAATGTCCAGGACTCACTGCAATTAATACTACTTCATTCTGAAAAACTGAAAAAAACAACAAAAAAAGTGTGGGTCTCCAGTTCTGTACTTCATTTGTTTAGGGAGATGCATTTGGAGTCTTCTTTAAATCTACCTGGATAAATTGAGAGGCACTAAGGTGCAGTAAGTGGGAAAGAGACAAAGAAGGGCTGAGAGGGCAAAGAGGAAATAGGGGAAAGACTGGGAGGTGGGGTTGACAGCCCAGAGCTGGGGAAGGCTCTTGCCTGCCCCACTGAGTGTGCAGTGCAGGAGTGCCCCGCCCCCGCCAAGATGGGGCCTTCCAGAGGGTGCACAACTTGATGCTCAGGCCCCTGGCAGCAGCAAGAAGAGGGAAATTGGGGGTGTCCCAAGGCAGACCTGCCCAAGGGTCCTGTTTGTAGACTCAGAGGCCCAGAGGCTGCTGTGTGCAAGCTGCTTAGGGCTCTGGTTTGCAAGAGAAGTACGAATCTTCCCTGATGACAATCCTTCTCTTCCTTCTCTGACTCACTTCTTCCTTCCACTCTCCTTAAACTTGCTGAATCCCTTAGGCAGCTGGGATCAACATAAGCTAGAGGCTGATCCGTGTACAAGGGAAATTGGGGAGCCTGGAAACAGCAGAACCTGGAAGAGGGATCTGTGTACAGGGCAAATGAGGGGAGCCTGAAAACAGCTGAATCTAGGGAGACAGAACTGCCTTGTGAGAGAACACGGGGGTTCTGGAAACTGCTGAACCCAGGGAGGCCAATTTGTGTACCGGGGAAACATAGGGGAACCTGGAAACAGCAGGATCTGGGGAGACAGTTCGTGTACAGCGGGGCAGAGAGAGTGAGAAGCCTGAAAACTGTTGAAGCTGGGGACATAGATTCGTGTGCAGGGGGAGCAAGGGGAGACTGGAAACCGCACAATTTGGGGAGATGTGGCAGTGTACAGCAGAAGCTGGGGCAGCCTGAAAACAGGGGCTCTCAGGGAATGGCTCTGTGTGGGATTGCAGTGGGGGCAAGGGGGAGCCTGGGGAATCCGATGAGGCAGGTGGGGTCAGGGAGACAGGCAAACACGGGAGTGGAATCAGAGAGGCAGTTTTGTAGAATGGGGGCTTGTACAATGGAGCCACCTTCCTAGTGGGTAGAGATTAGACTCCTTCAAAGCCCCTTCTTCTAAACAGGGAGTAGATCTTCAGTGGGGACCCAAGATTTTGCATGGCAATTGCCCTGGTCCTAAAATGAGCAAAGCCTGGAATTCCCTAGGGAAGCTGAGGAGTTGGAGGGGGGATGAGGAGGTTGAAGGAGCTACATTTTGTCCTCCATACCGCCCCCACCCCGTGAAAACTGTTGAAGCTGGGGACATAGATTCGTGTGCAGGGGGAGCAAGGGGAGACTGGAAACCGCACAATTTGGGGACATGTGGCAGTGTACAGCAGAAGCTGGGGCAGCCTGAAAACAGGGGCTGCCTGTTTTCTTCCCTTTCTTTCTTCCCGCCCCTGCCTTCTTCCCCACCCCTCACTGACAGGGACAGGCCTTTCTCCCTTTCCACTAACAGCCTGACCTCTCCCCTCTGCGGTTCACTTCTGAGTGACAGACAGACAAAGACAGAGCTGCAGAGAATCCACTGAAGGAGGCCCCACAAAAGCTCTTTCCCCACCCACCACCCCCAGAGAGGCCCTGGCTGGCCAGAGCCAACAGGAGCTGTCACTCCAGTGGAGCTGCCTTCAGGTGACAGGCCTTTAGGAGACAGGGTGACGAGCTTGGAAAGGACTGAGATTTTTGGGATTCTGCTTGTGCTTCTTGGAAACCAGAGTTTCCCAGCCAGTTAGTGGCCTCAGGGAGGAAAGGGAAAGGCACCAGTAGCCGCCATAGCAAAAAGCAACGGCTGTTTCCACCGTTCGTTAGCTGTGGGATCTTGGATCAGTTTTGGTCCCTCTCTGGGTCTGTTTTCTCATCCGTAAAGTCTAGGATTGGTTTAGATCTCGAAAGGCCTTTGTTCTAACATCAAATTTCCTAGTAGACTCAGGAGAGAGAGCCCTGAGTAGCATTTCTTCTCATTTGTTGATACTGCTCAGGGCTTTGCAGGCAAACATTGGGAGGAGGCTGGCATTGTGGATATTGTAGGAGTGTTTAAACAAGCTTTCCCTGGGCGGATGAGAAATTTTTCACTTCTCCAAGGGCATCCTTCCCTGTAAACAAAATTACTTTTTGCTACAAACACCTTGGATTTTCTGGCTTGTGATTTAGCTTGGAATGTGGAATCTGCAGGAGTCTCATCTCCCTGCCCCTCATGTTTCATGCTACTTCCATGTTGGCCTCACCCCCAGCCTCTTGTCCTCTTTTGCCTATGGCCTCTGTTATTATCCTGTTTCTCCTGGAGCTGGGATGGTTGGAAAAGGGACTCTGTTCAGGATCTTGCAATGATCCCCTCCTCAAAATCTCAGAGAAAGGACCCTCCTCCTCGCAATGGAAAGATCTCCAGGTACCCCAAGGCACCCAGGCCTCACTACCACCCCTTGCCCACTCTTCAGCCTGGAGAAGGGACAGAGTGCATGACTTGCTAGGCTGCCTGCTGAAGTGCATCTTAGACCACCTATAAACAAACCACCCTCAGCCTGGGAGCATGGGAAGCATATTGAATGTGTGATGGGGAGGATCAAATAGCTATGGGCCTAACTCGGGCCAGTCCTGCATCATTTGAGTACCAGACCTGTGCCTCTCCCCTCCTCCCTTTAGTCTGACAATCACTGGGTTTAGCACCAGGGGCAGAGCTTGTACAGATGCTCTGATGGCTCCAGAAACGCTCCTCACCTCCATCTGTGCAGAAGAATCATCCTTAGCACGTTCAGAATCAAAATAGAAGAGTCCTGCCCAGGTGGAGGGGGTTACCAGCTTTACCTTTCCAAGACCTCAGATAACCAGCCTCAACATAACCAAAACATGGGAGGAGGGGTAGTCTCCAGGCAACAGTACTGAGAGCAGAACCCTCGGGGTCAAGTGCCACCAAAGTTAGCCTCAGGTGCACAGAATCTCTTCCTAACTGGAGCCGGTCATTCCTAAACGTGGGGGGGAGGGGGGGTGCGGGGCATCTCTCCCCCTCCTCTTGCCTGGGCACCATCAGGGATGCACCAGACAGTTCTTAATGAGTCCCAAGGATGTGGGAGCCGGAGGGGTAGTGGGCTGGGCAGAGGACGATGGGCTCCGTGGGACGTAGGGAGGGGGAGGGTAGTGGATCTGATTAGAATCCGGGCCGTATGGCGAACGCTGCGGAGATGGAGGTAATCACTGAGCGGGCGAGACAGCGTGCTCGGCGACAGCAGGCGGCCCGGCCGTTGCCATGGCAACCGCGGCCTCCGGGGCGCGCGGCTCGGCGCAGCTCCGCGTCCACGGCGGAACATCTGCTTTGCACGGGGCTGCTGGGAGCCGGGGGGTGCGGGCGCGGCTTGCTCCCCCCACCCCGCAAAAAAAGAAACAAATTAGGCCAACTGTCCAATGAGGGGCCGCAAATGTATTTATTAATGCGAAGGAAAGGTTGTTCCGGAGCGCAGTTTGATTAATGTTTGAGTCTTCAGCTTGTCAGTCTGGTTTTGTCTCCCGCAAAAGGGGGAAGGGAGGGATGGGGTGGGGGACTGGAAGGGGAGTGGGGAGGAGAGAGACAACAAAGCGGGAGGGGATGTTAATAGCCAAATAGGCTCTTTTTCATGTTTCCCTGAGCCTGCCACCCTTGATGGATGGCTTAGACAGAGACGGGAGTGCATCAGGGAGACGCGAGCCCCTCCGCATGGCTGGGAGAATGGAGGAGAGGGGGGTCGCTGAGCTTGGCTGGGGTCTGTGGGGAGGGAACTCCCGAGGGTACTAGCCTCAGGAAACAGGCAACTCCTGGGGAAAACGAAGGAAAATTGCACAAACTGTTTATATGCCTCTCCTGTCTGCAACCTCTGGGCTCCAGAGACAGCACCGGGGGGCAGAGAGTAGGGGTGTATGTCCCCTCTGGTTACAAGGAGAGCCGAGAAGCTCTCACTGTGGGGTTAGAGGTGGGAGAGGGAAGCTGAGCAAAAGACTATGGCTTCAAATTCTCCCTTTCTTCTTTCCTCCACTGTTTTCTTTATTGTGCTCTCACCCCCTCTGCTATATTTCCCATCTTCACTTTTGGCTCCATCTTCCTTCCTTTCTTTTTGTCTCTTCTTCCGCTGTTTCTTTCCTGCATCTTCAGCTGCTGTGATAGGGTCTGCCTTGCTGCGTTCTCTGCTGTGGACACAGTCTGAATACGTACAATGCTTCCTATTTTCTATTTCTGCTGTCTCTTCTCTGGAGTCATGGGGGTTCTGAGAACCCCATTGGAACCCCAAACTTGACCTGAATTATGGGAAAACACAGCCCTACTCCTTTTCTGTCCTCCTTACCAAATCCTCCTCACCTCAGCTCACTAGGAATGTGGGGCGGAAGTTAGAAATTACAGACTTTTGGCAGACATGGGATTTGGAAACCTGTGAAAGAGACTGCAAACTTAAAACTGACCTGAAGTTAGAGGTTCCTCTTTTCTACTCCGTGCCAAAACACAAAGCAAGGAGAAGAAAGCCCTTTAAAGCCCAGGCCATATTCTAATGTGACTGTGCAGCTCGTTTGATCTTCTCCTACAAGAAGGGATTGAATGTGTGGTTCCAAAGAGATTTGCAAGAGTGAAGTTATTAAACGCTAAAAGAGCTGCATCACAATTATTATTATTTGAAGTCTTCAGGTGGGAAATTATCTTCTTTGTGGCCCTAGCACGGTGGTTAAGAACAGGGGTTCTGCAATCAGACCATCTGGGTTGAATCCTGGTTTTCCTACTTAGTAGCTGGATGATCATGGGCTAATTACTTAGCTTCTCTGAGCCTCGGTTTCCTCATCAATAAAATGAGGTTTATAATTGTCCCTAGACCACTGAGCTGTGGAAGGGATATATGAGATAATCCACAGAAAGTCTATAACACTGTGTCTGATGGTTATTATGTGCTTAGTACATGTTGGCTGTTAGTATTATTTGGTTATAGACACTTCAAACAAATTTCATGATCACCAGCACTGAACATGCATTGTGCTGCAGCTATATAAATGGCATTACATTAAATATAAGATGGAAAAAGGTAAAAACATTATGTATGCTCTTGAAAGGGTAAAGTCTTTCTTATGAGAAAGAGGAGATGCACTAAAATTACAAATCATCTAAGAATCATTTCCCAAGTGCCCAATAAGTAATATAGATGCCAAATACAAACCCCCAGTTTAGAGGGAAGGGTTTCTAGGGCTTGGAGCTACAGACGCCCCCCCCCCCCCCCCCCCCCCGCCCAACCACATAGAACCATGGAGACAAGGTCTCTAAGACAGAAAATAGGAAGCATTTTATGTGTTCAGACTGTGTCCACAGCAGACATCGCAGCAAGGCAGACCCTATCACAGCAGCTGATGTCACCAAGAGAGGAGGGGAAGATGCAGGAAAGAAACAATGGAAGAAGAGACAAAGAAAGGAGGGAAGATGAAGCCAAAAGTGGGGATGGGAAAGATAGCAGAGGGGGTGAGAGCAAAACAAATATAAGGCCTCTAAATCATTGAGAAAAAGTCTCTAAGGGGTGGAGCAGAGTGGAATGGAAAGGGGACTTGATGGCAAGAGCAAAGACCAAGAAGACGGCTTGCTCATGGATGGAAGAGTTTGGCTGGATCTACAATGGAAACTCCAGAAGAATATTGAACACAGACACACAGGGTTCACATATATATACTCTTTAAGGGAAGATTAACCTAGTGGTAACACAGAATGAATTGATAAGAGAAAGACTGGAGACCAGGGAACCAATAAAATAGGACCTGGACCAGAATGAAGAGGAAAGAATAAATGTGAAAAAGTTTGGAAGACAGGAAGAAAGAGAGCGATTAAACACTAAGTTCTAAGGCTTTGAACCTGAGTTCTGGGGAGGAAGTCCACAGAAACATTGTTTGGTCATCATTAACTTGAGTTCTGGTTGGAGCCCAAGTTGCCTTAGTTTAGTAGGTAACTGCCAAGCCTGCTGCCACATGCTTGTTTTTTTGTTTTTGTTTGTTTGTCACAGGCTTCTTGATGTGTTTTCATATTCACTGGGTGTCCATTATGGTGTTAGTATGATAGGAAGTCAGTTACCCATCCTCTATCAGTCTGACACATATTCTGAGTCATTGGGAATTGATTAACCTGTACATCTTTGTTTGCCCACTTACCTCGCTCATGACTGATCTCAGAGGTTAAGGTTCATCCTATGGCAGGTATAAATAGCCCTTTCGAGGTGCTAAACCTGAGGCTCAGCTCAATACTTTAACAAATGAGCCAAGAAGAATGTGCCTACCACATAGGCCCCATTCTCCAGGAGCTGAAACTCTAAGATGGTGCACAGTTTAACTGTCAAGTTATGAGGCAAATTTATAAGCAAATGCCTAGGAATCGTTCCTCTCTTTGAGGATCTTCCCTCCCAAGTGGTCTCACCAAGTAGCTGCACTTCTTCTAAACGCTTCCATAGCTTAAAACATTTGCAAAGTCTTCATGGGAATTACGTTTAAAGTCTGCAGCACATTGTTCTGCTGCCCTCAGAGATAACAGATCTTCCTCCTTGGAAGGTGGGATGGTTTGACTGTTTCTTAGGTTGACATTTCTCAAAAACAGTTTCCAAACTGCTTTTAGCAAAGTGTTGAAATACAACTATGGCCTCCCACTGAAGAGTGTGACAGCCGAATGCCATGCATGATCCTGGACTGGCTCCTGGGCCAGGGGTGGGAGGAGGTGGGTTTGGGCTTAGCTGTAAAGGACGTTACTAGGAATGCTGATGGAATCTGAGTATGGACTATGAATTACATTGTTGTCTTACAGCAATGTTAAATTTCTGGATTTTGATTATTATAATGAGGTTGTTTGTGTAAGAGAATGCCTTTGTTCTTAGGAAATACATACTGAAGTATTTAGGGGTAAAGGGACATGATGTCTCCAACTTAATCCCAAAAAATTCACACACAAAAAAAAAATAGGCATGTGTAAACATGTGGATAGGGAAGGACAAAGCAAATGGAGGTAAATGTAAACAGTGGATGAATCTGGGTAAAGGGCATATGGGAGTTCTTGGTACTACTTTTGATATTTTTCTTTAAGTTTGAAATTTGTCAAAATAAAAAGTTACCAAAGAAAAACTAACTATAGCTTGAGTTTGAAGGAGAGATACTCATTTAGACATTGATCCTTTCAAAATAATCCACTCAGGAGGCCCAATACCCTTCAGCACTTTATTGGGAATTGGATGAAGACATGGAAGACAAGCTCCTCAGTTCTGTAGGTGATACAGAGCTCGTTATTTTGGGTGACATAATCTGAGACCTCGGTAGGATGGAAACATTGGCTCGAATCAAACAGCAAAACATGATAATGCTCCATCAGTGTTAGTCAAATTGAGTAAAATGAAATTTAAAAGGGCTAAATGGTATCTTTTGTACTTATCACCAAAGGTGTTAACTCAGTAAGGATGAGGAAGACACAGCCTAAAGGTGGTATATATCCAAAACAGTAAGTTTAGTTGACTGCAACATCAATATACTGATATAGAAACTTCTATGATCTGTCACTGCCATACAAAGTTATAGATTCTAAGCTGCATTAGTAAAAATACAGTCTCCAGAATCTGTCCTGTGCCCATTGGACTTAATTTAGAGCATTCAGTTTAGGCCTGAGGCAGTATTTATGAAGAAAGGCATTGCTAATGAAAAGGGTTACAAAGAAGGAGAAGAGAGAAATTTTGAAATAAGAGCATTTGAGGAATACCTGAAGGACCTAGTGATGTTTAAATGCTCGAGGGTTCCTGTGGGCTGTATTCTGTAGACATTGGCTTGAGAGCTGAACTGGGGAGGAAGGTTTTCATATCCTCCATCACTTCGCAAGGTGAAAATAGGACAGGAGGATGGGACTTACAAGGGGCTTAATATGAGAAAGAATTTTCTAAACATTAAAATAGTCTGAAAATAAAAAGGGGTTACCTAGTGAAGCAGTGAGTTCCCTGTCATTGGAAATGTTCAAGAAGGATATTAAGTCAGGGCTACTGTCACAAGAATTCTTGTAGCAGGAAGAACTTTGGGTTAGACAGACCTCTCTGATCCTTTGGACTCTGAAATTCTAGGTAATCATGGGTCTGTTTAGAAAAATAAAAAACAACCCACCAGCCTATTATTGTGGTCTTTATTATATCATATTTATAGAAGCTGCCCATAAACCCAGAGCTCATATAAGGCTTGGGAGGCTTGAATGAGGAGCCTCCTCATTTCGAGTTCTCTCTGCCTCTCCACCCCTGCCTCTTTTGCAGTCTCCCATCTGTCTCTTGGTTGCCTGCAGAATGGGACTTCCCTTGAGACGTCGTAACACTGAAAATTCTAGGTGATGCGCCATCTCTCTCTGTAGGTTTACTTGATTGAACCCATAGTTGGCATTTGCTTTCAGAACACAATTCCTGCATTTGAGAAAATTAATTGGGATCCCAGTACTTTTGCTTAAGGTGGCAGAAAGCGGGAAAGAAGTGTGTGTCTGTGGCATTAGTGATGTCTAAACCCCAGCTGATACTAACCCCTGAGAACAGACTGCAAATCTTAAAATCAAAGGAAAGTAGAAAACAGAGATAAGACATAAGTCCTCCTTCTCTGTTATAGTTGCCCCCCAATTCTTTTCTGTTTTAATCACAGGAAGAATGATTAGTTGGCTGAGGAAGGCCGGAGGAAGAAAGCAGATGAGTTTTATCTGGCTGGGGTCTGCCAGAGCCACAGCCATGTGACTACCTGGCTGACCTGGGGTCTCCATCAAGTCCCTGCCTGTCCACAAGACAGATCAGGCTTCTCTTCCCTATTGCCCTCCCCACTATTCCCACCAGGTCTCATTCCAGGAGAGGGTTGCTAGGATAATTATAGCCTACTTATTTCTCTTTCAATCCTACTCCTTGGGGTCTTAGAGATGTTTTACTTTCTCAGGGGACTGAGAAACTTCTTCAGTACTGTGGAAAGCAAGAATCTGGAAGGTTCCCTGCAGGAAAAAGAGTGAGATTAGATTCTCAGAAATCATCCCTAATTTTCACCCAGGGTTAACTGGGAACCTATTGCTTTGCCTTTCATTTCAGCAAGAAGAGACCTTTCTCCAATTATTAAGGCCCTCTCTGGTATCCACAATGCTGCTCCCCTCACAAGGGCCATTTCTCATACTCAGTGATGGAGTGGACAGGCCTGGGTCAAAATCCTAGTTCAATTTGCTGCATGCTCTGTGACCTTGGACAAGTTGCAAAATCTTTCTGAGATTTAATTATTCCATTTGTAAAATGGGATTAATTATACCTACTTCACAGAATTTTTGTGAAGATTCAACAAAATAATATAAATAAACCTCTTAGCCAGAGATGGGCAAAGTAAGTGCTTAAAATATGACAGCTTTTACTCTTTGAATTCACATTTGCCTGTACTGAGCGGACAAAACAAAAGGAGACGGTAAAGATTAGAGAAACAAACTGGGAAGGAGACTCAAAGGAGAGATGTTGAAAGGGATGGACTTGGTTAAATGGAGGAGGGATGCAGAGAAGGAAAATGAAGACTGGGAGAAGGAAAAGAAGGGTCCACTGGAGACTGGTCTTCAGAGAAGGAGAGAAAGTTGGAGTGGGCCGAACAAGACAGAGCAAGGGAAAAGGGACGGACAGACAGCAGATAAGGATGGACAGACAGCAGATGGGAAAGGAAGATGTGGTGACAAAGATCCCGGGGAAAACACCCAGCTGGTGTGAGACAGACAAGAGATGCTGGAGCAGATAGACAGAAGGAAAAGAGAAAACGGAGGAGTGGGTGGTCAAAATGAGGTGGGGAAGCAGGGGCAGGACAGACAGACTGGGAGCGAGTGGGGAAAGCATAAGACGGACAGACAGATGGCAGGGACAAGAGGGTGCCCTGGGTTGCCTGCATTCTGCTGTGTTTACCAGCTAATTGAGTTAAATTGTTGTCAGAGATGTAATTAAAGGGTAGAGAGAGCTCTCTGGCAGGCCTGAAACAGATGGAGGGGGCTTTAATTGGTAATTAAATTCTTCCCTGGCAGCTGAGGAAGGAGCTTGTGCTTCAGCCTCACAAGGCCACGGGTGGCCTTCCCCCCACTCCTGGCCCCTCTCAGGGGCTCTTTGGGGAGGGGGCTGGGCTCTGCACACCAGCAGCCTGGCAGGCGGGAAGTCTGGTAACTGCAGGAGAATGCTAAAGCAACCCTTCTCTGCCCAAGCTGGCTCAGCTCCCATGGGCCAATCCAAACAAACCCACCCTTCCTGCCTCTTCTAGACCTTCCCGCTCCCACCCACCAAACTAGCTTTGCCCAGTGAATTCCTTCATGGCCTCTGTTGCTTCACTTGGGATCCCAGGGAAGAATAAGGGGCTCTAGCCCCACACACTGATTGGCTTGGGAAGGGTTAGTTGGTTTAGTCAGGGACCCAGCAGACCCATCTGTTGGCGCGGCTCCCACAAGCCTCTCAGCATCTGCCCCCTCCCCACTGCCCTCCCTTCCAGAAGCCACCATGCAGAGATTCTATTCTGCCTGGCACATTACTGTCTGGTGCTGACTCTGCCCCATCCTCGCCTCCCCCACAGCCCTCAGCAGCAAATAAGACAGGATGGGATCAGCAGTCTTGATGGGCAGATTGATTCGACTAAGATGTGGGCATTTAGACTAATCAGCTTTCAACTTCAAATCTCAGTTTGACCTGTGTTTCATTGGAGAAAGACCCTTGGGATGGCAGATTTCCCCGAAACCCACATCTTCTCGACATGTTCCACTTCAAAGAAAAAGATAAGTAAAAAAAGAGCAAAGAGGCAAGGCTTTTAAAAAGAAAGCTGAAAGGGAAGTTAAGCAGAAATAAAATGCAAGACAGACATGTGGAATTATTGTAAAATGCATGGCTGACTGTGAGGCTGTAACACAGGGCGGCTCTGACAAAAGCAAGCTCCGAGCTGGATGCATAAATAAGGAACCTGGGGGTCATTCTCTCATTATATAGCTCAGCTGATCAGACAAAAGTTCTTTGTTTTGCTCTGGGTTCCATGGAGCCCGGAGAGTCATGGTAGAGCTTAGAGGGGTTTCTGGGAAGGGCCATAGAAATGACTGAAAGGACCAGAAGGCACAATGCCTGGCTATATTAATTTTCACTCCTTTCGTCAAGGACCGCTCTGCTGTCTTACCTTCAACCCCACACATGCTGTTCTCTCTGCCAGGAGCTATGCTCCCCACCCTTTCATCTCCCTTCCTGGACTGTCCTACGGCCACAGCCTCTCCCTCATTGCTTCAAGACTCTATCTGTCACCTTGTGTCCCCTCTTCAAACATCCCGACACTGCAAGTTTAATTCTGACTCCCACCCAGGCTGCGAGCTCACAGACCCAGGAACTCATCCGCACCACTCACTGCCGTCTCCCTGGCACATACGTAGCACAGGACCTGGCAATTCGTAAGCACTGAAGGAATTTTTGTGGAATGAAGACAAAAACTCAGAACATTCAGCATGCAGACAAACTCTGAAAGTCATCAGTGAAGTTATATAGATGAGAAGGCTCGCAAGGCAGCAGAGGTTTTGGTTAGCCGTAGGGAAGAACTTTTTAAAATCTTTCTGCATCTGCTAAGGGGAAGGAGGAAATCTCTATTTTAGAAATAGAAAGAAGACAAAGTCTAATTGATGGTCAGAGCTGAGCGTAGCCCTCTGTCTCCTGTCTCAGCCAGGAGAGTGAATTAATGGTTCCCAAATACCAGAACTCAGTCCCTCATTGGAAATTTTTAAATCAGTAAGTCTAGGAGCAGGGGCAGGAAATTGTATTTAAAAAATTTTCCAGGTGATTCTGATGATTGGCATTTTTAGAAGCCACTAGATTAAATGACAGGTTTTTTAAAGTTATAAATGTTAGTTTTTGTTTTCTTTTGCTTGCTGTACTCCCACCCTCCGCAATTCTAATAGGCCTAAAAGAAAGCAAGCTTTGGGAATGTTCACTTTTGTATCTTTCATCGAAGCAAGGTAAATGTAGGAGTGAAACATGCTTGTAGAGCGGGCCAGTTTCACGATAAACTGAACAAAGTTGTTTATGGTTCCTGGTGAACACCCTCTGTTTCCCCAGTTGAAAAGACTAAATTTAAAATGAATATGACTTTAACCCTAGTTTTGCAGCCCCATCCCACAACATGGTACTGAAATACAAAACTTGTCAAGGTCAGGGGCTGCTGGAGCTAAGGCTGAGTCCTGCATTTCATTTCTGGTCTCTGCCTCTCCTGTTTGGCATCGTCCCCATCACATATGGATAAAGCTCACTGGGCTTCCCTCAGATGGCTCCAGCTCTCTCTCTACCTGAATGGACCCAAGTGACACATCACTTCCCTTCACCCAAGAGGTCAGGGGACAGTTGTGAGGAGAGGAGGCCAGGAGAGGAGATGGGTTACATGACCCTCCCCTAAATTAATCTCATCTTCCTGCCACTCATGACAGGCCTTTCCTGAGGGCCTCACGCTTTCAGAGGCTACCACAAACCTTTGGGACCTCAGAGTTAAGCAACTCCCAGAATTGCTTTCTATCTCCTCAAAGCCAACTTGCCCACACAGCCAAGTCTCAATTAGCCAAATACAACTGTAAAACTCAAGCCTCTTTATTATCCTTTATTCTTCCTCCTGCATCACCTCTGTGGCCTGTTAGTTAGACTTACAGAATTTGGAGTTGAAACAAATCAACCTTCTTTTGATATGACAGCTTTCAGGTCCTGAATTTGGCCACAGCTTGATGGGGAGGGGGCACCCCAGTTTCAACCAAAACAGTTCTGCTTTTCTCTGTTTTTATATAACATGTTAGAGTCTGGTCAGTGGTGTGCTGTGTAAGTTTAATAACTAGCTGTCACTGGGGTCACGGGTGGCTGTGGAAAAGTCCTGATTTGTAGCACGTGCCAATTTCTGTGGTGTAAATACTCGTGCCAAAGCCTATTTCAAGCTTTGGTCACCCAGTGCAGAGTTGGGAATCCATATATCGGGCTCTTGGGAACTCTTGGGGCCAGTGCAAGTCAGCAAGTCTCAGCACTAGTTCTGCTTCTTCTATTTATAAGAAATGTGAAGACCGTTGTCGAGTACCACCTCTTAAAGCTGAGGAAACTGAGGCCCAGAAAGATTAAGAGTTGCTGAGAGTTATACAGCTAACCAGGACCAGAATCCAAGCCTACGGATCCCAGAACCATCTGATTCACACTACAAATCTGCTCAGCCGATACCAGACAGCTGGGAGAGAAACCAGAGATCATCGCAGGCGGCAGCACCAAGGCAGTGGCTCTGGGGATGGACTGACAGCAATGACGTCAAAATAAGTGGCCCAACAGTCTCTCAGCCAGCCTCTGCTGGGTACTTTCACTGGGGCAAAAAACAAAACCAAAAATTCCCCAGATCAAAAAGCCTCAAACTCAAAGAGCCCTAGTTTCAACCAAACTCATTCCATCCTCAGGGAGTGACTGATTCCCTCTTCCTGGTTAGGATGACACAGGAAGCACCCCACCCCTCTCCCCAAGAGGTCTATCATCCACACCTACTGAATCCTTGGGGGCATTGTGCTGCATGTTGTTGAGGGGGCACGAGGAAGAACTGGGAAAGAACAAGTCTCTTCAGCCAAGTCCAGGAATTATTATTTTAGCAGACGTTATATTTTCTTCCTGAGTAAGAAGCAAGGAGAAAGTATGGTGGATATTAAGCAAAGGGTCTTGATCTTCTAAATTCCTGTATTCTAGCTCTGGCTCTGATGATAATTTGAGTGGTACCTTTTCCTCTCTAATGGGTATGAAGTCAGTTCCCCCATCTGTACAATGAAAGGTTAGAATTGATGCTTTCTAGTATCTCTTTCTTTTAAGATTTCATGAATCACGTAGGGGAAAATGTGTAAGAGACCACCCAATAATGTTTCTTTCTCCCGCCTCCTGCGTCCCACTCTTTCCCTCTGAAGATGCTCCCTGCTCTATAGACGACACCACACAAAGGCTCCCTCCCTCTGATTTCTCCGCACATGGATAGGAGACACAAAGTCTCCAGGACTGCCTTGGGGCTGTCCCAGTTGGGCAGCTGGTCTCCTGTTTCCTAGTGATTCTTTGTGTCTGTGCTTCTTCCAAAGGAGGAGCTGGGGTCACAGTGCCAAGAAGAATGAGAGGTGGGGGGCCATCTTTTTCCCCAGCCTCTACCCTTCTCTCCCTCCCTCCAATCTGATTTGCCAGTGGAGGGGAGGGAGAGTGGGGGGAGGTGGCAACAGGACCCTGTGACCCCTGAGCCCCCCCTGCACCTTCTCACTCCACTGTCTTCCCCTCCACAGAAGGAAAATGGGTCACGCTCAACAAGGGCCGTTATCAGCAACCTGGCCCTGCTGCCGCCTGATAGAGCCCAGCCCTCCCCCGCCAGATCTCATTAAGGGGTCGCCGTTTATGCTTCCCAGCCGCCCCCCATCCATCTTTGGCCACGGATGACAGACTGGGCCCGGGGGCTGATGTCCGGCAGGTGACAGGGTTAATGGCAGAAGAGGGCAGAGGGCAGAGGCCAGCCAACTCACAGTGGTGGGAGGGCAGCCTGGGGAGGCCCTGGGTCCATTCCAGCTGGGCAGCCCCTCAAATTACAGCACCTGGGGGAGGGATGAGTCCTGGACCCATCCATCCCCAGGGAAGCAAGGTGGGCAGTATCAGCCATCTTGGGAGCAGATGGTAGGAAGAGAGGCTGTTAGCCTGGGAAGAAGAGAAATGAAAATGCTTAGAAGGGGAAGAAGGGCTGGAAAGGGGAGAAAATTCCTCCTTATGTTAGCTCAGTGAAAAAAAATCATGCCGCTTGGATCTTTGGATGCTCTTTGGCAGAAACACATATTTTGCTGATGGGTATGAAGTCAGGTGAGTGTTTTGGGGTGGGTGCCCGTGACCTGTTCTATTTTCCCTCTTGGCTGCCTGTTCCAAGTGGCCCAGCACTGTGGTTAGAAGCAAGGTTCCAGAGTCAAACAGTGTGGGCCCAAGTCCTGTTCAGCTCCTCCCTGCGTGAGCCTGGGTAAGTTACTTAACCTCTCTGAGCCTGACGTTCTCCATCTGTACAGTATAGATCTCGTTGTACCCAGCTCCCGTGAACGATGCGTGGAAAACACAGCACCTGGGCCACTGTGTGTGTTCGATGAGTGTTAGCCGCTCCTGGTCCTGGCAGTATTGTTTTCATTATTACATCACTTTTGCTGCCTCTCACTCATCCCCAGGTTTTTCCCAGGCCTTCTGCCTTGGGACCTCCCCTCATGTGACCTCCTACACACCCAGAATCACCTCCTGGCCTGTTCTGCTCTCTCCCAGGGAGTTGCTGAATGCTGCTTTCCCCAGCTGTCCCCATCTCTACTCCCAGAGGAGAGGCCCCACAGTGGCAAAAGTTAGTCTCTCTGGGCCTTTGAAGCCCAGGGAGGGGAGGGGCTGCCCTGTGCTCCTGACCTGGGGGGCCAGGCTCAGCCCCCACCTCCCACTGTGGGAGGAGAGCTGAGGAACAATGGGCAAAGGAGGGCGGGCTGCATCGCTAGCCAGCTGGCAGCAGTAGGAGGGTGTCAGGTAGGGGTGGGAGGATGCCTTCCCCAAACCAAACAGAAAGTCCTTCAGGAGAGCTGGTAGTGGCTAAGGTCTTCCCATAGGGACCCCAGATGTCGAGGGTATACTATGAGGAGGAAGAGACTGTTGCAACAATGCCTGAACTGAAATTGTCCAGAGCTCTCCAACAAGGGGACTGGGAGCCCCTCCTCAGTTACAGGGACCCCCTCAAGTGCACCCCGATCTCAGGGTGGGCAAAGGAGCCAACTAGCACTGCTCTGCCCTTCCGGAGCCTGGATGGAGTGACTCCCCTGGGTGCTGATTGCCTCCATTAGGTCCTCAATCTTGCGAGGATAATGCATGGCCCAGACTGGGCTGGGGGAGGAGGCCCTGCCTGCAGGGGCCTGAGCAGAATACCAAGCAGCCAGCCTAGGCCTCCGCCTGAGGCTGCCCCTCATAGCCAGCAAACCTGGGCTGGGCCAGGAAAGGTGGGGATGTGGGGGAGTGGGGGATTCTGTCCACACTCTCTATAGCCCTTGGCCTCCTCTGTACCCTCAGGCCAGTCCATCAACTCCCTGTAGCTAAACTTCTAGAGCCTCAAGGGTGATTCTCCTGGGGAGGAGGGGCGGTTGTCTCACCTTCCCCTGTCAGGCTGTCAGACCTGTGTGGTGCCAGGGTCCTGGATGAGAGGAAACTACAGGATCTGACCTACTCAACTGGACCAGGGGCCTGCTCATTTCAGAACCTCCAAGGATGACCCAGCAGGACCAGAATAAAATCAGCCTTGTTGGGGATGGGAAGACTCAGGCCATGAGAGTATTCTCCCCTGTCGTTGTCTATCCATAATTGTCAAATAAAATCAACTGCAACTCATTCTTCCAAAAGGAGTATTGTTATGACATAGCCCGCTCCTTGCTAAATTCAATCCCCTTTGGATGTTGCTGCCTTTGGCAGTTTACTCTGCTGGTCCGAACCTCTAATCTCAGTTCGTCCCCCCGCCCAACCTCTCTTTTACCTTCCACTGGGAAAGCCCTTTATACCTCATGTGTGTTAGATGGCTGTGCATTTGACAGAGCCCTTTCACACCTATGGGTACATCTGCCTCTCCCCACCCTGCCAGCTAGGACAGTGTTACTGTCCCTGGAAGGCAGTGTACAGTTAGGGGCTTGAACCCTGGAGTCAGATGAGTCCAGGTTGCAAACCAGCATCCCTGCTTACCAGCTGTGTGACCTCAGGCCAGCTTCTGGATTTCTGAGAGCCTGAGTTTTCTTATCTACTAAATGGGGATTAAACTATTATTATTATTATTACACATTGGTTATGAGAATTTTTTAAATGAGATAATGCTAACAAAGCATTTAGCACAGTACCTGACACATTATAAATGCTTTAAAATGACAAAGAGAAAAATAATTTTTAAAATGCTTATTTTATAGGTGAAGAAAGTGAGGTCCTGGAAGGTGAAAGGTTGAACTGGATCGTAACTAGAAACGGTGCTGAAGTGAGGTCCCCGAATTCTCAATCAAGTACTCACTCCATCCCCACACCCAACAGGCGCCTTCCCGCCCCACCTCAGCTGGTCCCTACCTTCCTGCCCCACCCCTCGGCCTTGCCCATCAGCTCCCAGCTTTGAGGTAGCGGGCTCCACTCCTGCGGGCTCCACTCCTGCCGCTGAGTTCCCCTGCATGTGAAAGGCTAATTCTCTCTTCCCGGCAGGACTGAGTGGAAATGTTTGCAATAATGGGAGTAGCAATCAGAATTCAAGGCCCATAATTCACCAGTGATCAGATGTAGGGGAGGTGCCAGGACAGTTATTTTAATAACTATGCCATTAAAAACTAGCAAGTGATGCTCTCATAAAGCATGTGTTGGTTGGAGTGGTTGGGTTTGTTTATTTATTTATTTTTCCCTTCCAGAGCAAACAGGGCCACAGAGAGAGCATTAAATTATCTCTTGAAATGATTTCGGCAATATGTTGAGCAGGTTAGGAGAACTGTCGGCAGCTCCCACCAGACCTCCTTCGACCTTTCCCAACTCCTATCTTTTACTTGGCCTTGTTTTATAAGGGGCCAATTACTCCCTCTGGGTTAGCTGTGTCCCTTGTTTAGAGCTGCTGTCTCTCTGAGCAAAATGCACACTTTTTCATCAACCAAGTAAGTAAGAGTGATCATATATTATTCTTTGCCAGAAATCAGAATATGCCATGTGACATGGAAAAGAAGGGACTCGTAAGGACAATGGCTTTGAATATTTGAAATAAACACCATTCTGAAAAATCAAGTTCACGGCAACTCAATAATAATAACACTAATAATAATCATAACTAGCATTTATATAGTGTGAATGAAGTGCCAGGTTCCCTCCTGAGCACTTTGCATGTGTTAACCCATTTGATCTCATAATAACCCTAGGCAGTGGGCACTATTATTATTCCCACTCTATGCAGAGGGAAAGTGAGGTGTCCCAGTGGGCTGTTGGTGGAGCTGGGATGGAGTCCCAGCCATTCTGACTTCCCTGGCTGTGTCCCCTCTGGCTGCACTAGCTCTATATTCTTCACTGGGGGTGGTGCTCTCTCCATCTTTAACTGTCTGAGATGGGTGGGGGTGCCCATCCCAGGTGATTCCTAAAGCCTGAGAACTTCCTGCAGTGTTCGGTCACAGTTATGGTACCCCGAGGGCCCTCTCTGAGCCAGGCACTATATTAAGAAACATGTCCTGCAAACGATCTCACTAGTACCATCACCTGGGAGGTAGGTGTTATTATCATTCCCACTCTGCCGATGAGTACATCAAGGCCCAGAGGATTCTAAAGGCAGACCAAGGCAAGCAAGTACCAGATCCAAATTAGAGCCACGGCGTGCCGGCTGCCCTGTAAGGCAATGTCTCCCACTTTTCCTGCTAAAATTTTTTGGCTCTAATACTCCAGGATCAGGTTTGATCAACCACTGTCGCTAGGAGTTTATTTAACCTGTGTCTAAAATGCCCAGATTCCCCTGGGTGGGGTTCTAGGCCAGGCGACTCAGCAGAGACAGGCACACAGACAGGAAGCTCAGAGAGTCTTTTAATTTTACATTAAAAGGGAAGATTCCTTCCCCCATGTTCCTCCCCCTCCCCCTGCCTCAGCTCCCTTCCAATCACATCGGATACCCCAGAGGGGGCTTGACCTCTGTCCTCGGGGGAGGTCAGCCGGGGTGACCCTGCCTGTGTGCAGGATCCCGTGAGAGAGGCCCAGCTGCAGGCCCCGAGGGCTGGAAGCGAGCACCCGGAAACGGGCTGGGGTCACCGAGGGCGGCTGGGCTGAGGGAGGGGCTTCCCTGGCCCTTTGTGAACTGATGGGCAGGGGGAGATTAGTTCCACAGGCAGCCCCTGTGTCTCCAGAGAAAGGAGCTATTATGGAGCAACTCAAAATACAGGGCCCAGCCCAGCCTGCCTCCCCTTTTATCTCCATGGAGATGAGCGAGGATAGGAAGAGGGGGGAGAATGAAGAGCAACAAAGAGGGAGGGAGAGTGCAGGGCAGGTGAAAACCTGGGAGAGGACGGCAAGAGGGGGTGGGAATGGAAGCCAGCAAGAAGAAGAGAGGCAATCTCTTTCTTTCTCAGCCTGAGTAGCTGGTGGGATTTCTCAGCTTTATTTCTCTCATTGCTTTCTTTCTACATCCTGCCTGCGGGTCACAGCCACTGCCTGGGGGCTACTGGGGCCAAGAGGGGTTTGTCCACTACCCTGCAGCTGGACCTCTGACCTTTGAGGGTAATGGGTCTGACCATCTAGGATTAAATTGCAAGATGGCCACACGGTAGGCAGCTGGTGAACAGCTGCTAGGCCTTGTGCAGCTTCTGGACATACCAGGTGCCCCAAATCATTGACTCTCAGAGCCATCCAACCCATATCTCCTACCCTCTGCAGCGTCCTCACCAGATATTGATCCAGTGTCAGCCTACGGTCCTCAGTGATGGTGACTTTCTCACCTGTGCCCTGGGGGGCACCTTTGGTTGTCAGAAAGGGCTTCCTTACACAAGGTAGAAACCTGTCTCCCTCTTACACCCGAATCTAGTTCTGTCCTCTGTAACTGCACAACAGAATAAGATAGGCATTTAATATTGTAGAAATAAAGGATAAAATAAAAGGATAAATAAAGGAGGAGGTAATTCTGTTGGAAAAAAACAGTTTATCATTTAAAAAACGATCCAAGGGTAAGTGGAAGTACGGGGATGTCCAGCCAGTGAACACTGGGTAGGCAGAAGACAGGACAGATTAGGATGCCAGGGTCCTGGGTGCTGCTCTGACGTCCACAGAAAGTCATGGGCAGGGCCTTTGGTATGTTTCAGCAAACTAGGCATTTGGTGAATTATCAGACCAAGGGACAAAGATGGAGCCCAGAGACAGAATTCACCAGGGGACTATGACTGATCTTTGGCTCTGTGGCTCAGTATCTCTGTAGCAATTTGGAGAAACATCCTCCATTCCAATCTGGGATGCTCTAGAAAAGAGGCGCCAGCTCCTAGCAAGCAGCCGGAGGCTATGTGTTCTCATCAGAGTTGTAGAAAGGAAGTAATCTCCCTGTTTGGGAGCTAGAGGCTCCAGGTGGAAAACTTGTGATCCCATAGTTTGGAAAGGCTTAAGGATTCAGGCTGACTGAGGTCCTCCAATTGGCAAGATTATAAATTCCAGCCTGCATTCTGGGGAGGCCACCTGGAAAGCTTCAGGTCAGCTTCTGGCCCCTTACAAAACTCTTCTTACCAAGGTGTGTCAGTCACAAGGCTGCGGGGGGCAGGAAGGGTAGAAGAGGGACAGAGCAAAGTCCACTGTAGAGGAAGAATTCAGGGCTCTCTCTTTACCTTTGTCCCCCACCTTCCTCTCCTACACCACTTGGGGAGGCCTAGGAAGCAGGCCGTGCAGGCATATGCTCAGAACAAGTGTGGTTTATGTGCACCAGGCACCAGAGATAAGCTGAGGCTTGTCATCGTGCTAACAAAGGCCACATCCTATGCTTGAGAACAGTTGTTTCAAAATGCTGGGCCTCAGCAGATGTTGGAGCCAGCCCGATTCTTGCATTACAGAGAAAAAGATGAGTCCACGGCTCCCGGGTTGAACAGTGCCAAAGCCTCAGCTGTCAAAAGAGCCAGGCATACCTGCTGTTGTCGCTTCCCAGTCAGCACCAGGGCTCCTGCCCAAAAGCTCACGTCCACATTGTATTTATGACTGTTTTAAGAAGGAGTGACAGAGCCTTTTAATATCCCTGACAGCCTGGGATGTTTTAATAGATGGTGGAGCTGGGCTGCGGGAGTTAAGAAAAGAGAGCTGAGTCGCTGAGCGAGCTGTCAGGCCTGGTTTCTATGACAGACCTACTGATCGACTCGACGACAAAATAAAATACTGGGCCCTGTCTCTCCTCGGCCCCGTCAGGTTGACAGACAGTCTGTCACTGTTGTATGTCATCTTTCACCTCCTAATCACTCAGGCTTAGGGGACCTGTGTTTAACGGGGAGTCCCTACAGGACTTCCACCCACCTCGCCTCCCAAGCGTCCGGTCTCCATTCCAGGTGCTACCGCTGGCGTTCTTGCAAAAAACTCTTCTACCTAACAAAACTCTTCTACCTAAAGAGCCACAAAGCTCTGCCTCCTTGTCACTGTTTGTTAGAGGTGATTATAGGTCTTACAGGAAGGCTGGATCATCTACAAAAAACGATTGGAATGGGTGGTGGGTATGGTTGCCCAACCGTGGGAACGTAGTTCACGCCACTGAATTGTACACTCAAAAAGGATTAAAGTGGTAAGTTTTATCTAATGAGCTGGGTCAGATATTTTCTCACACACACACATAGGGTAAGAAACAAAGAGAGATACTTTGGCTCTCTAACTTGAGTGTTCAGCTATGTGTGCCTATAACCTGTATAACCTGTGGCAAATCTATTTCTAGGGTCTCTACTCCCACCTCCACCCCCCACCTCCTGCTTCTGTGCCTCCTGCCCGTGTGTGTGTGTGTGTGTGTGTGTGTGTATGTAAAGCTATCTCACCCAGCTCATTACATAAAATTTACCACTTTAACCCTTTTTGATGTATAATTCAGTGGTACTTCTACACACTTTTCCAGCCCCAGGTTTGAAACTGGTCTGACTATGAACTCAGTCGTGGGTAAAGCCCCTTTGTCACACCCTCAGCATGTCCTGGCAGGTGAGGTCTAAGGGGTTTTCTCACTATTGTGTGTGTGTAGTGGGAGGGAGGGCGAAAGGTGAGCAGCAAATCTAGGAGCTTCGGACCTTATTTCTCAAGTACCTGAAAGAAACTGGAAACAGAATAAGAAGGCCTTCCTCCTCCAAATGTTGGGGTTAGTGGTGCTGGATCTGCGTCCTTTCATCCAGGGCTCCTCTCTTTCCTATCCCACCAACAACAGTTACTGGGCAGCACTGATGCTCCTTGGTCCCAGTCCTCAGGGCTGCGGACAGCAGCAAAGAGCCTTTCTCCACCCTCACGGGTCCAGGGCTCTGTGTTCGAGTCCTCTGCCAGGATAGAGTTAAGGGCTTGGGTTTAATTTGCCCGTTAATCACAGTTAAAAGAAGTAATGAGCGGTCTCCCTAAAGCCTGGGTGTTTCTCTGTAGATTAAGCAGCAATTTGCATAGCCCCTTTATTCATTCCCACCTTCCCCTGTGGGGCCGGCTTGTCCTTTCAGACACAGCCAAGCGCAGCCTGCGGCGGGAGCTTTGACAAATGGCTTTGCTGCGAGTGGTTTGGGTGAGAAGGAGGGAGGGGAAGGCTAGGAGGGAGAGGGCAGCTCCCGACAGTAATGGATAGCTGGGGTGTTAAATAGTGCAGAACTTTTTATTAGACACACAGGAGAAGTTTAAATATTCAAACTGGTTTTCTTCGAAGCCTGGGGAAGGAGAGGAGGGTGGCAGACAGGATAAGCAAGAGTTTATGCAAGGCAAATTTACGTAGAGAAGCCCTGACCCTCACCTGAGAGGAAGGGCACCTGGAGGGCATCTGGAGGACAAGGCTTTCTGTGGTCAGCTGGCAGCCCAGGCTCCACAGCCCTGGAGCAGGCTTGACACCCTCCTGCTGGGCCTCAGGATCTGCCAGGCAGGATGCCAACCTGGAACCGGCTCCTAGGGCCTGATCACTATGTGCAGAACAGCTCATTCAGAGCCCAGCATGGGGATGGCATTCAGTAAGTGGGGGCTGACCCCAGCTTCGGTGGCAAACCTGGTCTATGAGGCAGTGATATCTCCAAGAGGATGAAAGAAAAACCCGCCCTCCCCTCCCCTCCTCCCTCCTCCCCTCCCTTCCCCTCCCCTCTCCTCTCCTCCCTTCCCCTCCCCTCCCATCCCCTCTCCTCCCCTGCTCTCCTCTCCTCAATAAACAGTTCAAGAGGAGAGATAATATCCACAGGATCCTCAGGGCAGCGCCCCCACTGGACAGTTGAAAAGCCTACTTCAACCTAATTTTCTTCTCAAACTTCTCATGTTTTGTGGGATTATTCCTTTTTATAATTTATAAGCCACATGATCATAATATTTTAGAGGTCAAAATCACTTCAGAGATTATTAAGACATTTGAAGTTCAGACAAGTTAAGTTCGAGATTTCAGAGGAGACACAAAAATGAGCAAGACCCAATTCCTGCCTGTAAACAGCTCAGTTTGGGGACAGACACTGGGAAGGCACTGTTAATCAACTGATCAGCAGTCCCAGAGGGCATCTACACATGGCTTCAGGGATGCTGCTGAGGAGGGAGGGACAAACTCTGCCAGGAGACCAGAAATGTCCAGAGGCTTGTTTGGACCTCTGAGACAGGAAGGCTAGGGGTGCCAAGAAGAGAGTGGGGGCTTTGAGGACCATGGGAGTTTGGTGTCTTGAGCGAATACTCAGGCTGGAAAGGCAGGTGGAGGCCTGAATATCAAGGGCTGACCTGCTACGCTGAGAATTTGGGGAGCTAAGAGGGCAACAGAGTTTCTAAGCAGGAAACGATTAGGGTGACAAAACCCGTAGCACATGGAAAAGGTAGGTTAGAGGGAAGTCGGCAGAGACTGGAAGCCTGCTATGGAACAGGATAATAATGGGTTTGGTCTGGGACCTGTTGGGATATCTGAGCCAGGACCCAAACACAAATTTCTTACTTCCATCCAGGATATTTCCAGTCCACCAGCCTCTCAGAACAGCTGACATTTGAGTCTCACAATGCCTGGTACTGTCTAGGTGCATATCCACCCAGGGTGGGTGGCATCTTTGTCTTCATTTTACAAGTGAAGGAAATGAGGGACAGAGAGGGCCAGTGATTTGCCTAAGATCACACAGGCAGCACAAACAGAGCCAGGATTTGACCCAGGACGTCCAGATCTAGAGAATGTGCTAATCACCACCACATTGCTTTGCCTGTCATCTTCCTAACCTATTACTGTTATTAGCTTTTTACATGTGTGTGTGGGGAGTGGGGAGGAGAGGAGGAGAATGAACAAGTGGCAATTAAAAGATGAAATAACAATTAATAACAGGACAGGCACGTGTGGGTGAAGTCAGAGACGGCCTCAGGACCTGAGTTCCTAGGGGAAAAGCTGTAAACAACACCTTGGGAATTCATGAGGGCAAGAAAGAGAGGGGTGAGGGGAGGTGCAGGCTTTGCTCCTGCTCCCGAAGGCCCAGGATGTGCTTTTATTTGGCCCTCAGCTCTTGATCAGTTCCCTGGAGCAAGTAATTCTTTACATAGGTGGGATTTGGGCCTGAATCACACAGCTAATTCCCTGCCCCAAACTGGCAAAGGGAAACGAGTTCTAGATGTATAAGACCACACATCTCCCTTAGTGGGCAGCCAGAGCCCAGATGAACAATCATTAGCACTCCACTTAGGCCATGTTCATGGTCAGCCATCGCAGGCTGCAGCACCAGGGGATCCTGCTTCTGTTAACTGTAAAGAGAGCTACGCTTTGAGAGGACACAGTAGAATTCGTGCAGGAAGAAAGGTTTTGTTTGAGCAGAGAGGTAAGTGGAGCTTAGGCAGTGGTTGGATTTAGGGGTGAGGGGCTTTTGGGAAGGCCACTCTGCTTCCTTCTCTGAAGCGGGGTGACAAATCTTAGCTAAGTAGTAAGAGTCTTAAACCTTCTCTGGAAAGAGTGGCATAAAAGTTAACATAAAAGCAGGGTGTGCTCTTAGCAATAAATTCACATCACACTAAGGATTCTGAGGGTGTAATCTTGGTCCTCTCCCTCTCGCTCCTTGAATTTTTACTTTTTAATCCTAGAAACCTGACTGCTCAGAACTTGGTCTTTAAGCTCCACAAAGAGTCTCTCACCTCACCTTTCCAAGAAGGTAAATTAGGCCAAAAAAGAGAATTCACATTTATCCAGTGAGTACTTATTCTGTGCCTAGCACTATTCTGAGAGCTCTGTGATATTAACTCATTTAATCTTCATAACCACCTCTAAGGCAGTTTTGAGAAAAACAAGCAGGAACCCAAATGCAATCAGAGTGATGCTAAAGGAAATCCGAGAGCAGATCGGAGAGACAGAGCTGTCTTATCATGGGGTAATACAGCCAGGCAGGATCTTAGAGAGGTTGGGAAAGAGGCCCCAGGAAGTGAAGCACGAGGCCAAGGGCAAATGTGGCTAAAGGTTCTGCAGAACAGACCCAAGGTTCCGGGGTTAGTCTCTTAAGAAATCATTTACATCAGCCTAAGGGCCACAAAGGCCTTCATTTCATCAGATAAGCAGTGAAATGGGCCTAACCCCTCTGAGAGAGAATAGTTCCATAACCACACCGCTTACCAAGGTGGCCAAAATCTGCTGAGAAAACCCTTTCTATCTAAACCCACTTCCTTTCCTGTAAAGATGGCCAAACCTCAGCCTGCACAATTTCCTCCCATCAGCCCTTGGCAGGGCAGAGGCAGGCGAGGTGTTCCTCTAGAAAGGCAGGAGCGAAGGCTTTTGAGGCCTGAACGCCCCCTGCACAGTCACATGACCCACAGGGCTTCTCCCTAAAGCTCAGTGCCTGTAAGCAATAGAGTCTGTGTAACAGCTGGTGATTGGACAAGGGACATTAGAGTGGGCAAGGGTAGCATGCTTCAGTGAGCTGATGGCTGCTGCAAGAGGGAGGCCAGAGGCCAATGGAGCCAGCAGCTGAACAGGTGGGGCAGGAGGTAGCAGCCATTCTCTGGGTCAGAAATGGACCAAGAGACATGGGCAGCTCTCTGGGCCAAGAGCCTTCACAGTGGCTGAGGTCAGGACGTGGCCCACTCAGGCCTCTTTATGCTCTTCTAGTCCAAGGACAGTTTTACCTCCACAGTCTGCACCAATGTTTTCCCTTTTTCAATTCCTATACATATTTTAGCCCCCAATGCCCCCCAAAGGAGGTGAACAGGCAAAGATTGGGGGAAGCAATGGGCTGACATTAATTGATAGGAGCAGCTTCAAGCAGTTCATGCTGCCTTATCTCTCTCTCCTTTGGATAGCGTGTGTCCGCCGGAGTCCGCGGGGTCGGTGATTAATAGGGGCCATCACTCACTGTCCAGGACGGCTGAAAGGCAGCAGGGAGGGGGCGGCCCTCCCCAGAACTGAGATAACAAGCAGCAGGAATAATGAGTGGTGTCACTCCACTTTTCATTTTGATGGAAAGTCATTACGGGAGTCAACGCCAGCGACAAAGAGCCATGAATCAACTGCTCTGCTATGAAATTAAAATCGAATTGCTGGCCACCCCCAACCCCTACCCTTCCTGGGAAACGGGGAAGGGTAGGTGGCTTGGGAGAGGGGTGCTATCCTGGGGTGGGCTCTACCCAATCTCAGAGCAGGCAGTTACGGATACAAAATGGACAGCCAGCTAGTGAAGGTGACAACTCCTGTCTCCACCTTGTTCATCTGGCCCTTCCTCCCCAAACCACATTCCCCCTCTGCCTGGAAGTAAGCTGTGATTAAAAGGAAAATACAGCTTTGCTGGCCCCAACAAGACTGCCACTCGACTGCTCTCCTTGGGCTTCTGGCCTGAGTGGGGCAGTATGGGCTTGGCTATGGAGAGAAGGGGTTCTGGCTGACTCAATTAACCCCGAGTCCTTTGCCAAACCATGTGTAGAGGCTAATTTGAGCCCTCCCCATCACCAAAAGAGGATGATCACCTAAACTGGGCCTCCCTAGAAATAGCTGATGGCCAGAGAGCCCACAAGGATCAAGAACCCCATGTTAACAGGTACATAGCCTCAATTCTAAGCCCAGGGAAGCAGAAACTGTCAGTAATGAAGCCAGAGTCTCTTCTTCTTTTATTAAGTACAACTAGTTGACAAAAAGGAACAGAAGCTATGGTTTTAGGCTAATAGGCCATAGGGCCAATCAAGATAGCTTCTTGCAAAGAGTATGGTGAGTGCCAAGGTCCCCATCTAGGTGATGGTTCCAGTGTGCGGCTTTCCGTCCTCTAGCCAGTTTGATCTGTTGTAGGGCCTTAGGCCCTTCAACAGAAGCCTGGCTGTCCCCGCCTCCCATCCTGAAGGTTGAGAAGATGGGCAGGAAAAATGTGGGTATCACAGACAGGTACCCATCAGGTTCACAGGGCGCCCGTTGTACCTCTTGGAAATGTCAGCTTCAATCTGAAAGACAGCAATACCACATGGGCAGCAAGCAGAGGGGCCTCATTCTGCAGATACTCGGGGTCCTCTCCCTTGGCAGGTTTCCCTTCCCCATCTTACCAGCTTCTGCAGCTCCTTGGTCTTCTCTAGCAACAGATCCAGCTTGGGCTCCAGCGCTGCCTGCTCCTGAAGTGCTTCCTGCTGCTTCTGCACCATCAGTTCTTTCTTCAAAGCCAGCAGCTGGGACTGCTTCAGCTTTTGCTGGAGGAACTCAGTCACTCGGTCCACATACCTAGGCAGGGCACTCAGGTAAGTGGTGTAGCTGTGCAATCTGTGCATCCCCATTCAACTGCTGGGAAACCAAATCCCTAATTGGCCTCTCAGCCTTCGCATCCTGCCATCCTTTTTGTAAGGAATACCACTCCTGGTTCCCCTGTCCTCCTGGTTCTGCTTGTATAAACCACCCCATCTTGCCCCATGGAAAATCTGTGTCCCTAGTTGGGATGGGCACAATTATGGGAGGTAGGGAAGACGTCTAAGCGGTTGTGGAGAAGAGGAATACAAGGAATTGGGGCTGCTCAAGGTGGTGGAGCCTTGTATCAGGCTCCCCAGAACAGCCCAATCTCAAGGGGAAAGCCAGACCTTGGTGAGGCCAGGATCATAAACAGGTGCTGCATTCGAAGACTGGTGAGCCGGCCAATCAGACCCTGCAGCACCGACACCATAGAAACCATCTTTGCTTTGGTCTGGCCTTGCAGGATGGCTGGAGCCAGCTGGAACTGGCTCACAGACAGGATGTCTGCCTCCTCACTCATTTCCACTGCTCTCTGGGACAAGAAGATCTCGAGCTGAGGACCAAAGAGGATTTGGTTCAAATCAAAATGAGAACTCAGAAACTAACCCTCAGACTGATCAGAATGAATGAGATGTGAGGGTTAGACTTCCGGTGAGGAGGGGTTCTTTCCTCTGAACACTTTTATTGCTAGAAACTCACCAACTATAACATCAGAGTTTGGGGCAGCCTCTGCTGTCACTCTTTGGTACCCAATTTCTATTTCAGGCCCTACCTAGCCTTGAACTCCCCTGCTTCCTCCTAAACTATGGATCAGGAAACTAAGAATGCAGATTCAAAGGGTTCTTCCTGCCACAGTGAAGGTATTTTCTCTCCATGGGAGGAATGGGACTCTAGGCATAGGAATCCATATTTGAGGAGCCCTGGGCTAAGAAACAGCTATGAAGAATCTGAGAACCAGCCACATATCTTGTCACTCTTATCCAACTCCAGAACTTGATCTCTTTTGTCTTATTCTCCCCTAGAGATAAGAAAGACCTCTCTGGGCAGAGAGAGGATGGAACTGGTGAGGACAAGAACTTTCATGAAGTCCTCCCCAACCAGCAGGCCACTGGGAAGGGAAGAGACCCAGAGATTAGCAAGGACAGGTCCCAGCTTCCCAGTCCCACCATGAAGGTCCAAAAACACTGGTTCCTTATTCTGGGCTGCTCGACATCTTAGCCACAGGGATGGTATGGAAACACAAATGAGAGCACATGGCTCCAAAACTGCGCAAAGCCTCCCGCAGCTTCTCCACTTACTTAGAGTAAAAGCCAAAGTTCAGACACTTCACCTCTCTGATTTCCTTTACCTCCCCCAGCTCCCTGCTCTGCCACACTGACCTCCATGCTCATCAAATGAGCAGGGCACACTCTCATCTCAGGGCCTTTGCAGTTGTTCCCTCAGCCTGGAAAGCTCTTCTCCCAGACTTTGGCATGGCTCTCTGCACCCCTGCAGGCCTTGACTTACTGGTCACCTTCACAATGAGGCCTTCCCTGGCCACCCAATATAAAGCCCTGCAGCCCTTCCCAACAATCCCCATCTCCCTCTCTGGCTTCTTCCTCCGTTACACTTATGTTAACACCCAACATACTGCATATTTTACTTGATTCATCTTGTTTCTTGTCTGTCTTCCCCACTAGAACATAAGCTCCAGTCAAGGACTTTGTCTTGTTCCCTGCTCAATCTCTGGCACCTCAGGCAGTGCCAGGGCTTAGGAGGTGCACAACAAATACTTGATGAATGATAGCCACAGAAATATGTGATGCCCTGCTCCAGAACGAGGAAAGCATTCAGTGTTCTTTACACAAATAGGAAGGGTGAGGTCAGCCGTCTGGAGTGATGCTGCCTTTGTGATACCAGGCCTCCCCCGCTTGTCCCAGAGGATGAAGGTACCTCCATGAGCTCATCGATAAACTGATTCCGGGTCTCAGGGTATTCAAGAAGTGTCAGGGCATCTGAGCCCCTAGCAACGCCCTCTGGAGCTGCCAGGAAGAGAGACAGAAAGGTGAAGGAGCTGAGGACAGGAAGAGATCCCCAAGTTTGAGAAGCCCTGGTGAGTTAATATGTACACCAATTCATTGTACTAAAATCACTTCCTGTCCCAACCCAAGGGGGAAGAGTTTCTTCGTCCCATGTCTCCACCCTAATTGGGCACCACGGCCAGCCCCCCGCCTGTGAGGAGGACCACAGAAGTGGGTTCTAAGGAGCGGTAAGGTCAGCCCTCCGATCTGGTGGGCGGTGGGAGTGAAGTTTCATCCTGCACTGCCCTCTCGTGGTTTAACTCACCACTACATCCTCTTGGCTGGGAAAAAAGGCGGTCAGGTCAGCCCTCCGGGAACCACCCCAACCAGAATAGCTGACCCATGTTTAGTCACCAAAATGCTGAGAGCTTCAAGACTTAATTTTAGGAACTCTCTGTTTCCCTGCACTCACACCTTCACCAAGATTTTGAAGAAACTGTTAAATGTGCAAGAAGCTCAAACTCAGCAGTGTATTTTTTGTTTCTAAAGATAAGGGGACCTTTGAACACCAACTCCTGCCAGGGACAAAGGGGATGTGCACTTACCCTGGGTTCCAGCTTCCAGCACTGTGATCTGCAAAGCAGCAGCATCGTCTCCCCAGTCTATCCCATCACCCCTAGCTTCCTGGGTGGAGAGCAAAGAACCCCAGCAGTGTTGGCAGATTTACTCCAGCAAAAGGAGCCGGAAAAAAACAAACCCTCAATAAGTTCAATGACTGTACATTTTAACTGTATGAAGGACATGCAGCCCTGATGTAGGTGGCATGAATGTTGCCACCTTCACCTGCTTTGTGGGATTACCACCTGCCTACACCTCCACACCGTGCCCTAAACATCAAGAAGAAAGAGATCAAGACTATGACATGTCACTTTGGAAACTCTGCCTCCCCCTCAGACTGCAACTGGTCAGAGAGCTATGAACTTCAAGTGATGATTTTAAAGGCACAGACAACACTTTTCTTATCGCTGAAGCAGCCATCACAAAGAATCCTCAGAGATGGACTGAGAGGGCATCCTAACCTTTGAGTCCGATTCCAAGGAGATGCCCCAGTCAATTTCAGCAGCCTGGGCAGAGATGCCAGAGTCAGTCACTCCAGAAGCCACCTCCACCCCAAAGTCACCCCAGTCAATCTAGAAGGGGGAAAAAAATGTTAGCTCAGAGAGGGGCCTACCTCCTCAAGGGGCCTACCTCCCCAAGGCCTCAGCTACTTCTGCAGGGAGTGCTAGCACACTGTTTAAATGCAATGGCCTTCAAGCTCCCCAAAGGAGAGCCCATCTTTGGAGAGCTTGTGGGACTGCAGGGTTCCTAGTTCAAAGCCAGCCAACTTGCTGAGTCTTTTCAGCACTAGTCTATACTCTGATCCCCAGAAGGCCAGAAAAATAAAGACGTAGGGCCTTCTGGGCCCTTCCACCTCTAGTCTCTCTCACACAAGTCCCCCTTCCTCCTCTGAGACTCTGAATTCAGGTTGCGGCAGGCTAGGCTGCATGTGTTGGAGGGAAACAGCTCTCCCTCGGCTTGTCTTACCGCATCCTCTTCTGCCTGCTCAGGAGGCTCTTCGAGGTGTGGCCGCTCCACCACAGAGGGCTCCGTCCCCGTCCTCCACTCGTACACCGTGGAGTTGCCCCGCGTCTGCACAAATCGCAGCATTGGCAACACCTGCTCGTCGGGGCTGCAACAGAGCACGTAACTGACCCTCCTCCTGCCCACTCACAAAGCTCATGCCTGGGCCGTCAAGTCAGGTGGACAAGGCTCCCAGGGGTTCAAGTGTGTAAAATAAAACTCAAATGGCATGTGGGAAAAGTGGAGAAGTGAGAACAGGCAAAGAAAATAGGCAAACTGTTCCCCCTGCTAGAGAGACACTGAAGTCCTCTTTACCTTTCACACACAAACCCCACACAGGCCTGGTACAGGTCAATGGCTTCCCCCAGGGACTGAGCCCCAACCCCGATCTCTGCCAGCTGACTCGGCAGCTCCTTCACCAGGGCCAGCAGTTCTCTTCGGACACTGTCTCCCTAGAGAGAATTAAAGAAGCGGACTCAGACAGGGTAGTGGGAAGCGGAGTACAACAGATTAAAGAAAACACGCGAAGACTGGAGACAGGAGAGAAACTGGCCCAAAAGGGCACAACCTGACTGAGAAGGAAGCCCTTCCCAGATGCAAAGGTGTTGGGCCCAGGAAGATAGACAGAGGCCCCAGGTGCCTTCCCACCTCACCGAGATCTGTCCCGCTCACCGTGATGCCATACTGTTTGCACGAGTGGTAGAACTGCTCCCTCATCTCGGTAGCCCCTGCCTGGCCCTCCTCCTCCTTGCGGCTATATTCTTGCTGCAGCTGCTGGCACTTGGCGATCTGCTTCTTCAGTGAGGGGATCTCATAGTTGACATTCCGAACAAGGAGGCTAGAGAGTTCCACTGAAGAGGGCCCAGGAAATTCACCTCAGACACCTATACCATAAGGCAAGCAGGCTCCAAGCCAGGCACACATATACCCTAGGTGATAGTGAAGAGCATGGGGGTGGCCGCCCAGCTCCTTCTCTTCCTAGTTGTGGAAACTAAGACAGCCATTTAACATCTCAAACCCATTCCTCACATGTAACATAGGGACAATATTTACTGTGAGGATTGAAAAAGAGACTCCATGTAAAATATCAAGTACAATTGTTTCTATTTAATAGGTGCTTGATACATAGTAGCTATTATTGTTATTATTTGCACTATAAGAAAAAGTACCCAAACTATAATCAGTCCTTTAGTTACCCTCTCAGGGAACCAATATAACCCAAGGATGATCCACACCTCTTCTGCTTAGTAGAAAATGGGAGTGCAGAGAGGGTGGGGGCCCTGCAGTCCACCTTACCAAGAAGTCAGTTGTGGAGGACCCACACACACTAGCTGCGTCAGGCCTGGCAAATGCCTGCTACCTGCCTGGTCCTCCTCTTCCCAACACTCTTTGTGGAATTTATTTTCCTACCTTACAAACATCTACAGCCCAACCTCTTTCCCCCACTTAGAAGCCTAGAGTCTCACAACTCCAGGAGTTGTGAGGCTTCCCCATAAATGCCAGGACACCCAGGCTGGGCCATTCTACCTAGGTAGGTGTTGTCCTTCTCATACAGGGCTACAATCTCCTGCCAGTCCTGGGGAAGAACAGAGACAGAAAGTGAGCGAGAACAGAACTCAGCAGCCACATGCCCACTCAATCCCCAAACAGGGGAAGCTCTCATATCACATCAAACACAAACTCCTCGTCCTTTTTTGTGAGGCTGGCTGGACCACCCGCTTTCCAGTAAGAGCATGGTGCCAACGAGCAGCACCCAAAGCAGCAAGTCTAAAATGTAAACCCAGGGCAGGAGCTACTTTTGGCATAAACTACAGGGACAGAGAAAAAGTTCAGGAAGCATCCCATGTAGGCATCTCCACCTGATCCTCAGAGACCAGAGAGGCTCTGGTCCCATAACCACCCTTGCCCACACTTGCCTTCATTCGCTGTGAAGAGTACCGGCCAAAGATATTTTTTGTGGAAGCTTCAGTGCCTTTGAGAAGGTCCACAATTTTTAGGCAGTGGAAGTAGTGAATGTCTGGAAAGCAAGTAAGACTTTAAGAATTCCAGTATCTTCCCACTTACTCTGGCCAATGCACATGGCTGACCCATGTATGTGTCAGTAATTTTAGCATGTATAGCTCTCTCATCATGCATAGCTCTGCCCTTCATCAGTTTGTGCTGGAAGAAACCAGCATCTATGCCCAAACAGAAATCTTTCTCTAGGGATCTAAACAACAGGAGAGCAGCTTAGCTATTATATACTGCTTTAGGAAAGAGGAGGTTCCAGCAAGGTAACCCAAAGCACTCACAGGATCCAGAGAGCAGTTGGGCCATCTCTTCGCTTTCTGGCATATCCTGGATGGCAGCATTGATCTTCTCTCGAATCGTCAACACCAGACTCTGCCATTTCAGATTACAGTGCCTTCTGTCCACCAGCCAATCTGTGAGAAACTCCCAAATCACAGTGTTCCCATTCATATGGCCAAAATTCTATCACTAATTCAAATAAAAAACACTAAGATATTGGCTGAAAGTTGTATTTATATTGGTTAAAGTGTGATGGTCATGGGGGGATGGGAGTAAAGACAGGCCCAAAGGGATGCTTGGAGCTAAACAGACTGTGGCAGCCTACTTCATAGAGCAATTGCCTTAACACAGGTATAAAGAAAAACTTTAAATTAATCTTGAGATCAAAGTGCCACTTTTGACCACTCTAAATTCTCCATAATATTTTTGCTTCTATGGGTAATTATATCTTTCTTATTGACAAAGGATGCTGTTCAACTTCCACTTCCTCAGGGCTGGGATTAATCATGACAATGGAAAATACAGATGGTTATACCAAATACTGGATTAATGAACAACTGCAAAGCCTTTAATACCTATAGCGCCTTAAGGACTAGATAGCACTGGTCTATTACTACCAATGAAATACCAGCCTGCACATGTGACTGACTACATGACTGATCTCCTGGAGTTTGGGCCTAGATTTGTGTTTTTAGAGGATGTGAGTAGCTGACAGCCATGCATGCTTCCTCAGTAGGTGAGAGTTAAGAACTAGGTTTTATGGTCAGATGGTTGGGCTTCTAATTATTAACTCTCTTGGGAAAGTCTCTCAAGCTCTCTAAGCCTCAGTTTCCCATATGTAAATGAGAATAAGATACCGAGTTCAAGGAGGGATGCAGGTAAAACACTGAGCACCGTGCCTCGCACATGGCAAGGCTCAATAAATCTTAGTGGCCTTCATTTTTACAATGTTGAGAGCTTAAAACAGCACCTGCTATAGAGCAAACCCTCAATGAATGGTTGTTTTATCGGTCCCTCTCATGACCAATGACATATACCAAAACTGCACATGTGCTGAAGAACTGAAACAAATCTAAAATGAATTTAAAGAAGCTCCACCACACAGGACTGATTAAATGGCCCACAGTGGTAAATTCAGAACCTTTTCCTGGTTAATAAACCTGCCAACTGGTCGAACACTGGGGTCCCACACTAGTTATCATTATACTTCCTCCACTGTATTCCTTTAAATTTTTCAGGAAGCAAAATACTGTGGCTGTCATGGAACTAGAAGCAAAGGAATGAGGTAGTCAGATAGGTGTCATCTTGACAAAACTGGCATCAAATTGATTAATCCAATGAGCATTTAAAAACCCAGGAGCTGTGCTCTTGCCCAGGAGAAGCAGAATGAAGGGGCCCTTCCCTGGCCCTGAACTGGGGAGGAGGTATGCAGATCAGATACAGACAGCCGGAAGGTGTCCCGGCCACTAACAGGTCTTTATTTCTAACTGGGTCTATGTCCTTCTTACACCTAGAGTCAAGGAGAGATGGAAGTTTTTAAAATGAAAGGAGCTGAAACTTATTGGATTTCATTAACCAATGTCACCATAAAAACAAATAAATATTTTAAAAATAAATAAAACGAAAGTAAAGAGAGTTTTTCCCGGTATAATAAAAAAGGCACAGACATTGGAGCCTGACAGACTTAAGGTTTAATTTCAGATCTGTCACTCAGTAGATGACTGTCTTTACAAGAAGCTATTACCCTCTCTGTGCCTGAATATGACTTGACAGCACATGTTACAAATGTTAAAGTAGAAAACTCTGGTTAAGTACAGACTCTGTGTATGGTTCCTTCCAGCTCCTCTTACAAGGCAGCTCCGCCACAAATGGGGACATTGAACATGGCGACTGGTCAGCGCCTCAACAGGGGCATCAGGGCTCCCAGCTGTTGGCAACAGGGTGCGGCAAAGGGCCGGACCTCCCCATAACAAGCGGCTGCGCAGGGGCACCCCCGCCTACCGAGCAGCTTGCTGGTCTGGATGTCGATGGGCACGTGCTGATGGTCCTAGCGAGAAACACAACAGAAATCCGGGTGTGAATGCAGGGAATGGGCGTGCCACTCGCGCGCTCATTTTGCGGGCACAACTGCCACATTGCGAGGCAAAAACGACCAGCTGGGGAAGACTGCGCCCGCCCACGAGAGAGGCCGAGGAAGCGGGTCAGGGAAGGACGGGCTGAACCCAGTCCAAGGCCCCGGGCTAGCCCCCCATTTCAAATCCCAGCTCCCGTACCCCGACTTGCATCTTCCTCCACTTCCGCTTCCGGCCGACGACACAGGCCTGCCCCGCCCACTACAAATCCAGCGCTGGTGTGGCAGGGTCTCAATTTAGGACAAACCGGCCTCCTCCGGCCACGTCGCCGCTTTCCTCGAACCCAATTGGGGCGCGCGCTCCTCTCCTGGCCGCAAGCCCCACCACCCCCGGGCTCCGAATGGCTGAGCCCAGGAGGGGCGGGAGGATAGAAGACAGCCAATGGGAGATGCGAGGCGGGCTCAAGGACGGAGAGGGGCGGGGCGCCAGGAGAGGGCTGCAGCGGCGGTGCGATCGCGGCAGGCGGCGCCCGAGAGCCGATCCCAGCCGTTCTGGCCCACTGCCCACGGATATATACGTCGGCTGGCCGGGTCCTAGCGCCGCGTTGTGTAACATGGAGGCGGTTAGAAATGCCTTTCTGGCCTTGCCTCCCTTTAAATCTTTCGTAGTTTGTAGATTTCTTTTGTCACTTGTCACACTTTGCCTCCCCATTCACTTTATCTAATAGACTTATCTAATAGACTTGTATTAAGTACCTGCTGCGTGTTAGGTGATTAGGGCAGGGAAGGAGAGGGAGGAAGGTCAAGGGAGGCATCACAAAGATAGCAGGAAAATTGAGTCTTAAAGGAAGAGCTGCAGAAAGAGGAGTAATATGTGGAGGAGGTGTCCCCAAGGAGGGGTAGATGGGACCGTACAGACAAAAGCTTTGGAGGGCACAAACTGTAAGAGGGATGCAGAGAACAACAGGCAGGCAGGGCCAGCAACATAATTAGTGGAGTTTAGTGCAGAATGAAAATATGGGGCCCCTTGTTAAAAAATGTGAAGAATTTCCAGTGGGCACTGCATAGGTCTCATGCTCATGAGCTTGGCCCTTCAGGCAAGGCCAGCTACTGTGCACTAAAAGGTGTGTGGCAGGGAGTGGCCATAGAAGAGATTGTGAAGGTGGAAGGGTCCTATCATAGGGAGCCTCATTAAAGAACTTGTACTTCACCCCAGCCAAGAGGAACCACTGGAGGGTTTTAAGGGTTTCAAGCAGGGAGGGACCTGTACAGATTGCCTTCAAGGAGGATGGATTCATGGGAGATAAGACTGGAGACAGGAGACTGTCAGGAGGTTATTATGCAGAAGTTAGGGCCTGACCTAACCTCTGGGACTTGGCTGTGTTGGGTTGGGGATGGGGAGAATAACAGCAAGGACAACACCTAGAGGGTTGAATAGAAGAGCCATCGCCTGAGACAGGGATGCAGGATGCTGAACAGGTGTTGGGGAGGAGGGGATTTTGGATTTGAATTTTTGGGATTAGTAGTGCAGGGGGACCCCCACGTGGAAAGTGTGCAGGAGGCACTGGGGTCTATAACTGTAGTAGCTGAAGCTAAGAGAGGGCATGAGACAGGGCAAGAAGTGGGTAGAGTGAGGAGAGGGGGTGGGCTGTGGACAGATCCCCAGGTTCTCACAGGGCTGGGTGTGCCATTTTGTGCTCCTCCTATAGGAAGCTCTGTCTGTTTTTTTCTAAATGAACCCCCACCTCCTCCTCAGCACAACACTTTGGACTCAGTAAATTTTTTATTGAATTGTGTAGTATGATACAGTAGTGAGAAGACCTAGATCTCTGCCTAGTGATACAGTAGTGAGAAGACCTAGATTTCTGCCTAGTGAGATCTTACAACCTCTCTGTCAGCCACAATTTCCTTAACATGGAGATAGCACTATTCTGACTAGCTCAGTGTATTTCTGTTTATATGCTCAAAAAATAAACATACTAGATGTATATAACTCTTTACAGCTTATAACATGCTTTAATATCGTTTCTTATGCTTTGTCAGCTCTGTGTGTATGTGTGTGTGAAATGTTAATCATTATAAAATGGGCTGAATGACTTCCTTGAAATGGCTCATAGGGCAGAACTAAGGGCCTCTTCAGGGCTCTCTCATGAGAATTTGGCTCTCATTTCAGGTTCTGACTCAGACTGTAGGAATTGCTGGGGCTCCCCCATGATTAAACAAATACTTTCTGGGCTCCAATTGTATTCCTGGCTCCCTGGGGTATCCTGGGACGCATGGCCCTGCCTTATCCTGAAGGTGCATCTCTCCTCCTTGAATGAGCAGGACAGAGCAGGGCAGGGTGAGTCTGGAAGACCCAGCCCGGGTGAGTTGGTGGAGGCAGAGACCACTAGCACCCAACCCCACCTGTAGTACTCTAGGTGACTCATGGGACAGAAGGATGTTTAAGAACAGTTCTGAGAGGCTGCTGGCCTCAGGGTGGCTGCCCCAGAGAGCGTAGGAGTGTGGGCTTGGGCAGTATTCTGTTTGCCTTTTTTCAGGGCCTATGGGCAGATGAGCACATAAGTGGTCTGGCATCCAGGGCAGACCAATAAGAGAAGAATTGGCATGTGCACGAGGTCCTTGGGGCTTCCAGCATCTGTAAAGTAGCAGGGGGAGGATGTGCAATGCTTCTTTGAATCTCTCACTTCTCTGATGATTTAGCAGAGAACACTGTCTGGGGAAGAGGAGCACATGTAGAGAGGTAGGAAGGACATAGCAGGCTTGTGCCAACCTGGAACAGGAGAGCACATAGCCCCAGGGTACTGTGTATGCCGGCTGCTTTGCCATCCTTTGTTGTTGTCAGCTTGCTTATTAAGTGATAACCATGTGCCTCAGGCCAGTGTAGATCTAAATGTTATACAAGCCTTATCTAATTTGATCCTTCCAACAACCTTATAATGTGAGTACTATTAGTAGCCAGATTTTAAAGGCAGGGAAGCCAGAGTTTAGATCATTAAGTAGTTTGTCCAAGATCATACAGCTAGGAGTTAGTGAGGCTGGGATTCAACCCCAGGCCTGTCTGGCTCCGCAGGCTGCATTCTTGTTCTCTAGGGTATGGCTTCTCCTACAGCCCTGCCTGCCTCTCCTACAGCTCAGCCACCACGGCCCCAGGTTTCTTCCTCCCTCCCCTAGGGCTAGATTCCCGCTTTCTCCCCAGTTGTTGCTCCAGTTAGCCAATTACATAGAACCCCCCAACCTACAGTCCTGCCTTATTCCAAAGTTCTTTCTTACCACACCCCATCCTGGGCAGAACACCCATTGCTTATCTTCCTGCAATATCTATAAAAAGCAAGCTTACCCCTCACAATCAAATAATGTTTTTTTTTAATTTGCCATATGTTTATTACTTTATGGTCTGTATCTTTGCTCACAGTCACATTGACTGTGGTGTGTGTGTGTGTGTGTGTGTGTGTGTGTGTGTGTGCATGTGGTGTGTGTGTGTGTGTGTGTGTGTGTGTGTGTGTGTGTGTGTGTGTGTATGTGGTATATCTGCTTGCTGGGCTGAAAGCCCTGGAAACTCAGCAGCTTCAGTTGGGCCTCCTGCTTTTTGCAGGAGTAATCTGTGTGGGCTTTTTTTTTTTTTTTTTTCCAGTCTATCTCCCCAACTAGTCTGTGAGCACTTTGTGGGCAGGGAGGACAGGCTTGTTCACCTTTAACCCCAGTACCTTTATGACACTTGACATTGAGTGTCAGGTACTTAATGGATCTTATAAAGAAAGGAATAAGAGAAGGTGTGGCATGTACATGAAGGCAGTTAGTGATGAGCGGGGACCAAGATCACTTGGCCTGGGTGGAGGGGTTTGTGCTTCTCCAGCTCTTTTTCTTATCCCTCTCTCTACAGCTCAGGACTTGGAGTCAACTCCTCTGACTCTCTTGGAACCGAAAGGAGGAAATCAGGGTGAAGACATCGGGGCTGCTGGCTTCACAAATCAAGCACTGTCCAGTGAAGGCCTACGAGGAGCCAGCCAGCTGGGTCGTGCTCTGGGGCCACTGACTGCACCCTAAACCCTGGATAGCCATGCCTTCACCATCTCTTCACCTTTGTTAGTCTTCTGGGGGAAAACACCTCACTGGGTAGCCTCATGAATTGGGTCCAAGTTGTCATCTCCTGAGGATGCCACTTCATTTTATTATTTCATCATCCCCATCATGGCGGGTAGAGGGAATCTGCTTTTCTAAGGGAAGGAAAACCAAGTCCACTACCAAACCACCCATCTATCAGTCTCCCATGCACTTCAATGGTAGTTTGCCAAGCACCATTTGCCAAGGAACTGGGGTCCTTAACAAGAAGACATAGCCCCAACCCTCAAACAATTTTATAGCATGATGTGTGAAGGGCTAAATCCCATGAAAAAATGCCTAGAGCCTAGCACTGTGCTCATGTTCAATAGGTACTTAAAAAAATCCATATAAACCAAATAAGAGGTGTGCTCAGAGTGCTAAGGGAACAGAAAGGACAGTATCCAATTCAACTTGGGGTAAAAGCACGGGATGAGTACGGAAAACCATCAGGGCGGGCTCCTGGGAGGAGTAAAACTTGAGCTGAGTCTTGTAGAATGGGAATGAATTGTGGCAGAAGGAGGAGGAGAGAAGCAGAAGTGATGGGTGTCATTCAAGGAAGAGGCAATAATGTGGATAAAGAACAAGATAAGAGACAGCGTGGCTCCTCCAGAAGAAGTTTATTATGGGAGCACAGGATACTTTTAGGCAGAGTGGAAAGAAATTAGATTGAAAAGATTGGCCAGGGGAGATGATGAAGAACTCTCAGGTCCATGACAAAGGGTTGAAATTTAATCCTGTAGACAGGAAACCCAACCAGTGGGTAACAGATCCTCGGAAAACTGTAGAATTGTGCACGGGGTCCAGGAATCCATAAATGAATTTGCAGTATTTTAGTGCATACTAGAAGGACAACAATCAGATAGGGAGGTGGAGAAGTTTTTCTAGGCTGAAAAAAGGATCCTTTCAGAGAACAAGAAAACCAAATGGCCAATATATGTATGAAAAGATGCTCAACCTTACTAGAAACAAGGTGTGTAGTAAGCCAGGGCTATTGTAACAAATTACCACAAACTGGGTGCCTCAAACCATCAAAAACATATTCTTTCACAGTTCTGGAGTCCAGAAGTCTGAAATGAAGGTGTGAGCAAGGTTGGTTGATTCCTTCCAATGACTCTGGGAGCAGTTGCTCCATAGCTCTCACCCAGCTTCTGGTGGCCACAGGCAAGCCTTACCGTTCCTCAGCTTTCAGCTCTCTCACTCCAGTCTCTGCTTCTGTCATGACATGGCCCATCTCCCTGCATGCCTCTTCTCTAATGAAGACATTAATCTTTAAATTTAGGGCCCACCTTGATCCAGTATGACCTCATCTTAACTAATTACATCTGCAATGACCTTGTTTACCAAATAAGGCCACATTTTGGGGTTCTAGGTGGACATAAATTGAGGGGGCACTATTCAATCCAGTACACTAAGGAAATGTAAATATAAAAGATAAAAAAATTACCCCTTCACTTCCGTCCTACTAGCAAAAATTAAACTGTCTGTTCATAGGTTGTGCTCTCCAGAGGCAGGTGAGCTTTTGGGGGCAAGATATTTATTAGGGATCAATGTCTGTGAGAGCACCCAGACAGAACTGGGATTGGGCAGAAGGAGAAATCCAACAATAATGCAGGCCTGACAAAACTTCAGTCAATTTGGTGGGAAGTGAATATTGCCTCTCAGAGTGTCCTTCATGGGGCTGAATGGCTGGACTTCATATTTCCAGATGTGGGCTGCCCCTGAAGGTCATGCCATCAAGTGAGAAGGTCTCTGCACACTCTACCTCCTTGCCTTTCCCTCTCTTCCTGCCTCACCAGAAACCCTTCCTCCCTCCTCCTCTGAGAATTTGCCCCAAGTTTTGCTTGCTTTATAATACCCAGTAAGGCCTATCAAGGGAAGGCTGGATGTTTGGGGGAAGTTACCTTGTGGGTGGGGAGACCATCACAGTTCTCTTTGAGAGTCTGATAAGAGTATGATTCTGTAGGCAAAAAAAAAAAAAAAAAAAGTAAATGCCCCACTGCCCCCACACATAGGATATATTTTGCATATAGTTTCAAGGTTCCTGAAGCCCATCTCTAAGCCAGGGAGGAGGGGATGAGGAGTTTTGAGGTTATGGTGGGTCTGGAGAGCCTGGCCCAAGGAGGGACCAGGGCCCCCGACCCATCATGACTCAGGGAGATCTTGAGGATGGACCCTTCAGGTCAGGAGGGACCCACAGCCCCCCACCCAGCGCCTGCCTGAGGAGCACTGAACTTGGGGCGGAGCAGACAGCCTGGGAACCGGTCTGCCAACCAGTTTAACCAGGGACTGGTTTCGACTCTGGAGTTCAAAGGAACTGGGTGCACCCTGTCCCTCTCAGCCAACGGGAGCAGTGGCCCTTAACCCCTTCCCGGTTGTGCCTGGAGCAACGTCCAGGCGTGGTCTGTGCTGGAGAGGGGTCTGAGCCTCTTTGGGGCATGAAACGGGGCGGGACGACCTTGGCTACAACTGGAGGTGCAACCAGGCACCCGAGTAAGGAAACCGAGGAGAGAGGCTCCCCTGTTCCCCCTACCCACAACTCCCCTTGGGATTTCCTCCTTCTAGCTAGGCGGTCTCTGGAGGACCCTGGCTTCTGGGTGGGTGCAGGGGCACTGGATTGGATTTCTGGGGTGATGAATATTCATCAGCCCTAGCCGGCCTCTGCTTCTGTTTACTTAGCCGGGAGGGGCTGGGTTTCAGGTTCACCTTGACTCCTGGAGGCTCAGCGAGCAGATCCCCGCTCCCGCACCTGTTTCTCTTGCACCTGCTGCACAGCTGCTCCTACCCAGCTCACCTGGCCCCAGCCTCGACTGGCTCGGCACCCTGGCGGCATCCCCAGCTCCCCCAGCCTTCCTCCCAAGCAGCATCTACCCTCAGCTCCTTCTCTAGGGAAGGTCTCAGCCTCCAGCCCGCAGCAGTCCGGATTGCAGGTACAGGCAAAAAGGGTGGGTGGGGGAGAAAACCAAGGCATAGTCAGGCACCCCATTCTGTCTCTACAGCTGACAAGTCCAGTGGGGAGGGGGAACGCAAGCATGCCTGCTCCCATCTCTCCCCAGGTAAGCAGGCAGAATTCGGGCTCATCCCATTGGCTTCTTGGAGACCATCCAGGCCTCCAGCAGAGGTCCTTCTGGGAAAGTTTCACCCCAGAGCCATTCGCTATTAACTCTTGCTGAACTGGAACCTATCACCTCCTGCCCGCAACCCCAGCCTTAAGGATGTGTCTGGCTCTCTGGTGGGAACCTTTCCCTTTCTCTATCCAGGGTATCCCTGTCTTATCCAGAGTGGAGAAGTGACACAGGGGTCTGGCAGAGGGCTTGGGGCTGGTGGGGGGGAAGCTCTGGGTTTTGTCTTACAACATAGAAACTGACTTGCTCCCTCAACCCCTCTCCATCTCTTCACTTTGCCCCAGTCAATGGTTAACTTGGCCCAGCTCATAAGGGTCTCTACCCAGTCTGGGCAAGGCCGTAGAGCAGCTAAGGAATTCAGCTAGGGCTGAGGGGTATGTCTTGTAGGCCATGGTGCTGGCTACTATAGGCAGGAAGTGGTGGGCTGTCCTGTGAGCCCTCCACTCCTGTGGGTTCCCAAGCTCTGCATACAGCCCAGGTGTAGCTAGCCTCCGTGGGGCAGATTTCTATCATCCCATGGATTGTAAGACTCCAGGGTAAGGGCTCAGCCTTTGGCTTGGTGAGCTCACTGCCCTGCATAAGTAGACTACAGGAACCACTGTGTGTCACCAAATGCTGGGTCTGCTTGAAATTTAAGTTACACAGCCCGCAGTCCCTTCCTGCTTTCTCTGATTAGACATAGGCATATGGCTGTAGGTATCTTGCTCTTTGCTACTTTGGATAGATGAGAAGTTTGTGTATAAAAATCTTATAATTGAGATATTCTGTAAGCTAAAGACAATTTAGCTGTTCCATAAATTTAGACTTCCATAAGTCATACTTATGTAAAAGGGCAAACAACCTGCTTACTGGTGTTTGCATGTCCTCGTAGACAGAAGGACAGCAAGGCCTGGCAAAAAACATGCTAGAGAGACCAGAATTCAAGGTCAGGAAACAGTAGCACCAATGCCTTAGTGCCTGGTAGAGGCCCCAGCTCAGGGGCTAAGGGCTGTTCTTGGCTCTCTCTATGATTTTCTGACAAGTTCCTTATGATCTGTCCCACTTTGTGTATGCCAACTTGAAGTACCCATTATAATGAGTATATTTGAACTGTCACAAGCAGAAGCCACTTCTTCTCATGGAACTAGGAAGTCTGGTGATCCTCCATGCCCCAAGTTCCTTGGCAGCCCCACATGGGTGGTGGTAGGGCAGTGGGCCTTGCCCTGGACCTGGTGGCAACTAGGACACACACAGACCAAGCAGGCACCTTGTCCCTCTTTTCCTGTCCTCCCCACAACTCCTTCCAGAAACCCATTCTGGAACACCGAGTTCTGTGCAAGGCTGTGCTGAGCCCAGGTGGGGCAAGCTGCCAAAGTAAACCTCTCAGGCTGTCCCCTTGGTGCAGTCACCTCTTCAGGGTGCCCTGAAAGTATTTATCTGGCCACTCTCACCCTGTCCTTCACTTTCTAAGTGGGAGCTGCACATGGTCTCCCCTGGGCTTCTCCTGCTACTTGAACTCAGCTAGAGGAACAGAGCTGGCAATGTGGGATCTCCTTCCTGAACAAAGGGGTGGGAAGGAATCCATTAGGTGTGTGCTTTCCGGAAGGGAGTGGGTTTATGGAGGGACAGGGGACAATGAGAGCTAGGTGGGCAATGGATGGAGGCCCTCAACTCGTTCCAAGCCCAGGCCAGCATCCTGCCTTCCTTTTTCCTGAATTTAATATGCTTCTCTAAAAAAAAACAAACTTCATACTCATTATGGAAAATATGAAAAATGGAGGGGAGAAAGCATCTTGTATATTCTTTGCCAGGTCTTGTTGTCCTTCTGTCTAGGAGGATATGCAAGCACCAGTAACCAGGTTGTTCGCATGACTTATGTCTTTCCATCTTGTATTCTTCTATATGAAGAAAACCACTACTAATTATTTGCCATATTTATTTCTGGTCTTTTAGAAAAGGTAATCAAGTCCATTGGGTTTTAAAAGGAGTTGATATATATGCCTGTGCTGGGCTAGCTGACCATCTAGCTTTCCGATGTATTGTGGCCACTGCCCCTTCTCCCCAGGACATTTTATGGCCATACCCAGGAGTCCTGAGACCAGACCACCAACCCCTCCATACACAAAGATGCCTTGGTTTCTCACATTCTGCCTGTCTGCTCTTCTATTGATCTTAATTCCTCTGGTCTACTGTCTCCTTCCATCTTATACACCCTCCCTGTCGGCAAAGTCCATGTAACTTCATCTGCTGAAATTTCGGCTAGCTCAGACAGCGCCTTTGTGGAAGTTAGTCAGTGGTGAGGTCATGTCCAGAGCATATCCCTTGTCAGTGGAGAAGCCTGGATTTCAGCCCCACAACCCACTTCTGTTGGGTATCCCTATGGAGGATCCAGCCTGTGATAACCATATCTCACATGTACCTCCTGGCCCCACCAAACTCCTTCCAAATTTTCAACTCCCCTTCAGATTCCTGTCTTTTGGAAGCTGGGTAGAGAAAGGACCATCTCACAATAACTATTAGCGTTATCATAAGTCATACTTTGGTACTGTCTACCTCTGTGGGCAGGCATTAATATCAGAGCTAAATGTTAGGGCCAGAAGGGACAGATGAGGACACTGAGGTCCAGAGAAGTAACTTGTCAGAAGTCACAAGGCCAGAACAGCCCCCAGGACTTCCTGCTCCCAGCCTGAGGTTCTCCCTTAGAGAAAGCCCAGCAGCCCCTTCAGTCCTGATGGTCACCACTGAAGTCCAGATTACTGCAAACATCTCTATCTCATTTAATTCTGTAATGAATTCCAAGAAAAATGCACAATGTGTTTCTGTTCGTCTGATACAGTTGACCATCTTCCCAAACGTTGTCAAGGGCCTGGATGCTGTGCGACCTGGGAAAACTGTTTACCTTCCTGTAGCCCTCAGGGACCTAGAATCTCAAAGCTGCATGACAATGGTGTATGGTTTTGCCCCCACTGTCACCTCTGCCTGGCTCAGATGACTTCCCTTTCAACGTGTACTTGGCTGTCACTGCCCCAGACCCTCTATCTTCTCATACTCTCCAAATGCATTGCATCACTTACCTGAATCCTGGGTTCACTCTGCCCTAACTTCGATTCTTAGGACTGGGCTATTACAATAGCCCATAAATAGGAGTCTAGAGAGGGCTGCTCCAAGGTAGCCCCCTTCCTCCCCACTAACCCCTTTGTCTCCCCACCCTGCTCCCGCAGAAAGCCCCACCCTTGGCTCAGGGAGCACCATGACTGAAGTTGGTTGGTGGAAGCTGACCTTCCTCCGGAAAAAGAAATCCACCCCCAAGGTGCTGTATGAGATCCCTGACACCTATGCCCAAACAGAGGGCAGCTCTGAGTCCCCACGGCCTGAGGGCGGGGTTCCCGACAGTGACTTTAACACCCGCCTGGAGAAGATTGTGGACAAGAGCACAAAGGGCAAGCACGTCAAGGTCTCCAATTCAGGCCGCTTCAAGGAGAAGAAAAAAGTCCGAGCCACGTTGGCAGAGAACCCCAACCTCTTTGATGACAGGGAGGACAAAGGACAGTGAAGGAGGCCTAGAAGGATGCTAACACTTCCCCACTCCCTGCCATCAGCTGGATCTGAGACAGGAGCTGGCAACACTGGCCTCTTTGGCCACAGCTAAAGTCATGGGGACAGCTGATACCTGCCGGCAGGAAATGTCTGTTTTAAATTTGTATTTATGTGCCCCAGCTTTCTGGAAGGCCTGGGAGGTCCCGGGGTTCTCCTACCCTCCCTCACCACATACAAAGGCACTCTTAGTTCAAGGATAAAAAGTCTCACCCAGGAAGAACAACCGTCCATGCAGCAGTGGCAGGGCCAGCAGGGAGGTGGGCATGACAAGGCATGGAGAGAGGGAGCCTGACCTACTTCGCCTCCTCCCAGGGCACAGGGTCAAGGGTGAGTCTGAACTACTGCTCCCTCTACTTTCTCTACCTGTGACTGTTTCTTGGACTAATTCTGAGAGCATTTTCTAGAAAACAAGGATGGGGAACTGGTTTCCCAGAGTGGGAAAGGGACTGAACTTGACTTCACCTCCTAACACAACTGGGAAACTTCCTAGAACTTTTCCTCCAGGTGTGCAGGGGTTTGAGGAACCTGTTAATCCCTGGGGATACTGCAGAAGGCTAGGTTAGGGACCCCATGGGTCCAAATTAGGGGAGGGGGAGGGGGAAGCGCTAGTAGGAGCTAAAGCAGCCAGTTCTCTTTTCTCCTTCCCTACTCATATTTAAGATGGATCAGCCCCAGAGACGAGTTCTGGAGCCTTGAAGATTGTTTAAAAAAATAATTGTAGGTTTCTTTCTTTGTAATAAACGATGCTGTAAAAGCAGAGAACCTATTTATACTCTTGTTTTACATTTATTGAGATGACTATTTTTCATGCTTTTATCTCCCTTCATGTAACTAAAGTGGAACTCAGTGCTCAGACCCCTTCTTTCAAGCTTCAGGAAGGGTCTCCAGGTATCATAGTAGTAACTGGGACACTAATTTAACCACCCAGCCACCCTTAGCATCTGGGGATGGAGAAAGTGAAGGAAGGAGCTAGTGACACCTTAGTGGTCAGTTGTCCTGGCCACCAGAGGCTATAAGAGTATGGATCAGGATTCACACCCTGGTTCCACCCCGAAATAGCTGGGTGATTTGGGCAACATTAAAAAAAAAATCTTCTTCTGAACTTCAGTTTGTCTTCTATAAAAAGGGGCTGTAATGACACCTGTTTCACAGGGAGTGCTCAATATTAAGTGGCCCATAAGTAGTCCTGTAGCAGGTGCTCAGTGAACACTGGTTTCCTTCCCTCTCTCCTTTATTAAGGAACTTTACATAGCCTAGACTTCTGTTTAAGGAAGAGGAGAGAGTGTGCTCCCTATGCTCTTAGGTTGGATCTTTCTCAAGCCCCAGGAGCTGGGAACTGGAAAAAGTTGGCCAAATCTCTGGAGCTTACGGTGGGAACAAAGAGAGACTAAGGTGGTGACTGAACAATGTGGTCCAACAGCTTCCAGGTCAGTTCCTTGAGGCTGCTGGGCCACCCCACCCCACCCCAGGGAGCACTGCTTAGGAAATTTATTACCAGAAAAAACAGACTGTACAAGGGGGCCTTTGTTAGGTGGCCTCGCCCAAGCCAGGGGAGCTCTGAGGATGAGTGAGGGAGACCGGAGCTAGAGAGAGGGAAGGAAGCTGCTTCTTCCACTATCACCACCCCCCTATCACATGGAACTTTCTAGGGTTCCACCAATTATTACTCAGTCCACAAAGCCTCCCATGGAGTAGCAGACTTTCCCCATTCTCCAGCCCTACCCATTGTTAATAGCTGACATTTATAGAGGATTTACAATGGGCCAGGCCCTGTGGCAAGTATTTCCTGAGGTTCCTCACTTAATCCTCTCATCCCCCAAGACAGGCGCTATCATTATCCCCATTTTCCAGGTGAGTTCCCTGAGGCTTAGAGTTAAGTCACTCTCCCGAGGTGGCAGAGTTGGGAATAAAGCCAGAGCTGGCTTGTGCACATAACCACTACACTGCACAGCCCCTTTCACTCTTGATTTTCATCTGCGTGGGGGATGGGAAACTGAGGTTCAGGACAAAGAAAGGAACAGTTGCTTTCCGCTGAAGGGGAGGTAGGGTGAGAGGGGGCAAGGCCTGGACCGTGGGATCCTGGGAGGTGAGCACCATTTGAGGGGGCTGCAGACTCCAGGACCAATGGGGAAAAGCCTATCAGCTTTGTGGCTGAGTGTACCCTGAGACTCCAGACTGTAGGGACCTTCCACTTCAGCCCATCTTGAGCTTCCCTTTGGCTAAGGTGGGGAATGACACTGGGCCCTGGGCCAGGGACCCTACCCGTAGCCTAATGCTATCCTAATGCATGACCTAATGCTGGCACCACATTGCCACCATTATTTGTCTTAGGTGAGAGGGTCTGCAGGCCTCTCTGCCCCGTGCATGCAACCCTAATTCACAGACCCAAAGTAATGTCTGCAGGAATCATCCAGAAAAACTCCATAGATACCCTCAAGCTGGATATTGGTGTATGGGGGTGAGGAGATGGGGTGGGTACCAAAGGCCAAGGGAGATTCGGCTGCCCAGAGTCAGAGCCCAGTCAGCTGCAAGTTTTCACGTGGCCAGAGGAGGAGGAACTGAGAGTGCAAATATGTGCAGGAGCCGGGAGAGGCTACGGGTTATCGACCACAGTTTCACTGGGACACGACCCAATGGGGGGAAGGGGGAGGCATGAATGGCTTAGAACTGGCCTGTGCCTCCCAGAAGGAACCAGCTCTGGGTGACGGGCTCCCCCTGCTGGACGCCAACCTTCTAAGAGAGGAGAAGTGCAGTGGGAGGAGAGTTGCTTAAAATCCCCAACTTCCCTTCTTGGTCCCACAGAAGTGGCGGGGCGGGGGTGGAGGGGATTGACCAGGCCAGACTGAACATAAACATCACGCACATCTGATGAGTTTTTATTACAGACTTGGCAGAACGATTGTCAGACAGAGAACAGGAAAGGAACAGCTGAGACCAAGCTCAAAGCTGGAGGATACACAGCTCCCAGTAACACAAACAGGACAAAGGAGGAAAGGGCATTCTCTCTTGTAGGTGGTCTCAGGGTTATCTTTGTGCTTTCCTGCACTCAGGCTTAAGCGGGGATCAACACCAAGAGGGCAGACCTTGGGGGAACCACAAAGTCAATAACAGACGCTGAAGCACCCGACCAACATGCAGTTTATAGTTCAATGTCAACATGCACAAATAATAGTCAGTTCTCTGATCCTGGCTTAGCCACAGCAAACATTTACTCGGTCTGGCTCCTCTCCACAGTCTGTAGGCCACCCATCCAGGCTGCCTCTGGTCATCAGACTTGTGTTGAAGAAAAGCAAATACAGTTCAACATGAGCCTCAGCTAAGATTTACTGAAGAATCAATCTTGAGGGTGGGAGACCTTTAGTTTAGAGGTTGAGGCCAGTGCATTCAGTCACCTGGGGAGCCCTGTTGAAAGCAAGATAAGATTCAGTGGGTCTGGGGTGGGCTCCCAGGTGATGCTGACCATTCCAGCCTGAGGACCACACTGGGAGTAGCAAGGATCTAGACTAGAAGGTCTTAACCTTGGCTGCACAGAGTTCCCTGGGGAGTTTTAAAATTTCCCAAACCCCTGGCTGCACTCAGACTGATCAAATCATCTCTAATAGTGAGATCCAGGCATCAGAATTTTTAAAGCTCCCCAGGTAATTCCAGCAAGAATGAAAAACAGTGATGTTGGACTCATCATCAGTAGAGGTAGGGAGTAGGGGAAGGGGATGTGTGAGCAGTCAGACAGTCATAATCTTAATAATTTAATTGTAAACCTGGAAAATAAAATAAATACTGCTTACAAACAAATATAGAAAGTAAAGCTTGATTAAAATCTTCCTGGCCCATAGGTACCAGCACATGAATCCCTTCTACAAAACTCCTGACTGGGATTGACTACTTCCAGTAAGAGAACATTCACTACCTAATAGGTAGCCCACTCTCTCTTACACAGCCTTGATTGCTTGAAATCTCTCCTCATATTGAGGTTAAATCTATTTCTATGTAATCTCCACCTATGTGTCCTTTGGAGCTACAGAGAATAAATTTAATCTCTTTTTCCACATTGCTGTGCTTCAGATAATGAAAGGTAGCTATCAGCAGGGTAGGTGCTACAAAAATATCTATTAATAAATGAATTACTTAAGGTTCTTTTATTTGTAAGCAACAGAATTCAATTCTGTTATTTTAGAGACAGTAGGTGTTTGAGGCAGGAGGAGGCATTGCACAGCCTTGCTGTAGGAAGGAGGGGTCCAGGGGCCCTCCGGGAGTTGCAAGAGCAGTAGCCACAGGTTGTTGCTTCTTGGCTGCCATTAATGAATGACTTAGCTACAATGACTCCCTTGCTCTGGGTCTCTTCATTTCAAATCATTGACAAGAAAAACTGATTGGATATATTGGCTCAGGTACTTGTGCTAGGACCAATCAGCTTTGGCCAGTATGACTCAGTAGCCTGGTCAGGCAGGACTGCTAGGGATCCACCCCGTCACTAGAAAAGGGAATCACACCAGCTGCTACCCCTAGAGGGAGCTATTCCAATACATTATTGTCAAAATCAAGAACATAATTAAGGGATTATTTTCCATTTGTGATTCCCCATGCCACCAGTACACGCCACTAGACAGCTAACAGAGTTAACTGAATAGGGAGAACTTGGAGGATGAACTCTGAAGAGCCCTGAATATAAGGGGTGGGGAGGAAAATGGGTTGAGTTTAGAAGGGCCCGGCTCCCGATTCCACACCCTCTCCCAGCACCCAGCCCCAGCTCCAGCAGGCACTGGTGGACTAAGAGTCAGGGTGCAAGTCTCTCAAAAAGCCAATCTCCCTCCCCACGGTGGGTCATGGGCCCCAAAGGGGAGTCTCCTGTTGGGAGGCCCCGCCGAAAGACGATCCGGTCATGCAGGCGGTTGGTTTGGCCCTGCCAGAACTCCATCACCTGTGGGTACAGGATGTAGCCACCCCTACAAAAAGAAGCAGAGGTTTCAGTGCTCTGTGCATTTTTCCAGCTGTCACCCCCACCCCCACTGTCACCCCAGAGCACCCTGAAGGAAGTTGCTGGGATGTATCTAATGAGGGCCCCCAGGAAGTAATAGATCATAATTCCATAAACAGGGTGACTTCAAGTAAACATCAGGGTCCTGGTGTCCCTTTCTAGAGGACTACCAGGTATCACTCACCAGTACTTTGGCTTCGGCACCTCTTGTTCCTGGTAGAGCTGCTCCAGTTCTTCATTTTTCTTTCTCAGATACTGTCCAGGGGAAGGAGATGGAGGAAGGGCTAGACCTGGTCAATAATTCATTTAATAACCAATTACTGAGCATGTGCTCTGTGCCAGGTGCTGGGGACACAGGTGAGAAAGACAGGTTAACCTCTGTCCTCCAAGAGCACAGTCCAACTAGAAGGTCAGACAGACACGAGAGGCCCATATCCCTGTTCTCTATCCCATTCTCCCAGGGAGACCATTCTTGTAACTTTGTTGGAGTGAGAGGGCCCTGACATGCCCTGGAGACAGCCTCTGGGGATGAGCCCAGGCCCTTATCACCCAGAGGACTCAAAAGGAGCCCCACTCACCTCCCGGTTGGGGATCACAGAACTCTGGTGACTGACCACAGCCCCAATCTGGCTGCTCTTGGGGCGGGAGTGGAAGTAACACGTGGCCTCCTCCTCCGGCAGCTTCTTCACTGGGCCCTCCACACGGACCTGCTCAGAGATGGCCCTGGCTACATGGCATTCAATATCACTTACCCTCTGTACGAGTACAGGCCCCATTACTCTCCATCTTCTTATCCACTGCCCCACCACTGGGTGCTACTATACCAGCTAATTGAGAGCTATTTGAGAGCAGGATGTTTGCCCAACCTGGGGACCTCCACTGGGCTCATCTACAAACTCAGGCCCCTCCCAATCCAGCCCACTCCAAGCTGTTCTGGGAATGCTCACTCACCTGACGGTTTAGGGGCTCCCAGTAGAAGACAAGAGAAGCAAAGGGATTAGAGTCCTGGAAATGAAAGAGAATCCGAAGATAGCCATCAGGACAGCAGGGAGGATGCCTGGGTAAGGCAAGAAGTTTGCAGTGTGCAGGCCCACAGGAAATGCATTCAGTATAATATCTCATTTAAATCCTCAAAAGTAGGCAGGTCTGCTTTTACAGGTGTGAAGACAGGCACTGAGAGGTTTAGTAACATGCCCAAGTTCACACAGCAAGTGGCAGAGCTGTATTGGAAACCTAAGTCATTTGGACTCTGAAGTGAGTGAGGCTTGCCATTTCTCGAACCTATGGATTTGCAAGTCCCCAGAAATGCATGTTTGGCCAGCCTGGACTCAGGGTTACTCATTTGGAGATATGAAATGAATGCATATGAAGTGCCAGCTCTGTGCTTGATACAGGGAGAGGTCCCAGGGGTATAACAGAGATACAATAGATGCAGCCTCTGCCCTCACAAAGCTTACCATTTAGCAGAGGACACAAACATTAATTACATAATCACGTAAATAAATGCAGTTAGAAATTTTAAAAATGGCAGACAAGAAAGTTGCACGTTATAATGGCAGCAAAGAGCACAAATGGCTGATTCAGTGTAGGAGTTGAGGAAGGCATTCCTGAGGAGTAACACTGGGGCTGAGACCAAAGGACAGGAGATACTCAGGTAAATAAGTGGCAGATGGGCGTAGCTTGAGAGAGTAGTCATTCACAGCAAAGAGAATGGCAAGTGCAAGGGACCACAGGCAGGGCAGAGCCTGAGCACGGATGGAAAATGGGTGTGGGTGGGGGTGGCATGCAAAGGTGACTGAGGAAGCCAGGGTTGGACTCTGCAGCCCTGGGAAAAATTTACTGTGAACCCTCACCAGCTCTTTTCCCTTTCGACTGTCAAAGTTAGTGAAGAAGCGGAAGCCATCCTTGCCAAAGCCCTTCAGCAGCACCATGCGGGCAGAGGGCTTCCCATCTCTGCAACAAAGATCAGAGTGCCGTAGTCAGAGCCCATTTCAATGTCTTCACTGATGCCCCTCCCCACAGGATGAGCACTGCTACAGCTCTGTCCCATTATTATGCACTGGCACTTAAGCCATCCATTCCCACTTGCCTCTGGGGATTTGTCCCAGAGGTACAACATGACTCTGATGCCTGGGGCCCTGTTCGGGACTGAATTGTGTCCTCCTAAAATTCCAAGTTGAAGCTCTAACCTCCAATGTATTTGGAGACAGAGCCTTTAGGGAAGTAAGTAAGGTTAAATAAGGCCATAAGGATGGGACTCTAATCCAAAAGGACTGGTGTCCTTATAAGAAGAGGAAAAGAGACATCAATGAGCTCTCGCTCACTCTCTCCGTGCACAAACAAAAGAAAACCTACATGAGGACCCAGCAAAAACGCAGCCATCTGCAAGCCATGAAGAGAGGCCTCATAATCAACTCTAACAGCACCCTGATCTTGGACTTGTAGCTTCAGAACTGTGATAAAATTTGATTGTTTAAGCCACACAGTCAGTGGTATTTTGTTATGGCAGCCCTAACAAAGTAACAAGGCTCTAAGGGCAGCAACGAACAATAATGCAAACAACCAGTGCTTAGGGTCATAGAACATGTAGTTATATCAGAGCTTCTGCTAGGGCTCTTGGGGATGAATACACAAGAGCACAGCACAAGAGCCTGCCTTCAAGGGCTTACATTTTAGTGAGGGTGGACAAGAAGAATCAGGTAGGAGGCTAATACAAGAGATGTCTCAAGGGTATATGATTGATTATAAAATGAATGATGCAGACAAGTACCACGCTAAGTTTCAAGAGAGGGAGAGAGCTTAGTGGAGAGGTCCCAGGAGATATAGCTCTTCAGGAGCAGCATGAAACAGGGGAGATGGGGAAGTAAGAAAGAAAGGATGTGTTTGGGGGGGGGTGCATCATAGACAGAGATGAATGAGACACTGAATTTTATCACTGAAATGGAATTGAATGAAGTCGATCTTTGGTTTATAAGTAAGGACACTGAGGCCCAGAGAAGACAAATAACTTGCCTGAGTCCATACAGCATGTTAAGAACAGAGCTAGAACCATAAAGTTATTCATCAAGCTGAGAGCTACTTAAGTTTCCTTCTTCATCTGTACCCACCCACAGAAGGGCCCACAGCTATGCCCACCTGGTGCAGGTAGCCAGACACATGGCGTTGGCTTCTCCTATGTCAGGACACTGAACAGCCTCTTCGAACCAGGCAGCAAATTGCTTCATGGGATCCAGGGAGGTCAGCTGAGCCTCCTCAAACGCCTGGGAAAGTAGAGTTTTATTTTATTTTATAAACACATAGAGTGCTGATGGTGTACTGTTCTAGGCATTTTTCGAATACTCATTTAGTCCTCATAACAACAACCTTGGAACAAAAAATAGTACTCAAGAAAAAAGTTCTGTTAGCCCCATATTACAAGTGAGGACACAGGCATAAAATGGTGACATAATTTCAAGGGTCCTAGAGCTAGTGATGAATGAATCAGGGTTTCATGACATGGATGTCAAACTTATCACTTGGGAGACTTAAATCTAACTTTGTGAATTCTCATTCAGTAGGTCTAAGGTTTAATGAAAAACCATGTTTAACAATAATTTCCGGAAATGCTGACATGTAGCCCCAATGCCAAAACAGTTCTCTTGAGTCCTCTCCTGAGGAGGGAAAAGAAAAAGAACTTCTCCAAGTGGTAAGTAAGAGAAGGGACTGAGGGCAGTAAGGAACTAGGAGCATTCTCCCCCTTCACCGTGAGTTAGTCCCCCTCCCCCATGTTTTACTTATTTATCAAACATTTATACACTGATTATCATTATTCTAAGCCTTTTAAAAATATTTTAGTCCAACACAACCCTGTGAGGTAGGTACTATCACTTCACAGGTAAAAAACTGAGTCTCAGAGAGGTTAAGTAAACTGCCTAAGGTGATGCATCTCGTGAAAGGCAAGATTCCAGCTCAGGCAGGCTCCAGAGTCCATGCCCTCACCCACTACCACAGGTTTCATCTCGGTTTCCCCAGAACCTCTCCCCAGCTAGCTGTCTTTGAACACTCTTTTTTTTCTCGCGGGGATGGCTCCCAAGACCCCTCGCCTGCTCTCCCTCCCCTCCGCGGATGACTCGGGGCCGCCTGTTTCCCTGCCGCTGCGGGTGAACCCTGCCGGGCGACGGCACCTCTCGGTCCCCGCGGTAACTCTTGCGCATCGGTCCCAGGTCCATGACTGCACCGCGGCCGCACAGGTAACGAAGGCAGAGGGGCCACTCGGCCGGTCGCCCAAACGTCACGGTGACACCCCGCAGACCGCACGTCATCGGACCGCCAGCCACGTGACCCGGCGTCGGGCGACACTGGGTTCCGTTGGATTCGGAACCAGTTTCTCAGCCTGGGATTCTACCCGGGGGAAGGAATAATTTGTATGTCGCCAAGCTCAGCTACTCTAAATTCTTGGAGCCAATGGGAGCGCAGGATCGGAGGAGGGAGACAGACACTGAGAGGCCATTGGTCGAAGTTTTCCAGAGGGAGGCCAATTAGAGAGAGAATAGAGGAACACGGCGGCCAATGAACGGCGCCTCCGGGGGCGGGAGCAGGGAGACAAGGAAATGCTGTCACCGCCGTTAACACGCACGTGGAGGTTTGTTAAAGATATAGGGACCGCTGCGTCCCAGGCCAGGTGGGAGAATGAGCAGCTGGGGGCGTGATGGGAGTGGTCAGTATTAAGTGTCTGGTCCCTAGTAGGTGCCTGAAGGTGAGCCTAGTGCAGGTGATATCCCCTGGGGGAAGGCTAGTGGACAAATGAAAAATGGAATTGGGGCCAGACCCTGAAGCAAGGTGATGGGGAGACACAGAGAAAGGGGCCATCTGGTTAGAGGAAGAAATTGGGGCTTGAGAGTGGGAGAGGCTGAAGTGACTTGTGATCACTCCAGAAAGGTGCTGTGTAGTGGGGGGCGGGGGGGGGCGGTGCTCTGGTGTTTGGGGAGGTAGTGGGGTTAGGAAGAGACTGAAGGGTGAGAAGGAAATAGCTGAATGGGAAAGTGGAAGAGGGAAATTTGGGATCAAGCCATCCTAGGCCAGAGCCATCTTCCTCTTCCAGCTCTGAACCCCCTTTTTCCAGCCTTGTTTCTTTAACCCTGGGGTCAGAGCATGCTGCCCATGGCTTCCCCTTTCATGATGCAACAGAGTTCACACTAGCCAGTGTTCAGATAGATGGTTCAGAGGTTGCCACTGCTTCACCTCTCTTGGGCCTCCCCTATCTTTGCTGAGTTTCCCCTTTTTCACATTTTGTCCTTCCTAGGTAGTTGAAGTCTGGTTCCTAGTTTGATGCCAGCTATAGCTGAGGGCACAGGAGACCAGGTGGCTATGCAAAGCCACTTCCAGGCTGTGGACACAGGGCTGAGAAATTGGAAACCTGCCAGTGCCCATTTCAGCTTTGACCTGGCTGGGGCAACCTTGGTTCAAGGCCTCTCTGCAGTCCTGGTTTCCACCATCATCAGGAAGGGGAGCTGCAAGAGCCATCTAGGCAGGCACCCCAGGACTGTGCCAGGTAAGGGAACTTCCTGCCTTGCCCAGGTGTCTGCATTACACCTAAGCTTCAAAAAGCCCAGATTAGATACCTATCATCCTTTATCATGTGCATGTAGCTTGAGTCAAATAGAATCTGGAAGACAAATTTGCTGCAAAGAAATAATACATGTCTCTAAAGGCTTAATGATATTGATCTATGGATTCTTCATTGGTTGGAGTTTTTTGCTGCATTGTTTTCCTCCATCAATATGATTGAGAGAAGGTTGACTGGACTTTCTTGTTGAGGTTATCATTCCACATATGAACTTTGCTGTCTTTCCTTTCTCTCAACCACCTGCAGTCGAACCTATGTAATAATTTAGTGCTCTTCATATCAGATGGTTTTGTTCATGGGTCCACACTATTAGACTCCTGGGCTAGGCTACCTTGGATCTGGGATTCTAGGGCACCAAGACTAGGATCATTTGAGTGGTTTGCTTCAAAGACAAGAGCTCAGTACATTTGATCTTTAAACAACGTGGGGGTTAGTGCCACTGACCTCCCCCTGCATTGCACATTTGAAAATCCATGTATAACTTTTGACTCCTCAAAAACTTAACTACCAATAGCCTACTATTGACTGGAACCTTACCAATAACATAAAGTCAATTAACACCTATTTTCTATGTTACATGTATTGTATACTGTATTCTTACATTAAAATAAGCTAGAAAAAAAGAAAATGTTATTATAATCATAAGAGGAAATACGTTAATAGTATTTATTGAAAAAAAATTCATGCATAAGTGGACCCATGCAGTTCAAAGCCATGTTATTAAACTATATTTATTCATTCCGTAGACATTTGTTAAAGACTTCTTTTGGACCAGGTACTGAGTTAGATCTGAGTACACTAAGATGAAGATGACACGATTCCTGCTTGGAGGGGTTTGTAGTTTTTAGGGGAAAGCAGTTCTCTAATCTGTAGACTTAGAAGTACAGGTACTTCTGTGAGGAAAATAAGAGCAAAAAAGAGGAAATGGTCTCCAGGAGTCCAACAGTCAGGAAGGCTTCATAAAGGGAGCAGACATTGGATTTGTTTTAATGAGTAGTTGTTTGCCAGATGGACAGTGGAATGAGCTTGCCAGGAAGAGGAAACAACATGAGTAAAGGCTGGGTGCATTGGGAAAAGTTGGAGCAGTGTAATCCTGCTGGAGTGGGTGGTGAGAACACAGGCCAGGCTTGTAAGCAGGGGCTGCGCATGCCTGCTGAAGATCGGGCGGGTGGCATGGGTCAGGCTTTTAGACAACGATTCTTTTTCATCCTGTGCTGTTGTCAAACCATAGTGTCTAATTCCTGTTTTTTTTAAAGACCAGGTAGGGAGAAAAAGTACTAGATTCCAACAGCTTCTCCCATCCTTGGTGATCAGCGAGGAAGTGTGCAACTGGTTGCCTTTTTATATATTCTTCTTTGTCTTGCATATAATAAATAGGCTGTGTTGTGTTTTTCTGCTTACTGGGATTTGGTGTCTGTATCATAAAGCAGCCCCACTGTTCAAAAAGGATGGGGGTGGGGGGCAGTACACACCCACTGGCTGTGCCTCTACCACTACAACCCCAGCAAGGATTTTGCCTGCATGGAAGAAATGAATTTTTTATTGTTACTGCTTTTTATTAAATACCTTGCCACCCTCCCACAAATTTGTAAATTTATTAATCTTTTCTTGAGAGTCTTAAATGAATAGAAAATATATCGCAATATTTCATAGTACAGAGGTGTACTGGTTTCTTTATATGAAACAAAAAGGCTGCATTTGGGTTTGGGGACTACGCTTTGCCTGTTTTCTTCTGCTTTTGCATTTATGTTCTGAAATCATCTTTTAGTCTAATTGTTTGATTGAATTATATATTTTGATTATAGCTTAGAGATTGTGTTTTTGGCCCTGGCTCTGGTGACCAAGTGGATGATAGGTGAGGGAGGGCAAGACACTGCAGTGTTGTCTAAACAGAAGCAAGAGCCTGGTACCTGAGTATGGAGTGGGGGCGGGGTAGAGAGGAGAGAATCAACTCACCAGGATGACTTTAGGTGACATGGGTGGTGCTGTTTATTGAAGTGGGGCATGTTGGAGGAGGAGGTTTGGGGGAGAGACGAAGTCAATATCAGAACTGTTGAGTGTGAGGGTTTATGGGACATCCACATTTTGTTGGATTGGATAATCAAGTCTGGAGCTTAGGGGAAAGATCTGAGCTAATGAGACTGGTTTAGATGTCATGAGCCACCAAGTTGGCACGGGAAGCCACAGGAGAGGATGAGACTGTCTGAGAAGGGAAGAGGAACTGGAAGGTTGAGGAGAACAGTAGGGGAGGGGAGAGGCCTAGGAAGATGGAAATAATGCTGGTGAAACAGTGCTAAGCTTCCCAGGAGGCCGATGGCAGGCTGGAGGGGGTATGCTGAGGGCCCTAAGCTCAGGAATTCTTGGACCCAGCCTTGGGCTGAACTCAGGATACACAGAAGGGTGGGTACTTGGTGCTCTGCCAGTACATGCCCTGAGTATGGTCCTTAAAGATGTGCAGTGGAACACAGAGGAGGTTGACCGTTACCCAAGTGTCCTGCCTATGGTTATGTGGTTACCCCTCACCAATCCTTGCACGTGCTAACAGGTCACTTCCCAGATACATCTAGTAGTTTTCATACATGTTCTCTATTAGAAGCTCCTTCATGAGATGGACCACATCACTTACTTTCTCTGGACCCGTCTCAAAATGCCAGCCAGGAAATACTAATATGTCATGTTTATGCACAAACTGTTTTGTTAAGCCTCTTTCTGTACTTGTGTGCTAGGCACGATTGAGTGGGGCTTAGGGGACTTTTTGCACCTGGTAGGAGCCAGGCTGAGTGTCCTTGTTGGCTGGAGGGATAAGCTTTTCCAGGCTGAATGAGGTCCTAGGGCACCATCTCAGTCCTGGCACTGGCTGCCTTGGTAATTAGTGTGTGGGCCACAGGCAGAGGGAGGAGGCCAGATGGCATGCTCCCAGGAGGGCCCAAAGGATATGACATGGTAGCTTCTTAGTTTCATTGAGAAATCCTGGTTGGTCTTTGCCTTTGGCCTGACCTGTGGTCATTTCTCATTTCTCCTTGCCTGGGATCCCACTGAACAGGCGTTAGACTCTCCTTTCCAGCCCTGATTCTCTGCCATTTCTCACCATGGTTTGCTTTCTTTTCACCCACATCCCTGTTCTTTATTTCATCTCCCCAGGCTCACTTCCTGCATCTTCTACTCCCTGGGGACCCTTTCACCAGGAAACCCAGCTACCATCTGTCCTGAGATTACTGTAGTTCCTTTAGTGGCTTCATCCCAGCCCCCAAAGATGTTGGTCAGGTCATAAGAGGTGTCTGACCTGAGATAGTGTCTCCCCCTGAGTTAGGTTCCCTGGACTCTACCTCAGGCACATACATCAGCCAGGAGCCCCTGATGGGTCCAGGGACATGAGATGCTTTAGGTGGCTCCCTTCATCATACTCAAGTGTGGGGCCTCAAAGGGTGATTATAAAACTGGACTGAGCAGTTTGAAGGAATCCAAGTTCTGTTTGCTGGTTTGATTTTTTTTTTTAAAGGGTACTTTGCCTGGAATTTGCCTTCGGAATGGAGGGAACCTTCTCCAGCCCACCTTTTCTTTCCAGCTTGTACTCCTAGGATCTGAGATCAAAGAACTACTGTGTTGAGCATCACTGAGCAGTCAGGAGGGGGCAGAGAGGAGTGGCTGTGGTACAGATGACACTGAAGAGGGAAGGGGGCAAAGGAAGGAACATGGATGGCATGACCCCCATTCTCAAGCTGCTGGGGATGGCCTGCCCCCAGATTTTCAACCAGGCATCCTGGGAAGACTTCTGGCCTGGGGTGAGCTTGAGCTGCATTGAACTAACAGTCTGTACCCTGTGCAACCTGAAAATAAATAAGGGATGAGTTACAGCAGATGAGGGCTAATTTGCCACCAGGTCTCTTCATCCTGTCCTCATGTCATCACCTGGGCTAGGCAGAATACATTCTCTTGCTCCCTTTCTAACTCAGGCATCCATTGGAGGCAGAGATGGCCAGTGCCTCCCATGTGATCCCAAGTGCCAGCATGCAGTTGTGCCCACTAGGGGCTGGCACCCTCATTTCCAAAGGATACGGAGGAGTTAGGTCAGTTTCTGCACTTGAATTGTAAAGCAGGTGACTTGGAATCAGCTCTCAGGAAAGCACTATTCTTTGGGCCTGCGAGCAAAGCCAATGGGAAAGACGTGGCAGAAATAGGTCAATCTGTTAATATTCCTTCTCTCTACCAATCTTGATTCAGAACACAGAATGGCCATTTTCCAGTTCACAATCCACATGTGAGGAAGAGAAAAATACATCTCTGTCTTTTTCCTGCCAGTACAGTGATAAGATGCAGGGCTCGTTAAGAGGTTTCTATACCAGGGTAGATTCAGCTGTTGGTCTGGTATCGCCCAAAGGACTTAAGTAAGGGTAGGATGGGTCTCCCTATCCGTTAAGAAGTGATCAGGGACGGAGAAATTATGATCCATCTAAGATCCATCCTTTTATTTCTCCAGCTGATGTGAGAAAGGACTGGCTCTAAGGGAAAGCTGTTTGCTTGCAAATGCAGGCCGCTAGTGACAAAAGAAAGTAAGGGAATCGATAGCTCAAAAGGAGCCTTGCCACTCCTGCACAGAACAGCAACCCTGGCTGTGTCCTTTGAGGATGAGTAAAAGGCACTGTCATTATGAGAGCCCGTACTGTTCTCTGCTTGAGAACCAACCGACTCTCCCTTCAGCCCAGAAGCTCTCAGGCCCCACCAGACGAGCTAGTTCTAATCTCAGTCTGCATAACATCACAACCTTGACCTTTCTAATAGCTCTGCACTGCTGCCCCGCCAAAAAAAATCCCCACCTAAATTTCAGATCTGCAGCACTTGCTCAAACCAAAATCAGCTCACTGTCCTCCCTGGTGCTGGGGTGAGGGGATAAAAGACTGTGGCCAGAGTTCTCTCTTAGAGGTGGGCTCCTAGCCTGGCCTTCCACCCTAGGAAAGAATCTTGGCCTTGGAATTGTTTTCTCCAGAACTCTTTAGCTTTCTGGAAGTGACTATGCCACGCCCCTTTGGCTCTTTTTCTCAAGCTTCTTAACTAGCAGGCTCTGAGGCCAAAACCTTCCTTTGTCCAGGGGTTAGAGATGAGTCGAGGAAGTAGCTTGCTGGTAAGGAAGACATTGCTGTGACTCGAATCTGTGTCGAGTGTGTGCGTGTTTTGATCCAGGCAAAACTGGCTTATAGAAGAGAACAAAGAACACCTACCCTGTGCCCCCTGGAAGTCCCACTCAGGTGCTCTGGGGGCTTGTGCCAATGCTACAAGGTCTTCTGTGTGGCCACAGCCTTTTTCAGGTCACTCTGAGAGACCAGGGTTCCCACCTCTGAGCCCGCTCTTCCAGCTCTCTGAGGTGGAAGACAAAGGAAATTGCACTGCCAAGTTGCAGATTTTGCCTCAGGCAACTAAATTTATTAGCAAGAAAAAATTTTTGTCAGCCAGTGCTGAACAACAAAGTACATTGTTAATAAAGGATAACAAATCTGTCACTTAATTCATAAAACATACCTCAAGCAGTTACAACTAAAAATAAAGTTGGATTTTGTTTAATTTAAAAGCCTCAAAAATAACAAGCAATATGTTTTTAAACATGTAGTAGACACAATTGTCTATTATACAATATACACTGTACATAAGTAGAGCTTGGGCCAGTAGGGGTGGGCGTGATGAGGGGAGAAGGGAGAGGTTCAGGATGTGAAATTTTTATCTGAATCCAGATTTGAGCTGAAATGCTGTGTCATTTAGAAAAGAGAATTACTAGAGTGAGAAAAAAATTCATATGCTCATCATTGCCCCCCAAAACCCTAAAGTGAAAGCAGGCATGGGGGAGGTGAGTAACAAGGACAGGAAGAAGGGAGCAATTAAATAAAACTTTAAAGCACACACAATACACAGTGTTCATCATCTGAAATAGAGTATAAGGCAACGTTTTCCATAGAAAAAGGGGGATCCGAGAGTTCATGGGTAGCTTTACTTTTTAAATAGAAAGTTGGAATGTGCTGGAGAAGAGTTGTGGCAGGACTGGGGCATGTGGAGCAGAGGTGGCCTCTTGAACCCCTCTGGAGGTGGATGCCAGTGGTGCCCTTGGTGCAGGGCCTGGGGCGTCCAAGGTGGCCAGGGGGCCAAAGAGGTGCAGGAGAGAGGGGCATGGCACGATGATGTGGCTCCGGCAGTGTTGGGGGGTGGAGGGGGCTCACTTTGCTCCTCGACGGAGTGAAATTCATGTTTTTCCTTTGGAAATAAGGGTTCCCACTCGTCCTGATTTAGAACGTCTCATTGGGCATGGCCAGTGTCCATGGTCTGGTGAGAGGAGGGCCAGGGCAGAGCCAATGGGCTTCAGAAGGAGGCGAGTATGGGGCAGCAGGACCCCTTCCTGTGGGGACAGTCGCAGAGCAGGAGGGAGGGGCTGTGAGGATGGGCCCAGGGCAGCCATGGGCCTCTTTTCCACCAGGGGCCCAGGCAGGACATAGACGGGGGACTGCTTCTTCAGGGCTTCCTGCCTCGGTTGGCCTTACAAGTTCTTCGTGACCAAGTGGGTCTTATAGTGCTTGGTGAGGTGGTCACTCCTCATGAAGCGCTTCTGACACTGGGCACACTCAAAGCGTTTGTCACCTGGCAAGAGGAGATGCTGTCACTCATAGAGCCCATGTAGAGACACTGTCCCAGCCCCAAAAAAGGAGGAGCGCACGTGAGGCATGTGGGGATCCCTGTAAAGCTGATGTCGCCTTGTTGTCATACTCTGTCTACCTCATGCTTACACATTTGCTCCCTACAATCTACTGATCTAAACCCTTTGGTCAGTTCCTATTTCTCTTCACCACCCACTTGACATCAGTCTCAAGTCTATTTTGTTCCCGTTCTTATCCCTTGCCTAAAATGCTGTACTTGTACCCCTGCGCCCAGGACTCTTCCCATGTAAGCTGTTGCCTGCTTTCTTCTAATCTTTGCCCCTTTGACTCCTCACTGGCTCAGCATCTTCCTCCTGGCAGGAAAACCCCATTCTATGCTGACTTGCCAGCCCTCAGCATGCACTTAGTCCAAACCACACTGACCCAGGCTATGTCAGCTGCTGTTCTGAGTGTTTACTATTCAGGCTCTGAAGGTTGGACAGGACCCGAACCACCACACTGATCAGGAGCCAGAGTTTTGGGTCACGTGTCTCTATCTCCAGTCACAGGATAGGAGTCAGCTCACTGAAAGCTGTCCTCAAATATGTGGACCACTGGAGATACCCGAGACAATTTTAGGTGGCAGATGGATGAACATTTTTCATTTTTATAGTTCTGTATTTATTTGCCATTGCATTAAAACATATAACTGTAATATCAAACTTGTGATGTCAGAAAGATAGTGACTGGACAGAAATAAGTAAAAATAGTGAAATGATTTCAGGAAAATCATTTAGTAAATAATAACAGGAAAGGCAGCATAGAGTAGGGATTAGGAGTGTGGATTTGGAGCCAAGTCTGTACCTGGCTCCACCAGACACTAACTGCATAACCTGACCACCTTTCCATGTCTCAGTAAAATGAGTATAATCCAAGTACCCTCCCCTACAGTCATTATGAGGATTAAATTAGTAATCTATAAAGGGTGCAGTCCAGTGCCTAGCACGCTATATATCAGTGCTTATTAAATAAATAACTATGCAGCTATGGCAAATATCATCAAGGCTGCATAATAAAAACATCACTTTGGGAAACACTGTGCTAGAATGGCTTGAAAGAATTTCCTGGGTATCTTGGACCCCTAGAAGACAGTCTATAGCTCTTGCTCAGTGTCGCAGTTTCTTGGCAGGACCAGTAATCTCGATGTCACTGAGGGCAATGGCATGGGGTGGGGGGAAAGGCCAGGACCATGTGAGTGTAAATGCCAGGGGAGGAGTGGGGGTAAGGAGCCCTTTGTGGGTGGGAGTATGCCACTGGGAAGGGGAAGCAGACCTGTGTGGGTGCGGGCGTGCCGCTGGAGTTCATCACTCCGCGTGAACCTCTTTCCACAGAAGAACCAGTTGCAGACAAAAGGCCGCTCGCCAGTGTGCAGGCGCACGTGGGCCCGCAGCAAGGACGTCTTCCGGAAAGTCTTGCCACAGTCAGGGATATGGCACACGTGCTTCTTCTTGCCCTGCTCTCCAGACCTGAGAATGGAAGGTGGGGTAGAGGGAAAAGGAAGAGGAGGGAGGGAGAAGGTAGAAGACAGGGGCAGAACAGGATGGAGAGAAGAAGTGGGGTCAGGTTAAAGAATACAGGAGAGTGAGGCGGGCAGGTGTCCCTTTCTTGGTCTGTGTCCCAGGGAGGGGGTTGGGAAACAGGGCACCCACCAGGCTGGCAGTCTGGCTCCTCTCCTCGCATTACCTCTTGTCCCCATCCTTGCAGTTGGGACATGTGCAGGCCATGCGGCGCCGCTTCTCCCCGGGCTGGGCCTCTCCAGCCAAGGCCTGCTCCATCTGCAACTGAATCTGGGTGGGGCTCAGCCCACTGATGGTCAGGTTGTTCCCAGAAACATTCTGCACCGTCAGCTGCTGTTGCCCTGTTGGGAGGAGGAGGTCAAGGTTCGGGGTGAGGAAGCCTGAAGGGGCAGAGGAGGAAGCCTGACTCCCTTCTTCCCTTCTGCACATGATGTTAATCATAGCAGCTAATATTTTCGGAAGCCTGTTGTATGCCAGATGCCACTTTAGAGACCTTAAAATTAACTCATTTAACCTTCATAATCCTGTGAAATAGTATTATTATCCCTCTTTCTCACTGAAGAAACTGATGACCAGTAACATATCAAGCTCACACAGCTAATAAGTGGGAGAACCCAGACCTGAAGCTAGGCGGCTGACTTCAGTCAATGCCCTGAACCATTGCGCCACACGGGCTGCATCCGCTTTCAGACACTGCCCACATATTTCACTTCTGGGGGCCTTGTCTTGGGTCACTCTAGAGTGTTTGCTCTGGATGCTCCTCCAGCCTTAGGCCGTTGTTAAATACCAAATCTGCTCCTGAGAAAGTCTCCAGAGATTTTTGTTAATAAGAGTAGGGAAACAGTTCTATAGGCTTTGAAGGAAATCAATTACTCTATAAGACTCGCATAAAACGATTCAAAGCAGGGGAGTGTCTCTGACCTATTGCTGGTATTAAAATACCACTAGCCTAAAAAGGGCCCTTCACCCAGCATTTTTGCTAGATAGCTATGATGCTCCTTTGATGATATGCAAGGCTATTTTCACACTATAAATATTACCAAATATTCCCACTCAGCCAAAGTGCAGCACAAGCCATTCCTTCCAACCTTAACTCAAGCCTTTCCTCCTCCTAGAAGCCTTTGTTTCTTTACCCAGAACCTCTCAACATCTGTCTTTGGTCTGGACCAAACTACGTTGTGTTTGTGTGTTAGTTGGAGTTTTCCTGAGCACATCTTATTTTCTAACCATATTCAAGGTCTTCAGCTGTCAGGTAGGGCCAACATTCATCTTAAACTATTTCACAGGGTTACTGTAAGGACCAAGAAGATATGTTTTTTAAGAATAGATGAGGCAAGTGTCCGGCAGTTTCCTCATTGCTGTTACAGAGCTGGGGGCAGGCCCACAGTTGCCATGTGCGGGGCTACAGGCACATTTCCCACACCCTGGCGTAGGGACCTTCTCTCACCGCCAGTGTTGGTGATGGTGACGGGCACACCCTGGACCTGGACACCATTGATATTGATGGTCTGCATGGCCTGGGCTGCTGCCGCCAGCTGGGCTGCGTTCAGACTGATGATGCTCCCAGCGGGAGCAATCTTTGGCAGGGGACGCTCTTTCCGGAGAATTGTGGCTGAATGCTTTTTGCTGGTTCCACTGCTCGGATGGGGAACACGGGACGCAGGGCTGCTACAAGTGGTGGCAGATGTGGCTGCAGCTGTTGCTGCGGGGCTGTCCTGGACAAGGACCGTCTGGACCTCACCGGAAGGCGTACGGATGTAGACCTGGGAGGGGCCAGAAAGAAAAAGTCAGTGGCCAAATATAGGACAATTTGAACATCAAAATAATAATACAAATGGATTATACCCTATCAAATAAAATAGGAATCTGTAATTCCATACTGACATAAACAAATGGAGAATAGAATGACAGAATTTAAAAAACTGCTATCACATCCTTCAGTAAAAGGGCTTCTAGGAGAAATAGTTGATCCCAGGGCCGGGAAAATATAAGGAATGAAATACTACATGCTATAACATGGATGAACTTCGTAAACATCATATTAAGTGAAAAAAGCCAGTCTTACGCGATCACCTATTATATGATTCCGTTTGCATGAAATGCCCAGAATATGTAATTCTATAGAAATGGAAAATGGGGACTGACCATTAAAGGATACAGGGTTTCTTTTGGGGGTGATGAAAATGTTCTAAAATTAGATAGTGGTAATGGGTGCGCAACTCTGAATATAGTAAAAGCTCTTGAGTTGTATATACATTTTAAAAGTGAATTTTCTGGTATGTGAATATCTCAATAAAGCTGATTAAAAAAAGAGGATGAGAGCATGTCACAGCGATACAGGAGCCAACTCGCAAGAACTACTAATGGCCAATGTGAGCAACAAAATAACATAGTCAATTATAACCCAAAGTATAAAATAAATATACATGAATCCACACTGATATAAATGATTGAATAAAGAAATAAATGAAGTAGAGACAAATCTTTCTTATAGAAGAATTCCAGATAATATGCAGTTACTTTCCCTTCCAACATGTAGAACTTAATTCTCACCTCCACTACCACCCAGGAAGATGGGAGACTTATTGACTTGCATCCAAATAATAGAGAAAGGGAAAAGTAGCAACCTATAATGAGGAAACCTGGCAAGCAGCAACTTAAACAGGTGATAAAGCTTAACATCAGGAAAGTCATGAAGCCATCACGTACCCCTCATATAATGTGATAAGAGGGGTATTCTACTTCTGTGGTATTCTTTCCAAAAACCCATAACCCTAGACTGGAGGATATTCTATAGCAGCAGTCCCCAACCTTTATGGCATCAGGAACCGGTGCTCCTATGAGAATCTAACACCTGATGACCTGAGGTGGTGCTGAGGTGGTGATAGTAGCGCTGGGGAGTGAAGCTTCGCTAGCTCGTCTGCCACTCACCTGCTGTACGACCTAATTACTAACAGGCCATGGACTGGTACTGGTCCATGGCCTGGGGGTTGGGGACCGTGTTCTACAGGATACCTGACCAATGTGCCTCAAGACTGTCAAGATCATGAAAAAGACTGAAGAACTATCAGACAAGAGGGGCCTGGGGCAATATGCCCACTAAGTGCAAAGTGGCATCTGGACTGGATCCTGGAACAAAAAAAGGACATTAATGGAAAAACTGGTAACATCCAAATCAAGTCTGGAGTTTAGTTAACAGTAAGGTACCAATGTCAGTTTCTTAGTTTTGACAAATGTACCTTTGGTAATATAAGATGTTTAACAATGGGAGAAGCCAGGTGTGAGACATACTATACTACCTTTGCAACCTTTCTGTAAATACAAACTTATTCTAATATAAAAATTAATTTTTAAAATCTCCATCATAGTAAAAAATACTAAAAGTCTGATGAGGAATAGGATATTTACATAGTCTCAAAGTGACATTCCTGCTCAAAAATGCAAAACCTGCATTTAGTCATGAAGAAATACTACACAAACCTACACTGAGGAATATTCTACAAAATAAATGGCCTGTAGCCATCAAAAAAGTAAAGACTGGGCCACTGTTCCGTATCAAGAGACTAAGTGGACTTCACAACTAAATGCAATGTGTGATACTGGATGAAAACCTTTTGCCACAAAGGAATTATTGGGCCAAGTGGTGAACCTCTGAACTAGACATTAGTGTGTTTCACTGCTAATTTCCTAGGTTTGATGGCTGTATTATGTATAATGTCCTTGTATGTATGAATTATACACTTTCTGTAAAGCATTTGGAAATAACAAGGGATCATGGTGGCAACTTATGCTCAAATGATTCAGGGAAAAAGTTCTTTGTAAAAAAAATCCTGCTGTGATTGTGATTGGTTATTTTTGATTCTTGGATTATTTAGGACTGTGTTTCACATTAAAAGCAAGCAAACAAATCTCATGTCATCTCTGAATAAACACACAAATTTCACTTCATTTTCTAGTATATGCCCCTTTGGCAAGTCATAGCTATTTTTCTGTGTAACTGAAGATTCTGTTACCAGAACATTTTTTGTTCGTAATGTAAAGCAGGGATCAGAAAACTTTTTCTCCAAAAGGCAGAGAGTAAATATTTTTCAGCTTTGCAGACCACGAGGTCTCTGCCTTGTAGTGCAAATGCAGTACAAATGGTCACATCTGTGTTCCAACTAAACTTTATTTGTAAAAACAGATGGGTGGGCTAGATTTGACCTGAGGGTCGTGGACTGACAATCTCTGATACAGAATCTGATACATTTTTTTAATGTGCATATCACTTTAGGAATTTTTTTTAGCTGTAAGGTTCAAAACAGCCCAGCATATATAGTTAGTAAGGTACTAGTTGTATAACAGATGGCACCTCAAGATAATGGGAAAATATGCTGTCATTAAGAAATCATGTTATAGCTAAATCGTTCTGCATATGTATGATTATTTCCTTAGGAGGACCTGGGTTTAAACCCCGCCTCCATCAAACTCAAGATCTGGAACCTCAGGGAAGGGAGGGGAGGCACTGCTGAGGTTGCGTACACCTGTACAGGTATTTTCATCTTGTTCTCCACTTTTTAAAGTAGGTTTGATAATGGAACTTCACAGATATTGTAATAAGTAAATTAAAGAAGTTAGAGAATATCGCTTGGCAATACATCACATGCTCAAAGGGAGGAGGCATTCAAGGGCAGGACCTCATGACTTCCATGTCCATAACTCAAATTCAAAGGCAATTCTCCAGCCAGCAGATTGCCCAACTTCCTACTGTCACTCACTATGATGCCTTGGTTTTCTATAGACAACTAGATTACAAATCCTTAATGGTAAGACCTATTTTTTAATATTTAAAAATAAAAATCCTCATTCTAATTTTAATTGTAGTACCTGCCACACTAAGACATGAGTCAAGGTGAAAAATGAGAGCGTGGAGTTTGAAATCTGAGTTGCATCCTGCCTCTTGTCATCTATGCACTATGAGATCTGGATACTTTACAACTTCTCTGAGTTCCAGGTTCTCCATCTGCAACATGGGCATAATCTCTGGCATTCAGTAGGTGTACACAAATAAAACCTGCCTCACAGACCCAATATATACTTCAGAGCAGTGGAGCACCTCAATGAATGCCCAAAATAGGAACATTCTTGTTGAAGTCAACATTCCAGATGAATCTAGTCTAAATGTTCCTGCTCTCAAAGTTGGCTATGGCTTCCTATTTTTTCCTTGTCATTAACAATGATCAGCATTTTTCTCATTGTCTTACTTTACATCAAATTCTATGGTCCTGACAGGAATTTTTTGTGACTGTTCTGAGTGTTTAATTCTACAAAAAAAAAAAACAAAAAACTATTATTACGAAGTATATATTTGCCCCTTACACACCCCCACAAAAGACCCCCATAAAGAAAAAGTGGGCCAAAAAAAAAAAAAGAGAGAAAGAGGGCCAAAATATAGTTATATAGGTATGTTTCATCTGACTTCTACACATATGCTGTACTTAGCCCTATGAAATGAAGAGAGCCCATTTGTCAGGCAGAAATAGCCAATCACTGCCCATCCTAAATGATGCTCACTCTCAACACTCAGATCAGATCAGATGTCTTAGCATCATCTTCGAAAGCAAGCTGAGAGAGATGCAGCGCTAGCCAGTTAGAGAGGGAGGCAAGTGCAGAGGGTGTGCATGGTACCTGAGTAGATGTCGGCTCAGCCGCCTGGATCTGAAAGTTCTGGGAAGGCTTCTGGGGGACGGTGGGGAGGGTGGCAGATGCCGCCTGTACCACCCTCAGGGCCTGCTGGGGGATCTGCACCACCTGCTGCTGTTCGGCCTTGGGGGGTACCACCTGGACCTGTTGGACCACAGCCGGCTGGCCCCCGCCGGGGCTCTGAACAATGAGCAGGTTGTTTCCCGCTTGGATGATGTTGTCTGCCGTGGTCTCAATCAGCACCGTCTCCACTTGCTCAGCCACAGCCACAGAGGGCTGGGGGGCAGGAAGGCTCTTCTTTCTGACTTTTTTGTTAGTCTTGGACAATGGGGTTGGGGGGCTCTCTGTGAGGAGCTGAGTGGGGGCCCCAGTGTCGCTGGTGTTTACGAGATTGTTGACAGGCAGAGTAAGTGTCACGTTGCCGCCCCCACCTGTGAGTTTCACCACATTGGCCCCACTCTGCACTGAGGTGGTGGTCGTATTGGACTTCTGGATGGGGGCTGGCTTGATGGGGACAGGCTTGTGGCTGGATGGTGAGGGTGTGATGATGGCTTGGTTGGTGCCAGGGATGATCTGGATCTGGTTGGTGAGGTTGGATTGTACTTGGATGGTCTGGGAACTGCTTGTCTGAATCTGAGGGACTGCCTGGTACTGGATGTTAGCATTTGATCGGGTACCTTTGTTGATCATGGTGGGATTCTGGATAGCGAACACAAGCTGCCCCCCAGGATAGGACGTGCTCAGTTGTGACCCCTGAATCTGGAGAATGTTTCCTTTGGAGGACAAGATTCCAAAGCTATTCTTGCCAGGACTGAGAGGGAGAGGGGCAGGTTTGATAGGGACAAGTTTCCGTGGTGTGGGCTGGGGAGGAGCAGGAGGCGTCACAGCAGCTTCAACAGCTGGAGGGCCAATTTTGCTACATGTTGCGGCAAGCAGGGCTAAGGGAGATGGCTGGGAGTCCTGCAAAAACCAAGCAGAGAGAAGGAACAAGACATGAGGGCCTGTTGCTCAGCTACCCTTTGCCCATTTTGATCCTCTCCTCTCAGCAGGCTCCTCCCCACCTCTGTGCCATGCAGGGTGCCAGCATCCTCCCCCTACAGTGGTTCTGCCTCCCCTTTCCTGCTGGTTTCTCCACTGAGTAACTGTGGGATAAAAGGTGGGAGATGTCTTTCTCAGGAAGGAGCTCCTTGAAAGCACCCCATGACAGGGTGAACTAACAGCTCTTAGGTGGAGTTCTTCTTGGCCACAGGGATTAGGGGATCCTTGATTCCTCAACTGAGGAAGGATTAAGGGAGGGATGGAGGGGAAGGGGGGTACAACAGGAGGAACAAACCCTCTTGGTTGAGTGTTTTCTAGTACATGGGACATGACTTCAACAGGAGGGCTGCTCTTTTGCAGCTACATGGTCTCTTTTTTCTTTATCTGGTGGAAGGGACCTTGAATTTAATACTGCTTTTCTGCCTGACCCAACTGTGACACCTTGGGTTAAGTAGCCATGGTTTCTTAGTTCAGAAACAGTAGATAACTGAACCTTCTCTAGGTCTCATAACCTAGGGTATTTGTAGTGAGCCAGTACAGTGAGTTTTCAGCTGTTGTTTAATGGCAGCTTCAGTGAGTCTGTCCAGGCTGATACAGCACCCCCACCCTCAGAGCCCACTGCCCACTTGCCTGGGTGGTGGAGGCAGCGGGCTGTAGGTAGTCACTGGGACTGACAGCGGCAGTAGCAGCCATGCTGGTCTGTGGATCTGTTGGAAGAAAAGAGAGTAATGCACAAGATGCCTAAAAAGAACCCAAGGCCCCTTGCCTCAGACTTTCTTTTTGCCTCTATTTGCTGCTGCTTGTCCAAGAGATGTTAATGACCTTTCCCCACTCTTCCCCATTCAAGGTTAGCAATCCTACATCTTTTTCAGTAGATGTTCTTCTTCTTTCCCCGGACTCTGCCATCCAAAGCTGTGAGGACAGCTGGTCCTGCCTCCCCTGCTGCCATCATGAAGCCTAAGATAACATGGAGATACCGAGACTATAAGAGCGGTTTCAGTAACTAAGCTGTGCCACCTAAGGGAGCCCTCTCTGTGGGGCAGTGCCCATTCTCCCTAGCTAGATCAGAACCCCTACATGGTGGGTTCTGATCTTCTAGCTCTGACCCAAGCTTTCCGCTGTTGTAGCCAGATGCCAAGCCAGCATGACAGACATTTCCCTCAACCAGGATCCCTAACAAGTACATACCTACTCCATGTGAAAGTCTTGCGTGTTTATGCTCAGCCTTTACCACAATGGCCCAACGCCCAGGTACTGATCTATAGCATATGGGGAATTGCTTTACATGATTTACACTTTTACATAGGACAATACGTATGGCCCCATACTAGGTATCACCTCATCAGCCCCACAGGTATCATCGAGACTAGGAAGCTAATCACTAAATATAATAAGAATGAAAATAGAGTAAATTCTACTTTTGTTTAAACATATATATTTCTGTGTATGAATACAGCAGGAAAAAAATCTTTAAAATGCTAAAATATTAAAAGCCATTATGGTGGCTGGATTTGGCTTGACTTCAAAGAATTTTCTCCTTGTTTTTCTTATTTTGTCATTTCCCCACAATGAATACACTCTATTGTACTTTTTCAAAAAATAAAGGATGTTGAGGAAGCAATGAAGAGGATCTCTAAACTTAAGTTTCATCTAAGAGAAATATAAAATAGGTAAAATGGAAATCATGAGAATTTGGGGTAGGGGGGATCTAACCCATCTTATAATTCATGAATCACTAAGTAAACAGGCACTGGGCAGAGTCAGACTTGTACCCAGAGCTTTGGAGAGCAGATTTCAAGGTGTATGGAAACAAGAAGGGTATGGCTTCGGAGACTTGAAAAGGCAGAATGGCTCAGGTGCTAAGCCCCTGTTGGGTATCTGTCAAGAGGAGGCCAGAGGTTGGAGAGAAAGTGGAACCATTCCATTTTGGGGTGGGTCCCAGGACCAGGGCCTCTGGCTTCTCTCTTTGGGAGAAAAATTCTTAAATGGGAAAAGGTAAAGGAAAGGTGAAGGGAGGACTGAACCCAGGACAGACAATAGACACCAATGCCTTAAAATGGTTTCCAGGCCCGAAGGCCACACAAACTGCACTCCAGACTGGAAGAGACTTTGCAGCAAACTTGCAAGCTCTGTGAGGAACCAGAGGCGGCTCTGGGCAAAATCCAGAGTATAGGTAGATCCTGAAATATTAAAGACACTGATCCCTGGGGCAAACTCCTAGGACAAATGATTGAACAGTACTACAATTACTGAGGAAGTAAGGAAGCAGTGATCATAAGGAACAGGCAGAGGGTTGCAAAAACATGTCATGCTGAACAAATCTGTTTTATGGGGTTTAAGTTGGATACGTGAGGAGAATGGTACACACTGTGCATTTTCTTTTAACAAGGCATTGGACATTTTCATAATACTCTTCTAAACAAGAAGGAAAAACACTGCAGGCAGGATGATAGTCTAGTTTGAAGGCTAAGATGAACATGCCTCCACGCTGTCCTGAGACCACTGCTGCTGCAAGGTCAACCAGCTGTCTCAAACTAGGGATAGGTTCCAGGACCAGGGTCTGCAGGCTTCTCCTTGGAGCCTCAAGCTTTCTTCACCAGAATGTTTTATTACTGTGTTTTCCCTGTGAAGATCATCTTTTAAAAATGAACAAATACTATAGATCATTGGGTGACTGCTGCTTAGCCATTTTCCCATTTGCCCTGAGTATACTTGCCAGCAGCTCTTGCAGTTGCAGCATTTACCGAGATAACTCAAAGATTACAGTCCTAACCTTACTCTCTGCGTTTGCCAGGAAATATCTTGCTTTTATTATTATTATTTTCATATTGCCTCTAGCATATGAAAGACTATATATAGCATATAGTCTTTGGAAACAGACATCATTCTATTTATAGCATTCTGTTTTTAGTAGTGGTATTTCCATTTACAAAATACAGTAATTCTCAATTGCTGAAAATGTCAAATCCTAGAAAATGTAGCACTCCTACATGTCATGTTAAATGAACGCTGGCCACAAGCTGCACTTTTTTTTCTAAACAGGAAAAGGGCTAACCATATTGGTGCCAAGTGGCACCACTATAACTGTGTGGACTAATTAAGACAACATAATTCTGTGCATTTAACTCATGATGCATTTGTGCAAAGTTAAGGGATGCTGGCTCTCCAGAAGCATGGGAGGACTGTGTCACTAGGCAGTAGACACTGCACAGTGTGCCTGAGGAACTCAAGAAGCCCAAAGTGTCAAGTCTGTGCCATGTTTATGCTGACAGCAGCAATTCAGGTTCAGTCAAATGTCATCCTCCCAAAATGATGTTGTCGAGTTACTGGCTTTTTTGTAGGCATTAATTTGATAGGAACTAGATCAATGATCTGATACACTAATATATGTATGTAATTAAGTTATAATATTATAATGAAAACAATCCAGATTGACTCAAAAATATTTTTTCTTTAGAGCAGTGAGGTTCAAACTATTTAGATGACGAACCACAATTATAAAAACAATTTACATCAAAACCCAGTGCGCATGCACATCCACACCCACAACTTCCCTTGCCTGTTCTGTGCTCATGCAATAAGAGTTTCCAGAGACAAAATCTGCCCTTACTACATGTGATGGACTTTAATATTTTTCTACTCTACTTCATATTTTAAAATACTGGTTGTGACTCACTAAATTGAGTTTGTGCCCTAGAGGCTGGTAAATGTGCTTTAGAGTAGCCTATCCACCTCCCAAGTTTGGGAAACTATACAAAAACCTAGAAGGCAAATTCAACCTGCAAATGTCTGAAAAGGACTGTAAGCATAATGGATGTCAGTATAAAAGTTCAAAGAGATCCTAAAAAACTGGTATGTACAGGAGGCTTCAGCCTTAATTGAGAATTTGGATGGTGCCGGCCACCAGTGGGGAGTCTGGGGCATTCCTCTTAGTCCCACTGTACCATTTTGTAAAACAGAGGTAATGTCATCCTCATGGGATTCCAAGGGGTATAAGTAATTAATGTGAAAAGCACTGAGCACATAGTGAGTAATCAGTGGTGGTTTAAAATTTAAAGTTGTGTAAATCCTGTACTTAGGTTAAAAAGCAAAAACCACATGCATATAGGACAGAAAGACAGAGGTTAATAGTGAGTCTTATGTGAAAAAGCCCGAGTGGTTTTTGACTCAAAGCTAAATGGAAACCAAAAGAATCTAGATGAGGTTGCCAAAAAAGCTACTAGACTGCATTTCTAAAAGTTCAATCACAGAAGAAAAATGACAGTCCTAGTGTGTTCTGCCCACTTGGACCACATCTGGAGTGTCAGGTTTCATTCTGAGGGACATTCTGAAAGGGGAATTTGCAATGTGCGCTGGTTCGGAGGAGAGCATCAATGGTTGTGATCAGGATGCCAGAGCGGCAATATCCAGCAGAGTATTTATTCCATCTGTGGCTTCAAAGAGGGGTACCAAGACTTCAGGTTGGAAATTTCAAGAAGGCAGATTTCAGATTAAAAGAAGGGAAAACTTTCAAAAGATAGAAACGGTTGCCTTTTAAGGTAATGTTCTCCCTTCTCTAGAACCATTTAGCCAGAGGCAAGATGTGTCTGAGATGGGACGTCTAGATGGGTAGGAAGTTGGACTGAATTACCTTTAAGATTTGTATAATTCTCAAACCACATTGCTGATAAAAACAGAGGAGTTAGTTGCTGGCGGGGCTGGGAATGGAAGGCAGGGGCTCTCTCAGAAGGCTCCCTGGGCTCAGGTTCACTTAGCTAAAATTGGTGAGTGACTCCCTAAGACATCCTCTGTTGCAAAACAGAAGGATACCGCAACAGAACAGAGTGCAAGCAAAATGAAAACTGGCCTAGTGCTTCTTACTCATCTCCCTTTCCCATCTCCCTCTCTCCCTCTGCAGTCATTATTACTCTGGACCCAAACTGTTTGGAGACCGGGCTGGGCCCTGAGTGAGTCTTCAGTTAGGAAGCTGCATCACAATCTATGGAAGTAAGTTGTAGACTGCTGGCGCTGGACCTTGCACTATTTCAATTTGGTTTCATTTTCCTCCCTAGCTGGCTCTTGAAATACTCCCTAGACTGCGAACCAATGTAAGTAGTTCTCCTAGTATCATTCAGAGCTTTGTGGCCCTGCAGACCTGGGCAAACAAACAGAGACCAATCACCCTACCATGGCAGAATTACATCCTGAGATTAAGTATGAAGAGGAAAAGAGAAGCATTTCCAGTTGGTATTTGGAAATGAGAAGTGGTTAAGAAGTAGCGTAGATATGTAACTGCAAGACTATGATCAAAGTACTTTAAACCTCATTAATTTGGGACCTTATATTTAAAATGTGTAATTTGGACATAAATTGTGCTTAACTTTTCCTTCATACTATTCAAAGTGAGGCTAAACAGTGTATGAAGAATGCAAAAGGACTCTTAGGCAGTTATGTAATTGTTTTTTTTTCTTTTTTTACCACTTCTACTATTTTAATCATGCCCATTTGCTTTCCACAGCAGTTTATATCCGGTTGCTAAAGCCTACATTTAGTGACATTGGTAAGTGGGATTACTGTATATTTTTGAAGGAAAAGGCTGCCTTTATCATTCAAACTCTTAATTAATTCAGGTTGGCTAAAACTTTCCCAACAGTACCATGGCTGATGAAGTTTTACAATGATTTACTATACAAGCAGTATAGTAGTTCTCTTAGGTTCCAAGGAAAACTTTCAAGGACATCAAAGCATCCAGTGCCTGATGGGCCCCACAACTGACTTTCCTTTCCCTATACTGGAAGCCAGTTTAATTTCAAGACAAGCAGAAGAGCATTCCCTGAATACCTCAGCTCTTGATGCACAGATCATTCATCTCCATCTCCATCCCCTCCAGTTACAGCTTTTCCTCCCTCCTCGTCTGCCTTCTTTCTCACCTGTACACTAGCAGTGGCACTGAGACTTTCACCCCAACTCTCTGCTAACACTCCCCAGGTCACCAAGGACCTCCTCACTGCTAAATCCAAAAGATCCACTTCAGTTCCTGACCTTTGACCATTCCCACCTACTTGAAATCCACATGGATGTTCTCCTACCTCTCTGACTACCTCTTCCCCCTTGTGAGCGCCTCTTCTTTTTGCTACCCCTTAAATACTGATGTTTCTCAATATCTGTCCATCTCAGCTAATACCCGTTCCATGGGTGACTGTGCCCACTCACATGGCTTCAGGTACCTCCCATAGGCTGATGACTCCCAGATCTGTGTGTGGCCCAGGTCTCTCCTAAGTGCAGACCAGCACATCCAGCCTACTGTGGGCCTTCCAGTTGGGCTGCCTAAACAACTTCCAACACTGAGCTGTCACCTTTGCCCATTCTCTCCCCAACTTTCTCATCCCCAGCCACCAGGGGCCCTCTTCCAGATTCTTAAAGAACCTTCATCTCTGCTGCTACCCTTTCCTTGCTAAGAGCTCTTTTTTCTCTTTATTAGCTAACACTTACTCACCCTCAAGACTCAACCTGTTTTTTGTTTTTTTCCCAGCAAAATTTGAGAGCCCACTTTGTAACAGGCATGTCATTTCCTCAGAGAAGCCTTCCAGGATCCCTGAGATGAGGTTAATTTCTCTGGTAACACTCACTACCCATTAAATAATCATGGGCTAAATGTCTTTCTCTATATATATTCTTGGGAGGGCCCCGCTCCCCCGGGGGGACCAGGTGTGTTTTCACTGCCGAACTGCTACATCAAGCCTGGTACAGAGCACAGCAACCTTTCAGTGCCTGCGGGTTGAGTGAATGTCTTTAGTTAAACCAGCCTCTCTTCTGGCATTTCACGAAACCTAAGTATCATCCTCACAGCCAATCAATCATCAAGTCCTCATGATTCTACCACCTAAATATAAACCTCTCTCCAGTCTACTCATTGCTCCTCAACATCATCACCATTATCCTATCATTAACTACCCTGAGTTCACCATGAAATACTGCCCAAAGCCTTCAAAAATGGCTTCCTGGCTGGCCTTGACCATCCAATCCAGCCTTCACAATCTGGTAAGAATCTTTTTATAATGCAAATCCTATCTATTTAATCACTCTTCTGATTAAACTCTTCAAAAGCTTCCAGTAGATCTTATGATAAACTTGCAGAGGCAAAAACAATCTGACCCCTCCCTCCCTTCCCCCCTCTACCTCTCTTACCCTTCAGCTTTCCTGAGGCACACTTTAGTTTTTTCTATTTCTGGAACTACAACATGTGTTCTCTCACTTGGAGCCTAAGCATGCTCTCTCCCATTTGTCTATTTCCAGTCCTCCTTCAGAACTCATTTATCATTCACTTACTTAGGGACACCTTCCTGAACTCTTCCCTCCCACCCCACAAGGTGTGGGGCAAGTGCCCCTGCTATAGGCCGGTAGGGGCTGGGCCCCACAGCACCCTTCACAGTACTTTCACCCACCATACTGGAGGGAGTGTGTCTGCCCTACTAGGGGTCTTTCCATGGGCTGACTCAGGGAACACCATATAACAGGAAGAGGCCGCAGTGGGACCCCAAAGCCCTGGCCATCAGACTAGGGGCTGGTTCTACTGCTCTTTCACTTGAGAACACTACTCTTGAGACACAGGGAATAAGAGAGAAAAGAGGCCCAAAGAAATACCACACATTAGGCTTCTGGAAGCTCTTTTCCTTCTGAGAAAGAAAATGGCTCAAACTTCATAGCCAGGCCTCGTGTGCTCAGCTCTTTTTTTTTTTCCTTCCTCATAAATTCCTACCATCCTAGCTATGGCTTTCTTGGCCTCCTGCTATGGTATTTCCTCTGGAGGCATTTCACTCTGCACAAACAGTCCTGCTGCCTATTTTGGTCAGCTCAGCTGGGCCTAAAGCCAGCAGTTTCTAAGCCTAGTCTTTCCCAGTTGCCTAGCCTGGAAGTATTCAGAGATGGTAAGGGAAAAGCAAGCCAGGCTGGTTTTAGACAACAAAGTGGATCGATCTCAGAGGGAACTGACAAATGGGCTAGGAGAACTGGCTTGTGAATGACTCCAAATTGCACTGAGCATTTCTGAGAAGTAAATTTCCAGCAACCATAATAAATATATAAAACGAGCTCGATAACAGCAAAAGGAATTTCTTTGACTCTTATTAAATAAGAACAACTCTGGGTCGTGTCTTGCTAATGTCACAGACCAGAGGAGGAAGTAAAGAACGGAGATCTTGGCTCTACTCACACTTAACTGAGCTGTCCATTCTTCCCTGCTCCCAACTTTGACAGCAGCCTCAGCCCATGACCTTGATGTACGTCCACAATTTCATCAAGAAATTAAAATTCCCTTCATTAGCTAAGATCCATTTTTTTTTTTCAAGCAAAACTCATTGTAAGAGATAGCTATATTTGCTGTCTCTCATTTCTTTCCTGCCAGTCTTTCTTGAACCTGCACTAACCAGGCTGCCCACTCCCCATCCACACCACAAAAACTGCTCATGTCACCGGTGCCTCTAATGGTTCATTTTTAGACCTCATCTTGTATGTTGATTTGGCAGTTGACTGCTCTTCCTCCTTGAAACACTTTCTTGATTTGGCTTCAGGACCCACTTGCCAGGTGGGCTTCCTACCTCTCTAGCTACTACTTCTAAGACTTCTTTGCTGGGCCCTCCCTCCTCTCAAATTCTAAAGGGTTGGGCTGGTCCAGGGCTCAGCCTTTCAACCTGTTTTTCTTCTGTCTACACCTATTTCCTAGGTGATTTCATGTAGTCTAATCATTTTAAAAACCTATAACATATAGGTTCTATATAATGACAAGTCCAAGACTTGTATCTTCAGACTTGTATATCCGACTTACTACTGAAGTCTTTATTTGGATGTATTAATAAATATCTCAAATCTAACTAGCCTCAAACAGGGCTAATGATATCGTCCTAATTCTGTGCCTCCTTCAAACTTCCCCACTGCAGTGAATGGAACTCCAGTCCTCCAGCTGCTCAGCCCAAAACCTTGGGAGTCATCCTCAACCCTTTTTTCCACACTCTGCATTTCAGTCAGCAAACACAGCTCTACCTTCAAAGTATATTTGGAATCTGATTGATTGCTTTCACCACTATCTCTTGTTATCACCCAGGTTGAGGTCCACATCATCTCTGCCTTGATAACTGCGAAGGCGTCCTTCCTGGCTGGGCTTCTGACCTTGTTCTGGTCAGTCTATTCTCAACAAGCACCCAGTGAGACACATCAAGCTTAAATCAAGACATTATTTCTCTTCTCCCATTCAAAGTAAGAGCCCCCCAAAAACATCCATCTCCCATTTAAAAAACCAAAGTCACCACAGAGACACATAGGGCCCTATGTGACTTGTCTCCTGTTACCTATTTGACCTATCACTGTTTCAGTCACAAGGGCCTGCCTTTCTGTTGTTCCTGAACTTGCCAGGTACGGTCCCTTCTCAGGGCCTTTCCACTTGAGGTTCTCTCTGCTTGAGTGCTTGCCCTCTGCCTCTCACCTCAGATTGAGCATAGCTCAATCTCTCCCTCCTTCAAGATTTTACTCAAATGTTCCTTTCTCATGGAGACTTTCCCCAACTTCCCTATATAAATTGCACCATCACATTCTTCCTATCCTTTATTCTATTTTTCTCCTTAGCACTTCTTATTGTCTAATATCTATTAGTTACTATTTATTGTCTCCCACTAAGATGGACTTCTCTCTGCCTTACCCACTGATGTACTTCTCTACTTGGCACAGAGTATGTGTGCTCAATATATATTTGTTGAATGGATGAATGAATCCTGGATGCTGCAGAGTGGGTTAGCCTAAATGAAGTTTAAGAACCAAAGGAGAAAACCTACAGATTTGCATATCCTGGCACTCAGCTGGGATTTGCTCGCCAGGTCAACTCAGTTAATCCAGTCCCAGATGGAACTCTCTCTCAAACCCACCAGTCATCTCACACAGGTTGAACGCTTGTGTGTGGGCCAGCACAGTTCATCCTGCTCCTGGACAAATATCACAAAGAACACACATCACCACACACCAGGGAATACATTTCAATGCTTCTTTCAATTAACTTATATTGGGGGGAAGTTCTTTTCTGAGTTAAGATAATCAGGATATCTGCTATATGAATACTTCTTATCCATCTCCATCCCAAATGTGACTGTGTCATTAGCTAGTCTGCATACTGCCTGAGTCACACACCATCATATTAGAAGGGAATCTGAAGAACTGAGTGGGGACACGGAACAGCAGGGGGTAGTGAGAACTCTTTATTCTGACAGAAGCAGTCCTAGAAAATAGTGTAAAGAATACTGGGCCTCAGAATTATCTTGGAGAACAGGAGAAAAAAGAAATCCAAATTATACCTTTCCCTACCTAAAGAATATCATTATGTAAAAACACGTGTTCTCTCTGCTTTGGCACATTTATTTGTGAGTCAATCCCTGGGTTAGGATCTGCTTCTGAAACGAGTGATGACTTCATTTCCCCTGGGAAGAGAGGGTTGGCTTAACAATTACTTTTCCAAAGGCTGGGAAATATTTTGGTCTGTTTTTAGGCGAATCTGAGACTTCCATTTAGACATTGACCAAAAGCAGAAATCTTCTACTTACAATCACATGGCCCTGCCTGCTGTCTCTTATTCACTATTCAGTCTCTGAGAGGACACTTTGTGATTCCACCAAGTCCCACAGGAGAGGTAACAAATACCTCAAAGAGGAAGCTCTAGAAAGAGGACATTTGAAGGCCAGTGCCTACTGGTTCCTGAGCCATTTTCACCCCCTGGCTGAGATGAAAGCGGGCATCTAACAGCCTAGGAAAAACTGTTATCTTAGAGCCCTTAGCAATCAGAGGCCCTTTAAGCCCTTATTGAAAACAATAGTCACCCAAGCTAAACCTCTTCATTGTGATGTACTCAGGCTTCTGGCTAGGTACAGCTCACAATTTTGATGTTGAAACAAATTGTAGCTAAGGAATGAGATGTCTAAAGGAAGGATTCAAAGAGTTGGGTCTGTAAGCATGCTCCTCCCCTGACACAAACAGCCTTGATGTCTGACACTGCTCAGAGCAACACTACTCACAGGGGCAAACTGAGAAACATCTAAACTGGGCACTTAGCCCTTTCATACTCCCTTGCTCCTGAGCACAGCCCACCCAGATGAGAAGCATAGTAATCTGTGCCAGTGGCTGCCTCCGAGCATCGCATCTGGAAAGAGCGCTTCCTAGACAGTAAGTGGAAGCTGCAGCTTTCTCCAGGCTGTGAGCACTGACTCTCAGCTTGCTTCTGGGCATTCTTCAGCAGTAGAAAAATCAGTTTTCCATTCTGGAATCCTGTCAACTGGAACAAATCCACCAGTACCACCTGGAAGCATCTTCTCAAGGGTACTCTCTAATCCTGTTCCTACTTAGGCTGACAATGCCCTTGAGTCAGTAATGTCTCATGTTTTCACCTCCTTTTCCCCCCATTTCCAATAGACAATTGACAGAAAAGTGAGACTCCCTACCCTGAGGTCTTCTGAGAGAACGCTGCCAGCTAGAAAAAGATATGCTGATGATTGAGGAAGAACTTCTTAGAGAGAGAGACTTTCAACTGCATTTCAGAAATATAAAGATCTAAATGCTGGCTCTATGAAGGAAGAAATGAGGAGAAGGCTTTTTTTCTCCTTCCTTCAACATGTCTAGAAGTCACACAAGAGTTGCATGTGGATCTAAAACAAAAGCAAGCAAAAACCAAACAAGCAAAAACATCAACAATGTATTCCATAATGCTGTCCATTTCTCAACCCAGCTTGTACTGGTTTGATCCAGCACATAGGCCAAGTGTTCCTGGTTTAGAACTTGCTGTGAAGAAGTTCAGAAATTAGTTAAGCTATACAAAGGGACACTCCAGATGTATTACCCTATGAACTTGTAAGAAAGTAATGGAGCTTCTTCATATAGATTTTACTCCTAGTCTGCAGCCCACAAGACTTCAGATTGGACCATGTAATTGCTTAAATGCAGATGTGTTCATACCACTACATCTCTATAAATTTTTTAATATTCTACCCACCCATTAAAGCAACGTTTTCTCTGCACATCTTTCATTCTGTAGCCACTGCCCACCCCCTCCAAAACAATTCCTAAATTTTTCAGTCTCTGAAAGAGAGGCTTCTAATTATAATTAGTGTGTATACAGAGAACAGAGGGAGTGAAGTCTTAGAAAAACATGCTACATATCCACCAAAGAAATGAGGGCGAGTAAGATCTAGAAGACTTCTGAACCCAAGTCAATAATGGGGTCTAGTGGTTGGCTGCAACAAGCTTAGAATGTCTTCACAGGGTTCTAGGTGCTTAAAGTAAGCTTGAGAATTTTCACATACCTATAGCAAAGGCCTGTTCAGGCTACAAGGGACCCTGTAACTTCTCTTAAAAAATGCTATTAATCAACAGAAGAACTCGAAGGTTCAAGGCCAAGATATCAAAATGAACTACCCTATCTGCTGTTATACTATGAGGGTCCTTACCCAGACATTTGCAAAAACCTTCTTACATCTTCTCTCTTCTACAGGTCTCCAGAGGCTCAAACGTTAAAAGAATCGGCGAGGGGCGAGGTACGGGGTGACTAGCCAGTCTATATGCCATTGACAGTGATGCCAAATTCTTCCTCTTAGAGCCAGTTCTCCCTGCTAAGCAGTCAGGTGACAATCCAATTATGAATTAACTCTACCTGGGTCTCCGTGGCAAAGACTGTCTTTAATAGCCTAGCTCAAGGAAATCATAACTATGTCAGACAATCTTTTTTTTTCTGGTTGTTGCTGCTTTTAAACAAAGCAGTTAAGCCTCTACACAACCAAGTGGAAGAGCCAGAATTAGAAAACTTACCAATCGCCCCAGCCAAAGAGAATCCACTTCCAACAGGCATTAATACCTATTAGAAGCCACTGAGCACTGATATCATCAGCCCAATTGATAGGCTGTCTGACAGATTTGCCCTCTTCATCACACACAAGTTTAAAATAAAACTAGTACTTGCAGTTATATTCATTATTGCAGACAAAAGTAATTTTAGTAATTAAAATTACTTCTATAATGTGGACTCCACTATCATTCCCTTCACAGCCTCTCTGTGAACTGGCCACACCCTAAACTTTCTAGCTCTAAAAATATTAACCAAAATACCAACTGGTCACTGAGCCCTCTACTATGATACTTAATGCATTCTGGGGTACAGCATGAGAGTTTTAGACAGTGCATGCCAGTACCTTGAAACAGTCATCACCCTTCTATCTGCAATAAAATTGGTGTAATGGGGGACCATGGACCAATTCATTGCTTAAAGTAGATCTACTGGCTCCACCCTATCTCCAGGAGCAACATATAAATGAGCAAGAAGTAACCTCAGAAGAAGAAACAAAGTTCCGGGAAATGTACACAGAGAAAAGCCAGACTGTGTTTCTCTGGATCAAGTTAATTAAGAAACACTTAAACAAAACAGTATATTGTAATCAAAAAACCAAGGAATACAGTGAAGACAGGTTTCTCAATTGCCCAGAGAAGACACAGTTCTTTTTCAACTAAAATTAGAAAGCCACCAAGAACATAAGACAAAAAGCACGACTAAGAGGAGACCCTTAAGTCTGCAATGGGGATAGAAGTGGGGTGAAATACATATCCATTTTGTTTTATTCTGTTCATCCCTAAAGTTTGTTCCTGGCCTTTGGGGTTCAGCAGATATAGGCTAGGAGCTCTGTCAACAAGTTCTTAACCGTCTCACAGTTCTGCTAAGAGCCGGAGGCTCAAGGATTCAAGTGAACACAAGGTTTTTGCCCACTTGCAGTCTAACACGAGAGGTCATCAACCTAGGGAGTGCCCTAGTGTCCTGCCTGATACCATCTCTCGACTGGCATACATTAGTAACCAAGTTGGTTTCTATACCCAGCAATGCCCATGTATGTGGCTGGTGCTGTCTGAATTTCAAGCATTCCTCTGCCTCTCTCTGCACTCGGGAGAGCCCTGACTCGCTGGTGGGCACCCAGAGTTAGAGAGTAACCCCGAATACACAGTACAAACGCGAGGGGCGTCGGCCACCTCCTCGGAGCAGACCCAGGCACGACCCACAGGCCGGACAGCTCTGAGGCCGGTCGGCGACTCGGCGGAGGAGGTGGGGGGGGGGGGTCCTAGGCTGGCCCTAGGTGCCCACAGCTTTCGACAGCCCCCGGAAACACCGCCCTCCCGCCCAGCGGGCTCCAAGGGGGCGGGGAGTCGAACGCCCCCTTCCGGGTGCCTCCGCCCGGCTGGCCAGCCCCGCTCCTCCTCCGGGCGGGAATCCTCCCTCCCCCGCCCCTCCCGGAGCCGGGCCCCGGCGCCAGGCCCAGCCCCAGGGGGCAACCCCCGGTCCCGGTTACCCCTCCCTGCGGCCTCTGCCCGTATTCCCGACCCTTGGGGGCCGGGAAGACCCCGCCGGCAGCGGCCAGGACCCACCGCTCATTACGACATCTTCCTCCCTGGCCTCCGCCGCCTCCGCCGCCACCGAGAGCCTGACACCGCCCGCCTAGCACCCGCCAATCCCGGAGCCCGCCACCACCCGAGCGACGGCAGCGTTCACCAATAGGAGTTTTGTACATTGGGAACCGACAGCACTAGTAACCAATCAAAGAGAGGTATCTAGAGCGACGTTGATTTGACCAATAGACCTGTGATATGTCACTGATGGACAGTAGAAGATACCAACCGGAAACCTACTGAAGAGTGAACGACATGTTCGCTAGCCAACTGGCGGGAGGCAAAGTCCCGCCCACAAGGTGGTTGATGGACAGCAACAGGAAGCTAGATGGGGAGGAGCTTAGCTGAGCACTGGTTTTTGTATTGGTCGTGTTTGACCTTCCACCCACCTCTAACCCAGAGGATGAATGATAGATCTGCCCTAAAGCCAATCAGAAGTCCTCAGAGTGAGGCCGAGAAAAGCCCTGTAAATAGCTTGTACATTACATCTCAATCAAGTATCGCCCCGGTGTGCTTGGGGCTTCGTGCTCTTCGGCCACTCAACCACATGCCTGTTGAGTGGAAAGCCACCAGCCTCTTATTTAGTTCCTCGCCCTTCAGCGCCTTGGGAGAGGGAAATGAACCCTCAGGCGACTTTATACGACTAGGCATTGGAGTCTGACACGATAGCGGGAGTTGGGGCTCCGTGACTTCTGAGACAGGGCATTATTTTCACCATCTCAGTTCAAGCTCCTGTAATTGTCACCTGGTTATTGCAGTGCCCCGCCCCCCCCACCCCGCCACTGACGGCCACCAAATGAAATGTGAGCATCAGAATCACCTGAAGCTCTCTAAAAGTAGATTGCCCCTGCTGTTTCCCAGTCTTATGCACGTCTGGGGCCACTCCTTGGAATATGCGTTCTAACCAGCACCTCGGGTAGACAGAATTGGTGTCTATTCTACGTTCCTTTTTGAAAGAGGTGCTGTGAGCAAAGCACTTGGCGATGCTACCCAGATAAGTGTATCTTCCTCTCCTAGGTCTTTTTCCTGTAGACGTGTAACTTGGGAAGGCATTAGTGAGAAAGAATCCGTTCTGGCTTCAGACCAGCCTGGGTTCGAAACTAACACATCCCACTTGCAGAGAGGCCGGGCACCGAAACTCTCTGAGCCTGTGTCCTCATCTATAAAATGAGGCTAATCACACCTACACTTTAGAGCAGTGGCTTTCTTTCTATTTTTTTTTAAACCTTAACTCACAGTAAGAAATATATTTGCATCCTGGCCCAGTACACTTACAGTCCTATGAGAGAGTATAAGAAAGTTTTCAAAAACAATACTTACTTTTACTACCTGTGATGCGCTGATATTTCCCATCCTATCCTATCGCCTTTCTTTCTCTTTTTCTTCCTTCCTTTCTTTTTTTTTCTTATTTTCCTTCTCTCTTTTTTTTTTTTGTTCTTTTCTTTATCGGCAGTTTGAAAAACACTGTCAAAGGGTTGGTGTGATAAAAATAATATAAAATAGCAAGCAGAAAACAAAAACAAAAGCAAAAATACTGAGCAGAATGCCTAATGCACAGTAATTACTGAATAAATGTTAATAGTCTCTTCCAGTCTACCCCTCTCAGCTTCAGCCTTTGAAAAAGCAAGACTTTAGAAAGATATGACTCCTCTAGTTAAGATCCTTCATTGGCTCCTTATGCCTTTCTGGGTTAAAATCCCAAACTTCTTTTTAAGCAAACAAGCTCCTTCACATTCTTTACTCCTGTACATTTCATACTTTATCTCCTTGCCCCACCCCATTCCCTTCCTACAAATCCTCTCCTTTTGCCTCAAGGAAAGATTTCATAGTTCCTAAACACTTATGCTTCTCTACTATTTTCCTTCCTACTCCCTATGCATCTCTACTCTTTTACTTCCTACTCCTATGCATCTTTCAAGACCCTGCACAAAGTCTGAACACTGAACTCCCACTCAGTCATAGTTTTTCCTTCTCTGGACTGTTCTTGGCACATGCAAAGGGCTTCACTCACTCACATTGCATAAATATGAGTACATTACACCTTTTTTCACTTCTGGCTCCCTGCTAGACTGAGCTACAGTGGAAGGATTGAGGCCAGTACATAGAAGACTGGCAGGAAATGTATGCTGAGTTAAAGAATGAATATTTGCATACAATTACATCTTCATGTGACTTGTTTATATAGACCATACATTCTGTTCCCAGGCCATTTTTCAAGTTAAGATTGCTTCACAGTCAAGCTAAGGACTCCACCCAGGTTTCGTGACTCAAGGATTCGAGGGGGGAGGTGGGGTTGAATATCCTGCTGGGCTACTGCCAAACCTCTTGTGGGAAGAAAGCTGGGGGCAGCTGTGCTTCTCCCACCCCAGAGGCCCCATCATGAAGACAGCAGAAGTGAAGACAAAAAAAAAAAAAAAAGCATACATGTAGGTGGGAAGACAGGGTGCAAAATTTCGCAGCAGTTTTGAGTTACTTTAATGGTTCTTCCCTCTTGACGGCCACCATTTTCTTGTTTTATTTTCTTTAATTCTAGCCTATCTGGCTCTTCTTTTACCAGAGGAATGGCCAAGGAAGGGAACACTTTCTAAAAAGAGAACACCCTTATACTTTTTGTCAGGACTATCAGAGCCTTTGAGCCTCATATACAACTCCCCCAAACCACCTCGCAACTTCAGTTCCTACAGATTGTTTTCAAGATGGCTCTGTCCTCAGCAAAGAGGAAGGAGGCCAGGCAACCAGCCTCTAAATGCCTGCTTGCTCTCTGATTGCACTCTAGACTCACCAGAGAGCCTTTAATAAATTCTGAAGTCTCAATCCCATCCCAGCCCAAGGAAATCAGAATTTCTGGGGTTGGGACCCAGGTGACAGTATCAGAAAGTTCCTCAAGTGATTCCAGAGAGCAGCCAAATATTGAGAACCATTCTTTAGTCCAAAGATATTTTCCCACTGGGGGTGCCCAAGTGAAAAAAATCCATGAACAGTCTGTTCCCTCCACCCCCAATCATTCTTGTCCCTTCCCTTATTGAATTTCTCCCCTCCCCACCCTACCTGCCTCGGTCTGGTGGTTCCTGTTGTATCGCACCATCAATCAGAGAGATATCTCTTCCCTGGTGCATCTGGTTCTTGGGCAGGTTCTCTTTCAGTGATATTTTTCTTCTTGTTTCCAACTGCTTTCAGCCTCTTCCTGCTCTAAGTTGTCACTTTCACCTCATTTCTAACTTAAAAAGCTGCCCATTCTCCACCCCTAAAATCTTCTTATTTGTCTTGTTCACCACTGCATCTTCCACTCCCAGCACATTGCTCAATATATAGTAGGAACACAGTAAATGTTTATTGATTGACTTACTGACTCTATTCTTCTAACACTCCATGGGCTTGTCCCCTTCTCTTCCAAGCTCAGTTTCCTCTACCTCCATTCCACTTCTCCTCAGTCTGCCTTTTTACCTCTTCCCTCTTCATTTTTCCAGGCTTTTTCTGCTTCCTGACATTCTCCTTGTCTTTCTCTTCTGCATGTAGCTGCCCTCATTTAACTCATTAGCACCAAAGAGAGCATCTATCCCCAAGGATATTTAGGGCACCAGAGGGAGAGATGGATGGATGCAGAACCACAGTCTCTGCCCTTAAGAAACTCCAAATTCCTCTGGGGCCTCCTATAAAAGTAACCACATGTTCCAACTGGTCCAGAAACTAGAAGAATATCAATATCAATGTCCCATCCCTTGACTACCTGTTGTTCCTCACTCATAGCTTCAACCCAAGCTTTATTCTTTATTTTTGAAGAGTTATGGCCAGCTCATCCTTCTAAAGACTGCTTATTCTGCCTTAAGGATATTCCCAGTAGCCTCTGCTTCTCTCCTTTCCCTCGTCTGGTTTTCTACACCTCTTCTCTTACCACCTACAGAGAAAGTTGCAGACATTTCAAACTATCCCTGGCACTCACCAGCCCAGAGAAAAATTTGATGGGACAAACACCTAGTTTAAATAAATTATGGTTACTTTTCCCCTCCAGGTTCTTCTATGATTCCAATTATCCAGGTTTTCTCAATCTTCTGTGAGTGTGAAAAATTGATAGAGACTATAATATGCATCTCCCTATTATACTTCGGCAGTTACCCCACTCCGCACCACAGGTGCACACACACAGCTAACCCTCTTTCTCCACTGCCCAGGGATGCCCCTCCTAACCCACAACCTGACTCATCAACTCCCTCTGACCCCTGGTTCCCCTGCCTAGACCGATGGCTGTCCACCAACTGCCATGGAATCTTCCAGCAAAGACATTCCACCCATCCTTCCCCACAGGGTTCTTCCTTCGTCTCTTGTTGTTTCTACCCCTAGTCCTCTTAGGATGAGGTCTGTGGAGCTAAAGAAGAAAGGGAAGCCCCAAACCTTAAGAGAGAAGGACCCCTTTATTTAGGGTGGAAGGCAATAGTGCCCGCTCAGCTTTTGTGTGTTACCACCAGGGGACGCCCAAGGCATTTCCAAATGCAGGCGCCAGGTTTTGTTGTGTTTTGTTTGGAAGTATAATTGAAATATAACATGACATTAGTTTCAAGTGTACCGCATAATAACTTGATATTTGTATATATTGTAAAATGATCATACGACAGGTCTAGTTACCATCTGTCACCATACAAAATTATCTTTTTTTTTCTTGTGATGAGAACCTTCAAGATCCACTCTCCCACAACTCTCAAATAAGCAGTACATAGGGTTTTTAACCTTACAGGAAGGAAAGGCAGGCATGGAAATTCCATTTAATAAGCATGTACTGAGCGGCTACTGTTTGCCAGACACGGAGTATGGTCTAGCCCTACAAAGATTCCTTGTAAAGAGCCATTTGCCTCTTCAAGGAATCATTTCCTACATACCAGCTCATTTGACTGCCTCTGGTAGCAGCATCCTCTCTCCTCTCAGCCCTCTGCACCCCTCCTGGCCCTACAACCATAGCTCTGTCTGCTCTGACAGTGAACTGGAAACATCCCTGGGGACAAAAGGGGGTTGGTTGTGACTTTCTTCTGGTGGACAGTGTCCTTCTCTCTTCTGAGTCCCCAACTCCCTTCTCTATTGCCATGACTAGCTTCATGAGGGTTCCCAGACACCCTCAGTATGGAGGGTATGGATTCAGTGAGGCCACTGGCTGGGATGCAGGGCCCAGGAGCCTAACTTCTTCACCTGGAAGTGCCAACCCAGCTGGCAGAGACTCGGGAAGTGGGTGATGTTGATGATAACAATAACAATAATAATATTAATAATAACATTGGGGCCCACAAAAATGGCTGTTATACCCTCTAATGATCCCTTATATTTATAGATCTCCTTCCCTTCCTAGACACTTCAGAGCCATTGCCCAATTATCCCTCCCCACTTCCCTAGGAGGGACAATTAACCCCATATTTTATGGCCAAGGGAAACCATAGAAGGTGATGGAGTTGGCTAAGGTCACACAGTGTATTAGTGACAGTAGAATTTGTAGAGTAGATCTCTCTCCTTCCTTTCCTCTCTATCCAGACCCACCTAAATGTGTGTGCGTGTGTGCATACACACACACACACACACACACACACACACACACACACGCACTCACACATGCACAGATTCACTGTCCATCTTAAATCTGCCTTGCCAAGGACCTCAACAACTGAGAGAAGCTGGAACTGGGGTAAAGGATGGTTACCTGGGGTAACAAGTAGGTCCTCCCAGTTATCACCGAGGAGGCCAAAGCTCTGGAAAAATCTTTCTCTGTTCTGTTGGACATACCTCGTGTCGGGCAGCATGCCAGGACCAAGCCTCTCCTGACTTCGGGACTCATGAAGAAAGAAATGTGGCGTGTCTGGGGCTCCTACACAATGTGTCCCCCACTGATAGTGCCAGGCATATGTTCATCCTGAAAATCAGTGTGGATGAAGAACCCCCACTAATCTCTTCCAGCTACAGTATTGGAGATACAACATGATTCTTAGCAGGAGATGGGATGGGGTGGCCCTAGAGAGAAAGGAGAAGGCCTCGCCAGCAAGAATGGCAATTCTTTGGCCCACACAAGAAGACGCTTAGGACAGGAGCAAGCAGAGGAGGGGAGAGATGATGCTGAAGCACATGACTCAATCTCAGCTTTCAGTCTTCACAGGGAAAGTACAACAGAAACCAGGAGACGCTTTTTTCTAGTCTGATCTCAGGTTTGGAAAGGGGGAATGTGCTTTTGTTTACAGCAGGAGGGAGCAAGATTATCTAATCTAAGAGTTTCCTGCTTATACAAAGTAATGCCCTGGAGCAGGTGACAGCCAAGGGCAATGAGGTAAAGGTAAGATGACATTTGGCTCATATGGACTCTGGTCCCAATAGGCTTGGTCACTGGGGTTGGGAGAGTAATATGTGGGTGATCCCCTGTTTGGAGAGAAGAGCAGTGGAAACCTACATTATGCAGCCTGGACTGGATTCTTCAAGTCTCTGATCCTTCTTTACTGGCCCCCACCCACAAGCTCCACTCCTCACTCTCCTTGTGCCTCTGACCCCCTGACCCCTGAAGCCAGGGCCTGGAACCAGTCCCTCCCCCAGCTCCTAGTTTCCCAGCTGAAACTCCCAGGCTCCACATTGCTGAGATTTTACTAGGGCTCCCAGCTGGGTCTCACCTTTGATCTGGCTTCAAAAAATAAAAAGCAGTACTAGGAGAGTAATTTTCCCCGACCTGCTTGGGAGGAAAGCAGGCTGGAGGCAGGTCCTGACCAGCCCGGCCCACTGCTCCTTGAGTCTGTAGTCTGAAGCTGGTGGCAGGAAGCTTGGGGGCCAAGGGAGCAAAGCCATCTGTCCTCCCTGGCTTCCTCCCCTCACTGTTAGAGCGCTGACCTCAAGGTAGTCTTGTATCCCTACCTGCCAATCAGCAGGATATAGAATGAAAGGACAGTATAGCTGCTACTCCAACAACTTCCCCAATACCAGCTCCTCACCCCAACCTCTTGCCTACTGGGCTGGATTAGAGCAGTGCCCTAGTTGGAAGGGCTGTGCCTCCGTCCCCTCCCCAATGTGCCCCTGACCCATTCCTGGGGAGTGTTGATTGACCACTCAGGGTGGGGCCTGACAATGGGCAAGTGTGTGCCCACCTGCCTGGGCACCCCAGACATTACTCAGTTGGCTGTCTCAGTGCCAGCTCTGGTCGTGGGAGGCTGGACTAAGGAGTGGAGAGGGGAAGGTCAGGCTGCAGAGAAGGTGGGTCAGCCTTTTATGGAGCTTCCTCCCTATTCCTCTCCCTACAGTGTTACAAGGCCCTGGCCCAGGATTTCCATCTTCCGGCAGCAGCCCCGCCCCAATCCCAGTTCAAAGGCTCTGTCTCCTCACCTGTCCCAGATGCTTACCTGGCCCTTTTAAGTGGTTAGCAGTGTACCTCTCCCCCACTCAGCCAAGGATCAGGGCTTCTCCATTCTGGTGCAGGGGTCCTAGGGAACCAGGGTTATGAAGTGCAAAGTCCAGAGTCTGGGAGGAGGCAGAAACATACCCTTAAACCAACTAAGCTGACCCCAGTGATGTCAAGCCCTATATACAGGGCCACTGGCCACTAGGTAATCCTTCAAGAGTAGGGAAGAAGCCAAGGATCCAGCCCGAGGGAACACTGGCAGCTGGATTGGTGGGCATGGACTGAGGGTATGGTGCGCGACCTGGTCACCTTTGGCCCTTGAGATTCCCAGCTCTGCCTTTTGGTTCATTGGCTGAAATGAGAGATGGCTGCCAGGCACAGAGGCTTTCTGTGTTTCTGCATCCTTATTGTGCCATCTTTGTCTCCCTTCAGGTAAGACTCCTACCCTATGTACACACTCAGAAAGTACTCTTTCAATATCGGGACTCTTCCAGAATTAGCCAGAACCCACCCACACTCCTGTCCCCACTTCCAGGCCACTGTTGCCCTTTCTTTGTCTGGGAAAAGGGATCACAGGAGCATGAGCCCCACTGTCAACAGAAGGAGATCTTTTCTGGAAGTTATTCCCTTCCACTCCCCCCACCTTGCCCTAGTATGTCTCCTTGACCTAAAGGCAGAGAGGAGAGTCTAGGGTGGGGGAGGAAGTTGGGAGTCACCTCTCTCCAGGTGGGGCGGGGTCCCCACCATGATAAGCATCTTTCTGGCAGCTCTAACCTGTTCTATTGGTGAGTAATTTTTTTCCTAGAGGAGAAAGGTAAAGGCCTTGGTGGGGAGTTATTCTGGCTCTGAAGTGTCCTTGCAGCTCCCCAGGCCCCTTCCAGGCCTTGTGCAAGAGCTGTAAATCTCTCACCACCCTCAGGCCTGGTGGGGGCCTGCTGCTTCAACTTTCATGTCAGGAGGTTTTATGCGTTTGCTCCTCTGTAGGGCTCCATAGCTCCTGCCTGGGGCCTCTCCCCAGCCTATAAAATTCCAGTTCTATAAATCTTGGCTGTCCCCCTAAGGGCCAAGCAGTGTTCCTCCCACTCCACCCCTCACCCATAAGCATCTCTTCCCCAAGAGAGAGCAGACAACAGAGCAGTGGCAGAGAACATAGGCGAAGGATTTCTGAGGACAGCAGTGGGTGGGGGCTTTCTGGGGCCTCCCTCTCCCTTGCTCCGCTGGCATCAGCTTCTGCCTGGCTGGGTTTGGACCCTATAACTGAAAGGTCTGCTATAGCAGCTTCTAAGACTGGAGGGGCTTCTGGGGGGTCTGTGGTTGGGAGGCCCTTAGCCTCCACTGCCTGCCAGCATCCACCTGAGCCTCCTGAGACAGGTGGCTGTCTGCCTGCCAAGCCCCCAGGTGCAGTCAGAAGTGGCAGGCAGCCCAGTGACTATGCCGCTTCTCTGGATTAAAATGGGGAGCTTGAGGAATGGGAAAGGGGGTAATAGCAGCTGAAACCTGTATGGATCATGGATGACTTTAAGAGTCCAGAGGATTCTGTAGTAAAACACGGCCCTTAACTTCCCAGTCTGATGTGAGAGACTGGACACTCACCCAGGACTAGGCCAGAAGGAAGGGGTCAGATTGCAGGCCCTGGAGTGAGTCTTAGACCTGGGGCAGGAAGGAGGGGGTGAGCTTGTACCTGGGAATACCTGTCTGGAGAAGGGAGCACAGGACAGGCTCGGGAAGGTGGACAAGTGAGAGCTGCAGAGACAGGGCATCTCTTGTGGAGGGAACAGTCTGTTCAAAAGTTCCCGGGGTGGGGGAGAGGATGCAGCCTTGGGCGGGGGATGCGATAAAGTTTGCCAGGAAGATGAGGAGCCTGTGCTTGGCTCTGCCCTTCCCAGAATCAAAGGTAAAGCTGAAGGTGGGGAGAGGCAAGGTGGGCTGTAGGAGAGAGGGCTCCTGGCGGGATAGAACGCCTCCTCGCAGGCAGAGAACTTCCCACTCTAGGGTCTCACTGACCCTCCCTGGCTTTCATTTCATTTCCAGTACAGAGGACATTGGGAAACCCACGTTCTCTGCCATGGAAGTCACCTCCCCCACCCCTCCCCACCCCACCACGTCCAGATTTGGCCCAACTTACATCCCATCTCCTTGCTCTCACTGCCAGGCCAAGGCAGTGCTAGTGGCTACCATTTCTTGAGCATTTACTACATGCTAGGCACTACTCTAAGCACTTCACATGCACTTAGCCCCACTTTATAGATGAGAAGGTTGAGGCACAGTGAGCTTCAGTAATTTGCCCAGAATCACCAGCTGGATAGGCACAGTCAGGATTCCAACCCAGGCAGTCTGGCTGCAGAGGCCAGGTTCTTCACCACTGCCCTCTACTGCAGAAGGGGCACTCACTCTCACTGAGGCCAGGGCCAAGGGCATCCTCTGTACCAACTCCCACAGAGGCCAACAGGGGTGTTGTCCTCTTTCTTCAGGCTAGGAGCAGTGTGGCCCATATATTCTGGTCCTCTCTGGGGGACATCTGCCTCCCAGGGATTAGCCTCCCCGGGATTACCCCCACCCCCAGCAACATGGAGGACTAGCTGCTAACTCCCGTGGGTACCCAGCTTCCGCTAGCGCCCAGCAACTGTGGGGAAGCTGGGTAATAACAAAAGTGAAACTGACTCAGCTAGTTTCTCGCCCCCACCAAGGGAAACAGGGAGCAGCCTCCGCTGGACAACAACTAATTAGGCACTTTTTATTGCCCATACCATCATAATTCTCAGACCTTGGCCAGGTTGAGGAAGAGGAAATGGGACAGATTGGATTTCCAGGATGTCCTCAGAGTCCATTCCAGCTACCCCTGTCCCCTCCCCCGCCCCCTCACCGCCTGCTCCGCTTTCAGACCGGATGAAGACGTTTCTTCCAAGTGAGACCACAGTCCTGAGATCCAAAGGTCTTTTCATCACCCAAGAGTCCTTCAGTCTCAGGAAGGGGTCTTCTCTAGTTCTATGCTCTAGCAACTCAGGGAAGAGGAGGAATCCCATCTCTGTTTGTTCTCAGGAGGGGTCAGCAGGGAGCTGGGGCGCCGGCAGGGCTATGGAGGCCTTTGGTTGGTGCATCCCCAGATGTTGGCTCACGATTCAGGGAATTACTGATTTTTCAGTACAGTCTGACTTCTCTCTCAGACCTGTAGCTCCCAGAGTACACTGGTCTTGTCTCCTCCATCAGACTGACTGCTCCGGGAGAAGGTGTCTTCCCAAGACAGGGTCGTGCCTCATTCGCCCTCTGCCCCTTTCCTCAGTTTCCCAAAGCAGAGCTTTGTCCACAGCGGGTCACTCCTGCTGTCCATAGAACAGTGGTTCTGGCTTTGACCCAAATGGGGGCTGTATTCTGGTTAGGAAGTGCCACCACCACCTTTTAGAACCTCTATTTCCTCATCTGCAAAATGGGGTAATAATAGGCTCCACCTCAGGTATTGTCCTGAAGATTAAAGCCTGGCCCACTGCAAGAGCTCAGTAAATGAGAGCTCTTAGTTGCTTTGGGCAGCTGGCACTAAGGAGAAGACTTCTTGGGCAGCAGCTTTCTGCCCCTTAGAAACCAGGATGGGACTGCAGCAGTTCAGGCTTCGAGAGGTGGCCTTCAGAATGGGAGGCACAGAAGCCAGCTGGCCTGGTGGCTCTGTGTGGGTCTCTGGCTGAGACCCAGGTGGACAGGTCAAGTCCATTATCTCCAGGAGGGAGCAAGGAGAGCTATGGTTGGCATGGGCAACCTCAGAGACCTGGAGCAGAGAGTGCAGCGATGAAGATTGTTATTGAGTTAGGACACAACTGTCACCACAGAGAGGAGAGTAGTAGGGGACTGTGCCCCTCATTGCTTCAGGAGACCAGGAAGGAGTATAGCGGCTTCTTTGCCACGGTGGCAGTGGTCTCGAATCCAACGGAGATGCTTAGAGGACAATGGAGGGTTGAATATGGACAGGAAGATGGACACAATGACCTCTCCCCAATCATGGATTCCGAATCCAGGGCACACAGGAGGTGAAAACTCACTGAAGCAGAGCACACATCCACCTTCTCTGTCATGGTTAGAGACATGTCCCTGAATTCAGAGTGGTCACAGGCTGCTCCACATATCCATACTGCCTCTCCTGGGGACGGTGTTGGGGGTGCCTCAGGGGGAAGCTGCTTTGAGGGGACCCTGGGTGGGGCTGAACACATTGACACTTGGCATGGAGCCAGGGCCCTCGGGTGAGTGGGTGGGGTCAGCAGGTAGGAGAAGGAGAGAACACCATGATTTTATAAGAGATGGGACAGAACTCACTGCCTTCTGTGTTGGACCTCCAAGAAGGAAGCAAGCTGGAATGAGGAAGTGGGGTGGAAGGAGGGGCTCTGAAGCTCTTGGGAAAATCTTGAAGGAAAATGCTCTCTCTTCTTTTCTTCTTTTCAGTTTCAACTTAAAAGTCATCTCTACTGGGAAGCCTCTCCTTATGCTCCCTTCGCTCCCTGGCTTACTTTTGGATGTGTTTACATGAGTTGGGAAGCCAATTTGCCTTCCCTACTCCTCCCTTCTCCTCTCCTCTGCTGTTGAATCCCCCTGCCAGTGCTTAGGGGTACTGAGCTAGAGCTGGGAGCAGTTCTGGGAGACCCTTTCAGGGAGTGGTTGGTCAGATAGGGAAGCCATGGTACTTGGGGAAGAGAGAATGTTTTCCTGATTCATCATCAGAACAAGGACAGATAGCAAATGAGTGGAATTCCTGAGGTGGTGCTAGAAGAATGGGAAGAACGTCTAGGGAGAGGGGCTGAGTGTAGTCATTGGGGAAAAGCTTCCTAGAGGAGAATATGAAATAAATTTAGCCGGAGAGGCCAGTGAAAGTCATTTAACCTCATGCAATGTCTATTTATACAAAGAAGAAAGTGCCTGAGACTTCACAGTAAATCTGAACCAGGATTCCAAATCCCTGTTCCCCAGGCTGCGGGGAGGGTACTAGGATAAGGTGCAGAAGAAAGAGGAGGCGAAAGAGCTGGAAGACAGACAGGGAAGGAGTGAATGGGTGGGGGAGGGGAGGCTTGTCATGTTGGTGAAGTTCCTCCCTGGCCTATGGATGACCCAAAGTCACTTAAATGAAAAAGAAAGAGAGGCCAGTTGAACAGGTCCTGGTGGTGGCCGCAGTGAGTCAGGGAGCCAGTCGTCTGAACCTATGAGCCAAATCTCTGAATCTCTGAGGCATTAAATGCTCCCTGTGTTTGGCCTCAAAGCCGCCGCCAGGTAGGGGTCTGCCCCCTCCCTCTCATCCTCCTTTTCCTGCCCTTTTGCTGCTCTCTGACCTCCAATTCCAGAGCCTGAAGGACCCATTCTTCTTGGAAGGCTGAGTTACCTCTCTCCTTACCCAGATTTAGGGTGGTCCCAGATAAAAATGGCAAGATGAAGGGGCTGTGAAGCTGGGCACAGGGCAGGGGGCCAGAGAAATCCATGCTTTCCAGCTGATGGGAGGCCTGGCCACTGCTGGCCCCATCTCCAATAGCCACAGTGGGGTTTAACCCTTTGTAAGAGGTTGCCAGGAACAGGCATGGTTTAGGGGATGGGTGAGGAGAAGGTAAAGGTTGAAAGAAGGAATTAACATGGGTCCCCAAAGCCCCCTTTATGTAGGTACTAATTGCCATTTTAGGGAGTTCATCAGAAAGACACACTGAAGGCGGACAGGATCCTTCAGCTCTGGGTCTGGTCCCAAAGGGACATCAGGGAATCTCCATTAGCCCCTGCTCTGGACAGGCCAGGAGGTCTCCTCAGGCACTTCCCACGTCAAGACATTTAGACTGTCCCAACTTTCAATAGAAAGGGTCTTGATGGCCGAGGCGCCTCCTGTCCCCAGGCACGTTTATGGGGGTGAGTCTCCTTGGCAGAGCCAAAGGCTCCTGAATGGCCCATTCAAAACAGGGAGGGACATGGGGCAGGGACAAGGAGTGGGATGTGTGGTCCCAGTTTTATCTCCTGGGCCCCTGGACACTCTCCCCCAGCCCACAGAAGCTGGCACCACTGGCCAGCGCCTGACTGGCTGGGGGTGGCTCAGAGCTGGGCTGAGCCCCAGTCTCAGGAGGGAGGGAAGACAGTGGCATTGTTGAGGGGGTGGGATGTCTCTTCCGCTCAGTAGATTAGTGACTCTGAGACAGGAGAGGGCCTGTCACCAGGCCCATAAATAAAGCAGCTGAGTCTCTCCCTCCATCTGTGTTTATCTGTCTGGCCTTGAGTTTCCGGGAGGGGAGATGTCTCAGCACCCCCAGCATCAAACGCCAGGAGAAGGGAGGAGGGGCTGGCTCCCTCCTTTGGCCTCCTCCGCTCACAACCTCTGTTTCTGCTTCCTCAAATCCCTTCCTCTCAGTCCCTCTCTCTTTAGCCTGGTCACTGATTCCAGGTGTGGTCTGGGGTCTCTGCTAAGCAGCTCTGCCGTCTCTCCCTGTTGGTGCTTGCTCACCCTTTGTGGACTCCCTGGGACCCCAAAGGAGATGGAGGGTAGGAATCAACAGGACGCTGGGAGGGCTGAGTGTCTGTGAGGAGCGAGGGGCAGCACCAGGAGAGGGAGGCAGGCCTACTCTGTAGTGATGGTGAGGGACCAGGAGAGGGACCATCAGGCCCTGGGAAGAAGACCCTGTTTCTCCCCTCCCACTCCAGTTGACTTTCTCACAGCACCTTCCTCCCCTCTCTCTGCCTCCCTGGGGCCTTGTAACTCTTGGCTGTTCTAAGAAACCAGTACATGACACCAGAGCTTTTAAAGTGTGGTTCTTAGACTACCTGCATCAACATCCCTGGGAAAAGGAAAGGGAAATGGTTTTCTCAATGCCCATTCCTGGACCCCCAAAGATGTACTGAGTCAAGAGGGATTGGGACTTCTCGTTTTAATGAGCACTCCCAGGTGATGCTGGTGTAATTCTGTAATTCGAGCTAGAGAACCATCCCCTTGTGCTATGTGCAGCCAGGCTCTCTTGTTCGCCACCACATCCTCAGTGCCCAGCTCAGTGCCTGGGACATAGCAAGTGTTCAATAAACATCCGTCAGTCAAATGCATTTCTAGACAGTGAATGCCCCTCCTTTCAATCCAGGCCTTCTTCCTTGGCCTCTCCAACATCCCCAGTTGGTGGGGAGGGGGAGTCCCAAGTTCTTGCTTTTTGCTGAGGTGGCAATGCCAGAATACTTCAGCCAGACCCCCCAGTGTCATACGTGTCATATGTCTTTAAACAACGCATCTACATATGTCACTGGCACTCACAGAAACTCTACTGGTAGGGATTTTAGGTGCCAGGGCAGGTTGGTGAGTGCCTCTCACCGAGGCAGGTGAGGCACCTTAGCTCTCCTCAGATTCCACGTGAAGACTCACCTCTGTCACCCACCTGCAGGGAATAATGGTAGGGCACAGGGCACCTGTGCCTAAGGCAAGGAGTAGCAGGAGACAGTGAAGGGGGAAATCATAAAGAAGGAAAATTATCAAACTGCATGAAAGAAGAGCCACAGCTGGATGAGGTCCAAGGAAGAGACAAGCACACCTGTTGCACAACTCAGGTCAGTGGCCCCTGGAATTTTCCAAAAGACCAGGCATCCCAGCCAGGAATGCATGAAATCAGTCACTTGTCTCCAAGCCTCAGTTTTCCTGAATATCAAATTACCATCTCTGGAAAGAGAACCCAGGCTTTTGCAGATATGAAGTCCTCCACTTGTGCCAGGATCATTCAGTGTTGCTGCCTCTTTGCATCTGGTTTGCACTGCGTTTGCATTTATTTGCTTGGGCTGGACCAATAAATATGCGGTATGCAAATTAAAAGAAAGTGGTGGGGTTCCAAGGTAAGGAGTTTTCCTGAGGTGAAGACAAAGATGTGGAGGAGGGAGGCACGGAAAGGTGCCTGCAGCTAAAGTGGGACCCCCAGGCTTACGTTGACAGGCTTTTCAGCTCTAGGGCAGTAGAGAGGACAGTCTAGGACTTTAGGAGCTCTGGCATTGCCAGCTCCAGGAAGCCTGGGAGGGGATGGAGCAAAGGACCCAGGCGTGCTGGGGGTAGTGAAGGCAGTTCTAATGGTGGAGCGCAGCCAGACAGGGGTCCCAGGCACGGGGGGGGGGGGGGGGGGGGGGGGGGGGGGGGGGGGGGGGGGGGGGGGGGGGGGGGGGGGGGGGGGGGGGGGGGGGGGGGGGGGGGGGGGGGGGGGGGGGGGGGGGGGGGGGGGGGGGGGGGGGGGGGGGGGGGGGGGGGGGGGGGGGGGGGGGGGGGGGGGGGGGGGGGCCGGGTGCAGCAGGGAGCCTGGGAGCCAGATCTCAGAGAGCAGATGGTAAATACTTGCCCTGAGGACCTAGACAGACAAGCATGAGGGAGGCAGGAGGCTGGGGGAGGAGGAAGAAGAACAAGAAGATGCCAGGCCAGAATTTCCTGAAGAAGGAAGAGGCAGAATCACTCCCGGGCAGGAGAGGGAGATAGCAAAAGCTGCCACCTTGGCCATGCCTGGAGGTTGAAGGAGAAGCCGAGACAGTCTTCAGCCCTAGAGAAAAGTCCTAATCTGATGGTGGTGCACAGTCCCACCTTAATGAGGGCTCTCTGTCCCAAGGATATAGCCCCAGTCCTTGGGAAGACTCTAGTCTGATGGAGGCAGCAGAGTCCTTGCCTCCAGCCCTAAATGGGGGTGTGGAGTCACAACGGGATTATATATACATTCTCAAAATGACTTAGAAGTTCTTTAAGCAACATATAAGCAAGCAGACACACTGAGTCTTTCACAGATAGAGGGGATCCCAACATAAAGCATCAATCAGCTCTGCAAGATCAGTCCAGGGAAGCTTCCTGAAGTGGATTTTGAGTGAGTTTTTAAAGATGGAGAAAGACAGGGGTGAGGAGTTCACCCTTCGTTGGCCTGCAGCAGGGAGGGGTGAGAGCTGGCGAGGATGAAGAGGGGGATGGTTGGCTCAAAGGCCTCTGAGGAGCAACACTGGGTGGCCCTGGTACAAGGGGAGCTTTTTTTTCCAGACACGGTCATTTGACATTCAGGGAAACTGAGGCTTCGAGAGATGGGGTGACTTGATCAAGAAGACACAGCATGTTAGGGGCAGAGCTGAGACCAGATTTTAGGACTCCTAGTCCTGCACACTTTCCCTTCCTCCCGCTAGCATGCTGACAGCCTAGGGCTGTTGTCAGAAGACTCCAGGAGCTCTGCCATCCTCCAGGTGGGCTGTTAGAACAGGGGAAAGTACCTGAATCTCTTAAAGCCTCTTTTTCCCCATCTGTACTTTGGGCTCTTTCATCTAAGGAGGGGAAAGTCCTTTGCAGGCAGGTCCCAAATGAATCCGAGTTCATTTGCTAACAGTTTTTCTGTAGAAAACATAGGCGGATGGAACTGGAGAGAGAGGCCAGCAGAGGCTGGAGCACCCCCAGCTGATCTGACATGCTCTACTTCCAAAAGGTCCAGTTGTATTGATTTTTGAGGGGGAGAGGAGGAGTTTGAAAAATTTGCATTTGATTTGCATATCAGTTGTATGAATGCCAGGCCTGGCCACATGCTCTGGAATCTCCCTGGCTCCTGCTCTCTCCTCTGTGGTTTCCCCACCTGTCTGAGAGCCTCCTGATTGCCAGTTGTGTGGCCACAGCTGGGGAAGGGGGGTTAGGATGTTGGCCACAGGCTTCCCCAGGACCAACAAAGGGCCTTCCAGCCTGCCCCCAGGCCCTGATCGCCTCACTCCTGTGGAGTGCCCAGGAGGCCTCTGGAAGGTTTTGTGGGAGGCTCCGGGCTGGCTGAGGGCCTCCCACGGCTCTGTCTTCCCAAACCTGGACCCCCTCTGAGGGGAACCCAGCAGGAGTCCCTCAGGCCCTCCCCTGCCCTTGGAGGCTGGTGAGAGTGGTCCCAGCACCCCCACCCTCCTTGCCCTCAGCAGAGGCCAGGGCCTCAGCAGCAGTAGGCCGGCAAAGGGCTGTCCCCTCCCACTGGAGCCAAATAATTGCCTCCTGCTTTGTTGTGTGGTGTCTGGGGCCCGGGGCCTCTCATTTGTGGGGACGTGCTGTGGCGAGAGCCTCCCTGCGTAATTACCCTCCTCCCCATCGCTGCCGCCGCCACTGAGCCTCCTGCGTCCGCTGGGCCTTACTCACCCCGCCGGCCTGCAGCTCCCCCCACGGCCCAGACACAGGGAACTCCCCTCCTCGTCGTCCCCAACTGTCCTTTCCCGGCAAACAACCTCTCTGCCTCCCCCTACTCCCGGGACCTGGATGAGGTGGAGCAGACCAGGCCGGGGTCTGTTTCTGGGACAGGGACCTGAAAGGCTATTTTTTTTGTCTGAATACATTTCCCACCCCCACCCTCCTTCCCTGGAACCGGACACAAGATAGGACTCTGGGCACGCGCCTCGAATTGCGCAACATCTGGACAGGACTTACACCTGTCCGGACACGTTCCCAGTTAAGATTGGAGCTACCTGTGACCCTGATACCTGAAAAAAAACACTCCACTCGAGCTTCTTCTCTTTTTTTCCCCTCCTTTTCCCATTTCTCAATCACCAGTTTACATATTTGTTGTGAAAGAAGGAGAGAGAGAGAGTGAGAGATCCTAAGGCACGCTGATGCACCAAAGGAAGAAACAGGAACTCCAGCAGAGAAGCAGAAGGCCAGGTATGCAGAGCCAGAGGCACACAGAGACAGAGCGACAGAAATGGAGTTTTTCACTTTTCTTAAATATGGACAAAAGAAATGGAATGGACAAATATATAGAAAAGCAAGATCTTAGTAATTCTTGGAGAATAGACCATTAAAGTTGAATGAAAGCTGGGCTTGGACACGGAGGGGAACACTAACAGGCATTGGGAAAAGCCAAGACTCTTAAGTTATGAAGAGACAGTCACATATCACAAAGGGTTGCACATAGTAGGTGCTTAATTGACCATAATTGATGGCAGATGATACCTCTCTTCTGGGACCAGAATAATTGAAAACTTAAATGGCAGCCATAGAAATGTCAGATATACTTCTAGAGGAGGGACTTCCCAAGCATAAGAACCATTCATCATCCAACAAATATTTATATAGAGTTCCTACTATGTGCCAGTCACTGTTCAGGGTGCTTCTGATACACTTAGTGAACAAAATTAAGATCCTTCAGAATACTTGAGAAGGTTATGGACTCTGTCTGCTAGAAGGAAGTTCAGAAAAGTACAAATTCCTCTTCTCAGTGTGTTTTGGGGATGCTACTTAGACAAGATGTGCTTAAGGGGTGCTGAGATTTGGCAGAAAACCAAGAAAGACAAGCTCTAGGCTCCAGGTTACAGTGACCATCAAACTAGTGGAGACTAGGTTGCCAGTGGTATACCCACTAAGTTCAGAACAGGAAAGGCAGATCCCTCCTGAGATCACACAGCACAGGCAGAGTTTCAGTATTTGGTATGGTGTGAGCTCAGGAGTACCGGCTAGGAGATCCAGACATTGAAGATCTCTTCCAGCCAGATATGAGATATCAGGAGCAAGCATCTTTACTGTGTTCATGCTTAGATAGGGAGATTCTTACAGTGGAAACCCAGCAAGCTTAGGACCTTATAAGGTGATCTCATTTCTCCCTTGTATCTACTCGGGTCAGTCTTCAAAAAAATCTTTGTCACACTCCTGGTTCTTCTCACTCTCTCCATACTTCTCGCCACCCCAGCTATCAAGAAGTTGTCCCAAAGGTCCAGTTCAAAGCCCTCTCCCTCAGTGGCAGTGGAGGAAAGCAATGCCTCCTGTCCTTTTCCAGGGTGGAGGAAGGACGAAGAAGCGAGGATGTTATTTGATGAGGTGAGGAACAAAGGCTCCTCCACAAACACCCTTCCACCTCTCGCCAGCTACCTCTTTTAGGCCCTGAAGCAGAGGAGGGAGATGAAAGGGACAGCTGACCATGATGGGAGAAGAGGGGTGGGACCTGACTGGGAATGGATTTCAGGAGCAGATAGAGGGGGTGGGGCAATGGGGAGCAGGTATTCTGGCAACCTTATTGGTTTCCTTGGCATCAAAGCATCCATTGGCTTTCAGCAAAGTAAAACCTATTATTGTGTTTGCCCGTTGAGTATTGGAGTGGGGGTGGTAGTGGTAGGGAATGGGGTGCAGGTTTCTATACCAATGTATTGGTTCTGCACAGCTTCTTATCCCCGCTTCTTATATACAGTCAAGAAATTCCCTAGAATCTGGCTTCCCCAGGTTTTTATTCTGGAGTGAAACCTGTGACTTCCAGGAAAGAGACCGATGTGAGAGCCCTTTAAAGAAATCAAAATTAAAATATTTTAATGTAAATGTTTATTAACTATGATATGCACATAGAAAAGAGTCATAAGCATATGACATAAGTAAATCATAAGTAAAAGTGGAATGAGTTTTCACCAAGTGAACACACCTGGATACCCAGCAGGTAGCACAGGAACGGAACACAGCCCTGCCCCAAAGCCCTCGCCTTGCTGCCTCCTGGTTACCAAACCGCCTAAGGGTAACAAAATCTCTATTCTGATTTCAGAGTGTAGATGTTTTTTCGCCTGTTTTTGACCTTCTTCATATAAATGGAGTCATGTCCTGCGTATTCTTGTATCCAGCCTCTTCCACTCCACATGTTCATGAGATTCATCCCTTGCCTGAGTTTGAACCTATCTGTGAGGGGTGGGATGGGTTGAATCAGAGAGTATCCCCTTTGAGTTTCAAACTCAGACTCCCCTAAGATCCCTTTCAGCCCCTCTTTCGGAGTTTGGTGTCATTACCCCCACTTTGCTGGTTCTCCTAGATTCCCAGGTTCTGAGGATGAACAGTCTGGAAGACCTTGTCCTCTCAGGGCTCCTATCCAAGCTGGCATCTGGAAACTGCTGGTCCCAGACCACACCCCTCCAAAGGGACTCTAGAGGAAGTCCCCGACCTAGGCGGGGTAAATTAGATGGCGCTTTGAGATCTCAGGATGAAAGGACTGCCTAGGGCCATTGTCCTTGGCCTCCTGTCCAGCTTGGCGGGGGAGGGGAGGGAGTACCCAGTCCCCTGAGGCTCCACGGATAAGCATCAGTTCATCGGATTGGCATTGCCAGCCTCCAGAGGCTTCTCATTTTGAGAAGCTCTTGCCTAAAGAGGCAGGGAGCCCAGTCCCAAGATATTGGGAAGTGGGGAGTCAAGGGCCCAGGCCCCTGGGTCTGCCCCCCACCTCCTGGGCAGCACCCAGACAGCTCGGCTCTGGTGCCGTGTGTGGTTTCAGGATAAGCCGCCGATGCCACCCAGAGCGCCCTGCTGACAGACAAGGATCTCGCCTGCTTTCAAAGACGCCCTTTCATCTGCCAGGGCTAATTACACCTGCAGAGTGGAGGAGAGGGCACTGGAGCCAGCCCCCTCCCTCTTCCCCCATCCCAGCTCCCAAGCCCCCTGCCTCAGGAACCCTTCTCCTCCCTCTCTTCTGCCTGTTTTAAAGCTCTGGCGGCAGCCAAAGCACCTGCCAATTATGGCTCCTCTAGTGACAAGTGGCCTTGTCTCCTGGGAGGGAGGGTGCATGAGAGCAGAGGGCTGGAAGGTGGGCCTGTATGTGTACGTGAGGGTCAGGGGTTAAAGGGTCTGGGTAGCATTAGGAGGGTTGCCAGGAGGCACTTGGGAGTAGATGAGGGCCTCATGAATGTGAAAGTTCAAGTCCGTGTTCAAGGCAGTTTGATGAAGGCCATGAACGCCAGGGCTCTGATTTCAGGCAGCTCTGTGTTGGAATCTGTGTTTCAATACTTTATTAGCTGCAAGATTTTTCTTCTCACTTATTTGAGCCTCAGTTTTCTCCCCTGTTAAATGGGGGCATTAGTACTTCCCTCATGGGGTGATTGTGAAGAATAGATGAGACGATGCATGTAAAGTGCTTAGCCTTTAGCATGGATTTATTTGAGCATAGGGGAGGTGCCACTTTTAGTGAGAAGGCCCTTTGGACCCTCAACATTCACTTAGTCCCTTTCAGCACTTAATGTACTTCTTTGCAACAGTCTGTTTCTTAGAAGGATCTGCCATCACCTTGCAAACAAATTTCTTGAGGCGCTATATTGTATCTGTTTTCAGCCTAGCGCTCAGAGCTTAGCAGGTGCTCACAACAAGGACTGCTGATGTGGGTGGGCGTGGAGCATGTGATGGAAGTGCATGAATGAAGTGTTCCTCTGGAGTGTGAGGGTCTCTGAGTCAGCACAAGGGTGTGTGTGACTGCTGTGCACCAGTGACACAGAGAGAGGGGGTATGTGTGTGGGTGTGCACTAGTGGTCAGTGTAGGCATATAAGGAGTGGGATGCCTGCAGAATCTGAATTTAGGTCTGAATGAACCTCTCAGTAAGTAACGACCTATGAGGGTGTGTGGATGAAAGATGTGTGTGTGTGTGTGTGTGTGTGTGTGTGTGTGTGTGTGTGTACATGCATGTGTGTGTACGTGCACGTGTGTCTGTATGATGCCAAAGGATCTATGTGTGTGATTGAATGTGAAACTATGAGCAAAAGAAACTGTATCCATCTGTGTCTGGGGTGTGAGGGGTGCTGGGGGAGCACATGCAAGTGTGGGCGTCTGTTTAGGACTTCCACTGGGTGTGAGCTCTTTAGCAAATAAGGTCTCCAACTAGGGGGCTTTTTCCTTCCTAGGCTTTTCACCTCAAGGCTTGGAGAGAAAAGAGTAAGGGCCCATTCCTTCCTCAGAGTGGGGTAAATGGGAGACAACAGGGCCCACTCCTTCCTCAGAGTGGGGTAAATGGGAGACAACCGCCACCCTACGACCACAGTTCTCCACCCACTCCTTGTCCAAGTAACAGGTGAAGTGCAGGCAGGCACTGGGTTTTCTTGGGAGGCCCAGGAAGCTGAGTGGGTCCAGGGGAGCTGGGGGTGGGAGGGCCAGGTCTCCCCAACTGGCTGTGTAGGCAAGTGGTGATTTGTCCTTGAAGGCATGATTCCATGCTTCCTGTGTTGTCTCTGGGAGTCTACACTCCACCCCTTCATGGTCCCACCACCCCCAAGCAAGAAAGTTCTTCTTGGTGTCTAACTCAAATCCAACACAGGCCCTGCCCTCCCACTGTCAGAATCCTTACATAGACATGGACCATTGATCATGGGGACCCTGGATCCTTGAGTCAGGGGACACTGACATCATGGTTTCCTCACTTTCTTTCTAAGCCTCATCATTTCTCTTTATCTTCCCACACCCCCTCCTCTGACTGCGTCTATCTCGGAAAAGGTAATTCCCCGAGCTCATCCTCACAGCAGGCCCTTCCGGAGTCTCACTGACTTTCCTCACATTCTCAGGCCCTGTTTGGGGGCTGGGTGCAGGGGGACCCCATTGAGATTGTGAAATGAGATTGGGTCTAATGGACCAGCTGAGGTCACCAGCCACTGAAGTATGTCAGCAGTGGGTGTGTATGTCCCAGCCAGCCACACAACCTCCCTTTCATCCTTTGTTCCTGCCAGCCCGGCCCGTTCCCACCACGGATTCTCGGATTCCCAGCGTGGCGTGTCCGATGAGCCAGAGTCTTCGCCCGGACACGATCTTCTCTCGGCCCTGCCCTCTGCTCACCTCCTCCTCCCTGTCTCCCTCCCAGCCTCAGTGAAACCACTTTTAAGGGGGGGGGGGGCAGTTGCTTTCAGTCTCCCTCCTACCCCTCTCCTTGCCAAGTTGCCACTGGCCACCAGTAGAATTGTGGTCGAACACAAGGAAGAATTTTTCGGGGTGTTATCGAGTGGGGAACTTGGACAGGTGGTAGGCCCCACTTTCTCTGGGCGCAAAAGAGTGTTGGTCAGTGGGTTGGCACATGAGTGCCTGGGGGCAGAGAGGTGGGCAGGGTGACTTCTCTAGTCTCCTTTACGCCCTCGGATGTCATCCTCAACCCTTTGTTCCCCACAGATGTCTGGCTTCTCCGGTCTGGCAGCCATTTCCCTAAACATTTCTCCATTCATCCTGGCTTAGAACTGGGTTTCTACATCACCGGAAGTGGCTGCTTGCCTAGGAACCTCCCAGTTGCCCACTTGACCTTGTGTCCAGGCTCCCAGCCCCTTCTCAGCCATCGCAGTGCCTCCCTAACCTGGGCCCATCTTCCAAGAATTCTGTGGCTCCGATTTTCTACTCCAAACACCTCCTCACAGCTTCTTCCCCCTCCTTCTCCAGAAAGCCCTTACCTGGCCTTGCCCTATCTCTCCAGTCCTAATGCCCACCAGTGAGTGCCTCTCTTGGTGCATGGGTTGGGTTTTGTTTAGGTAAGCCAGGAATTCACTGAGGATGGGGCCTGGATCTCCCCCCTCCCATCCCGATTAGAAACACCCCCGGGGTAGGAACCTTAATATTTTCCCAATTCTCAGAAAGGCCCATGATAATAGAGCTTGAAGAAGTCAGGGAGGGGATGAGGGCAATTATCGGGGGAGGTGATGAGGAAGAACTTTCAAAAGTTGAAGTGGAAATAAGACCTGTGTTCACCCTGAGCTCGGGCCCAAGGAGCAAGGCAGAGGCGAGAAGGGAAGTGTTACGAATGTTTAGTGGAGAGTGGTGGGTGGGGAGAGAACAAGTACTGATGGCTCCTCAGGTGGGTCTGACTGGAGGTTCCCTGGAAGGGTTTACCAAAGCAAAAGCCAGGAGAGGTGACAGAGAGAGGCGACAGTCCTTCCAATACCAATATGGGCAGATGTGGAAGAGGTCAGCTTTGGGGGCCAGCTGTTGAGGACCGAGGGAACTTGCTTTATCTGGTCTCCTCAAGCCCCACATGGCTAGTTGTAGTATTTGGATGCCCTGGGCTCCCTGCAGCAATCCAGAGTCATAAAAAGTACAGACAAAAGCCCCCAGGCATCCTCCAATCTTGGTCTGGAAGAGAACCCATTGGGTTCTAATCCTGGATCTGCTATTAATTAATTTGCTGAGTGATCTCTGGCTAGTTCCTCAACTTCTCTGGGCCTCCCTTTCCTCTCCCCGCCCCTCCACCCTCTGAACAGGTGCCTGAGGGAGGAGGCGGAGCCTCCTGCAGTCTGGCTCTGAAGCAGGAGGATGGATGAGATGACCTCCCCAGAGGCCCTTTCTGTGCTGGTGGTTAGGGCCAATGGTTTGGTCTGGATCCTTTATCTGGTTAGTGGAGGAGACTGAAGTAGAGCTATTTCATTCTGGAGGGGAACATTAATCTGGCCACACCTTCTTCCCTACCTCTCCTCAGGGTGCTTCCCATGAGCCCCTTCTTGGGCCCTGGGCCTCCTCCCAATCTTTCTGCCCACCTGGGTCTCTGCATGGTGCAGGAGCAAACCTCGGGAGAGAGATGAGCCCAGCACTCCTGATGAGCAATAATTTGTTTTATGACAGAAAAGGAAATTGTCTTCAGTTTCACAAGAGTGAAACGAATTCGTTTGAAGTAGTTTGCCCTGCGGCAGGCAGAAGGTTTCTCTCCTGAGCTTGCTTCCCTCTCCTTCTCTCCCCCCCCATCCTCTTCCCTTCTAATTACTGCAGCTTCCAAGCTGTTGGCATGAGTCGATGCCAGGCTGTCAGATGCCAACTGCCCCAGGATCTCACCTCTTGGGTGTGGATGGGGGGATGGAGCCACAGGAATAAGGTGGGGTGGCTCTTGGTTCAGCCTCTGCCATGCCCAAAGCCTTACTTGGCACCATCACAAGGAGGAGGAGGGCTGGGGCAGAAGGTGGCTCGCCACGGCCCAGGAGAGCAGTCTGCACTGGGACTTTGTAAGACCATTAGCAACTTGAGGCCCAGGAAGAGACCTGTTGTGCCCGTGGCCTCACAGGCTTTCCTGCATGGACTGCCCATATTCCTAATCGGCTCTTTCCTCATCCTCTCTGATTACATTCTAGAAGCTGAACTCTATGGTGGCTTCTAGGCAAGAAAATGAACCATTGACCACCTACTGGTGTCAAGACTCAAAGATCCATTTGGGGTGGACAGGATAGGGAGGCAGGCACCTGTGGATCATCAATGCTCTCTTTCAGAAGTCCAGTGGACTGAAAAATCATGGGCTCTCCTCTGCCCATTCTAAGGGCCCCTCCCTCCCTCTCTCCTTCCACCTCTTCCTCCTTCCCTCCTTCCACCTATCCATCCTTTCATTCATCCGTTCCACAAACTTACAAAGTCTTTACAGAGTGCCAGGCACCATTCCAAACACTGGGACTGGAGCAATGCAGAAAAACCCTGCCTCCATGGAGCTTACATTCTAGTGAGTAGTGTGGTAGTTACTGTGGAAATGGGCTGTGCCTAGCACGTGCCTGGAACAGAATAGTCACTTAAAAACATTTGCTGAATGGGTGACTAAATGTCTAGTCTGAATCAGAGGTGACACTACAAAAGTTCAAGTGGTGAAGGAAAAAAAGAATCACTTGTTTAACCCCTTCCCTGCTATGCTCCACCCTCCCTCCCTTCTCCTCCAAGGATCCCTTCTACCTCGGTCCCAAGGGAGGGTGTGAAGGGGCAGCTGGCTGCATGGAGAACAGGCAGATGCCAGCCTCCAGGGCTGCCAACCTGGCACCGCTGCTTGGCGCTGGGCGCCCTCTAAAACAACAAACTTTATGTCTCTAATTGGGCACTTCCTGTTTGTCTTGATATTATCTCTTGTCCTTGAAGCCCAAGGGGCCCAATCAGGGATGGGGCAAAGGGTCGGAGCTTTGGGGACTCCAGAGAGGGAGAGGCAAGGGTGCTCTTTCTTGTAGGTTTCTCGGCTGTGCCCAAGGGCACTGGGCAGTGGTCTGAGATCTAATGCTCCAGGGGACTCAGTGAGAAGCCTGAGCCCCTGTGCCCTACATTACAGGAAGTTCCTAGATTCTCAGTTCTGGTCAACACCGGTTCTTGGATTGATGGCGTGCCTTCCTAAAACTGTAGAACAAGGGGAATTCAGGGTGGGAATCACCACGCTTCACTGTGTTCTCCGTTTCTCATTCTCAGCATGGCTGGGAAGTTCTTCTTGCTGTCTAACTTAGTATATTTCACCAGCCTTTGGGGGAATAGCTTCAGCTTTGGGTGCTTTAGTGCCCAAGTCTTATCTGTCTTAGGTTCCCGAATCAATATGATAGGCACTTTACAGATGGAGCTTCTTTTAGACTTTGAAGTCCCCCCTGGAACCAGTTGTCTCCCATAAAAGCAGCCTCTCCCCCACCTGTGAATGTGTCCACAACTGCTAGGCATCAATAGCTGCCCTGTGGGTGGCAGGATCAGGGCGAATTCCAGACAGGCCCCCACCCCGGCCAGAGGGGCAGCCTCTGCCACCCCCAGAGCTCCAGGTAATAACCTAGGGGCCACGCCAGGCTCGCCAGCACCTGAGCCACCGGCAGCAGATAATGACGGGGGAGCTGGGCAGGCAGAACCAACCCCTCAATCAGGAAGCAAATTAAAAAGGGGAGGAATCTCTTAGACAGACCACAACAATGAGACCGGCCCCCTTTCCAGGGCACTGCTTGCCTTCCCCCCTCCCAGCCTGATTTTGCCTGCCAGGTCCTGGTACCCAGCCCTCCTCTCTAATTCCCCTCTCATGGGATCCACCTGGAGGTTCTCTGGGTGACCCTGGCGGCAGGTTGGTGGCAGTGCCCAGCTGGTCAGGGCAAAGGATGCTGGGCCTCTCAGGGGGCCTCATCTGCCAGCCTGATCTTGGATTCTCAATAGGGCACTGAGCACAGTGCAGGGTGAAAAAGAAAGGACAAGACATGCTTCTAGTGCAGCATCTTGATGCCCATGAGGCAAACTCTGGGTGGCTGTGACAAAGGGAGTTAAGAGAATCCACCAACCTCTGGTCTGGCAGCCCCTTCTCTACAAAGGGCACAATTCAACCCAGAGCAACACGTATTTATTGCACATTCACCACTAGTTTACTATATGAGATGAGGGGTATTCAAAAATGAACAATGAGGTTTGCTCTGGGCAGTGAGGGAGTTGAGCCTGGAAAGGTAGGCTGAGACCAGATGGGGTATAAGGCTTCAATTCCAGGCCAAAGATTTTTTCCTGTAGGTAATGGGGAGCTATCGAATGTTTTTGAGCTGAGGCATGATACTCTGGTAAGAAGAATTTTAACTGCCCACAGAGGGGCAAAGGGAATTCTGTTTTTCTGCCTCTGCTTTTCTCTATGGCTGCTGTCTAGCCAGCCCTTTCTCCCAGCTCCCACCTATTGACCTTGCTCCTTTTGTCCCAAACCTTCAAATCATTATTCCAAGCAAGTTAACAGAGCAGAACGCTCCCCCAGTTCTCACTCCAACCCTGTATGTCCCAGACATCCTGCTTGGTGCCTTTACCTCTATCACACAACCAGGGCCAGTATAGGGATAGGGTAGGGGGTGGGTGGACAGGGAAGGGATGGCAGAGAAGCTGGGCTCGTGTCCTTCATGGGTCTTTGGGTATCAAGGCCTCTGTTGTGTCTTCCCACCTGACCTAGGCTTTTGCCTTCAGTACTACCCTCCCCGGTTGAGGAGCTCCTGGAAGCTCTGATTCCAAGGAAACATTTTTCTAATTCACTCAGCTATGGCTTATCCACTCCCTTCTCAAAGAAAGGCACTAAGCTGAGGACTGTGTGTGGCATGAAAAACACATGATCCCTGCCCTCCAGGAGCCTACCAACCAGTAGGGAAACGAGAGGACAATTCCATGGAAAACAATCATGTGCAATAAGTACTAGGGAAGTTCAGAGGAGCAAGCCAGTGATGTGCTGATAAGAGAAGACTTCATAGAGAAAGCAGTCTTTGAGCCGGGAGTGTAAAGGATGATAAGGTTTCCTAAGGGAGAGATGGAGTGGCGGGGTAGAAATAGTTGGAGTAAAAGTAGGAAGCCTGGACCTATATGGTGAACATTGAGTCCAACAGGCTGGGCTGGGCTGGAGAGTTTATTTAAGGACCAATGGAAGTGAAGACTGCAAAGGTGGTGGAGGCCAAGTAGAAGGGTCTTAAAGGTCTTTGTTAGCATTTGCTGCGGGGGTGGTGTTGTGGATCGGACACTGGATGTGTTTGAGATGAAAAGTTCCAAGATGGAGTAGCATTTTAGGATGATTAATCTATTATTGGTATGTAAGACAGCTTAGGTAGTTGAGCACAGAAATGGCAGAAAGCCTATAGGAGATCTGAAAAATAATCCAGATGAGAAGTGAAACCTGTTACCAGGTTGGTACTTCTCTAGAATTTTCACAGACCAGTTCCCATTTCCAATTCATTTATTCATTGATTCACTCATTCAACAAATATTTATTAAGCGCTTGCTAAGTACCAGGAACCATTAAGTTCCTTTTTCGTTGTCTCCCCGCTCCATCCCGCTGACTTTTGGATTTGATGACAAAGGTAAACTCACATCCACATGTGCCTGGAGACCTTAGCCCACTCTCCCCCAATGCCCCATCCCAAGCTAATCCAGTAGCTCTGTCTTTAGAGCAGGTAAATGGAAAAAAAAATTAGAGACCACATGCAGTAAAGATTTGGGGGATAGCATGAGGTAGGGAAATTTGAAGGTGGGAAGGTAAGCAGCTTGGACAGCAGAGAGCCGTTTGTGGGAGGGAAAAGCAAAGTTCACAGTTGAGTATAGAGAATACCTGGGGTCTCTGGGGGAGGGAATCTGGGGAAGGAGGAGAAAGATGGAGAGAAGAGCATGAGACATCTGTGTAAGGATGGGGGCCAGATAGGAGGGACAAATTAGAGAGCTGGAGAAGGAAGCAGAGTCTTAGCAGCTAGAGGAGGTGGGGGACTGGGAGGCAAGGGCAGAGGAAATGGGCCCAGGCACTGGAGACAAAAGTCTGGGAGTCTGAGCCTCTGAGGAGCCACCTGGAAGGTGCAGGCAGCGGCAACATCAAACTTGGGATCCGAGGGTTGGCTCTGAGAGTGAGCTTGAGTTGGGGGGCAGGAATGTCCAGGGGGAGCTGAGAGCAAGAGAAAGGGGCTTGAATCTAACCCTGCGGGGTCATCAGCCTCATCCAGCACCAGAGTCCCACCCTCCACTTGTAGCTCTGGGCCCCACTGCACCCACCCCCTGCTTTCCTACCTCGTCATTGGTGGTGGGAAAGCATGTTGTTCCCAGGTGCAAATGGAGGAAGAAAGGGGGTCTGCTGCCAAATAGGGTCTGGCTTATGGTAGTAGCTCCCCTCCCCGCAAACCAGTCAGAATCTCCATATACCCGGTACTGATCCAAACCTGGGGGAAGGGGTGTGGGCCAGCAGGGCCAGCCCAAGAGCTGTCTTTTTCCTCTCTCCAACTCCCCCACCCCAAGATTCTCCCATCTTTTGGACTAGACCTGCTACCTAAGCATATGGAACCGATTGAAAGAATTTGTATGCTCACCTTATAATTTATGCAAATCAACTCTGTAATTAACTATAATTTGGAGGCATCCTTTGGTATTTGAGACATTTATCCATGAGGAAATGCCCTAGTGATAATGCTCCTGTATTAACATTATTTACTCCACCTGTGTGGTCTCCTCAGCTTGTTTCCCCCTTCACTCTGACTTTCTGGGCTGGAAGGTGGGGAGGGACAGGGAAGCCCCTCCCTGGAGTCTGCCTCAGTCCTGACGCCTGGGTGCCCCCAGGGAGTTGTGCTGGCCCTCTTCATCGTGCCAAGGATTGAAGGAAGGGGTGCAGCTCTGCCTCGCAAGCCCCCTATCACTTTCCTTTCTCCTGCCTGATGGGTAGCTTTCTGCTGTGTTTTTTAGCCCTCTTAAGGGCCTCAATGTTCTTATTTCTAAAATGAGTAGAGGAAGGACCTGTTGAGGCCTTTATGGGATAATTACTGAAAAGCTAATGAAGGGACCGGGAATCCCCAGTCTAGAGGTTTCTGGGGGTGGATGTGAAGGAGCAGGACAAGAGTTCAGGGTGAAGACTGCCTGACTCACCCTACGGGGGACTCAGTGGAGGAAGTGGCATGCAAGCCTTGGGTTATTGGATTCTGGGCGTGTGTAGAGTGGGTGCACAGCAGCTCTCATCCTCAGTGCTAAGGGTATTGAGTGATGGCCGAGAATGGGATGTGATCACGTGAAAGTCTCCAGGCCACTCTCTTATGTGGGTCAGAATTCCTAGCTTCAGAGAGCTTTGGGTAACCGGTTTTATTCTGTTTCATCTTTCTCCTTCCTGGTCTTTTGTCCCTCTCTGCTCCAGGACACTCTCCTTTAGCCAACATGCCTAAACTTACAACCACCCTAAAATTAAGTTTATATAAATCATTGGGGCTGTGGGGGCTCCACCTAAATTCACCTCCAGGCACCTTCTGCCTTTCCAGGTCATGTTCCTAGCCTCTTCACTCTCCTGGAGTCCCAGGATTCCTGAACTATCTAAAGAAGTTCTTGGCTGGGTTCTGCCTCTGGTCTTAGGTGACCTCTTGTCCATTCCGAGCTGCCCCACCCTATCCTAGGTCAGGGAGAGGGTCTCCTCTCCCCATTTGGCAATGAGAGATCCTAGATCATCCACTCAAAGGTGGATGACACTGGATCCTCCTGAGGATCTAAGTTGGGAAGGGGATAAAGAAAAGGGAGAAGAAAAGAGGCTCCAGTGGAAGCAAGAGAGACCCACTGGAGTGGCCAGCATCACTGATGGGGAGCTCTGCAGGGAGGGGCTGACTGTGCGTGCACGTGCACGTGTGCGTGTGCGTGTGTGTGTGTTAGATCTTAAAAGTGATACTTCTTTCTTCCCCACCCAGTCCATGGAAGAAACCTCAAAAGGAAAGGATGGAATTTGGAGACTTCCAGTCACCCCGGCCCACTCCCCTGGTGATGCTCTCATTTCCTCCATCCTGCAAGAACCACTTTGTCCCTCTCACACTGCCTGTCCAACCTCTGGGGAGGGAAGGAAGTCCTGCTCCTCCACCCCACCCCCACCTCCACCCTAGCTGCTTCTTCCAGCTGAAATCCTCCTTTCCTGGCACACCTCAGAGACTCAGATCTCACCCCCTACTACTCCCCCAGGAGAGTGGGGGCCACTGTTTCCTGGATTATCCTAAAAGCTTCCGAGGACGTGAGGACTTGGCAGCACCCCTGCCCGTGTCTCTCACCTCCCCCTCTGTCACCTCCTTTTATAAAGCCTGGCTTTCTCATCACCCCCACTTGTCCCTCACTGCCGCTATCAGCTCTGGGCTCCATGGACTGGTAAGAGGGGCTGTTCCCTGTCCAGTTCAGGGGACAAGGGGTCTCCACTTAAATAGGGATCATTGAAAAGGGTTTGGAAGGTTTGATTGTCTCTGAATTGGAGGGAGGGCTCTGTATGGAGAACTAAAGAGAATTCCTTTGGAGGTCTGGGCTGGACTGAGATCTGGGGGGAGAAGTAGGGTAGGTTCATCAGTTAATAGAAAATGGGCTTCATTCTGATAGAAAAAATGGACTAATATTAATAGACATATAGGGCACACACTTATCAGAAATTCATGCATGATAAACACCTGCAGAAGTAGTAAGGGAGAAACCACTGTATGTGTCCTGTAGAGAACTCCCTTTATCATGAAAGAGAGAGGACAGATACCCCACATTCAAGCCCCAAAGGCACACACAGGCACGACGGGTACACACAGGCAAAGAGTACACACACACATTTGTAGATACACTCCCCGCAACATATGGATGCACTATTCTCAGCTGGGTTCACCTTTCAGACTGAAATAGATGCTCGTAATTTTTGGATTTATGATGAATTCGTGTCCAGCCTAGTGCTTGGATCCTAGGTAGACCCTTAGTAAATGTTTGCTGAGTAAACAATGGATGAATGAAAGAAAACCATTTGGCCCCAGCACTGGACTCTGTCCAGTTTCCCAGGAATCTGGGACAGTGGGGTGGGTGGGAAGAGGAGAGGAGAGGAGAGGAGAGGAGAGGAAAGGTAAGGTAAGGAAATGAAAGGAGGAATGTGTTGGAGTCAAAAGTCACCAGTTTGCAGTCTTCCTACTGCAGCCTGGAGGGTGAGATGGGGAGTAGGGAAGAAGAGTGAGCAACTAGGAAACCAGGAATTAGGAGACAGGGGTCTGGTTCCTGCTCTGCTTCTAACTTACTGTGTGACTTTAAGCCACTTGCTTCTTTGTTCTGGAGTTGTTTTCCTACCAGTGAAATAAGGACTTGCACTAGACAATTGTTATGGGCAGACCAGCTTAGATATTCTCATAGTGCAATCTCTACAGAAAGGCAATTGAGGTTTGGAAGGAACCACAGATGTAGGTGTGACTTGTCCCAGCAATCCAAGAGGGGACCAGTTTGTCCTAGTAAAGTCAGGGTTGTGGGTGGCTTTGATATAGGGATCAGTCCCCTCCACCTTCAGGATCTAGGAGAGCCAGACTGCTAGGGTCACATTGCAGCCATAGTGAGGCTGAATGGAATAGTAGGCAGAATGCAGACTGTGGAGCCTGACAGATCTGGACTTGGTTTCGTTTTCTGCCTTTTAACGGCTGTGTAATTTTGGGTAGGTCATTTAACTTCTTTGATCCTTGACAAAATTCCTCATCTGTACAATAGGAATAATAACTACTTATCTGCGTGTTCATGAGAATTAGAGATAGTTGGGTAAAGCACCTGGAACATAGTAGATGCTCAATAAATAAATGCTGTTTATGAAGGACATGAGGCTGCTCCACATACCAAATGGATAGTGGACTATCAATGAGGTGTGAGAAGAGGAGAGGCAGGAATGGGAGATGGGCACTTGTTGCAAAATCTATTCACCCTTTTGGAGGATGAAGAAAAAAAAGAGCAGAAATAACCCAAATCTCAGGCAGATCTTGGTTTGAGTGGGAGATGTGGTGGGCAGCACTGTTCAGTTTTGAGATAAGAATACTGGGCAGTCATATCATCAGACCATGGACATGGTTCAGCAGGAAAACACCTAGCAGGTGGGAAATGGAAAGGTCTAGACTCAGAGGAACACGAGTAGAGGGAGATCCGGGAGGAAGATAGTGCTCTGAGTCAGAAGCAGAAACCTAGGCAGGGTAAAATATCAAAATGGCTGAACTTTCCAAGACAGCGGCATTGCTGTGGAATTCCATGCTGATGAGCCACAGGCAGATGGAGGGTCTTTGCTTCTGGGAACTCCAGGTATCTGTGGCTCAGAGTGGAAGATGGGGTCTGGGGTGGGATGTCTATCATCCAGAAGCTGGATCCCTTTCCCTGTTGCTTTCCAGGGAAACATAGAAGCCAGAAAGATTAGACAATCCGGTGCCTATAAGTAAATGAAAGCCGAGAACTCGGTCACCATGCAGGGAAGAGGAGGCAAAGAATGTCTACTGGTCGAATGAAACTTAACTAGGAATTCGAGTTGCAGGCTCTGAGACAGGAGCCTCTAACTCTGTTGCATATGTGGCTGTGAACTAGGATGCAAAACCAAATAGCCAACATTTAAAGGCTGAGTGAGTGAATGGAGGAGATAAAATCATGACGATAGAGAGGACCATCAATGTAGCTATGGCCACAAAGATCCAGAGCAGTTCTTGACAACCTATACCTCAAGAGCCTGAGTGTCGGGAGGAAGAAAACCCAACTGATCAGAAAGTACAACCCTGACATCTGGGAAGCGCCTCGCAGCTTCCCAAGCTACTGTCCCTTACTCGCAGTGCAGCCGCTGTAACCGAATTTCACCCAGGAGGAAACTGAGGCTCAGAGCAACTCGACCTGCCAGATCAGCTTAACAAGTACAGGGCTGGGGCTAGAATTTTGGTCTGTCAACTTCTAGTCCAAAGACATTTGGGAATATACCTTCATTCAACAAACATTTGCTGGGAGTCGACTTTTTAAAATCGACTTTAAAAAGTCGACTTTATCACAGCATCATCATCAACAACAACAACATCTTCTGTTTATTGTGAGCTTACCAGGCGCACATGAGGGTATTTTTAGTATATCGATTCTTTTAAGCTCCAGGAAAACCTCCCAGCTTGTACCCAGACTGTCCAGATAAGGAAACTGAGTCTTAGAAAAGAGATAGATACACAAATTAATCAGACATTGACTTTGGATAGGAGAACGCATGTGTTTCAGGGGAAACCATATACACAACGATCGAGTTCTTAGTGGCTTGTGGATTCAGTTTATCATTTTATTGTCACACTTCGAGTGTGTCCGAAACGGAAATGCGGGACGGGTAAACCCATGATGACGGAATCGCGTCGCAGAGACGAGATTCAATCAGCTTAAAGATCGGTCGGGCTGTACGAAACAGACTGAAATGACAAAAACGAATTTTTAAGAAGCCGATGGCAGAGCGCTTAGGGAATCCCGACCGACACGACGAAAAAAATACGAAAATTGATCAGAATTCCCCTGCTAGACAGGGGTCACTCAACGAGGTCAGTGCGGCGGGTAGAGGAGACAGCAACCGGGAAGGGAGCATCGGACTAGCGGGGCGCAGAGGGCAGCCAGGCCGAGCGGGGAGTGGCGGTGGTGCGGAGGTGGGCACTCCTCTACCCACGGGTGCTGGGCATCTCGACCTTCTCTCTCGGATCTTGAGAGAAGGTTTTAGGTGGGCGCCGCGATGCCCTGAAATTTTGCTAGAATGCTGCATTGTGTACACGCATTCGTTTTTCTCAAAGGAATCCCAGACCCTTCCCCAGAGCTAAGGACCTCGGGTTTAGACATTCGGGTGAGAATCGGGGAGTGGTGGCAAGGGGTTGCTCAACTCTTTCCAGAAGTGTCCCTTCCCAGGGCCATTCAGGCGCCCGCCCCAGCTTTCAGGGCCGGGTGTGCGGGGGCGAGGGTGGCGGGGCTATTTGAGAGGTGGATTTAGGAGGCGCCAGGGTTGCTGCCTAAGGGAAGATGGAGAGTGAGAGCTGAGGGGGCCTGGGAGACGAGTGGGGGCAGGCAGAGTGGGGAAGCTGAGTGGGTGGAGAGAGAAGAGGAGGAGGAGGTCACCCCAAAAAGACGCGTGGCCAGAGACGGAGAACCGGAAAGCGAGGGAGAGCAAAGGACTGGGGAGGGCGGTGGTGGCAGAGAGAGAAACGGCTGGGGACATGGGGAAGGAGAGAAGCAGCCAGGATGAATTTCTCGCGGCACGGGTCTGGGGGTAGACCCGACACATACTTGGCGCTCAGTCCTGTTTCTTTCTTTCCTCTCAATCCGGGGCAGCGCTGGTGGGAGGGCCGTGGAGGCGAACGGCGCCCTCAGGTAGTTCGGTATCACACCCAGGACCCGCTCCCTCCTCTATTCCCCCCAGGGTCTGAGTCCTGCGCCTCCTACTAGACCTAGGCAACTCGAGGGCAGCTTTCCACCTGGTGGGGCGGATCTCGGAACTTGGGGAACGCTCCGCCCGTGCCCCTCGCCGGAGGAGTGGAGGGACAAGGGAGGAGCAAGGGAGGGGGCGGGAGGCGACCTAGTTAGCGATCCCTCCCCCTCTTCCCGCCCGCCCCCTCCTCCCAGGCCAGGCTCTGCAGGGCCTCCAGTCCCGCCGAGCCCGCAAGGGTTAAAGGCGGCCGCAGGTGAGGTGGGCGGGGCCGAGATTCAGGGAAAAAGGAGCGCTGGGCAGGGGATGAAGGCAGAGCGCGCGGGTGAGTCACGGGCGGAGCTGGCCTCGCTCGCTTACTCGCTTGCTGGCTCCCGCCCGCCCTCCGCCCCTCCTCTGCCACCCACCACCGGGTCGGATCACGGTCCCGGCTCGCCCTCGGCCCCTGCTCCTCTCGCCTGGAGGGTCCGCCAGCGCGCAGGGCCCAGGAGCGTCCACCCATAGCGCGCCAGGCAGCCGTGCCGGGAGCCCGAGCGCAGCCTCGAGGTAGGAGCCCGCGTCGTGGCGGCGAGGGGGTGAGCGCTACCGGGATCCTCTCGGAAAGATGCGCCCGGAACGCGCCACAGCCTCTTATGGCCTTGGGGGAGGTGGTCCCCAGAAATCTGAGGGGCTTTAGAGCCCAGGCGAAGTTAAAACTGGGTGGATGGGAGAGACTGAATGGATCGAGGAGGCTGGAAACTGGGGAAACTGGAGCGACTGGGACAACCGGAGGACTTGAAGCTTGAGGACTGCGAGTACGGAAGTCTTGATCACCTGGAAGCCCGTGATCAGGAGAGGCAGCCGGCGGAAAGGGGGAGGAAGGTGTCTCTAGTCGCCTTCCCGCTTTGGGAAGAGGGAAGCCGGGAGTTCGCGTCCTGCTGTCTCCTTCCCTGAAACCTTGCTGGCAGGCAACGCATCCCAGGACTGAGCTCTCTGCCCTACGTCTGGAAAGGTCACTCTTTAGAGCCTGGGGCCTGGGTCGTTAGCCTCCCCACCCCGTAGCCCCTGGGGCCATTCCCAGGCGCCAAAAGCCATTAGGGTCTTGGTCTCACTGCTCCTGCCCAGCCCCTTCTGGGCTGCCCCGCCTGGGCCTGAGGCTCCATTCCTGCCGCTTCACCCTGTTCCTTTCTTGTGGTGAGGCAGCAGGAGCCTGAGTAGGCGCCGCAGTCCCTCTCTCTCTCCTTTTGCCAGACTACCGGGGCCAACTCCCTGGCCCCAGAAGCAGAGGGTCAGCTGTGTGCAGTCCCTGCCATAAACCATAGCGCCTCATCTGTCACTATCAGAGGAGGCCCAGGACACAAACCCCACACCTGGGGCATCAGGGCTCCCATGCCTTAGGGAGAGGTGGGGCACCTTCAAGTCACAACTATGTGGGCAAGAAAGGGGTGGAGGTCTTTGGGTTCCCAATGGTTTAGGGAAAGTGGAAAGAACTGGTTCACAGAGGTACATACAGTACATATTTGTTGATTGAATGAATGAATGTTTTTGTTCAAGTCACTTCTCCAAATACTGCCTCAGTCTCCTCTCTTTTTTAAAATAAGAGGGTTGGCCAGAAGTGGTGGTTCTCAACACTTGGCTGCATTTTAGAATCATCTGTAGAGTTCTTAAAAATGATCCATGCCTACAATCCCCTTATGTAATCTCTTTGGGTAATTCTCCTTTTTAATTTCTGTGAAGTCTAGCTTTTCCTGTTGCACTCAGCTTCCTCCACTCTGACCCTGCATCCCGTAAGGGGTGGCAATTTTACCTTCCTGAACTTGCTAGTAAGCTCTTCTCTCCCTGACCCCCTTCTCTGGGGAAGGTGACCCTCCTAGCTTCACATCTGGGTCTCCCCTCCATTGGAGGAGGGCATGGGCAGCAGCCAGAGAGAGCTGGCTAGCATCAGCGTGGGTCAGGACTTGAAAAGGGGCTTAACTTTCTTTGGTGGTGAGAAGTCCCTGGGAAACTGGCACTGCAACTGGACCCCCAGGGAGGTGAAATTCTGCCTGAGGGAAAGGGGTGGGGCCCGGGCTTGGGGGTGAATTTGCTGGAGCCAGGCAGGGAACTAAGGGGAGTGAGTTAGAACAGTGAAATGCTCTTCTATTGAACATGACTCAGGGATGGAATGAGGGCTCTTTCTTCAAAATCAGACTATGCTTTGTCCTTTAAGAAGTCAGGTCACCTCAGAGTTTGAGTTTCAGAAACAGACCACTTCCCTCTCCTCATCTGTGTCCTTATTTAAACTGGGAAAGCTGAGATGGGTCTAGATCCTCCATTTGGGCTAGCATCAGGTCTGCAGGGGAGCAATACCACTGCCCTTGCACTAGCCTGGGCAGTTGGGTGGGATGGTTTGAGCACTGTACTATAGGTGTATCTAAACTAGCAGCTCAGAACCAACTCAACTCTCAGGATAAGCTGGGTCCCCTAGGAGGGATAACCTAGGAGAAGGTAGACTTCCATCATCCTCTGCCCATGGCCAAGAACCTCACTCATTCAACCCTTCCTAGCACTCTCAAATTCTCTTAAATGATCTTTAGTTCCCACCCAGCAGCGTGTTCCTCTTTTTCACCCGGAGCCAGAGAGGAGCACTATGGAAAGGAGATCTAGGTTGGGATTGAAAAGTGAGCTGATGACTTTACTCACTCACCTTTTCTTTGCCTCCTTTAGGTCTCACCTGAGGTGTCCCTGACCGGTCCTGTCCCCCACCCAGGATCCCGGCAATGCTAACCGCTGTCTGTGGCTCTCTGGGCAGCCAGCACACGGACGCGCCTCACGCCTCCCCGCCGCGCCTCGACCTGCAGCCTCTTCAAACATACCAGGGCCACACTAGCCCGGAGGCCGGGGACTACCCCTCCCCGCTGCAGCCTGGAGAGCTGCAGAGCCTCCCGCTGGGTCCTGAGGTGGACTTCTCACAGGGCTATGATCTCCAGGGAGCTTCCTCTCGGGTAACCTGCGAGGACCTGGAAAGCGACAGTCCCTTGGCCCCGGGACCCTTTTCCAAGCTCCTGCAGCCGGACATGTCACACCATTACGAATCGTGGTTCCGGCCGACTCATCCAGGCACCGAGGATGGCTCATGGTGGGACCTTCATCCCGGCACCAGCTGGATGGACCTCCCCCACACTCAGGGCGCGTTGACCTCACCTAGCCACCCAGGGGCGCTTCAGGCTGGTTTGGGGGGCTACGTCGGAGACCAACTTTGTGGTCCGCCACCCCACCCACACCCGCACCACCTCCTCCCAGCCGCTGGAGGGCAGCACCTCCTGGGACCTCTCGACGGGGCAAAGGCCTTGGAAGCTGCGGCTCCGGAGGCCCAGGCGCTGGATTCCAGTCTGGACGGTATAGCCCGGCCCAAAGGCTCCCGGCGGTCCGTACCGCGGAGCTCAGGCCAGACCGTGTGCCGCTGCCCCAACTGCCTGGAGGCGGAGCGACTGGGAGCTCCGTGCGGACCCGACGGGGGCAAGAAGAAGCATTTGCACAACTGCCACATCCCAGGCTGCGGGAAAGCCTATGCCAAGACATCGCACCTGAAGGCGCACCTGCGCTGGCACAGCGGCGACCGTCCCTTCGTGTGCAACTGGCTCTTCTGCGGCAAGCGCTTCACGCGCTCGGATGAGCTGCAGCGCCACCTCCAGACCCACACGGGCACCAAGAAGTTCCCCTGTGCGGTCTGCAGCCGAGTCTTCATGCGCAGCGACCACCTGGCGAAACACATGAAAACCCACGAGGGCGCCAAAGAAGAGGCTGCGGGGGCGACCACGGGCGAGGGCAAGGCCGGCGGAGCGGTGGAGCCCTCCGGGGGCAAAGGCAAGCGGGAGGTGGAGGGCAGCGCGGCTGCCTCCAACTGAGCTCCTTGGTACCGCCTCCCCGTTGGTCTCCCCTGAGGCCATCAGAAGAGAGCACACTGGCTTGATGCCCCTTGGGGAGCGGCTTAAGAGGAGAAGGTGGTTATTTATTGAGAGGGAGGAAAAGTGATGCGGTGTCAGGGAGAGGGGCACTAGGGGTGTTTTAGTCTCTGGGGCTGGTCGGGATGCATTTGACTGGCTGGGCAAGGATGAGCCGTAGGCCCTCTGTTGTCATTTTCTCACTATTTCACTCACAACTCCAGGCTGGGGGGTTGGGGTGGGGTACCTCTACCGCTGCTGGAGCGGAGGGGACCCTCTAGAGGAGACCATGCGTCCCGGGAGTGGGACCGCCCCTGGCGCTGGGGGTAGCTGTCTGGACACGTCCTTAGCTCCTAGGAACTGGGACATAAAAGCGCCTCTGGAACCGCCCTGCGGCCTGGGTCTCTTTCATCCCTCTCATAGTGCCCCTTCCCCTAGGGTTTCCAGAGAGAGAGAGAGCTGAGATGGGGTAGGGGAGGCTGGGGGGTCCCCCTTAGGAAGAGGTCTCTATGGGGCTAGGAGGGTTGTTGCTGTAGAAATAACTCCTTTGATGCCCCTCCTTAATCCTTCCAGACCCCGTCTGATAGAGCCATGAAGGAAAAGGGGAAGAGGGCCAGAATCCGAGACACCTTCCCAGCCAGAACTGTGCGGGGAGGAGAGCTAGATGGTGGTGGTGGGGGGCGTTGAGCAAGGAAGTCCCTTTCTCCAATGAAAGAAAGGGACTTAGTGGGGGAATGGAAGGAACTAACTCCTTCTCTCTTGAACTCAGATTCAGTCCTTAATTTTTAGTCTTATTAAAAATAAAGTTCAGTAATCCAATTTCCCCATCTGTTATCTGTCCTCCACCCCTATGTAAGCTTTCAAGGTAGCCAGGAGCCCTGGCTCCAGAATTTGTGTAGTTCTTCATCCTAAGTCCCAGGAAGAGGATTATCTTGGTTTGTTGGAGATGTCTCAACAGAGGGACCTCCAGGGTTTCCCACTGAGAGTGCAGGACTCTGTCTGCCTGGCCATCTCCTGCTCACCTAAAGCTAATCCCCACTCTTTCTTTTGCTGGACCCTCCCTTTTCCCTGCAAGCCTTGCCCCTCCTTTAGAGTGTGTGTTAGGAGGCTCCTTCGCCCCCCACCCCCCGCCCATATGAAGGAGTTGTTCTCCCAGTGGGATGGGTCTGCCTTCTGAGGTGCTGTCCAGGAAGCTGTCCCTGTTCCCTTCTTTAGAAGCTAGAAATCTTGATTGTGATCATGGAGTGGGAAAGTGGGGAGGGGAGAAGCCCAGCAGAAGCTGAGCCTGGCAAAGGGAAGGAAGCTGCCGGGTTTGGAGCTAGTGTGCTTTCCCAGGCTTGAGGTGGAGTCCGTAAGGTTCCCCCTGATCTCCCCTTCCCACCGGCCCTCCTTCTCCACCCACAGCCCTATGTGAGGATTAGTTGTGTATTGATTTTTAAGTTATAAGCAAAGGGTATTTTATTTAATATTAGGGCATGCGTGTGTGCATGTCTATGTGTACGTACGTGTGTGTTTGTGTGTGTGTGTCTGTGTTTCTTTACTGAGCCTGGGGTCTCCAGCCAGGGAGACCCCATCTTTTTTCCCCCGTCCAAGGTCCTGGGGCCTAGGTCCATGGTGTCTCCTCCTCCACTGGGGATGCTGGACTCAGCCCAAGGACTGGAAGCTCTGGGAAATGGGTCTGGGATCTGGGTGGGACTATGTGTTTGCCCAGAAAGGGAGCCCTTCTTGAAAGGGACAGGGTGACTCTCCCTGAGGGACTCATGGGCCAGAGGTAGTTTAAGAAGTAATGCTCTTTCTTTATGCTCCCTCCTTTCCCTACCTTCTATTAACCCAATAAGAGGTCCCTTTCCTTGCTGAGAGGGTCAGAGGCAGGAGAGTTGGCAGCACCTGCAGGTTGCCTGGTCAGGTGGAGAGAGGGGGAGAGAAGGAGGGCATGTGGGTGTGGGATGTCTTTCTCCTCCACCCATCGAAACCAGCCACCCCCTCCCTGTGCCACCAGGACAGCCTTTCCCAGTGACCCTTCTGAGGGGAACTCCCGAATGGGTGTTGGTGGTGGGGGGACACAGAGTCCCCGCCCTATCGAGGCCCTGAGCTCTAAGGGCTCTAAGGTGTCTGGTGAGGGCTTTGGTTAGGTTTTCTTCTGCTCCCCTCTTTGATAGATCTAGGTTGCTTGGCTGTCTGCCCCCTTCTAGACAGCCCCCTAGAGGATAAATGTAGGATTTTTTTTTCTTTAACTGCTGTGAATTCACTTTGTAGGGGGAAAGAGGAGGAAGAAACAGCCTGTGTTTTTTAATGCCATAATAAAGTGATCAACCACGTCATTGCTTCATTTGTCTTCCAGCTCTGGTTCCCTTTTTGACTCAGTGTCTCAGCAGTGAGGAGCAGGCCAGCTGCAGGGTGGGGTGGACACTTCCCTTTGATCTTGCAGCCCTGGGCAGCCTCTCCTCCCTCTGTTTGGGGCAGAGTTGAGCTGATCGAAGGGTCAGATCCTGCCCTGGAGGTGGTTGGTGCCAAAGGAGGGAGGAGCTCCCTCTGGGTTGACATCTGTGCTGACTGCCCCTCCCTTGTCTTCACCTGTGGGATGAGGAGGTTCTAGATATTTCCTTCCTCCTCCACATACATGCCCCCTCTCCCCTCCCATGCCAAGAACGCCGGTTCCCTGCCTTCCCAGAGATAGCCAGCCTCTTGGCACCCTCACCCCACCCCTATGGGGGTGTGTGTGTCAATCACTCCTTCTGGCTGTGAGTGAGGTGGGGGTGACTGACAGTGATTTCTTCACCCAAGATGATCCCTATCAGGGACAAGGCGATGAAAGGCAGCCAAGATATCTGATGGGCTCCCGCCCAGCTGGAAGGTATGAGGGAAAGGCTCCTACTGCAAATCGTAGATTAAGACCTGCCAGTTACACAACCACGCTGTGCACAGTGTGCCCTCACGGGACCCACGAGTGCCCTCAGATGTGCAGAAATGCCTGTCTGTGCTCACTGTCCCAGGCTGCCCACTGCCTGGTATACAGTTGGTGCCTAATTCATGTCAGATGAATAAAAATGAACTCCAGAGCCCCAAAGCCAGGGGAATCGGTGGAGGATCAGTTTGGGCTTCACAAGGCAGGGGAGGTTATTGTGTCCTTCCACCTTCCTATACTACTATTTTTTTTTCTAAAACTATTTTTTCCCTAGTGGGATTTCTATTTACCCCACTCTAACCCTAACCCAATTTCTCAGAGCCAAATCTGGTACCCAGGTTGGCCCACTCCATCTCATGTCTGAGTTTGGGGTCATAAAGTTTACCTTGGAATGGAGGCATCAGAATGATTTAGGGAGGAAACCAGTCTGGTCTGGCGGCGGGTAGGGTGCGGGGGAAGAGGTGAGGCAAATGTTTTGTTTCCATCTGCTCCTGTATTTAGAAGTCTGGGAGGAGAAGGGACCGACATTTTCCTGTGATCTCATGCCTGCCCCACTTCTTGGGGTGCCTCTTTTGTCTTCCTGGTTTTGGAGGAATTAGACCCCATTGGTCCCCCAAGGACAGGGGGCAGCTCTGGGGCCGGCTAGGCCTGTCTAGGCAGGGCTGGGGCCGCCCCTCCTCCCCTTGCATCTCCTCCCTCTGACCTGCATTCTTAGTGGGGCCCTCTGGTGGGGCTCTGACGCTCACTTGCTCGTTTGCCTTTGCAGCAATGCTGCCTAGCTGGCCTGACCCCCTAATGGAACCCAAAGCCACCTCTGACCTCAGGTCTGACGCCCCCAGCAGGATAATCCTGGAGGGGCTGGGAGGGAGGTAGGGGAATCAGAACATCTGGACTGACGCTCTGGGTGACCCTTCTGAACTGTCATCTCCTCCCCTGGGAAGTGGGAGTAGAATTCCTCTAAGGTGGGTGAGTGAAATCAGGAATGGGAAAGTGACAAAGGAGCAGGCGGCTTGGGAACAGCTGCCTGAGGCTACGCTGCAGCTGTCCCAAGCCTCGCCTCCTGCCTGTTCCTGCCCCACAGCGGGCAGCAGGGGAAGTGCAGGAGGTGAACCAGCTTTCCTGCTGGCCGCTTTGTTGGCACTAGCACACACACAGCCTTGATGTTTACTCCTGTCATCCAATGGCAACCTCACCACCTCTCCGGAACACCGCACCTAAGAAGCTTCCACCCCCACATTAGTCCCAATGAGCCTGACTGCTTAGCATCCTAGCAGTGTAGGTTTGAATAGAATCTCAGGAACCAAATGGTCCAGTTGTTCCCACCCAGTCGATAGCATAGCTGAATTACTCACGGAATTTTTCAAGATACCCTGATTCCCCAACACCCCACTTAGTTATGCATTGTGGGGGTGCATCAGAACAGTGCTTCCCAAACTTCACACCTGAGGTCTTGTTAACATGCAGCTTCTGGTTCAGTAGGTCTGAAGTAGAGCCTCAGATTCTGCAATTTCCACAAGCTTTCAGGTGATGCTTCCCAGACACTTTGATAGCAGAGTGTTAAAGTATTGTATGCATATTATTAAAGAGTTGTGTTATTGAAAATAATACTTCCTCACCCCACTCGTGGTTGAGAACCACTGTTCTAATGTAATGCCTTTATTTTGCCACTGGGAAAACTGAGGCCTTGCAGGGCAAGAGACCTGCTCAAAGACCCTGCGAAACTATAGCAGAAGCAAGATGAGAGTCCCTGCCTCCAGGCCAGCTTCTAGGTCATTCTTCTCTGCAAGTGGCAGTCCCCTTTCTGAAAGTGAAGCCTATCTCGCTGGAGAAAGCATCTTCTTGGGACTCAGATCTGTATACCTGGAGGCAATTAGGAAATATCTCAGATTTAGATCCCAACAGCCTCATCTGGCCAGTCTCCTTTAGCCATAACCCAGCACATCCGCCTGAAGCCTGCCTCCTGGAAAGCCTCAGCCTCTGCCTTCATTCCTATTCCAGGAGTGACCACAAGCTTGCGAGCTATGGCCAGGGCTCTGAGCAGAAGCCCTGACTGGTTGGCAGACGGATGTGGGAGAAGTAGATAATCTGTAGTATCTCCCCTCCCCCATTCCTGGAGGGCTCCGCAGAGTAAAAAGGCATGAGATACATTGGCTTAAGTGCTGGTTAGGGAGATGGTTTATAGGAAAATGATCCCGGAAGCAGAATTTGAGACCGGAGTCTTCCTCCACACTGATGTGTGTCCCACCTGGCCAAGATTTCTCCTGTGCTGTTTCAGCTTCACTATATGTAAAGGCACCAAACCTTTGTAATAGACATCCCCACATTTCCTTTCAAAGCTATCTTCCTATGAGTTTGCGCACTGTGGGGGCAGAATTGGCCTTTCAGGGCTTGGATGGGTTTTGTGTATATGTGCCCTTTTAAAAGTGCATTAACTTAACTGTTCCCTACACATCCTGGCCTGATCACTCATAGATCTTATTAAGGAGGTGGGTGGGCACCAGCATGGGATTTTGGAATTCAACCCAGGGACCAAGTAGCAGAGATTCTTTCTTAGACTCCAGGTGCTCCAGCAGTCCCAGCTCTCTAATAAATCAGCCCGGTTTCTCTTTCCTCCCGTTTTACGTGGAGGCCTTTCCACCCTCAGCTTCCGCTCCTCACAGTGACCTCATTGGAGTTGTGCGCTAATTCGCGGACTTTATTCGTCCAGAAAGCTGCGCCCTGGGAAGGGCAGGTAGCCAGGTGGAAGGCCGCTCCACTCGAGAAATGGTGCTGGCGCACACCCTGGTGGAAGACAGAGGAACTGCAGGTGCTCGGTTCCGGCTCCGCCCCCTGGGGCAAAGGCCTTCCAGGTCACCTGAGAGCTTCCGTCCCTGTTTCTGACCCTAAACAGAGGCAATGGCGTCTGAGACTAAGCTGGGTATCTTGGAGGGAGAGAAGGTGAGGAGCATACAGTATTGGGGAAGCCAGAAGAGGAGACAGAAGAGAGGCGTGGGACTCTTGGGGTGGGATAGCTAAGGACATGGTCTCACGAAGGGCAGGGCCCTCAAAGTGAACACGGTCTGTGCCTGCCTGCCGACTCCCAGGCCTGGAGCTTGGGGAAAGAGTGGGTACCTCCGTTGGAAAATAGCACATATTTGTGCCTGGGGTCTTGAGCGTCCAGAACCCGAGGCAAGTGGCTTCCCCGAGTGAGTTTGCTCGTGTTGGGAAAGGAGCTCCCTAGGACTGAGTCCTGGCCAAGACGGTGGAGAGGTGGCAGGAGAGGGACACACTCATCTCCTCCTCTTCCCAGATGGTATTGTGGAGCCCTGACGCCCCATGTTCCTGCGACTGCTTTGTCTCGGTGCCCCCAGCGTCGGCCATCCCAGCGGTGATTTTTGCCAAGAACTCAGACCGACCCCGGGATGAGGTGCAGGAGGTTGTGTATGTACCATCAGGCACTCACACTCCTGGGAGCCGGCTCCAGGTGGGTGAGGCCAGATGGGGTGCTGGGAGGTGGCAGATGTAGGAATTCTAAGACTTCTCCTCTGTTCCCCACACCTGGGAAGCCACCAGATATAGTGGAAAAAGCATGAGCTTATGTCTACCAGTCTGGACCTAACCTTTTTACAAAACCTCTGTCAAACTCATCTTCCTCATCTGTAAAATGGGAATGTTAAGACCTTCCTTTAAGGGCTGTGTAAGGTGACTGGCACAGTGCCAGCACTTTGTAATTACCTCTTTCCCCTTCCTTACCTGCAGTGTACCTACATTGAGGTGGAACAGGTGTTGAAGACCCATGCTGTGATCCTGAGCCGCCCTTCTTGGCTGTGGGGGGCTGAGATGGGTGCCAATGAGCATGGTGTCTGCATTGGCAATGAGGCTGTATGGACCAAGGAGCCAGTTGGGGAGGGGGAAGCCCTGCTGGGCATGGATCTACTCAGGTGCGGCTCCTGCGCCCCCCTCATCCTACGGACACACCAGAAATCTTTGGGCTCAGTACTGACCCAGGCCATCCTCCCCTCCCCCAAGCCTGGCTCACAAAGGCCTCCCTCCTCCTTTATGCCCACCTTGCCTTTGTGTCTTTGCCAGGAAGGCTGCCGCGCCCCTCCTCTCTCCTGGCCCCATCTCTGCAGTCTAGCAAGGGGCTCCCACGTGTGGCCATCTCTGGGCCTCTCCTGGTCCAGTAATAGAGCAGTGGTTTTAAATTTTTTCTCAATAGAAGTAAAATCTTTTTTCAAATGAAATCTCATCCAAAGTCTCAATTTGTAAAACCAATAAAAGCAGAGCAGCTCTGACTGAAGAGAGGTTGGGGGACACTTTTCTCTCTGAGACTATGTTTCAAGACTTTTCATGAAACCCTCAGAGATAGCTTGAAAACCACTGGCATAATTGTGGAATGGGACATGGGTCTGTCACCAAACCTCTCTGGGCCTCTTCTGTCCATTGGGGCTCCTGCAACCAGCCACTGATACCCCATTGCTCTTCTGTTCCCTGGACCTCTTTTTGTGCCAGGCTGGCTTTAGAACGGAGCAGCTCAGCCCGGGAGGCCTTGCATGTGATCACAGGCTTGCTGGAGCACTATGGGCAGGGGGGTGGCTGCCGGGAGGACCCCACACCATTCTGCTACCACAACACCTTCTTGCTGGCTGACCGGACTGAGGCCTGGGTGCTGGAGACTGCGGGGAGACTGTGGGCTGCACAGAGGATCCAGGGTGAGGAACCCAGTGCTGAGGCCTGCCTTCCAAAGGTGTCCCCTTCTGCCAGCCTTGGGAGGGGGTGGGAAAGAGGATGGTGGCAGGTAAGGCCCAGTCCAGGTGGAAACCTCTCAGGGAGCAAGGCCATCCAGGGAGATGGGAAATGAGCTCACTGGGGAACTTATCCTTCCCCTTCACTTAGTTAAGTCCTCTTGTGCTCCAGCCTGCTTCTTCCTCTGGGAAGCCTTCCTGGACTTCCTGGTGGTCAGGTTTCCCCCTACATGCAAGCAGGTGCCTCCTCATCACATTCACAGTTGCAAGCTCACTTTATTTCTGTGATCATTTATTTGTTTCTTCCTCTACAAGAGTAGGTCTGTTCTCTTCACCATTGTGTTCTCAGCTCCTAAATGAGTGCCTAGAACAGAATAGGTGCTTCATGATAAATGAGCAAACCCTCGTTTCCTCCGCAGAGGGGGCCCGCAACATCTCCAACCAGCTGAGCATCGGCACGGACATCTCCGCCGAACACCCGGAGCTCCGGACCCATGCCCAGGCCCAGGGCTGGTGGGGTGGCCAGGGCACTTTTGACTTCGCTCAAGTCTTCTCCTTGACCCAGCAGCCCGTGCGCATGGAGGCTGCCAAGGCCCGCTTCAAGGCTGGGCGGGAGCTGCTGCAGCAACGGCAAGGTCAGTCAGTGAGTGAAAGGGGTGAGGGCCAGGAGGGCCACAGCGGTACCAGCCTCTTCCTCCCACAGCTTCGGTGGGGCTTGGTCTGAGGCCAGAGGGCCTCCTTCTGCCCTGGGAGCTCCTTACCCTGTCCTCCTTGGCAGGGGGCATCACGGCAGAGGTGATGATGGACATCCTCAGGAATAAGGAGAGTGGCATCTGTATGGACTCTGGAGGTTTCCGCACCACAGCCAGCATGGTGTCTATCCTGCCCCAGGATCCCACACAGCCATGCATCCACTTCCTCACTGCCACGCCAGACCCGTCCAGGTGAGAGGAACAAGGCTGGGGAAGGCTGGGGAAAGTGCACCAGGCAGGGGAGATAGAAGGATGTGATAGCCCTTGATCCTTTCATCTGTGTCCCATTAGGTCAGTGTTCAAACCTTTCATTTTTGGGACGGGGGCGGCCCAGGCCCCCCAAGTGCTCTCCCCCACTTTTGGAGCACAGGACCCCATTCGGACCGTGCCTCGATTCCAGACTCAGGTGGATCGCCGGCACACTCTCTACCGTGAACACCAGAAGGCCCTGGGGCTGATGGACAGAGAGCAGGTAACCCCCAGGGATTAGGAGCTACCGGGGTGGGGGGGCGCGGGGGGAGGACTCAACTCCTTGACCCCAACTGGTACTCTGGAAATATGAGTGAATCTGGAGGCAGAGAGACTTCCAGGCTGGGGAGAGCGGTCTCCCCTTTCAAAGCCAGCTGCCTAGGAGCATGTTGGTGCTCTCCTTTCTCCTGTGTGAGGATGCAGACGCGCCCCCCTTGATCATGAGGGAACCCTGTCCTGGAGACTCATCCTTGCTTTTCGGGCAGAATCAGGGGCAGCAGCTGCAGCAGAAGCAGCGGGATCTGGAGCAGGAAGGCCTGGAGGCCGCACGGGGTCTGCTGGCTGGAGAGTGGGCCCCACCGCCCCAGGAGCTGGGTGGCCTCTTCCAGACCTTTGTGGAGAGGGAGAGCCAGGCCTATGCGTGAGCACCACAGCTTGTTCCGGCCTGGGCCGGGGTGAGGGGGTGGGCCTTGGACCCCTGGGATAGTGGGATCAGAGCGATCCCTTCATGCCCCCAGCCTTGTTCTGAGTGGCCAGCTCAGCCTTCGCCTTAATAAATGTGTTTTATGTCTTACATGTTTTATGATTGCTTCGCCTGAGATGCCCCCACCAAGATAAAGACATATTTAGGGCCTGGAGACACTTTATTGGGATAGGCTCCTGCCACAGGTGAGGGCTCTGAGGAGGATGGGCGGCCCACTTCTCTCCTTGCTCTTGCCTAGTCCTTGTTCCTGTGGCTCCATTGAGGGATGGGCGGCGCTTCACTTCTTAATTCTTCTGGTCATAGTTTTGGTTGTACTGGGGGCCCCAGCCAGAGAGGCCTTGGTGGCTACAGCTGCTCTGGCCCCCTTCCTTGCCTGGACAGTGCTCTGAGGGGCCCTGGAAACCAGAGGGCATGGTTTCTTGGTGGCAGAGGAGGCTTGTGGCAAGGAGGTGGACTCGTGGGGTGTCTCCTTCCCCTGCTTGAGAGTGATAGAAGGGCTGCTGTCTCCAGCCATGGCCCTCCCGGGAAGCAAGGGGAGCTCAGTGAGGGCAGGCTGTGTCTCCATTCTCAGAAGGTGCTCCGTCAGGGCTGCCTGCTGCCTGTGCTCCATGTGCCTAATCCTGTCCTTCTGCAGCTCCTTGAGGAAGCCTGTGAAGGTGGTAGTTGGAGCCTGGGCTCAGCAGGAGGACCTCTGGGCTGAAGGAGGTCTCTGGCCTGAGGAAACTGCCATGCTTGATAGGGAGGAGCCTGAGGCTTGCGTGGGGAAGATGAGTCACCTGCGTGCCCAGGCTGACACCCAGCCCTGGCTGTATTGCCCTCTTCTGTCCACTTCCCCAGACACCACTGCCACCTTAGGTTCCCCCAGACCCTACAGGGGAGGGGGAAGCTACAAGCCTCAAAAAGCAAGGTCACCTCGCTCTGAGCAGAATGGGCCTCTCAGCTCTGGGAACTCCTCATCATCTGAGGCTTTATCCTCCTCGTCTGAGTTCCAGCGCTCTGACACAGGCTGCCTGTCCAGGTCCAGGAGCAGTGGCAGGGCTCTTGTCACTAGCTCCCTGCAGGGCAGAAAGCAGAGGCTATGCTGAAAGGTAACCCTGGGTGTAGAGCCTGGGAGGATGTGCAGACAGCCGCAGCACCCACGTCAGGAGGGGTGGTGGCTCATGAGTGGGAAGATGGGCCCGCGGTCAGCCCCAAAGAGCTAAGAGCTGGCTCCATGTGGAGTTATGGGAAAGAATGGGGGAAAGGTGCGTACCTGAGCCAGGGTGGGGAGGAGAAGGTGCCATGGACCAGGAATCTAGGTTTGCAGGCTGAGAAGGAGCCCACATGGAACCAGTAGGAGGAGCTCAGCCATCACCCCTTTCTTCCCACCTTCAATTCCTCCTCACCTGTAGCTATCCTGGTTGGTGCAGCTATTTCCAGTCAGGTTGAGGATGAGAAGGCTCTGGGGGAATTCATCTGCTCATGCCAAAATGGGGGAATGAGGTTTTCATACCCACCTTCCAGCCCAAAGCTGCTGCCTCTCTACACAGCCCCTGGACCTCCTGGAGGATGCACCATTAATGCAGGCACAGGGAGACGGGGGCAGAGAGGAGAGAGGACGAGCCAGGGTGAGGGTGTTCCTACCCAGCTTTAGCTTTTCTATCAGGTTCTCAGAAAGGTCCAGAAACTGGAGGTGTGGGAGTTCACGGAGGTTTTCCACCTGCCTGATTCGGTTTCCTGCCAGAGACAGGAAGCTGTAGGGGAATAGAGGGGTACAGAGAAAGAGCTGAACAACAGAACAGCTAGAGGAAAGAAAGACGCCACCAGGCACTTGGGTCCCTGACTAGGAAGCTGGATGACAAGTGGGGACATGTGGCCTTCTGGGGTTAGAGAAGCAGAGCTAGGCTTGCTGGATCCTCAGCTGACAAGAAACTAGGTTTAGAGAGGTCTGAACCAGTTATTTGGTTGTTACCAAATTTCTGCCCATTCTTCCCCCCCCCCCCCAACCCTGCCTGAGCCCTGGCATCACATACCGCAAGGAGGGGATGCAGGCCAGGTTCTCAATTCGCTGGATCTTATTCTGCAGGAAGAAACAAAAGTGGGGAAATTAAGCTGAGATAGGCTAGGTGGAGGACCCTTGGAAGGGACAAAGCCTCAAGACCATGTCTACTCTTGCAAGTGGAGATCTGGCTCTTGAGAATGATGATCCCAGTCCCAGAACTAGTTGTCATTACCTTAGGATGATTAACTTTCTCCAGGTGGATGGTTAAGGGTGTACACTTGGTTTATTTGGGAATGATTTCAGTGAAGGTCTGCCTGCCCATTGGGCAAGATGACCTGTTTGGCCCCTTTAAGATTAGACATACTTGGCCCCCAGGGTGCAAGTGGGGAAGAAGGGCAGGGGAGAAGAAGTTACCTCTTGCAGATAGAGGCTATGAAGATTCTGGAGGCCTTCTAGGTTCGTGATAGTGGTAATCCCCTCCCGGTCCAGGCGGACAGTCTGTAGTTCACCAAGAGTGTGAAACCTGGGAGAATGGTCAGTGGGGTGATATATCAGAGTGCCACTTCTGTGGTTTCTTAGGGAGGTTGGGAAAAGGGGAGGAAATGTGTTTCAAGAAGTGGATGGCTAAGTGACTGATCAGAGATGTCAGGAACACCTTGACTCATGAGTGTGTCCAGATTATGAAACTGGGTTGATTTGGAGACCTGGCTCTGTCAGTAGCACTGAGAAGGATCAGAGTGAGAGAGGAGTCAGGACCCTTTAACTGGGGAACTCAGTGATGGCAGCTTATTATTCTTAGAGAGACTCAGAGGCAAAGAAAGCCTTTCTTGATGGTGGAGGCAGGAGTTGGGACAGAGATGAGACAATCTGAAGGAAGACTCTTCCTTACTTTCATTTTGAGTGGTCCATGGAGGGAAAATTATTTGTTCCATCCACCCATTTATTAATTCAACAACATTTACTGAGTGCCCCCAAGAGATAAATGAGAGAGTCCCTGCTTATCACTATTATGGAAGCAGGCCAAACATTTATGAAAAGTGGATGACAAGCCAAGTACAAGAGATTGAGTACATGGGCTGTACACTGAGTCCAGAGTAAGAGAATCACAGAATGCTTCTTGAAGGAGGTAATATATGAGTGGGAGTTAGCTAGAAAGATGAGAAGGGCATGAGAAGGAAGCATTTCAGACAGAAGGAATAGTATGTGTTAATCCAACCCTTCTCGAACTTTAATGTGCCCATGAATCCCTTGGGGTTCTTGTTAAAATGCAGATTTTGATTCAGTAGGTCTTGGGTGGGCCTGAGATTCTTCATTTCTAACACGTTCCTAGGTGATGCTGATGTTGCTATTCCCCTCTCCTCTCATCCAGCACCACTCTGAATAGTAAGGTACTAAGGCACGAGAACATGGGGTCTTAGAGGAATTGCACATTTGTGGAGAGTGGCAAGAAATAAGGCTGAATAGGCAGTATTCATGCTAAGGTCAACTCACGCTAAGGTGTTTGAATTTTATTCTGGAAAGATCTATCAGAGAGAGTCTGATAAGATTTGTCATTTGAAAGGATCACTTTGGCAACAGAACGGGGAGCCTAGACTAGGGTCAGGAAGGCTAATTAGGAGATTCTCAAGGGGTGATGACAGCCTTATCTAAGACAGTTGAATGGGCATGGTGGAAAATAGAATGAATGATTTTTAAGGAGAGGGAATCAGTTGGACATTACCACTGATTGGATGTGTGGAGTCAGAGAGGGACAAAGATTAGTTGACAGATCAGTACAGTTCAGGGGACTGGCCATCCTGTGTGTTGCAATCTTCCAGCACCCTTATCTCTCCTATGCACTCACATCTTTTCTGACAGATCCTCATCCTCGGGGAAGGTCAAGTTCCGCTTAGTGATAAGGGCTTCGGTAATGCACACGCCCCCTTCTTCTGGATTCTGGGCAAGCTTAGCTGTGAAAAGATGGGTCCAATGGTTTGCTTCCTTATTTTTGGAGGCCCACCCCTACTGTTATCCAACTGTTCTACCCACTATCCCACATCTCTACTCACCTCCAGGCATGATCTAAAGGCTGCTGGCCTGGGGCAGGATTGGAACTTAGAAGAACAGAGCAGCTTGGACAGCTTCTGAGGATGGTGGAACCCAAAATGGTATGAGGAGAGAAGTTCGGAGACTTCGGGGACAAGGGAGAGGGGTGGATTCAGAGCAAATTATTGAGATGGTGTAAGAGACAAAAGTAAATCAAAGGAGAAGGTATAGAGTTTGAGGGGTGTAGAGGGGCTTTGCTGGCCGCAAACTGGGGGAGGGCGGTACTTGCGGGTGCAGAGGAAAGAGGTTAAGCGGAGTCTGGCGTCGTTGCTAGGAGACCGGACGCTAGGTAGGGCGTTGTGGAGGGCGGGCTCCGCGCATGCGCTGAGCACTGCTCCAGCTGGTGAATCCGCCCGCCGCTTCCGGCCCCAGGTCTCCCACAGTCCTTAGCTTTTTCCGTTCAGTTTCCGTTCGTCTTTCCGGTGGCAATGGCTGCGGCAGTGTGTGGGATACTGCGAGGGGGTCTCCTGCCTCAGGCGGGTAAGGAGTGGCCCAGGTCCTCAGTACGCGTTGCAGCCGGTACTCACTAGTCCTCGTCTCCCCTTCTCTACGACTGATCTTCCGTAATCTGTGACCCCAGACAACTCTCGATGACCCCAACTAGATCGCCGGCCCCATACCCCCATCTAATTCTTGGTGATTCTAGACTCTAGTAATCACCGCAACACCGCAACAGCGTCAACGGCAACCAGAGTGTTTATTTTCTGTAATCCACTACCCAGGTTTTGCTCACCTCGTTTACTTTGCTTGGACCCTCCGCGCCCGACCTTGGACTATGTCTCTTTAAGGTCTCAGCCTAAATGTCACCTCCTGAGTCCTGCTCTCGCCACCCTCGGCAAAGCAGGTTTCTCCTGTTAAATCTACCTTGCACCGTGTTTATTGACCCCTTGGTCCATCACAGTCTAATTTTGCATTTGTTTGTTTGTTGTTTCTATATTAGACTTTAAACTCCGTCAGGGCAGAGCCATATTCAATTCAGCATAGCCAGCAGGTGTCGTAATGTGTGACATTATTAGGCATGCAATAAGTATTTGTTTGATGATTTTGAGCACATAATATCAAGCATAGTGATAAATGCTTTACATGTATTATCTCATTTAAATCTTAAAGCACCTGGTGAAGAAGGCATTCTCATCCCCTTTTTACAATGAAGAAATTGAAGTTTAGACCAGTCAAGTAACTGATCAAGGTAACTGCTAGTAAGTGGCAGAAGAGAGATTAAAATCTGGTTCCATCTAATTCAGAGCCTGTGCTCTTGACAGTTAGATTTTGTGGCTGCTGTTAGTCTCCATGCTTTCTGATTGTTCGAGCCACTTTCTAGTGAACCTTTCTCTGACATTCTATCCCAGTCTGGCAAAGGCTGAAAGTGGGAAGCTCTAGTTTGGGTCCTTCTGTTGAGGATAAAGGGGTCACTTTGGCTCAATACTTTAGAGCGATTCATTCCTGAGGGGTGCTCACCAGTGATGACAACAAACAAGAAGAGCGGAGGGAAGGAAGACTTGTTTAGGGGAAGTTGTGAGCGTGGTGTAGCTTTTTTTCCTTTTTGCTTCAAATCATGGAAAAAGGCTTCAGAGCAGTGCTTGGAGCAGTGGCTTTCAAACTTTACCATGCATCAGCGTCCCCTGGAGAGCTTATTCAAACACTGCTAGGCTCCACTCCAGAGCTTCTGATTCAGTATGTCTCGGATGGAGCCTGAAAACTGGTATTTCCAAGAAATTCCTGGGAGCTGCAGATATTGCTGATTGGGGCTGGAGGCCACTGGTTTAGACCATGGTTTGGCAAATTATGGCAGGACTAGTCACCATGTTTTATAAATAATGTTTATTGTAACTCTGCCACACGTATTTATTTACATATTATCTATGACTGCTTTCATGATACAGTGGCAGACCAATAGTAGTGATAGAGACTGTTTGGCTCTTAAAATAATTACTATTTGGCAATTTAAGAAAAAGTTTACTCAACCCTCTCCCCCTCCTTTTTTAATGTGTTCAGAATATTTTCTCTGGTCCTCATCTTTACCCCATCTCTGTGCTTAAAGAAGTGCTATAGAAGGATCAAGCAACTGACCTAAAGTCACCCACTGAAAGAGTAGAGAAGGTTTGGGGATTCAGGATTTCTGGCAGGAAATTCTTCATCCTACTCTTGCATTGAGTCTAGCTCTGTGGGCCAAGGTTGTCTCTGCCTAGAGCATGGGCTTTTTCTCCTTCTGGGACAGACTAAGGCCCTAGGAGAGGCTGCATCTCACTGCATTGCAATTCCCCCCCTAGGCAGGCTGCCCACCCTCCAGACTGTCCGTTGTGGCTCCAAGGCTGTTACCCGCCACCGTCGTGTGATGCACTTTGAGCGGCAGAAGCTGATGGCTGTGACTAAGTATATCCCCCCCAAGCCTGCTGTCAATCCAAGATGCCTGACACCTCCTTTCAAGCCCCCACAAGAGGTAAGGAGGAGTCTGGGCATGTCACTTGGTGGTGTGATGAAGGATTAAAGTGATCTTGTCTTAGTGACCATAGTGAAGTAGGACTCCAGGACACAGATATCCATGTTTTTACTTCCTCCTTTGACTCCATGGCCCAGCTACTTAAAAATGAAATCTGTGCTTGATTTGGTGTTGGTTATTTGGGCTCTGTGGATTGGATGGGCCTCCTGAATTTTCTTTGTTCTTGTGTCCAAAAATATATATGTAAAAGCTATCCAAGCAGGTAGGGGTAGTGAAGAGTATCTCTTTCCTGTCTTGAAGGACTTGAAGCTTCCACATTTTCCTAGAGAAATAACAGGTATTCTGTTCTTAAAAAAGGACAGAAAGACCAGTGGGGAATTTGTGACTTTATGGTGGTTCCTTTTACTGCAGTATCTAATACTAGTTTCTAGTTGGCCACTGCTGCTTAAAGACTAGTTAACTGTTCTCTCCTGCTAGAGTCTGGGATATAGGGAGGTGAGCAGCAACTATAGCTTGAGGGATTTAGGTCAGATGTCAAACCCTGATGCAAGAGGTGATGAGTCATTTGGCAGAGACTAATGGCTGGGTAGAACATACCCACCTGGGTTTTCTCCCTGTGAGAGCAAAGAGCTTTCTAAAATGAGCCCTGAAGAATCAGCCTGTAGAGTACTTGACAAACCATGTTTCAATGTCTGGATCTCTTTCAGCAGGATTTAGCTTTTGCCCAGCCAAAACTGACTGATAGAAAAATTGGTCGATAGCCCCACATTCAGACAGTCCTTGAACGGAATTTTCCCACTCAGGTTTTTTTCCCCTAATTTTTTATTAAGCTAGTGGTGTTTGCTACCTCATAACTAGCAGCTACTGTATTGAACAGGGCAGGTCTAGAATCTAGATTTGGCACCAAAGTGAGTCTTCCATTATTTTACCTTGAATATGTTAATATTTCCATAGTATTCTGCAAAGTGCACCATGACTTTTAGCTAATCCACTGTTTAAGTAAATTGTAGAATCATTGCTATGGTGAAAAAAAGTCTCACAGTTTTTATGGAGGTCTGTAAATGTATTCTTAAGTTCACAAGTTCTCAACTCTGAGAAGCACTGTCTTAAGAAAACAAAGCCTTGTTCTGTGAAAATTCAAGTTTGAATTAACACTGCAAAAGAGTTATGTTGTATTTATAATTGGTAAACTAATTCAACATGAGTACAGTGTTAGAGGGATAATTGAAGTAATTTTGACAACATTGTTGTTCAATAATGTTGATTGGTCAGATCGCTGAGCAGTTGCGGGGAACTGAGTGTTCTTAGATTTGAAAAACACTACTAAAGACTGTGATTATCTAACGAAAATGAAAAGATAGAGTGGGAAATGGAACAGGTTTCTGAAAGGGGCCCAACTATCCTGCTGGACCCTGATCTTCCTCATATTTGGGCATCTCCAGAAGCCTAGCATCCACCTCTGAGGGATTAAGGGGTACAAGGAAAAGAGGCAGCTTCTGTCCCTTTGGTCATCCCTTCCTGACTTCAGGAGACAGGCCTCATCCGGCTTCTCCGTCGGGAGATAGCAGCAGTTTTCCGAGACAACCGAATGATAGCTGTCTGTCAGAATGTGGCTCTGAGTGCGGAAGACAAGATTTATATGCGGCACCAGCTGCAGAAACACAAGATCTTGATGAAGGTCTTCCCTAACCAGGTAGGAAGTGGCCCTACCCACTCCCCACCCCCTCCCCACCAACTCAGACCCTAGCATCTCTCCCTAGATAGGGCACTTCTGACTCTTCTCCTCCACCTGCAGCCCTCTAACCTGGTGTCTAAACTGCGATCAGGGGCTTAGGAGACCCTTGAGTTTCATCCTCAACCTGATATGGTCTGGGACCAAGGTGGGCAACTCTTCCTCCCGCTTGTCCCCAGTAAATCCTTCTATCCCATGGCTCCAGGTCCTCAAGCCCTTCCTAGAGGATTCCAAGTACCAAAACCTGCTTCCCCTTTTTGTGGGGCACAACCTGCTGCTGGTCAGTGAAGAGCCCAAGGTCAAGGAGATGGTGCGAATCTTGAAGGGTATGCCTTTCCTGCCGCTGCTAGGTGAGCAAACCCCCCTGCCAGTTGGGAATGGGGTGAAGGGGAGCAGGTGCTACAGAAATGTAGTGCCATCTGATAGGCATGAGTGGGTGAAACCATGGACATCCTTGGAGGGGACATCCTCTTACAGGTAGGATCTACGTCAACAGCACCATTTGTTGAGGGCTGCCTGTGTCATTCTAACACAGAGTTAGAATGACTGTGTTGGCTCTGTGTTCTGCACTGGGGAGGATTATAAAAGGCATAGATGACTCTACCAGGGGAGGAAGTTCAGACAGTTTGAATCTAGCAATGAGGCAGAAGATGCTGAAACCCATACAAAGATATTTAAATAGCCCAAGTGAAGGGTGCTGAGCTAAGGGGCAGTTGGCATTGTTTTCCAGATTCCCTTGATGCTAAGAATCCCTGCTTCTCTATAAAATACTGATTTCATAGGACTCTGTGGAAGCAGGGAACAGGGCAGGAATCTGTGTTTACAATCCACACTCACACACAAACACATACTTCATGGTTCTTTAAGAAAGTTTAGGAAACTGACTTAGTGGGGGTCGGGCCAGGTGGATGATTTCTATAAGGGGAGGGGATCAGTCTCAAACAGAGTGAGAGTGGGATAGGGCACAAGTAGGAACCAGACGGGGAAGGCTGAGAGGTAAAGGGCAATGGAGAGCAGTTCCTAGGGTTGGAATGTTGTTTTTAGAGAAGAAAGGCATTTGTAGGGAGCCCGGCTGACCCTGTGTTCCTTTCAGGTGGCTGCATTGATGATGTCATCCTCAGCAGGCAGGGCTTCATCAACTACTCCAAACTTCCCAGCCTGGCCCTGGTGCAGGGGGAGCTGGTAGGAGAGCTCACTTTCCTCATGGCCCAGACCCACTCCCTGCTCCAGTACCAGCCTTTCCAGTTGACTGCCCTGTTGGATCAATACGTCAGACAACAACATGAGGGGGACTCCGTTGTGCCAGCCAGTGGGCATCCCGATTCTCCCAACCCTGTTCCATACTCATAGCCAACCTGTTGTACCCAGCCTGCCCATAAATACACCCTGCCCCATTGGTTATGCTGTCCTTCCGGAGATGTGGAAGAACTCGGGGTAGGGAGTGACATATGTTTCCTGGCTTCTGCTGACAATGACCTCCGATACAGGGCCACTTGGAGATGAAGAAGGAGTTGATCTCAGAATGAAGGCTTTTAATTGTTATCTTTGTCCTTAGTATTTCCAGCTTGGGACCTGACAAGAGATAAATCTCAGCTCTCCACGTTCAAGGCAGGGAAGCTGAACAGATGAAGACATTGCCTTCTGCCTTTGTGCTCATGTTTTTGCACACATCTTCCCCAGCCTGACCCCTTGTGTGTCAGAATAGCTCAACTGACTAATTGTGCTAAGAATGGCTTTCTATTGAGAGCCTGCTGTGCCAGGCTCTGGGCTGACCACCGTCCATGTGTTAGTTCTTTCATTTCTCACCATATTAGCCCCATTTCACAGAGAAGAAAAGTAAGGGGCAGAGAAGTTAAAGAGCTTTTCAAGGTCATATAGTTGGTAAATGGCCAAACAGGACTTGAACCAGGCTCTCTGCTCTGAAGCCCATACCCTGGATTTTTATACTAGGGTCCCAGGTGTGCTTGACTGTTAATTTTCCCTCAGGGTGTGCCATGTTGTAGAAAGTTTGGGAACATTGCTTTATGATAAAAAGATACACATTTTCCTTTCGTCTGTTTTGCTTTTTGTAAGCTTATCCTCCCTGAAGACTTATTCTGAGTCATCTCAGACTCCCCTTCCTAAAAAATCCTCTTTACCATGTCTAAGCCTTTTACCTCCCTGTCCCTGCTCTCACAAATGGCATCTCTTATATATTTGGCCTTTTGAGGACAGCTGCCAGCTCTCCCTGTAACTAACATGTCTCAGGTGTTTCTAAGCAAAGATGCTGGGGGGTGGGAAACCAGGATTCTGTATTATTGAGGGGATCTGAGGGTTCTCGAGTGGAAGGCCTCATCCAAGGCTTGGGGAACAAAAGTTCCTAATGAAGGAGAGTGTGTTTAGCAGCCCATGCTTGTCTCTGGAGCATGCCCTGGGTGGATGCAGGGGTGATGGGGGACAGTGCCTGTTGAGCATTCCTTCTGGACTTGAAGCAATGCCACAGCTTCTTCAGTCTCAGACAGGCACCACTGTGGCAGTAGTGAACTGCAGCAGCTCTTCTGTGGCCTGGTCCAGGACCAAACTGCCCACTGTGCCCACCTCTGTGCCAGATGCCCAGAGATGTTCAATGTCAAGTGAATGAGGAGGCACTTGAGGCTTCCAGACACCAGAGTCAGTCTGGCCACTGCTGCCCTGTGCTCTTCCTGATTCTCAGAGCCACACGGTGCTAACCGCCCTCCTGGGGTGGCCAGAGCAGTGCTGAGGTTCTGAATGGCACAGAGAAGGCATCTTCTGAGAGATGTATAAGACCCTGAAAGGTCAATCAAGGCCATGTGGGGACAAGGTGGATGGGGGAGTGGCCTAAATCATTTCTGGATCAAAGAAGAACCCCACATTGCTTTCTTCATCTGCTGATCATGCCTGGGGCCCCACCACTAAAATCCTACTTTCCAGAAAGTGGCTTCACTGCACTTAGAAGTATCAGTTAATTTCACGTTCATTTGAATAACTTTTAGACATTTCTCAAGAGCTAATTTTTCATGAGAATTGAGCAGCACAACACAGAACTCCAGTAGAGGGGCAGAGATTCTTGGAAAGGGAGGGTACCCGAGTTGGCTCCAGCTAGCCCTTTAACAGCCATCTGGTTCCTGCCCCAGACGCACTCCTGGTGCAGACTTGGCAAGCTGGGGGTTTTGTCTTACCACATAGGTGCTTCCAGTCCCCCAACCTGATGGGATCTGACCAGTGACAGCCTCTGTAGGGGGCCACCGGCTGGCCCTTCTGAGCATTGACTGCCCTGCTAACCATGCTCTTGGCACTGTCTATTGTGGTCCCAAAGGGGCATCCATCTCCTCCCTTCAACCTAATACCTTTGCTGGCTCCAAATTTTGCAATCTATTTTCAGATGTAAAATGAGAGGCGAGAGGCGGGAGTTAATAAGGAAATGGCCTTGAGTACTGACTGAGATCAAGGCCATGCTAGTCAGAGTAAAACCTTTACCGCCATTGGCTTGAGGCCAGCAGCTCCCCAGTCCTCTGTAATCCCTTTGGAACTGTGCACAGTGGGGACTTTGCGCCCATTCGAAAGCCTCCTTGGTGCTGGGGAGTCACTCGGCCCTGAGTCCTCCGGGGAGCAGGGGGGCAGAGCTGAGCGGCTGCCCGGAGCTTGGCGGGAGGAGGGACAGGGGGAGGGGAAGGTGGGGAGATCCGGCTAGAGGGGAGGCTCCGCCGTCTCCTTCCTTCCTGGTTCCTGCAGCAGCTGCTGCCACCGCTCAGCCCCGTGAGAAGGGAGCGGGCGACTCGAGACGGTGACTCAGAGGTGGAGCAGTGTGAGGGCCAAGGAGCACTGGAGTCCATGGACTCTGGGGTAAGGGGGCCACGCTGGCATCAACTGACATTCCCCGCGAGGGCTTTCTCATACCTGAAGCTGGCAGGTCTGCTCCTCCGGAGACGGGGGTGGGAATGGAGGAGCAGAGGGGATATCCCCCTGGCTCACCTCAATTATGTACCCTCTAGTAACAGAGCCTCCCCCTCCACCCACAAGCAGCAAGAGGCCAGGATCCACAGGGCCAGGAAAAGGGCACAGGAATACCCAAACACCAGGAGAGTTTGGGAACTTTCAAGGGCTGAATGCAGGAGTTTCACCCCCTGGGTCAGCCTCTGGCAGCAAGGGCCCCTCTGCCACTGCCTCCCAGTCACCCCTGCCCCACCAAGTCCCTGTTCCCTCTGGCCTCAATTCCTCAGGTGCTTAAAAGCTCCTAGAAGATCTGAGCTGTTTCCTCAGCCTCAGGTTAACCTCGCCCCTCCAGTTCCCCTCCCCCGTCTCACGGATCCGGAGCCTCATGCATTATTGATCTCCCTGTGGAGCCAGGATGGCCAGGCCTGGTGCCTTGGGCCCCTGTGGGCACTGCTGCAGGACCTGTGTGGACCTCTGCCTGTTCTTAGCCACCTCTTCTCCCCCGCCACAGCGTCTCCATTGGCCTAGTCCCCCTGCTCTCTCTGGGTGGGTAGTGCTTCTCCAGAGCCCCATGGTAGAAAGGGGATGTGAGGCTTTGGGGAACATTGAGGGTCCTAGGTGGTCATTCTTGTGTTTGATGAGAGGAGGCACAGGGGAAAGGGGAGGCTTTCTCATGCCTCAGTTTCCTTGTGCAGAAAACTAGCCCAAGAACTAGAGGATATGGTGGGAAGTTGAGATGAAGGGGTTAGGGGGCAGGGGCGTCATGGCAGAGCAGTCTTCAAGTCATGGTGGTATGGGTGCAGAGTTCTTGAAGGAAGAGGAGTTGGGTTGAGATCTTGCTTGTCTAGTCTCTGAATTCCCCTGGCCTGTTTGAGAGCCTCTTTCTTCACTCCCCTGCCTCACCTCTGATCACCCCCAGGGAATCCTCCAGAGAAAGCACTGAGTGTTTCCTGGAGCCCAAGAATGTGCACCAGGGTGGGGCAGGGCAGACTTTTGGTGATTTTTCTCTCGGTACTGGCCTGCCTCTCTGTGAACTAGCCTGCAATGGCTGTAGTGGAAGAGGGTGTAGGCCGGGAGACCCACCCAAGGTGGGGTAGGGACAGGTGAGCAGAAGTGTTGGTGAGCTCTTGCTTCAGGGTGTAGGAGAGGTTGGAGGAGGAAGTGATAGCAGGTCTGTGCTAATGGGGTTTTTCTCTTGCTTCAAGGGCCCCCTCAGGACAAGGTGACATCCTTCCCCTTCCACCCTGTTCTTCATCTTCAGCAGGGAGTGGCCACTCCCTTCTCCATGGACTTCCAAGAGAGGGGTCCTCCCTCACTGGCAGAGAGCACTCAGTCTGCAAAGTCTAGCAGTACCCAGCAGGTCTGAGGGCCGGAAGCAGGCATTGGGTTGGGACTCACTTGGCCCAAAGGGGTTTCACCAGTCACTCCCCGACTCTGTCCTGGACTGCAGGCTTCTGAGCTGTGGGAGGTGGAGGAAGAGCCTCGGGGCCAACGGGGTGCAGAGAGCATCATGCCTGAGAGGCAGGAAGGCCACCTGCTCAAGAAGAGGAAGTGGCCTCTGAAGGGCTGGCACAAGGTAGGGTGGGCAGGGCAAAGGGCAGGGCCAGATGTGCGGAGGGATGGGGAACTTTTGGCCAGCGCTGGGTGTGTGTGTGTCTAGAAGAAAGGTCCATGTGTGTGGTTGCTCTCTTCCCACACTTTTTTCTCTTGGCTACACGGGTCCTGTTTCTCCTGGCATGGTTACAGAGGTACTTTGTGCTTGAGGATGGGATCCTTCGCTACGCAAACACTCGGCAAGATGTGAGTCAGGGGCTGGCCAGGGTGGCGGGAGGAGTCTGGCCCCAGGATGCCCTGGGCAGGCAGGGAGCTTCTGGAATCCCCCAGAGCAGGGCCTGAATCCCAGGCACACCATTTATGGGTGTGGGGTCTTGAACAAGTGTCTTCTCTAAGTCTAGGCCCCTCATCTCTAAGGTGGGGAGAGTGCCATCACCCATTTGTAGTGTCACTGTCATCTTGGTAAGGGCCCTCAAGACTATGCCTGGCACAAAAGTACCCAAGAAAGGGGAGCTTTATCATCCTTGTCCTTGTTTCATTCTCATGCTGGGAATAAAAAACCGAAAGCCTGGCCACTGAGGCTCTCTCTTACTTGGCTTTGAGGACTCCCAAGGGTGGGGATAGTTTTTCCTGTCCCGTGACTCCTACAAGCTCAGAATGTGACTTCTGAGTTCTTTTCACAAGAGCATGACTGTCAAGTCCCTGCTGATACTGTGACTTGGGCATAAGGGTGGACCTACTGCCTGGCCCTTGAATCTAGAGTGGCCTTAGGAAGATGGTGGCTCTGTGGTCCAGGGGTCTAAAGCCAGTCCCTTTTCCCCCACCATTCCTCCACCCCAGATCACCAAGGGAAAGCTCCACGGCTCCATTGATGTCCGATTATCTGTCATGTCCATCAACAAAAAGGCCCAGCGCATTGACCTTGATACTGAAGACAACATCTACCATCTTAAGGTGACATCCTTGGGAGTCAGGTGGTGGCTTGGCCTCCAGCCTGGCAGAGGCAGTGGGGTACACAGAGAGGGGGACATGGGCTGAGGGTCTGTCTGTCCATGAGTTTGACAAGAGGGAGTTACCATCGTGTCCAGTAGCCAATGGCAAATCACCCCTGTTTGTTGTTATGTAAACAGGCACGGAGCTAAGGGCACAGACACTTGGGGAAGCTGTGCTCTACCTCCGTGCCTGGGGCCTCTGCACAAGCTGGGCACTAAAGGGAGAGAGCTGCTTACCTGGGGACAAGAGCCCTGACTCCTTCCTCTTGGAAAGCAGTCCTCCTTCCATGTATCCCTCCCCGTCTCCATCACTTCTACAGATCAAATCCCAGGATCTGTTCCAGAGTTGGGTGACCCAACTGCGTGCCCACCGCCTGGCCCAGCGCCTGGATGTGCCCCGCGGTCCACTGTCCGGCACCACTCACCGGAAGGTTAGATGGGTCCTGGGGCAGGAGATGTGGGGATTCAGGGGTGGCAGCTTCAGGGAACTGTGAGACCCAGGGAGGTGGGCACCATCCTTCCTGACCCTTGACTCACCCCACAGGTTCCTGGTGCCCAGCTTCCCACAGCAGTTAGTGCCTCGGCTCTTCCCGGGGTTGGACCTCGAGAGAAGGTGTCTTCCTGGCTGAGGGGCAGTGATGGCCTAGACCGCTGCTCTCATGGTGAGGGGCTCATGGCACTGAGCCTTGGTGGCTAGGGCCCACATTGTCAGGTCTAGGTGGCATCAGCGGTCACGAGGAGAAAATGTTACCTTCGTCCCGGCCTCAGGGAGCCCCAGTCTGGTGGGGGAGAAGCCTCTGCCTCCAAGCTGATCACTTCTACTCAGGTTCTGTCCTGGGAGCCTCAGTCTTACAAAAGGTGGCTGGGCTTGTGCCCTAGGCACATGGGCGGACAGAAACACAGGGCCAGGCCTTGTGAGAAAGAAAGTATGGCCGGCCGACGCAGGGAGGGGCACCGAGGAGTCATGCCTGGGACAGAGGTGCTCTGGAGTCATGGGAGGTGCTCAGTTGGCCCGGGAGAGGAAGTGCAAACCAAGTTGCGAGGAGAAAGAGTGAGGCCTCCAGCCTGTGGGGAGGCAGCAGAAGTGAGGTGTGGTCTGGAGACAGTGAGGATAGCGGGGGCCGGCTCTCTTGGGGAACCAGTGTGAAGCCAGACCAAGGGATGGGACCTGGGAACTGCTTTGGGCTCATGAGTGGGGAGGGAGACACAGTGTCAGGATTTCCCTGGCTGCCAGCTGAAGTCTTTGGAGAAGGAAGGGAAGCTGGGGGACAGACTTTGCAGCCTGGCCAGTGTTGGGACAGGGACTTCCTCATTCTTCCTGCAGAGCTGTCTGAGTGCCAGGGGAAGCTTCAGGAACTGCACAGACTCCTCCAGAGCCTGGAGTCCCTGCACCGCATCCCCTCAGCCCCTGTCATTCCCACACACCAGGTGAGGTCCAAGGGAGGAGGCAGACTCCCATCCAGGGGTCTCTCTCCTGCTTGTCATGTTCATCCCATCACTTGCCTGGACAGGTCCCTTGTCCCCATTGTGTCACTGCTGTATTCAGGAGAGCCCCACATCTGCCTAGTTGCTTTTTCTCGCATGTCCATTTTGCCTCAAGGCTGTCTCTCTGCCCCTTTGGAGCGACCCCTTCCTCTCGTGCTGACACACTGCCAGGGTGTTGGTCTTCTTCCTCTGGGATGCCAGTTGTCTCTGCACCCTACCCCATGGCCACCTACCTCTCTCCCGGCTTTGATGGTTGCTGCCCCTTTTCTCCACCCTAAGAGTGAAACTCCCCCCACCTCGACTTGCCAGGCGTCAGTGACAACTGAGAGACCCAAGAAGGGGAAACGGACCAGCCGCATGTGGTGCACACAGAGCTTTGCCAAGGATGACACCATTGGACGGGTGAGGTGGGGTGTAGACCCTAGTCACAGGGTGGGTTGGTTGTTCTGAAAGAGGCTTCCTCTTCAACCCCTCCCCTCACCCACAGGTCGGTCGTCTCCATGGCTCTGTTCCCAACCTCTCTCGCTACCTGGAGTCTCGGGACCACTCAGGACCCCGTGGGCTGCCTCCCCCAGACTATGCCCACCTGCAGCGCAGTTTCTGGGCCCTGGCCCAGAAGGGTGAGTGTATGACAGAGGGCGACGAGGAGCAGGTTGGAGAGGGGGAGGAAGAAGAGTCTGATGGCCCGCCCCTGCCCTCACAGTGCACAGCACCCTCAGCAGTGTCTTGGCTGCCCTCACTGCCGAACGGGACCAACTGAGGGACCTGCACCAGGATTCAGAGCTGTCCAGGATCGGGGTGAGTTTTGGGGACATGGTGGCTGGTGAGAGGAGATGGCTTGAGGCTGAGACTGCAGGCCTGGGGGTGCAGGACGATCTGGGCTGGAAGAGGGTGTGTGGCACAGGCAGTCTCTGCATGGCAGAGTCAGGAGGGCTTCATCCTGTTCCCTCATCCTCTCCCTGCAGATCTCTGAGGCCTCAGCTGGCCCGAGGCGCCTCCACTCACTGTCCGTCTCCTCGGACACTACAGCAGACTCTTTCAGTTCCCTCAACCCTGAGGAGGTAGGAACTGGGGTGGGCTGTGGGGACCATTTCTCCTGGGCCTTCTGTCCTAGCAGGAGTGAAGGCATGGTTGGTTTTCAGAGCCAAAACAGATCCTAAAAATTCTAGCTCCGACCCCTTTCACATAAAATTGGCAGCAGCCACATCCCTTAACAGTGTGCAGAGTACTTTTACTTTTAATTCAAAGGCCTGTGAGGCAGTGATTCCTCCCTTCAAGTTTGTAGATGAGGAAACAAAGAGTCTAATTGATGAGCCCAGGCTCCCACACTTGTGGACCGGCTGAGTGGAGATGTAGGGACTGAGCACAGACTCCAGGGCCCTAGTCCACAGGTTTGAACTTGGCTCCATTGCATGCCAGCTTTAAGACCCTGAGCCTCAGTGTCCTAATCTACAAAACAGGGGTAATAAGTACACCTACCTCATAGGGTGTCAGGATTGAGTTCATGCAAGCAAAGGGCTTGGAGCTGGGCTCAGAGATGGTGCCCAGAAGGTGTAAGCAGTTATTGTAGAACCATGTCTCTTTACTCCCAGGCAGGTGTTCCTTCCACTGCGCTCGCCCCTGCTCGACAGGTTTCAGACTCAGACAGTCAAAGTCCCTCTCAAGGGAACTGTCAGGCAAGGGGATCCCTGCTTGACTCTCCCGGCTTGGCCTCTGGGACCTGACACCTATCCTGCTCTCACAGCAAGAAGCTCTGTACATGAAGGGACGAGAGCTGACCCCCCAGCTGTCCCAGAGCAGCATCCTGTCCCTGGCTGATTCCCACACAGAGTTCTTTGATGCCTGCGAGGTTCTCCTATCTGCCAGCTCTTCTGAGAATGAGGTGAGGAAGGTGGGAAGCTGGCAGTAAGGGGAGGGGACCCTGCAAGTATAGGGGCGGGGTCTAGAGAGACTAGAATCTGTAGATTCCCAAACCCTTTCTACCTGCCTCAGCTGCCGTCTCTGGGAATACGTCCAACACCTTTGAGTTTGAGAGGCCCTGCTCAGAAATCTGTGCCGGGGGCCCTTCTTTCAGTTCCATGTGCTTTATCCCCATTGGCTTCTCCTGAAACTGCTGCCTCAGCTCCACCCCAGTCAGCTTCCTGTGACCCTGTTTCAGACCTAGTGCTCCCCTGACTGCTCCCCCTGTTCCCCCACCCTGCTGAATCTCAGGGTTCCCCAACTTCCCTTCCATTTGTGTCTTGCCAAATCTCTGAGCTTTCTCCCCACAGTCGAAGGGCCAGACCCTCCCTCTCCCAAGGTGGCAGGTGATGCCAAGCCTCCTGGGGCAGTGTCTTAGGACTCAGACCACCCGCCCCCCAAATACGTTCTCTTCCCCTTCCCACCAAAGGGCTAGCTGGGCAGTCTTGCCAGGCCCTAGGCACTGCCCAGCTGCCCAGGGGAGGCCCTGTCTGCCCGGCCTGTCATCTGTCCCGGCCCAGGGCACAGAGGAGGAGGAGTCGTGCACCAGTGAAGTCACCACCAGCCTGTCTGAGGAGGTGCTGGACCTCAGGGGAACTGAGCGCTTTCAGAAAGGTGCCAGCCAGGTGTTTGGGCAGGGAGGGGCTAGAGGTGGCAGAGAAATGGTGTTGTCCAAAGCCCAAGCCCCTTGGGGAGGCAGTTCCTTGTGGTAACTAGTGGGCTAAGGGCTTTGGATGCTGACCCCAGAGATGACCCTAAGGGGTGAGGAAAGCTAAGCTGTGAGCCATGGCATGTTCCAGAAGTGGCTCTGGAGGTGGGACAGGCTCAGGTAGGGGTTGGCCTCTGTTTGGTCTTCTGAGAAGGTTCACATAGGGTCTGAGAGAGACGGAGAAGATCGTACTCTGCCACTGTTTAGCAGTGTGAATTAGAACACGTAATTTTACTTCTTGGAGCCTGTTTCCCATTCTATAAAATGGGCTGAATAATATGCATTCTAACATCAGTTTCTGTGTTTATGAAAGGAATAGAAGACAAGAGTGGGGATTCTGGAAGGACTTCTGGGGTATAGAGTTTTCCTGCTGCCTACCTAAACCCCTTAAGAGCTCATCAAGAAATAGATCCCCAGCGCCCTGCCCCACAGCGAGTTGAGACTGGGCCTTGGGGTGGAAGGCAGCTGGGCTGTGGGCCCGCCTGTGGGCCTACTGTGTCAGGATGCCGGGGAGTGACGTGGCTGGGGTGGGCCCCAGGGGGGTGTGTTCCAGGGAGAGCTCCAGGGCCACCCCGTCGCCGCTGCCTACCAGCGGCCAGTGGGCCGGGGGCCGACGTGAGCCTGTGGAACATACTGCGTAACAACATCGGCAAGGACCTGTCGAAGGTGTCGATGCCTGTGCAGCTTAACGAGCCTCTCAACACTCTGCAGCGGCTCTGTGAGGAGCTCGAGTACAGCGGCCTCCTGGACCAGGCCAGCCGCATCGCTGACCCCTGCGAGCGCATGGTACCAGCCCCACCCTTGGGCCCAGCCTGGCTACCTCTTCCTCTTTATGGCTTCTTCCTCCCAAAAAATTCTGGCTGGGCTGCCCCCTTGCTGCTGAAGTTGTGCTCCAGTACCCCAGTCCTCGCTTATGGTGGGACGGCATCTCCTTCTCTGATCCCCAGCACCCCCAGTGGCATCCCCCTGCCCTTCCTCCTGCAGGTGTATATTGCAGCCTTTGCTGTTTCTGCCTACTCCTCCACATACCACCGAGCAGGCTGCAAACCCTTCAACCCTGTCCTGGGGGAGACCTATGAGTGTGAGCGGCCTGACCGAGGTTTCCGCTTCATCAGTGAGCAGGTGTGCGCCCTGGAAGATGGGGGCTGGCTTCGTAGGTGGCTGGGGCAGGGACGCACCTGGGCTCCAGCGGGGCCAGGTTGTGGGAGAGGAAGTGGGCAGTTAGCTCAGGGCCAAGCAGTGGACCATATGCTGGAAGTGGAGAGGGCTCTGCTCAGAAGAGCTCCCTGCTTAGTGTGGGAGACGGACTTGAAACAAGGAGTTAGTGTACCGAGTTCTAGAGCTGGGATTATGGAAGCTTATAAGAGGTTCTTCAGCTCCCCTTGGGAAGGCGTGCTCTAGGGGGTGATTTGAGCTAAGTCTTGAAGCTTGAATTGGAGTTCACCAGGAGTACGAGGGGGTGAGGAGAATGGGATGTTCTAGACAGTGTAAAGGAACAGATGGAGCATGTTTGGGAGGAGTTAGAGACGGGGCTGGACGCTGAGGAGCTCTGTAGGTAGGTAGGGAGGGTTTTTTGTTTTTAGTCCTAAAGGCTATGGGGAGTCCTTGGAGGGTTTTAAGCAGTAGAGTGACATGCTCAGAATTACACTTTATAAAGAACACTCGGGCAGTCGTGTGCGGACAGATCAGAGAAGGCCATTAGGAGGCCATTTCAGTCATCACCCTAGAAGCTGATGGGGACCTGCACTTAGGCCGTGATTGGGTGGACAGGGGAATTCAAGAACTATTTATGTGTTGCCCTTGACAGGACTCAGTGGTCAACAGAATGTTCTTACAGCTAAGGAGTAGGGGAGGTGGTTGATGATGGGGAGAAGTCTGGGGTAGCCATGGATTTCTGGATTGAGGGCTTCAGTGGGTGTGCAGCATGCCAGTCAGCAAGATGGAGAGAACGTGAGGAAGGTAACTGAATTAGGGAGATTCTTCGTCCGTGGGGACGTGACTTCCAAGGGGAGACATCCAGTAGGCCCGGAGGAATGTGGGCCTCGAGCTCCTTGGAGAGAACTGAGTGGGGCTAAGTCACCAGCTTAGATGACGGGTGAAGTCACGGACTGCTCCCAGGAGAGGATCTAGAGAGGAGGGTACGCAGGGAAGGTGGAGGAGGGAAGGGAGGGGGAGGGCAAATAGGCCATGGGACTTAGTGGGGTGTCACTGGCTTCCTGACGAGGGAGATTTCAGACAAAGGCTGGGGGCCAAGGCTGGATTACAGTCGGTGTAAAGTGGAAGTAAAAAAAAAAAAATTAAAAATACAGATTATTTCCAAAAAATGTTACCGTGAGGGAAAGAGGAGGTAGAGAGAGTGGCAACCAGAGGGGGTGGTAAAGGGTTGCAGCAATTTTTTTGGTTTAGATTTTAAATGTTTTTGAAAATGTGGTGACAAGTGCCCAGAGTCCGATAGTGTGTACAATAGAAAATGAGCCCCCACCCCACCCGCCTGAGGGGAGAGCTGCTGCCTGTGTTGGTTTTATGCATGTGTGAGAAAAGATGTACACGGCTAGAAAGAAAAGGATTACTCTTTTTTAATATGGAAGAAACAGGAGATATTTCTATTCAGAGAGAAAGAGAAATGTAGAGGGAAAGACTGAAGGGCAGAGAGGTGGGGGATGGGAGGAGTGAGGAGCTGCAGAAAGGGGTGGGAGGCAGCGTGGAGAAGGAGAGGGGCCCTCGGGTGGCAGGGGGTCGGGATGGGAGCCTGTAAATGGGTGGAAGGCGTTGGCCTCTCTGTTCTCCCTCTGAATGTGGTTTTTAAGAGTATGGTTTGGGTGTAGGCCCTCAGAGGAGGACTGTGGGCAATGCTGAGGGCCTAGGTGTAGACGTGATGTAGAATTCGAAGTTTCCCAGTGTGTGCTGTGTATCTGTTATGTGGAGGGGTAGGGGGTTCTGAAGAGTGGGGACCTAGGACAACAGGGAGGAGGCCAATCAGTGCCGGTAGTTGTAGCAGTAAGTTGTTGACGGTGCTGTGTGAGAGGGCTGGAAGAGATAGAGCAGTCTCAGCTGGGCGGGAAGGAGGTGGAGACGGGGCTAACAGGCCACAACAAAGCAGAACAGTCAAAAGTCTTGGCAGGAGCCACAGGAATGGGGAAAGGGTCAAGGCAGGCAGGCTTGTAGGATTCAGGAGTTCAAAGTTCCAGATATGGAGCACAAGGCCAAGGTTTTTCAAGGGTGTAGTATGGAGGTTGAAGGATGGTGATCAGTTTTGGGGGAGAAGAGGGTGAGGGAAAAGGGTTCTTATGGGACTGTTGGCTTTCAGGCAGGGCACGGTGGAGGATCCACCTGTCACTGCTAGAGGACTTTATAGGTTTGAGCAGGGGTTCTGGAGGACACCATGACAGGGGTGGCAAGGAGGGCTCCAAGGGGGAGTGAATGAGAAGGCAGAATGTAGGGGCCTCATGTGAAAAGAGAGGATGGTGGAATTTGGGTGGTGGCCAAGGATGACAGGAACAAGAGACCTGGAACTAAATCATTTCTGGTTGGCAGTGGAACAGGGGCTGGAAGTAAGGGACTTTGGGGGGCCCTGGGGTCAGGAAAGGACCTCACGGTCCACAAGGGCAGCCTCAAGAGAACTTCCTTTCTTGCCAAGGTCTCCCACCACCCCCCTGTCTCGGCGTGCCATGCAGAATCTGAGAACTTCATCTTCTGGCAAGGTGGGTAGGAGTGCACGGTAGGGTGCGCCTTTGGGTGAAAGACAGATGGGGGAGAGGCTGGAACACTCTCTGGTCTAATCTCTTCTGTCCCTCTCCTTCCCTGACCCCAACTCCAGACATGAAATGGAAGAATAAGTTCTGGGGCAAATCCCTGGAGATTGTGCCTGTGGGGACAGTCAATGTCAGTCTGCCCAGGTGAGTGTTCCTAAGTGCTCAGCAGCCAGGTACAGTCCACAGGCCATCCTCCAGGCTGGGATGGGGAGGGAGGAGGGACAGGATAGGAAGGTCTGGCCTTAAGCTACTTGGGATGGGGCAATGTCTATATATATTTTGCATCTATATTTGCCGCAGTTGCCAATAAAGGTGAAAATCATGGTAGAGCTGGAAGGGCTCATTGAGATCATCTGATGCAGCAGCTTTCACACTTTTTTGACCATGACTCACAGTAAGAAATGTGTTAGAGATCTCAGGCCAGTACACACATGTGTGTGCACAGACATACATGTACACACACACACACACACACACACACACACACAACCTAAATCAATCTCAGGACTTGTCAGAAATCACATTTAAAAATCCCCACATCCAGCTCATTTTACAGGTGGGGACCGCAGCCAGAGAAGAGAAACTTACCCAGAGGGATCAAGGTGTGAGCCCGAGGCCAGTGCAGGGGTTGGGGAGCCTGGGCTTTGGGGTCAGAAGTCCTGGCTGGGAGTCCTCATTCTGACACTTAATAGTTATGCAAGTGGCAAAAGACTTGAAGCCTCAGAGTCCTGAGTTTGCTCTTCTATAAAATTAGAGTAATGAGTAACACTGGTAGAAGTAGGAAGTAAACAGGAAAATATAATAGACCCATCACCGTGCCTGGCACCCAAGGGCACGGGCCCTGTCTGCGTTTTGACCCCCATGACTTAGGCACTTAGGAGCTTTATCCGTGAATGGAAATGTGTTAGTTGAATACCTTCTGGGATGGTTGCTCTGCTTTGTAAGTCACCCTTCATGGCACAGCCAGAAACCAGGACCCACGTGACCTCTTCCAGTGACACAGGTGCTCCCCAGCTGAGGGCGGCACTTGTCTCCCAGAGCCAGCCAGCTGCCCTCCCATGCTCTGTCTCTCTCAGGTTTGGGGACCACTTTGAGTGGAACAAGGTGACATCCTGCATTCACAACATCCTGAGTGGCCAGCGCTGGATTGAGCACTATGGGGAGGTGCTCATCCGGAACACACAGGACAGCTCCTGCCACTGCAAGATCACCTTCTGCAAGGTGGGCATGCCACCCTGACCCTGCCTGGCCACCCCGAGCAGCTCTCCCTGGTGAAGGGGAGGGGACACCTACCTAAGCTCCCCGCCCTTACCCCCACCCCAGGCCAAGTACTGGAGCTCCAACATCCACGAGGTGCAGGGTGCTGTGTTCAGCCGGAGTGGCCGTGTCCTCCACCGTCTCTTTGGGAAGTGGCACGAGGGACTGTACCGGGGTCCCCCACCTGGTGGTCAGTGCATCTGGAAACCCAGTAAGTGGACTGGTCGGGGAGTGCTAGGCAGAGTGAGGGCAGCTGTGACATAGTCCTCCTGCCCCAGCCCCTGCCTTTCCCCGCAGACTCAATGCCCCCAGACCATGAGCGAAACTTCGGCTTCACTCAGTTTGCCTTGGAGCTGAATGAGCTGACGGCAGAGCTGAAACGGTCACTGCCTTCCACAGACACGCGGCTCCGGCCAGACCAGAGGTCAGTGCTAGGCGGGCCCTGCCCTAGAACCACCAGGCTCCTCCCTCCCGCATGTGGGTTTCTGTGTAGACCTGGGACTTTGTCTTTCCTTCCTTGAGTGCCTCAGGGAGATGGGGCCAGTTTGGCGGCATTGCTGGGCGGGGGATGGAGGCCTTGGATTTGGGGGCCCCTGAGGGGGCAGTTCTGCTGACAGTTGTCTGGATACTCAGGTACCTGGAAGAGGGGAACATACAGGCCGCTGAGGCCCAGAAGAGAAGAATCGAGCAGCTTCAGCGAGATAGACGCAAAGTCATGGAGGAGAACAACATTGTTCACCAGGCTCGCTTCTTCAGGTCACTCTGCCCTTGCCCTGGGTCTCTGCGATCCAGCTTTCCCCTCCTCCCCTCTGGCCCCTTCCTGCTTTGAGTAGGGCCAGCAGTTGGAGATAGCATCTCTGGAAAAGCCTTAATTCTGGATGTTCACCATTCCCCTTCCATGGTTCTCGTCCCCCAGGCGGCAGACGGACGGCAGCGGGAAGGAATGGTGGGTGACTAACAACACGTACTGGCGGCTGCGGGCTGAGCCAGGCTATGGGAACATGGACGGGGCCGTGCTCTGGTAGCCCTGGCCCCGGAGGCAGGAGGCTCCAGTTCTTCCCTCCTGTCTCCACCCTGGACACGGACACACGGGTGAGGCCAGGCTCCTCAGCTCACTGCCCTGGAGACCAGAGGGGCAGTCCTGGCTCTGGCCCTCCCCCCTCTGCTGGCCAGAGGGTCTGCATCTCAGCCCATCACCCACCCCATGGTTGGGGTGAGAAGCAGGATTTGAGCTTCCCCAGTCTCGTTGCTCCCATAACCAGCATGTAAGACCCTTCTTGCTTTTTTACTTTCTTCCTTCCCCCTTGGGGTACTTGGGGGAGAGTCCAGGTTCTCAGGATCTGCTCCCCGTTTCAGTGCCTTCATAGGACACAGGGGACCCCCTGATGCTCCCCAGGCCCCCTATGCCCAGGGCTCTGGCCCCAGATGTGTGGTTAGGGTGAGGGAGGGGAGGAGACAGCCTTTTCTTCCACCTTGTCCCTCCCAAGCCCCTCTTCGGCATCTTCTCCCCTGGCCCAGCGGGGCTCCCTTTGCTTGGTCCCTGGTAATCTCTCCCATCCTCCTGGATCTTTCTCCCAAACTGCGGAATGCCTGCAGCTTTCAGGTCTTTTGGCCCTGGTCCTCAAGTGGTTTCCTTGAGAACCCCCCAGGATTGCCCCCAGAGCAGATGAGGCCTCTCCAAAAGGTGGGGAGCAGACTGAGCAGGCTGAGTGCCTGGCCTCAGACCCACTGGGAGTGATTGAGCACGTGTGAGAGTGTAAGTCTGTGTAGAACCCTGTGTGCGTGCACGTGTGCCTGTGTACTGCTTGCAGGCGAGCAGGATTCCCAATGTAGCTTGGACCTGGGTGTCCACCACTGTTGCTGCTCATTTTCACACAGTCTGCCTCTGACCAAGGTGAATTGCTGACATTCCAAGCTCCAATAAAGACTGTCCTAAACTTCGACCTGTGACCATTCACTGAAACACATGTGTGCTCAAGCTTAGTGAAGGCCCACACACCTGAGCTAAAAATCCGATATCATCTCTCCCTTAATCTTTACATCCTATTGGTACTATCCCTCAGTGCTGGCCCTTCTCTTGACTGCACCTGGCCTAGGCTTGGCCCTTATCGACCCTGCCTGGACTATGGTAATTGCCTTGGAGCTCCTAGTCGCTCTGTTCTGATGCTTTCAAGGTGAGATTTTAAAAGAGAAAAGATGGCACCTCGTACCTAGTTCAAATACATTCATTGCTCTTGAGTGTCTAGAGGAAAAATCCAAACTCATCAACCAGGCAGAAAACTGGTCTGTCCTGCCCTAGCATAGAGTGTTGATCTTCCACACCCATCACCCCCGGGCTGTGGACTGGTACCAGTCCGTGGCCTGTTAGGAACTGGGCTGTGCAGTAAGAGTTGATTGGCAGGCAAGCACGCAAAGCTTCATCTGTATTTGCAGCTGCTCCCCAGCACTAGCACTGCCTCAGCTCTACCCCAGATCATCAAGCATTTGATACTCAGAGGAGCACCGGTACCTGGTGCCAAAAATGTTGGGGACTCCTGGACTAGAGAATAGGGCAAGCTGCAGTTTCTCCTGCTCCCCCATCACCTAGGCTGAGCCCAGCTATCATTTCAAAACTGTGATCCTGGTCAAGTGCCTTATCTCTCAGTTCAGAGACCTCATCCTCTCATTTAGCTTCATATGTGCCTCAGAGGAGAAGGTATGTGGAGTGGCCCAGGCTCCTGAATTCGTCAGTTGTCTCCTAACCCCTGACCCCACCCTACTGTAACAGCAAGCCCCAGGCCCTGCCCTAGTTTGATGGATGTCCTAAAAGCAAATCACACTTTCTCGGGGGGCGGGGGGGTCACAAGAACAGAGGGGACCCCTGAGCTATGGCAGCCCAATGTTAGTCCTTTTTACCCCTCCCCCAGCCCCAGGGGAAGGGTGGTGGCCCACATTTCCAGTTTATTTCTAGAAAGTGTTAAAATGAACACATTTGCCCTGACACTACATACTAGAAATAACCTATCAGGCTACCCGAGAATCCAGCAGTAGCTGGGACCAGCTCAGCAGTGATAAATGACAGCAGCAGACACTTCTTACCAGCCCACGTTCCTGCAGATTGCCAGTGCACTCAACTTCTGCCCACCTTCACTCTTTGGAAAGCATTCACTGGGTCAGGAAAACCCTTCTCTGGGAGACCCATGTATCCCCAAGCACTCCCAGAAGCTGCCCAGGTAGTCTGGGAGAGGGTGGCAGGTCCCCTTTGCTGGTCTCCTCCCTGTCAGGTAACAACTTCCCCAGGACAGCTGGTCCAGGACCACCCCACACACAGAAAGCCCTCTTAAGTTTCCACTAACACCTCTCCTGCTTCTGCACCGCAACCCCCCCAAAGCCATCACACTGGGGCAGGAACCCTAAATTTAGTCTTATACCCTAACTTTAAACGTCCAAAGAGAAAGGCAGGTGGAGTGGAGAGCAGGAAGAGGACCACCCTTAGAACCAGACAGGAGGTGCCTCTGCAAGCGCCCTCTGCTGAAAATGGCCCAGTTCTAGCGTTCCTCTGCCAGTGCCCTCCCCACGGGGCTGGAAGTCAGTGGGGTGGAGGGAATGTGGTACCCGACTCCTCATGGAACAAACTGCTTCTAGATCACAGGGCAGGTCACATTTGCCTGCCCTCCCTTCTATGCCACTTAGCAAAGTACTCCAGACCCAGGGCAGCCTCCTGGGTCAGAGGCCAGCACACTCCCCACCACCATCTGTGAGGCAGGGACGAGCACTGGACTAAGGCAGAAGGTATGAGTTCTGGGCCTGGCTCTGCCACTTATTCCCTTCCTCTGGTTCAGCCTCTATAGAGTGGGCACAGTGATAATGGCCCAGCTCCCTCAGTTTCCCTCCTTTGTCAAAGGAGATAGTGGGACTTGGCATCGTCCATGCAATGGAGCACCAGACAAGGGTGACTTCAGATGACCCAAGGAGGAGCCCTGCTGTCCCCACACCTGGGGCCTCCCAGTGCAGCAATTTGGAAAGCAGAACTCCTGTGCAGGTGTGCAGACGCAGCTGGTGCCCCACGTTTTCTAATGCTTTTGCCAAGTAAAGGAGAATACAAAGCATCTTCACAAAGCATGGGAGGCTCAGGCATTGGTCAAAGGGGGAGGGTCAGCACCCCTCACCTCTGTGATCCCCTGCATCAGTCCCTGAGACAAAGCACAGCCTCTTTACGTCTTTAGCTATCTGATCTCCTCCCCAGTTAAGGAGCCTCTGGCTGTGGGGAGTTCCAGCTCCACCCACCTTAGACACACAGAGAAACCTGGCTAAAAGAGCCAGAAAGTTCAGGAAGGGCAGGAAACCCAGGTGTGCAAAGAGGAGGGTAGAGGGGACAGAAATGGGTACTTGCCTCAGGCGTGACCTTCATCGCGCGCTCTGGCACCGACACGGGATGGCCCAGGATGGAAGGTGGCTAGGGCGCGTGGTGGTGACAGCGGACTTTGCAAGAGCCTGGAGGGCAGAGCCGCGCTGCCCAGCTGCGCAGCTCGGGTGCAGCTGGCCGGGTGGCCGCGGGGCGGAGCCCGAGGACCAGAGATGGCGGAGCGCCACTGTAGGGCTGGAGGGACTCCGCGCGCTGCGTCCTTGGTCGCCCCTGCCCCGAGCGGCGCGGTACCCGGTCAGCTGCTGGTGGGTTAACCCTGCTGGGATGAGGAAGAGAGGGCTCTGGGGACCTGGGAGCCGGGGAGCGACAACCCGCAGCCGGAGTTTCTGAGCCCTCCCTCTGAGTACACGAATGCGGGTCCCTCCCTGGGGCTCGGCCCAACCCAGGACCTTGGCGCCCAGCCTCTAGCCCTCCCCCTGCAGAAAGGGCAGACCCAGGGCGCCCCAACCGTGGACAGACTTTCGCCCCTCTATCTCAATGGGCGTCCGGTGTGTCCCGGGATGACCATCTGGAAAAGGATGTCCCGATCGAGACAAGGATGGAACAGGGGCAGTATGGGCTGGAAGAGGGGAAAGGAGTGAGAACAAGAGGTGAGAAAGCAGGGATGTCTGTCTGCAGACAGACATAATTTAGAAGCCCCTGTCAAGGAGAGAGGGTGTGGTGACAGAATTCCCTCTCTAGGTTGTCAGTTTCTCCTTGTAGTTCTTTAAAACTAAAACAGCATAACATAAGGCTGTTTTTTTTTTTTTTATTCCTTCCTCACCCTTATTCAAAATAACGCATTGTTCATTGCTGGAAAATTAGAAAACGACAAAACAAACAAACAAACCATGATTTTAAAAGTACGTGTACTATTCCATTGGAGAATAGGATGTTTAGATTTATAACCTTTAAAATATGTTATAATAACACAGTAATGGAAATCCTTGAAGCATTATTTGTATCTGATTTTTTTTTCAGGCTAAATTACTAAACATGAAATTATTAGATCTAATGCAACAGGTTTCAAGCCTGGCTGCACATTCTGTTGCTCTAAGAAGTTTTACAAAAGACCATAACTTCAAGGGCCCAGTCATCACGGACCTTCGCCACTCACTTCCAGACTCTACTAACCGGAACAGACTCAAACTGTCTACTCATTCAGACTATTTACCTTGGTCATACTTGATAATAACTTTATTTCTTAAGTATTACTCAAATAATAATTGTTTTTCTTTCTTTAGTGGATTTTGCTCATTTGTAGTCTAAGAAAAATGCCCATTTCATTCACATTTCCAAGTATGTCAATATGTGCTGTTCACTCATTTTTATTAACCCAGTAGCTGTTACTATATCTCTTTCTTAATTCTCAAAATTTTTTCTGCCTAAAGGCTACATTTTTTTGAAAACTGATAATATGAAATATTGGAAAGGATATAGAACAATTGATCTCTCATACATTACTGGTGGGAGTATACGTTGGTACAACCACTTGGGAAACTGTCAGTACCCATAAAGCTAAAATTCTTATACCCTAGGACCAACAATTCCTCTCCTAGTCATATTTCCAACAGAAATGAATGCACATGTTCCTCAAAGGACACATACAAAAATATTTGTAACATTTATTATTCATTATTACTAAAATACTGGATACATCCCAAATGTCCATCAATAGGAGAATGGATATATAAATTGTGGTGTGTTTATACAATGGCAATCAAAAGAATAGAGATACAAAAAAGAAAGTACTGCTACTTGTTATGCATGAATGAATATCAGACATATACTGAGCAAAAGAAGTCATACTACATAATTAGTGACATCACTTATAGAAAGTTCTAGGGTGATAGAAAACCAATTAGTGGTGACCTTTACGGAAAGGGGTATTGGCTGAGAAGGGTTCCAGTGGAGGCTTCTGGTGTCCTGGAAATGTTCTAAATTCACCAAGCTATACATTTAAGATTTGTGCACTTGACTGTACATAATTGTACCTCAATACAAAGTAAAAAGTAAAAAGGAAAAAAGTACTTCTGTTTTGTAATATCTTCCCCAAATGTGAACTCTTTACTTCCTTCTTTTTGTTTCATATTTTATTAACAGATATCATTTGATTATTTTAAAAAGTTTATTATTTCTAGAGTGAGCATAATTAAATAACACATATTGTTTGGCCAAAACTGTCATGGCTGGATTTTCCTAGGGTTTTCTTAATTATTGCTTGAGGATTATTATGAACCTCCTCTCAAATTAAGTTTTAAAAATGCAAATAGTAATTTAATTATGTTATAATTTTTTTCTGAAGTACTTGTATTTAATTCTATATAATTTCCTTACAGATTATACAATCTGTAAAGTAAAACAACAAAAGAAAGAGAAAGTAAAGCAAGATGCTTATGCCCAAAGCAGAGCAAGGGCATAAGTTGAGCAGTATTCCTTAAAATTTTTCATGTCAAAAGTACAATATAACTGTTAACTGCTAAATTTTATTTTATTCCCTCCACAGGAAACACTAGAGAAATACATACTGACTTTCTACAAAAAGTGTAAAGGGTTTCTTTTGTTATGTGTGACAGGCACAATTATTTAAAGTTAGTAACTTTTTTGTTTTAAATATATTTTTTAATTGAAGAAATGATTTTAATTTTTCTTCCTGTATGCTTCCTTAAAGTTAATAAATTTTTATTTAAGGAATTTCTCAAGTTATGATTCCTTCCACTACCTTAGTTCCCCCTGAGTTTGAGTCTTAATCCCTTTTAAAATAATTTTTGCTCACTTCACAGTTGTCATGTCAGTCAGTCCTATAATCATTGGGACCCAATCTCTTTAAGCAGTTTACTTTTGAGCCCTAAAAGTTAAATTGTAAGAAGTACTTTGTTATTTTGGCAAATGACCTAAAATATATTATTCCTTAATTGTTTCTAATATTGAAAAGTCTTATTACATCCAGTTTTTACTTACTGAGCCTAGCAGAAAATGTTATAGGTCTAATTATCGCCACTGCAATAAATTTAACTGTGATGAAAACATAACTCGTGTCTCAATGTAGCCACATTATTATTTTGTTATTTTTAATAGTGGTAAAATACACAGACCATAAAATTTATCATCTTAACCATTTTTAAATGTAGTTATATATTTCTGCAACCATCACCAGCATTCATCCCAAGAACTTTTTTTATCTTTTCAAACTAAAATTTTTTACCCATTAAACAATAATGTCCCATTCTCCTTTCCCCACAGTCCCTGGCAACTACTATTTTCTATCTCTATGAATTTGACTCCTCCAAGTGTCTGTGTGTAAGTGGAATCATACGGTATTTGACAGGATTTTGAAGAGGTCAGTGTTGCCTAAAATATGAATGTTACATAGGGAGAAAAATATATTTTCAGACACTTGAAAATCCTATTGGCAGCACTGAAAGAAAATAAAAATATTTTTTTATTTTTATAAGGTAGCAGAATACTCGAGGTGACCCTGATCTGTCCAGGGTGCTGATAACTCACAGGCCATCTTGCCAAGCCGAGGGGAAAGACTTGATACTTATTATGATATTAGCTCCAGTGGCTTTATGGCTTCCAGTTTCAAGTAGAACTGAGGGTCCAGACTCTTCTCTCCCTTTCCTCACCCTGAAGAAAATTAAGTTAGAGAAATCCTGCCTTGAACCCAATAGATTAGAATCCCAAGGAGCCTTGAAAAGAATTACAAAGCTCAAAATGAAGCACAACTAAATAATACTTTGGATAAGAGTATATGAACAGTGGACTGACATTTAAAAAAGAATTATAGTAATAAATTCACAGTTCAGGATAACAGCAGCTCTGGGGGAGACCAAGAGAGCTGAACAAAGAAGGAGGATGCAGATAAATGCAAAATTATTGGTATCATTTTGGGTCTTAATTTGTGTTTGATTCATAGGCATTTATTCAAATATTACTTTAAATCCTAGGTATATATCACATGTACTTTTATATGCACCAAAAATGCTATATAAAAGGTAATGAAGATTGATAATATTCCTTAAAGAAATCTTGAACAGAGTTATACCTATGGAGGTTTTTGCTTGCTGCTAGAAGAATTTGGCCCCGCAAAGAAATAAAAATGTTTGGTCTTTCATCTCCCACATTGTTCATTACTATTGACAACATGTGAACTGTTAATCTTACTACACTTTTATATGGAAAATAATTCTATATAAAATAATACAATATTTTATCAACTAGTTTAGAAATATTGCTTTGTCACTCTCCCATTTCATGAGACTATTTGATCCTAATTGCTCCTTTGGTATCTAATTCTTGTTTTCACTGCTAGGACTGTTTGAGCACTTCCTCTGAGCTACTTGAGAATAAGCAATTTTTACATCATGATTATATTTTTGGAAATTTTATCCCTGGGTATCCATTCGCTATTCATGATCTTCACAATGAGATGAACTATTGTATAAATTTTCATTTTTATTATGAAAATATAAAACAGATGATGTAGAGAGGACATATAATGAATCTCTATATTTTCATCCCACAGGCTTAACACTTACCAAACTTTTTCTGAACATGTGTTTTCATTTCTCTGGAATAAATGCACAGGAATGCAATTGCTGAGTTGCATCATCCAGATGTTTTTGCACGTGCAGACTACATAATATATATTCTAAAACAGCAAGCATTCTGCAAACATCCTTCTGTGGCTTTCTTTTTATTTCTCCCCCCCCACACACACCTTTTGTTTATTTTTGAACCTAATAGTGTGTCTTGGATATCTTTCCATTTGCTTATGTGTAAGACTACATCATTCATCTTAATGGATTCATAATATGTTCCACTGCATGAACTTACAGAAACTGTGGCCTGCACCGAACAAGACCCTCGGAAGCTGCTGCTGTCATCCTCTTCCAGGATTATGACCATTGCTGCTGCTGCCCCAATCCCACACTGAGATGACCTCACATCTGGAGTGTGTTCCCCCTTGTTACTTATTAACAATTACTTAGAATTAACGATAAGGATACTAATTTCTTTGCCCTCTATTCTTTATTTATCCTCTGTCTTGTTCTTTTGTGGCTTCATTATCTTTTCTTTCTGAGCATATCTTTAAATCTTTTTTTTTTTCCAGAGAAAGCCTATGAGAATTAAACTTACTTAGAGTTTGCACATCCAAAAACCTTTTTACTTCGCCTCCTCTCTTGAATGTTAGTTTGGATGCATTTAGGATTTCAAGTTTAAAATTCTGGGCTGTCTTTGGCTCTGCCAGTAGCTACACCTCCGTTCAGGTTCCAATTCCCTCTGGTGGTCAGACAAGGACCTGGAACTCTGGCTTCATCACTGTGTACTCCACCGACAAAACACAATACCATTATCATACCGTTACATCTAATAGCTCATGTCTGATCTTCTCTGCAGTGAAAACGCCTCTGTCTGTGGGGAGTCCCACCTCAGACACACAGAGAAACCTTCCCAAGTGGGGCCAGCAAGTTCAGGAAGGGCAGGAAGTCCCGGGCTGACAAGGATGAATGTTGAGGGGACAGAAATGGGCACCTGTTCCAGGAGTCACCTTCGCCGAACTCTCTGGCACCAACATGGGCTTGCCCGGGAAGGGAGCTGGGGACAGCCCGCTTCCTAGGAGCATCAGGGACAGAGCTGCGCCACGCCGCCTGGAGGCTCGGCTGCAGCCGGCCCGGTGGCCGCGGGGCGGAGCCGGAGGACCAGGTACGCCGCCAGAACGCGGGCCTTGGCGGGGCGGGAGAGACCCCGCACGCGCGTCCTGCGTCACCTCTGCCCGCAGCAGTGCGGAGGCCCCCGGCTCCCTCCGGACTGCCAGACTCAGGGCACGCGAAGGAGATGCGGGGTCTGCGGCCATCTCCAGAACCTGTCACCCTCTAGCGAGGAAACCTCGCTAGGATGCGGGAGGGACAGCAAGGGCACCCGAGTGTCCTGAGGAGGGGCTCAGGCAACTTACATGACTTTGGTTTCTAATCCTTGTAACAGCCTACACGGTGAATACCACTGTCCCATTTTACAGGGAAAAGGGAAAATCAAGACTCCTGCTCTTCCCGAGCCAAGGACTACTTCATCTTTCTGTATTGTCTCTCTTGCTTCCACCAGAATACAAGTCCCGGGTGGCAGGGCCCTGTCATCCCCAAGGCCGTAGACGATGCTGTTCCAGCTGTGATTCTAAGTGACAAAAGTCTGACTGAACTCCCATTCTGAGTCAGGCCTCGAACATGGTGGATAATGTGATTCAGTGAAGGCTTTCAAAAGGATTCTGGCCTGAAGGGCAGCTTGGGGTACCGTCAGAACTTGGAGGGCTTCTAGGTCATCGCCCTTGGTGCTGGCACAAGGAGTGATGCCTCAGGGGGTAGTAATGCTGAGACCATGCTAAGCTCAGCTCTCAACCTTTCCAGAGCCAAACATTCCTTACACACACACACACACACACACACACACACACACACACACCCTTGAAGCACTTCAGAAGGGGGCCCACCTACCCTGACACACGAAGCGCAGAGGGCTGGGCAGCCCTGCTGTCCCCAGTCCTTGATGCAGTTCTTTGAAGACAGTTCTGAGTTTGATAGCTTAGGAGTCCTCTTCACTCATTCAAACCACTGAGTTACTGTAAAGTACCAGTAACCTTCCTTTGCCCATATACGCCAAGCCCTCTGGTTTCTCTCAGCTTGCTGGTCGGATGACTGGAATTTCCTCAGTTCTGTGGGTTGGTGTAGAGGAGAGTCTTTCCACCTGAGGAAGGTGGAGGAAGCCTCTGGGCTCTCAGACTCCTGTGGGAGGGTGCGAGGACAGCAGTTCAGCCAACAGTGTCACTTGGGTCAGGGGTAGGCATGTCTTGGCAAAGAAAACCCCTCAGTTTGCTTGGCTTGGAAGGCCAGGCCTCCAGGCAGGCTGAAAACCTGCCAGTCTCTGCTCCAGATCCCATCAAAGAAGCCAGTCCTTCACCAGGCCCCATCTCTCCCAGAATCACAAACCATAATGGCACTGGGATGATAGCTTCCACGCGATCTGCACCAGCCCTCTCTGTCATCTCCCCTCCAGCACTGCAGCTCTAGGGGTCTGCCTGCCTCTCCTCTAGGTCTTCACAGAGAGTGGGCCAGGTTTCTATCACTGTGCCCACCAGAGCAGACATGGAGATAGTGGGAACAGCTACTTAGGCCCCATCTTCCTCTACTTTCTTTCCTAATGATATTTGATTAGTTGTTGTTTTTACAATAAATATGTTATTTTTTTCTTACAATGACTTATTTGATTTTTCAAAATGGAAAAAACAGTGTGTGATTTGTCGTTCTCCCATCATATACAAATATACACACCTAAAAAAGTATGTGTATCTGTCAATGCATATAGGAAAATCTTGAGTCTTTATTATAAAAGTGTGAATGGTGTCACCTCCCAGTAGTTGGACAAAGAGTGGGGACAGGACTTCAGTGTTTTCTTTTGCACCCTTTAGAATTGCTTATATATTTTGCAAGAAGCTAGCACTTCTTTCAGATTTACAATAAATTTGAAAAAAAAGTATGATATATATATATCACTCAGTGAGTCCACTTTTAGTTCTTATACTAAAAGAACAAGCATATGTTGACAGATTCATTTGCAAGAATGTTGGCTGCAGCATGATGTAGAGACTATTTAGAGACTGACAACCTAACCTCCCATTAATAAAAAATTGGCTAAATAAGTTGTAATCTACTATCCCAATTAAATATAATACAGACTTCATAAATCATGTTTTCATATATTTTTTGATAACAAGGGAAAATGATCTTGCTATAATGTTAAGTTTTTAAAGCAAGATACAAATTTAAATGCAGTAATTTATATATACTGGGTGATATACTCTATGCCTCTGAGTGGTAGATTAGGAGCAATTTAGAGTTTTCCTAATTTGGTTGTAAATTTTTTAACTGCAAGAGAAAAACAACTGTGATTTAATTAAATACAAAGAACATTTAAGCCTGGAAAGGGGTCCATAGACCCTCCGATGCCTCCTCCATAAAATGTCAGTGGCTTGTGCCTCCAACCTCTGCCTTCACCTTTTCCCCCCAACTCTCCCTTTTTCTAATTCAACTACCTGGACCCTCAATTCTTTAATTTATGGAACCTAAGGAGCTTTTTCTGTCGTCATCCTGTAGCCCACCCCCATTTCCACCCCCACCACGTCTCTTAGTAATTAATTAACTATAAGTGGTAGAGGGCTGCCAATATTGGGGCGCCATGGGAGAGGGCTGAGGGCCACATTCCTGGGTCAGGCGACGCTCAGGTGCGGGTGTTGAGGGAGGGACCAGCATTCGTGGGCGCGGAGGGAGAGCGCGGGGAGTCCGGCTGCCCCCTTGTCCAGCCGCGGAACCCGCTACTCACCTCCCGTGATCTCCCTCCCGCATCCCAGCGGGTTTCCCGCCATCCAGTAACTAGGTCTGAGCGCCCCGTCCCCAGCGCCACTCCAAGTAGAGGCGACCCCGAGCGGCCCCCGCTTGGGCGCCTCTGGTCTCCGGCTCCGCCCCGCAGCCTCCAGGCCAGCTGCACCCAAGCCTTCCAGGTGGGCGGCGCGGCTCTGCCTTCTACTTTCCTACGAAGCGGGCTGTCCCCACGCGTCCCGCCACCTCTCTTCCTGGGCTACCCCGTGTTGGTGCCAGAGCCCGCGCTGAAGCTGATGCCTGGGAGTGGGTACCCATTCCTGCACCCTCTACCTTCCTTTTTGCCAGCCTCAGATTCCTGCCCTTCCAGAACTTTCTGGCCCCATTTAACCAGGTTTCTCTGCATGTCTGAGGTGTGTGGGACAGGAACTCCCCACAGCCAGAGGCTCTTTAACTGGGGAGAGGGGGTCAGTCAACTAAAAGGATACTGTATTCTGTGTTAGGGTTAGGGACTGATGGTGAGGAGGACCACAGAGATGACGGATCCCATTTCTTTTTTTATGATGATGAAACTATTTTATTCCATATCATCAAAAATAATTAAGCAAATTTACAAATAACTCTAATAAGAATACTGTGAAAAACAATTTAGAGAAAAAAATATGGAACGCTTCACGAATTTGCGGGTCATCCTTGCTCAGGGGCCATGCTAATCTCCTCTGTATGGTTCTAGTTTTAGTATATGTGCTACGGAAGCCAGCGCCAGGGATCCCATCTTTTGACAGGGAACTTAGATTCCACGGTCTGCTCTGTTCCTGCCCCAACTAAACTGTTAGGTAATTTTAGGAACTATTTTCGACTCCCACATACAGTTGGCAGGATTCCTGTCCCTCTCAGCCTTCCAAGCTGGGATTCCATCTCCTGAAGGAGCCAGTCTGCCACCCATTGTCTGAGCTGGGTGGCAACATACTTCTCACCCTAGAGATGAGGGAACTGAGACTCAGAGGTGTGATGACAGTAGATGACAGTGCCAGGCACAGAACTCAGGTCTCCTGTAGTATCCTGTGCTCTTTCCTCTACCCCTGACTTCCTCTGTGTGGGAGGTGTTGTGAAGCAGGGAGGAGCTCAGGCCCTATCTGGGCCCCCACAGGGATGACCGCAGGAAAGGTGGCCTTGGGACACACCTCCTTTCCCAAATGTCCAGACAGTCTTCAGGGTAGCAGTTTTTGGGATAGTCCTAAAGTTTGGGGATATCTGAGTCTCTGAGGATTAAAAGGTAATGTGTATTGGCATGCACACAGCCAGAGTTTGGAGATGCACTATTCATCACTGGGCAGCACCCGCAGTCATGATAACACATTTGAGGTCTGGTTCTGATTGACCTGCGTTGGTCGAGATACCCAGGAGGAAGTAAACGAAGGCAATACATCTATCCCATAGGCTCTCCATTGTGAATTGAGCTCTTGTGGGAAATTGGGTGCCCTCTTGCGGACAGCTGAGGAATTTCACTGTATCATTTCTAACCTCCAAGTAGTTCCATGACCATTTCCACCCCACCCTCCATTCCATCCCCAACTCCACGCACAGGCGGTTTGAGAGGTCTCTTTATTAAGGATGAAAAGGCTTCTGGAATCCCGAGCCTGGATTTCAGCACATGAAATCCTAATATAGTCTAGACAAACATCTACAAAGCACTTACGTGCTTTACAAATATCAACTCATTTATTCCTCACAACTACCCTATGAGGTAGGTACCATTTTCATTCATATTTTAGAAATGTGACAATTGTGGCACAGAGAAGTTAAGTGACTTGCCTAAGGTCACACACCCACTCTGGATTCCACACCCTCAGCCAAGCTGCCTCTCACTGGTGTCGGAAGCTTCATACAGCAACACAGAGACACAGCCAGAGGACATGTGTGCATGCAACAGAGAGAATCTCCCCAGGTCTCTTTCTGGACTCCCCCAAAGCTCACCCTGTACCTTCTGGGGATGAATCTGTCCTGCCATGTGAATGGAGAGTCAGGAAATGTCCAAGAATCTCCCTTATTTGACCTTATTGTTTTGTTCCATCACTTCTGAGAGGTGGAAAGTGAGGGAGGAGGCTGGACTGCTTGAAGTTCTGTGGATCCCAGGGAGAGTCACAGTTCTCTAAAGCAACATGGCCCCATCACTAACTGATGCTAGTGTAGACACAGGCTAGCCAAGTGGCATCCACACTGCCTTCCCACTCTCCACCTGGTGAGTGATCACAAGACTTGCCTCTTTTCTGAAACCTTAAGCCTGGGGGTGATGGGTCAGAAGAATCTCTTTCCAGTATTTTACAGATAAGAAAATGAGCCTCTTCTTAAGACCCCCACTCATGTACCACATGCTAGCTGACAATGTACTGTGTGTGTCTGAAGACTGGGGTACAGAAGTAGGTAAAGAGTAGCTCTCTGCCCTCTGCCTAGTAGAGGAAGGACAGATGAGTAAGCAACAACAGCAATTCAGCGTTATGGGTATACAAAGGAGGTGACTGCTGCAGGAAAGGAGGTTGGACTCTGCCTGGGTGGGAAGGAAGGCTTTAAAGGAGTGTCACTTGAGATTGGTCTTGGAGAGTGGATTGGATTCACGGTGTGGGGGAGAACATTACAGGTTGAGCCCCTTGCAGAAAGGTAGCAGTGGGAGAAAACACAGCAAGAGTGAGAAACTGTGAGCATTTTTCTCGCTGGCACAGAGGCTACCTGGGAAAAGGACTGAGAACTGGCTGGGGAGTTGGGGTCAGATTGCAAATCTTTCACTTGCCAGGCTAGTCAGTTCAGACTTGACACCATAAGTGTGGGCAAGGGATGGTGTCCATCTCTCCAAAGAGCACAGATGAGGAGGTGCCCTACCATGCTCAGTAGGAGCAAGGGTAGGAAGGGAGGCACTGGACGTGGTTCACTTAGTTTATTAATATTTTCATTAAGCTTTTATGAAGTTTTCTATTAGCGAGACTCAAGGCCACCAGAACTCCATCACTGTCCATGACTTATCTCTGCTTGTCTCTGCCAGTATCAGTTCTGTAGAGACTTTCTTCACATGGAAGGAAGAGGGCCATGCCCATCCCCAAGCTTGTATCATCTCAACCAGCAATTCCAACATGAAGAGAGCCTCCTTTCCGTTTATGTATTAATCTCAAGGAATAGTCTGATTAGTCCTGCTTGGTCAGTGATACCTGTTAGTCTAATCACTGTTTCTGGAGACATAGGAAACTGTGCTTAACCTAGCCTGGGTCACATGTCCACCTCTGTAGAGAAGGCATAAGGTCCCAACTCACACATCTTCAGACCACATGGAATGAAGAAGGAAGTTTCCCAAAGAAAAGGGGGTGCTGTTATTAGGAGGTGAAGGGGAAGAGAACCAAACAGAAAAAGGTTTAAAAAGGAAGCTGCCACTTCTATGGGTTAAACATTCTACTAGATGCTGGGGAGTCAGAGATCAAATCCCATCTCTACCATCAAATAGCTCCCAGTCCAGACAAGTGTTCAGATAATTAGAAGTTATCACAATTGCAAACTGTTGTGCAATTTCTTGAGAGAGGGGCACAGAGGAGTTTCTGTGAGGTGAGAGGGACTGGAATGTTCATACTGACACATGAGGAGTTTGGGGGTCTTGTGGGTCAGCAGGTGGAGGTACCAGTAGATGACTGGATCATTTTAGATTTAGAGGTTGAGAGAGAGAATTCGACTGTGGAGATAAATTTGGGGTCACCCAATGGGTGGGAGTTAAAGCCACAGGAAGATGCTGTCACTCAGAAGGAGTGACGGGAAACCTGAAGATACGAAGCTGGAGAAAAGCTGCATTGGCTGAGAGGTGGACACAGAGGGCGCAGGCAGGAAGGAGTCTGAGAAAAGAATGGGTGCTGGTCAGCAGCCCATTGTGAGAAAATGATCTGTACTCTCAGGTCCCGAGGCCTCTGCATGTGTAATTCTCTTATTAAATATCTTACAGCAGAAAGAACAGGTTGCATACAAAGAGATAAAAATCAGATTGTTATCAGACATCTCACCAGCAAACCCTGATGCAAAAGGAAGGGTAAGCAAAGTCTGCAAAAGGTAGAGGAATTGGCAAGACCACTAGTTGTCCCTGCCTCTGTGCTCCCATTCTTCCTTAGTCAGAGAACCTTGGGATTTTAGCCAGGCACACAGTCATCCAGAATCAAGGTTACACCTCCAGCCTCCCTTGAAGCTAATGTAGCCATGTGACTATGTTCCATCTGTTCCTTCTTTCTTTGCACCTTCCTCCATCCAGCCTGATGCCTGGAGAGCCAACATGAGGCCATCATTTTGCATCACGAGAACAGGAACCACATCTCACATGAGGCAGAGTAAAAAATTGAGAGGAGCCTATAGTCTTTTCCATGAGAAAAAAATAAACTCCAATTTGTTTGGGCCACTGATATTTTGGGTCTCTTATTTACAGCTAAATTTAATCCTAACTGATATTGAGGGGAAATTATATCCAAAGATTCAATCAAGCATGAGAATAAAATAGTCAATTTTGTACTGGCAACAATTCAATAAATCAACAAATAGATTTTTAAATATATTATTTAAAGCCCTAAAAGTAAATAATAGAAGGAGTACATATATATGTGACCAGCAGGGATTATGAAAAGAAGGGAAGCAACGAAAGCAAGCTAAATTCATCATCTTTCATTGCAGGGAGTTGGAGATACTGTTTAAACTTGGTGAATTAGGTACAAAGATATTAGCATATTTTCTGGCACTGTAGAAGTACTCTCAAGGAAGGCTAAAAAGAGAAATGGTTAAAAATGATTACTTCTGGGGAATGGGCCTCAGAATTGTCAAAGGGAGACTTTAAATTTTTAATTTTACTTTCTTTCACAGTTTAGATGTATGTTTATACTTGCACATACGCAGGAAAACCTCTAAAGAACCGCACCTAACTCAGTGGTGTAACCCTCTGGGGGCAGGAGTGGACCCAATGTGGGAGGGTCTGGGAACAGACAAGGTTCCACTTTATAACTTTTTATATTATTTGGTGTTATAAAATGAGCACTCTTTTTATTTAAAAAAATTTGAATGTATATATTTTTAAAAGAAAGTGGGGAAGGGAAAATAACAGACAGTGGTCACAATCTGGAAAATTCCACAGGCAGAAGGAGAGGACCTACAAGGACTTGCTTCCCTGGCAGTGAAGTCAGGTGTCTCTTAGCAAGTCTGATTGCCCCTGATTTCGGCCGCCGCCTGGATTTATCTCATCCCTTGTCCTCCACAGCCAGGCCTGAGAGGAGTTTAAAGAGAATTCCCCTCTCGGGAGGTGTCCTGCTCAAGTGTCCCACTTCCTGCTGGCATAGTTAGAGTTGGAATTATCTCAGAGCGGAGCAATCAGAGGCCGCTGTTGGCCAGGCTTGGGATTTCTCTGGTGACACAACTCCCTTAAATCCTAGTTGGCTGTCTGCCGTTTTAATTCCTAGGGACGCCATGTGCAAGTAACCAATGCCAGAAATCTTGCCCAGTCAGGAAACTTGATTCGGAACCTGGCTCTTGTGGTTTGTGTCTCAGCAATAGGCTTGGGGGCTCTGAGTATCTATCTAGGCCTTAGGTTAAGATTCTTCCGTGGCTTATGGACATCTGAAGTTCACTGCCCAGCATCCTTTCTGGGACTGAGACCTTGAATTTCCTTTGGGGAACCATCTTTCCTTCTCTCATTGTCAGCCAAGAGATTTAATTTGGGATTGTTGTCTACCCCCAAATCTAGGGGTGTGCCAGTCAGGATGTTTCCATCTCCCTAGCCAAAATGATTATCCAGGGATCGGCCCATGATCTGTGGCAGCCTAATCAGAGTGAATCACAGGACTTTTGCTGAAAATGTTGGGACATGGACTCGTTCTTTCTTGATGATATTGAACAAAGAAGCTTGTAGCCCCAGAAGCTAAAGGACCAAAAAAAAAAAAAAAGACAGCTTATCAATACAGAAAAAATTTGGACAATAGCCACTTTACTACAGCTAAATACTACCAAAAAAACTGTGGCCTAATCCCCATACATGCCAGCAAAGACCAAGTGAGGAGTCTAGATCCATCCTTATCCACCATAAGGAGACAACTGACCCTTCCTTCCCACAACCTCCTGGAGTGATGTCAAGGAAAGGGTGAATAAGGTGTTAGGACTTACATCTCCACCTAGAGTCATGCCCCACTCCCTCCAGGTCAGTGGAGATGATGTGGAAAATCTGGGTTTTTACCTCTACCTGGCAGTAAGGAAAGAGTGCCAACTCTTGCCTGAAGAGTGTCAGAGGCAGCCAGCCAAAATGGAAGGTTTCAATATGATCAAGAATATCATAACATAATACCCAAAATGTACAGATTTCAGTAGAAAGCCACTTGTCACATTAAGGACCAGGAAGTTCTCAAACTGAATGAAAAAAAAGAAAATTAATAGATGCCAACACAGATGACAGGCATGTTAACATTATCTGACAAAGATTTGAAAGCAGCCATGGTAAAAATGCTTCAACAAACACGTTTAAAGTAAATGAGGAAAAAATAGGAAGTCTATTCAGCAAAGAAATAGAATGTTTCAGCAAAGAAATAGAAGACACAAAGAAGAACAAAATGAAATTTTAGAACTGAGCAATATAATAACATAAATTTAAATATTCAATGTATGTATTAACAAAATGAAAGGGAAAGAAGAAAAAATCAGTGAACCGGATAATAGAAAAATAGAAATTACTAAACTGACTAATAGAGAAAATAGACTGAAAACAAAAATTAACAGAGCCTCAGGGGTCTGTAGGACTATAGTTAAAGATCTAACACTCATATCATCGGAGTCCCAGAGGAGAGGAGAAAGAAGAAGGACTGAAAAAGTACTTGACAAAATAATGGCTGAAAATGTTGCAAATTTGGCAAAAGGCATAAACCTGCAAATTCAAGAAGCTGAGTGAACTCCAAATGGGAACACTCAAAGAAATCCATACCAAGACATATCACAGTCAAACTTCTGAAAGCTAGACAAAAATAAAGTATTGAAAGCAGTGAGAGAGAAATGACATCTTTTCTTATAAGGGAAAAACAATTCAAATGACAGTGGATTTCTCATCAGGAACCCTGGAGGCCAATAGGACATGACTTATTTTCCAAATGCTGAAGAAAAAGAACTGTCAGCCCAGAATTCTACTTTCAGTAAAAATATTCTTCAGGAATAAGGGGAAAAGAAAGACATTCTCAGATAAAGAAAATCTAAGAGAATTTGTTACCAACAGACCTAACCTTTAAAAAATGATTCTCAATGCAATGTGTGTGTGTGTGTGTATATATATATATATATATGCCTTACTGTTGAATTGTACATCTGAAACTTACTGGATTTTGTTAACCAATGTCACCATAATAAAATTTTTTTTAAATGACTAAAGTAAGTTCTCTAAACAAAAAGGAAACTATATAAAAAAAAGAGTTCTTAGGACATCAGAAAGGGAGAACAGGATAAACAAAAATATGAGTAAATTTAATAATCTTTCCTTTTCCTCTTGAGGTTTCTAAATTACATTTGATGGTTGAAGCAAAAATTACAACACTGCCTGATGTGGTTCTAAATGTATATAGAGAAAATACTAAAAATGGGAAGTGTAAAGGGACATAAAGGGAGGTGTTTTCTATATTTTATTTCAACTGGCAAAATGACAACACTAGTAGACTGTGACAAGATATACATAATATATAATAACTAAGATGGCTACTAAAATAAACTATACAAAGAGATAGACTCAAAAATATTATAAATAAATCAAAATGAAATTCTAAAATATGTTCAAATAAACTACAGGAAGGTGGGGGGCGGAGCAGAGAAATGAAAGAAACAAAGAGAACAATCCTAAAATAAAAAATGAAATGGCAGGCTTAATCCATAACACATCAATAATTACATTAAATATAAATGGTATAAATCTATCAATTAAAAATTTTTTAAAAAGATTGTCTACAAGAAACTCACATCAAATATAACAGTATAGACAGATCAAAAATAAAAGAATGAGAAAATATGTATCATATAAACATCAAAAGAAAGCAGAAGTGGCTATATCAATATATAAAGTAGACTTCAAAGCAAATTACCAGAAACAGAGATGATGAAAAGGTCAGTCTACCAAGATGACTCAACAATCCTAGATGTGTGTGCACCTAAGGATAGAGCTACAAAATTTGTGAATTAAAAACTGATATAACTAAAGAAAGAAAGACAAATCCATAATTATCTTGGAGACTTCAACATCTTTCTCTCAACAATTGATAGAACAACTAGACAGAAAATCAGCAAGTATAAAAAACTTAATACCATTAACCAAGAGGATCTAATTGATATTTATAGAATTCTCCACTGACAATAGCAAATTACACATTTTTCTCAAGAGCCCACAAAACACATAGCAAGATAGACCACATCCTGGGTCATAAAACAAGCTCAACAATTTAAAAGAATTGAAATCATTTAGAATGTGTTCTCTGACCGCAGTTGAATTGAACTAAAAATTAAACACATAAAGATAACAGGAAAATCTCTAAAACACTAGGAAACTAAAGAACACATGTTTAAATAGTCCATGTGTCAAAGAGGAAGACTCAAAGGAAATTTTAAAAATACATCGAAATAAATGAAAACAAGATGACAGCATGTCAAAATTCATGAAATGAAGCAGTACTGAGAGACAAATTTATAGAAAAGAGGAAATGATCTAAATGATCTAAAGACATCAATTAAAATACAGAGATTGGCAGGCAAAGTGGAAATATATAATCCATCTATTTACTGTCTACAAGAAACTCATTTTAGATATAAGGATGTGAAGAGGTTGAAGCAAAAGGATGGAAAAGACATTCTATGTAAATAGTAACCAAAAGAGAGATGGATTGGCTATATTATCAGACAAAGTAGACTTAACTATTTTTAAAAAGGTTTCAAGAGACAAAGAAGGACATTATATAAAAGTTTCTATAACACCTACAAATATACGTGCACCTAATAACAGAGCCCCCAAAATATAGGAAGCAATAATTGATGTAGAACAGATTAGTGAGTAAACCTGCAAGGGCATGTGAGGTGGTGAGGTCTGGAGGGAAGTGAGTGTGGCTATAAAAGGGATCCTTGTGGTGATGAAAACGTCCTGTCTCTTGACTGTACCAATGTTGATATCCAGGTTGTGATACTGTATCATAGTTTTGCAAGTGTTACCATTGGGAGAACTGGGTTAAGAGTGCATGAAATCTCTCTGTATTATTTCTAACAACAGCATGTGAGTCTATAATTATCTTAAAGTGTTTCATTTAAAAATGTATTTTTGGCATAGTAATAGACAAATAGATTAATATAATCATGTGCCACTTAATGATGGGAATACATTCTGAAAAATGTACCTTAAGCGATTTCTTCATTGTGCAAACATCACAGAGTGTACTTACACAAACCTAGATGGTATAGCCTACTACACACCTAGGTTATGTGGTACAGACTATTGCTCTGTAAGGGAGGAAAAATAATTTTACCTTTATCCTTCTGGGTTCTTGGCTGAGATTTCCAGTAATAAAGGACAGAGTTACAAGAGAAAAACAAAAGTTTAATAACATGCATACCTTCCATGAGAGAGACCCGGGAAAACTGTGTCACTCCCCGCAAATGGCTGAAGCCACCATCTTAAATACCATCTTCTACTGAAGACAAAAGAAGATGTTGGGAGTAGAGAGTCGGTTATAGAAGGTTACCAACAAAGCATAGTAAACAAGGATAAGATTGTTAAGTCATTTCTTTTGCTGTTGATTTGAGTTTGTAGAGATATGGTCATCTCCCTCTTCCTGGTACAGCCTTACAGGTGGAGATTTCCCTTCCAATTTACAAATTGTAAGTTGGTCCGCTGTTTCTTAAAATGAACCAGCCTAAAGTAATCCTTATGCCAAATAGACAATTTTTTTTTGATGTCTGATTGTATTAATTTGTTACTCTTACAAAATCTCATTTTTGACTGAACTCAGACTTAAAGGGAGAAGCTCTCAGAGAGGAAAGTCTATGTCTCTTGGCAATCAGTTCCTGGCATTTCTCTTTGGCCTCCTTCATTTTCTTGGCCAAAAGCTCAGCATATTCTACTGCCTGTTCCTTATTTTTCTAAGTACCACTTTCTTCAGAGCAGTATACTGACATTTATGTTGCAGGATGCGTGGAGTAACAAGATGCTGAATCTTGAGTGTTCTGGTCCTAGGTTCCGTATCCTCTTTGTTTAGGGGCTTTCTCATAACATATTGGTGGACATCATCTTCTTTAGAGAGATTGAAAGGTTTGCAGATTCTACTAGCACTTTTGGGCCCCAGGCGATGAGGCACAGCATAGTATCAGTGAGACCAGGAATATATTTCTCCTCTTTTTTCACAATGACCAAGTTGAGAACACTTAGACTGGCATCCATAACGCAACCCTGAACAGATCTGTGCTCTCTTTCCCCCATCCTCCTTGTATGTATAACAGCAATGCCCCTTACTCAGTAGCAAGTGGACACAGCCATGGGTCAAGACACCCTGCTTCATGGAGAAACCTTGTTTGTTGTTCCCACCTCTGATTCGAAACACATAGCCCTTCCATTCTTCACCCAGAGCATCAGCAGCAACTTCTGTGGCCATACGCTTCTCATAAAAGGTATGAAGTTTTCATTCATCATCCACTTCAATGAGCTTCTGGCAGCCAGTGGCTGGGAAAGAGATGGATGTTCAGCTTCATCCTGAAGCAGCCAACCGCCTCTGAGGCGCCATGAAAAAGAGCCTAATAGATTTATTTTAGAGTGACATATTCTGTTCCCCTACAGAGCCTAGGCTCCGAACCTCTATAGCATATAAGTATACTAAATACTGTAACATGATGGTTTTTTGTAATGTGTTGCATTATGACTTTATGATAGCTATGACATTATGATAGCTATGACATTACAACAGGACATCACTAAGTGATAGGAAATTGTCAGCTTCATTATAATCTCATGAAACCACCATCATATATGTGGTCTGTCATTAACTAAAATGTCATTATGTGGCATAAGACTATGAAAGGAAGAAAATATCTAGAAAGATACCCATGTATACCTTGAAATTTAATATATGATAATGATGACATTGCAGATAATTGGGGAACCAGTGGAATAGTCAACAAATAGCATTATGATAATGACCACCCATTATCTCTTAAGTACATATTTCCCTTGATGACTTAGTGTGTGTGCAGGGGGTGGGGAATGTGGATTAGAACAGATTAAACTGCTGTACCAGAGAAACCTCAAAATATACCAGTTTAAAGAAAAAATGTATTTCTTTTCCTTGGAAACCTCTAGATTAAGGGTGAGTAGATGGCTTGCCTATGAGCACAAATAAAGTCTATATATTATATAGGTGTCCACTATTTGAAGATATGATACCAGTCTCCACCTGAATTTCATTTAGAATCACTCCCACTATCAAGTTGATTTAAAAAAAGGTTTAGCTGGACATCAGTCTATGCATTTTAATGTTATTATATATATAATATATATGTGTAATATATATAATATATATAATTTGTCATAAGTGAACAGGATAGAAGATCAAGTTAATTAATACCATGAAAAAGCAATTGGTCAGATCCAGAAGGTGGGATAGTCCTCTACATAACAGTTGATCTGGCTTCTTAGAAAATCAATGACATAAAAGAAAAGGCAAGGGCACTGTTCCATATTAAAAGATATTTTAAAAGAATAACAACCAAATATAATGCGCAGACTTTGGGAGCCATGCAAACAAATCAATTGTGAAAGGCATTTGGGGCACAGTTGGGTTAATGTGAACAAAAATTTAGTATGAGAACATATTAGGAATTGTTGTTGATTTTGTGAGGTGCGATAATGATATAGTAGTTGTGTAAAAAAGTTACCTTATTGTTAATAAATGCAGACCAAAATATTTAGAGATGAAATGTCATGATGTTCAAAAGTTACTTTAAAAATGTCTGAAAAAATAGATGAAGCAATGTGGTATAATGTTAACTGTTAAATCTGAAATTATTTTTATGTTTGAAATTTTGCATAATATAAAGTTTCAAAAGAATAAAGTTATCATTGAGTATAGGATCCAAGAAAGCTTTCTGGCCCTGGTGATGTTCAAGGACCACCTTAGAAAGTACCCTCTGGTCCCTGTCAACTTGCTATCAGCCTCATAGGCTGAATCTAGATGAATCTCACTCAGTCTTCTTCCTTTTCAAAAGTCAACCCACTGTTCCTCTGAAGTCACAACATTCATTCAAGTGCATATCCACTCTTTTTTACATACTTGCTGCTCTAGGTTTCTCTGGCTGGTACTGAACATGAGGAGTAGGCAGGCCCTAGATATGACCCTCCATTTCAGACTATGATTGTGGTTCTCACCACCAAGCTGGAAGCTTTGATTTTTCTCTCTCACCTTTAATTCCATGATCAGTAATTGGCCATTGGCTAAACTTTTTGAGCTTTTGCTGCTTGTACAGAATCTGTACCATAATGCTTCATCAGGACCTAGGAATGGCAGGATCAACCTTCAAATGGAACAGAAAATAATTTCCACAAGGGTAAAATGAGGAGGAAGTTTCTGTCTCCCCCACCTTAACCCACTCCCACACCATTTCAATTTATTTCCTATCATCTGATATTACTTTGGGATGAGCTGGATACAAGTCCTCCCACTATAGGAACAAAATGTGCAGTACCATCTTCATCTTCTTACTCACAATGATGTGATTTGCTTATTATAACTGGGCAGGGATGTCTTAATCAAGGTTCTCTTAGTAGTTTCAGACTCCCACTCCAAACTAAAGGGAAAATGTTGTTAGCACATGGGTCTGGCTCAGAGGACAAGAGAGGAAGTTCAGTAGGACCTTAAGAGGAACTGGAACCAGGAAGAACTTTCTCACTCTCACTCTTGCTCTTACTATCATTCATTCCCTCCCTTATATCTTATTACTAAATCTTTTTGCACATCTTCTTCTGCTCCTCTCTCTCCACAAACTGCATTCTCTCTTTTTATATACCTGGCTGCCCCGTTGCACCTCAGTTTATACAACCCAAACTCAAGCAATACCCCAAACTAACTAATGACTCTCAACCCCAATTCCTTTTCATATCAATCCTCTTCCAATCAGATATGATGAGGCATGAGGTGGGACAGAGTCATATCATATAAACATGGCCTTTAGGGGCTTAATCTCTGGGGGAAAAAAGAGAGTGTGGCTAGAGTTTTCATAAAGGAGTATGGTCTGAAGACAAAATTATCTTATCCAAAGAGTACTATTCATTTAACTGATTTATAGCTAATAATTCCACAGAGTAAGTTGCCTCACTCAGTTATCTTGCCATTTCAAGCTCCAAAAGAAAATTCCAGGAAATTATTCAACATTCTCAATGAAATAAAGAAATCTTTTAGGAAAGAACTGAGATATAAAAATAATAAGCCAGGATGAAAGAGAGATAGATAAGACAGAATTGAAAAGGAGACTAAAATTTAATGACAGAATTTAAACTCCCAAGGAAGGCTCTAAAGAACACAGTTGATATGACGGAAAATCAAATTGGTGTAGAAAAAAACATTATGATTTGGTGTGTTTGGATATGATTCAGCCATATATCTATGCCACAATATCTCTTTCATCACATAAAGATACATATCACATAGAATAGGAGCATAGGCAGTTGAGTTTCACTAGATATTTCTAAAGCTATTCTCATGTCCCTTTTCCTTACTTGAAGGAACCTCTGGTAATCTAGATATAAGTAACCCAATCAGGCTGTGTTTTGCAGAGTCAGAGAAAAGATTAAAAAACTATTTAATCTAGTTTCACATCTTGACCTCAATAGTTACTTTTATGTTCAGATATTTATAACTCTTGGCATTACTAATTCTTATAAAACAATATATTAAGACATAGCTGTAACCATATACAGTCATAAAGACATTCATGTAAATCATAAATATACCTTCTGAATCACTCTCTCTTTAGAAATTAGTCTTCAGTCACTCTCAAATTAATATTCCATTACTAAAATAAATTTGGAAGTCCCTCCCAGAGTACAGAATATAAGTTCTAAAAGATGAACATAAAGTAATAAAAAGAGAAACGGAAGTAGCAATCAAGTCAAAGAGATACAAATGTCCCTGAAAAAAAAAACAAACAAACAAGCCACTAACAGAATGAGAAGTAAATAACTAAATAATGAGAAGACAAAACTAAATAAAACTTTCCTAAAATGAGGGAAAGCCCAGCTTATGAAAATTTATTAAAAAGCTTTATAAGGTTCCATTCCGAAATGATGAAGAGTATTTAGTTTAAAATTTGTATATTGGTTTCTATATATAAATAATATAGAAGTGTTCTTAATGCATGGAACCACAGAAGCAAAGAAACAGTAGAGGAGGAAAAGTCACACAAAATTTCAACAAATTTTTGAAATATGGAAAACAGATGGAGGGGTAGTATCTGCTTAAGCAAGATGGAACAACAACCTAAAGTGTGCCTACAGCCTGAACTGATTACAAATAGGATTAACAACAAGTGAACTGACTTACCATCAAATAATCCTTAAGAGTCTCAGGACCTGGGAGTATTATGCACAGTGGAAAGTGGAGTTGAGGCATGGTACTGAAAACTGGCAGATTGGCTAAAAGTCTGAAACCAGAGGTATCAAGATACCAATGACTGCTTCTTACCCTGAATAGCCAAACAAACATATCACTATCAATTCCACCTAAAAGAACAGAGTTTATCCTCTGAAGAAAATGAGAAGACTAGGCATGGGACTTGGGAATACCAAAGGTAGTGGCTGAGAGAGGTGAGGCAAAGCTGAAAGCAGAAAGTTTAAGTGAAAGTTTGTAAAAGAAAAAAACTATACCCCCAATTTCTCTTCTCATAACCCACTCCCAGAATACAGTCAGTCAGAAAGAGATTTGTAAGTCTCCTTAGCAGAACTGAATAATAACTCAGGAAAAAAGATCTCTATAGACTAATAGTGTGAGGGCCCCAACCTAATACTCCAACTCCCAGTGGTATGGTAGTAAATATTTAACAACCAGCAATCTGGGAGAAAGTATGCCCTGGCTTGTGGCATTTCTTGATTTCCATGGACAATTTCAAGCTACCACCATGATGTCACTAAATGCAGAGTTGGGAAATATATACTCAATTAACTTTTGCAAGCTGGTGCAAGGCAGCTCCAGTACACCATTGCCAGTTTCCCCGTCATTTCATCACTTCATATCACCCTGAAGAGAGGCCCCCTGTTTGATTAATCCTTCCTCCCACATACACAGAAGATCTCTCATGTAATTTTTTAGTGTATTTATTATTATTATTATTATTATTATTATTATTATTTTATTATTATTTCTCATTCTAACATATGAACAACTATCCAAGGGTCACCAAATATTTGATCAAAGCCTCCAATATGAAAAAGGGAGTCTAAAATAAACAAGCAGAAAAATGGAACTTAAAAAAAAACAGAGATATTGTAAGAAGAAAAAGAAAAACTTCTAATTAATATATTCAGAGATATGAGAAGATGTTTTGGTCATAGAACAAGTATAAGGTGATATAAAAACATTTGGAGAACACAAAAGAGTTCTCAGAATTAAAAATAAGATAGAAGAAGTTTAAAAGTCAATAACAGAATCATAAGATGAAGACTAAAAGCTCTCTAAAAATAATGAAAAGAAAAAGAATTAAAGTTAGGAAATAATATTATATTAGAGTATCAATCCAGTATATCCATCATATCATTAAAAGGACTTGAGGGGAGGGAGGGAAGAAAGAATAAAAGGGAAACTTTCTAAGAATAAAGAACAGAGTCTCTAGATTGATAGTTTTCATTGACTGCCCCAGATTAATAAATGTACCAAAAAAACCCAAAGGCAAATAATTAGAATATTCAAAATGCTGGGGATTAAGAGAGGATCAAAAAACCTAACACAGTGGAAGGTGGATTATGAATCAAAATAATATCAGACTTTTTAAGAGAAATACTGAAAAACAAGAGACAATAAGGAAATGCCTTGAAAATTCCAGGAGAAAATTATTTCCGACCTAGACTTTTATACCAAATCAAGTTATCACTCAGAAGTGCAAGTGAAATCAAGACATTTTCAGACATATTAAAAACCTAGAAGTTTACTTCTATGCACCAGAAAACAACTTCAGAAAGAAGTTGTCCTTCATAAAAAAAAGAGAATAAACAAAGAAAAAGACGTGTGATCCAGAAAACAGGAGATCCAACACAAGAGAGACATAAAGGCAAATACTCAGGCTAATGGTGAAGGAAAAATCCCCAGACAATGGCTAAGCAGCACATGTCACTCCTCTCATCGTGTATATGGGCTAGTCTTGACCAGTACATTATAGTGGGAGTGATGCTGTCCCAGTTCCAGGCCTACCCCTTAGAGGCCTGGAAACTTCTGTCTCATTCATTTGAAGCCCTGAGCCAACAAGGTCAACTATGGTGCTGAAGATAAAAGTCCAGCCACAAATTGATGTTCCACGTCTGTTGAATCAGAGATAGCATCTGTGGTAGAAAGTTCCCCAAGTTAGTCTTATAGGACTCCTATTAGTTAAAAGTCAAACATCACCTTACAAAGACCACCAAGTGTGCAAGAAGGCAAACTCGCTATGAGCAAGAATTAGAAGAAATGACATATTTAGGCAATACTCCTAAACAATACCACCCTCTGCAAAGACAGCAAATGTTGGAAATGTCAAATACAAAATACAGAATGTGTACAGAGTGTACAGAGTTTACACAAAACAAAACAAAAAAGCAATCATAAGGGAAAACACAACAGGAAATCACGAGGATTGTACAAAATAGAAAAAAAAGGAACATTTAGCAAAGCATTGTAATAAAATTTAGTGGAGATGTATAAAATACTTTTAAAAAGTGTTTGTAAACTGAAAAATCTCAATGGATAAGCTAATCAGCATATTAGATAGAGTTGAAAGTAGAATTAAGAATATATCCCAATAATTTATCCAGAATGCAGTAAAGAGAGACATGAATAATAATATAATAAAAATGTCTGACATCCATCTGATTGAAGTTTTATTGTTTTATGCCTACAGTACCTGGTCTTCCTTGGTGGTCTCACTTTCAGGTACTAATCAGCCAACTCTGCTTAGCTTCCGAGATCAAACGGGATCCGGCTTGTTCAGTGTGGCATGGCCGTAGACTGATTGGAGTCTTAAAGAGTAAAATTGGAGAGAATGGAAAGAAGTAATAAAGATGATGACAGAATTTTCGGAGCTGATAAAAACTGTGAATACACAGGTCCAGGAAGCACGACATATCCTAAATATGACCAAGAATAATAAATTCATACCTTGTCATCATAGTGAATCTGTTAGACATCAAACATAAATAGAAAATGGGGAAAGCAAAAAGAAAAAGACAAATGGCCTACAAAAGAATGGTAATTAGAGTAACAGCAGATTTCACAAATAATAATGAAAGACAGAAGAAAGTGGAATAACTTCTAGAAAATGTTAAGAAAAAATTACTGTGCACTTAAAACTGTGTACTCAGCAAAACTATCATTCAATAATGAGGGGGGAAATAATAATTTTTGCAAGGAACAAGCACATGAGGAGTTTACCAAGAGAACTTCTCTAAAAGAAGATATAAAAGATTTAGTTCAAGAAGTAGGAAAATGTTCCCAGAAAAAGAGGTAAAAATGCAAGAAGGAAAAGTGATCAAAAAGAAAGGTAACATGTGAGATTCAAGATGGCATAGAAGATAAAGCCTGTACACAGCTCCTCTAGCAACCACACCAGAATTATAACAAAACTACAGAGCAACCAGTACGTGGAGTTGCTAGAGGTCTGGCTGAACAGAGCCACCTCAAATAACAGGTCACCTCAAAACGGTAGGCGGGGTGAAAAGGGCAATGAGACGCGAAACACCCAGTCCCACAACCATGAGTGGAGATGGAGAATCAAGAGAGCTATCTTCACTACAGAGTCCCCTCCCTTATCTGAAGAGAGAGGGGTCCTGGCTGCATATTGGGCTCCCCAGCTCAAGGTTCCAGTGCTAGCAAGAGAAGTCCCCACAACCGCTGGCTGTGAAAACCAGGGGTATTTGAAGCTGAGTGAGACAGAGGGCTGCAGGAAGCAGAGATCTTTTTTCTTAAAGGGCCCACGCTCAGCCTTACTCGCAGATAGACTTACTCACTCTGAGCTCCAGCGCTGGGGCAGCTGCTCCAGGGATGCCAGGGACATATGGGGAGGCGTTGAGCTGTCGGGCTTCAGGGAGAGGGCCGGAGGGGTGGCTGGCTCCCAGAGAGAGGTGCAGGCAGAAGCCATTGTTCTTTCATTGAGCCCTCCCCTCTCCTAGACTGCAGACATAGGTGCCATCAACCTGGATATCACAAGTCACCCTGCTTACAGAATCCCTTGAGACTTTACCTCTACCAGCAGGTGGGCCCACACAAACTGTTTCCAGTGATTTGTTCCATACAAATAGGCTATCCTGGCTCTTGTTTCAAACTTTCATAAAATCTCTAAAAGGCTCACAGAACCCAAAGAAGCAGTATCTGGCTTTGGCATGCCCTGAACTTCTTTCTGAGCAGCACCAGTCCCTGAACTAGTTGTAGCCTCGGTTTCAGACTTGATCCCTCAAGGCATCCATAAGCCCAGCACGGGTGGCAGCCATATGTGGATTGCTTGATAACTCTTACCAGGTGGCCCCGGAGGTGCACAAGCTGTGGCTAAACTTGGCCTACAGCTAGACCCCTCTGTGCCAAGGGGCCCCACAAGCATACCTACTACATAAAGCCACTCTACTAAGACTGGGAGACTTAGGAGCCCTACCTATACATAGAAACAGACACAGGGAGGCAGCCAAAATGGGGAGACAAAGAAACATGTCCTATATGAAAGAACAGAACAAAGCTCCAGAAAAAGAATTCACCAAAATGAAGATAAGCAATACACCAGATGCAGAGTTCAAAACACTGGTTATAAGGATGCTCAAGGAACTTAGGGGAAGAGTAGAGAACTTTAACAAAAAGATAAAAAACATAAAAATAGAGAATGAAAATTATAAAAGAGAGCCAGTCATAAATGAAGAATACACTATCTGAGATGAAGAGTATATTAGAGGGAATCAACAGAGTGGAGGAAGCAGAGGATCAACTCACCGACACAGAGGATGGGGTAGCAGAGGATACCCAATCCGAACAGCAAAAAGAAGAAAGAATGCAAAATAATGAAGATAATATAAGGAGCCTATGGAATAACATCAAATGTAACAACATTCATATCATAGGGGTACCAGAAGGAGAAGAGCAACAAGTTGAAAACCTATTTGAAGAAATAGTGATGGAAAACTTTCTTAACCTGGTGAGGGAAATAGACATACAACCTCAGGAAGCTAGGAGAGTCCCAAGAAAGATGAACCCAAGACACATCAAGAAACATCATAATTAAACTGTCAAAGGTTAAATACAAAGAGAATCTTAAAAGCAGAAAGAGAAAAGCAGTTACTTACAAGGGAGGTCCCATAGGACTGGCAGCTGATTTCCCAAAAGAAACTTTGCAGGACAGAAGGGCTTGGCACAAAATATTCAAAGTGATGAAAACCCAAGATCTACAACAAAGATTATTTTATCCAGCAAAGCTATCATTTAAAGTCAAGGGACAAATAAAGAGCTTCAGACAAGGAAAAGCTAAAGGAGTTCATCATCACCAAGCCAGCATTACAGGAAATGTTGGAGGGACTTCTTTAAGAAGAAGAAAAACTATGTAGCAAAAATGTGAATAAAGAATTGCAATAACTACGTATCTATTAATGAGTACTTCAAATGAAAAATAATTAAGTGCTCCAATCAATAGAGAGGGTGGCTGAATGGATAAGAAAACAAGACCCTTACATATGCTGCCTACAAGAGACTCATTTCAGGTTAGAAGACACTCACAGACTAAAAGTAAGGGGATGGGAAAAGATATTGCATGATGGACCAAGAGGGTAGTGTCCTGAGTGGAGTTAAGTCAGACAGAAGAAAACAAATGCCATATGTTTGCATGTATATGTGGAATCTAAAGAACAAAATAAACTAACAGAAACAAACTCATAGATACAGACAAGATTTTGAGTTTTACCAGATCAGAGGAGAACTGAGGGGTTTGGTGAAAAGAAAGGAAGAAATTAAGAAATACAAATTGGTAGTATAGCATAAGGAATATAGCCAATGATACCGTAAAAACTATGTATGGTGTTAGAGGAGCTCTAGATTTATTGGGGTGATTGCTTTGTGAGTTGTATAGATGTCTAATCACTATATAGTATTGAAACTAATATAGTTTTGTATGCCAACTATAACTGAAAAATAAAAAACTATTATTAAATAAAGGAATGGTATCATAAAAGTGAACCCAAACAAATACTGTCTCAATAAAGTAATACAAGAGTTTAATCTGTAGGAATTTAAAAAAGATAGAATTTAAGTGTTCAAAATTAGTAAGTTGAGAGGGAAAACAATAGTAAATAAGGAGAGGGAGATTAGAAATAAAGTGACCTAAAATTGTTTTATTGGCCAGAATGGAAGGCAAAATGTGATCCAAGTTTATTATGTTAAATGTGCATATTAAAATGTATAGAGTAATGACTAAAATAATAGAGATAGATTACAGAAATGCCAAACCATTATAAGGGAAAAATGGCATAAATAGGGGGAAATCATCTGCAAAAAGGCAAGAAATTAGCAGTTGAAGTTCTGACCAGCATAATAAGATTAAAAAAAAGAAAGTAGAAGCATAATGATTTGAAAGAAAAAAATAAAACTGTCATTATTTGAAGTTATTTTAGATGACCTGACTGGTCATAGAGAAAATAATGAATTTACAACAAACTACTGAAAAATAATGAGAGTTTAGTAAGGTGGCTGGATCTTATGATCAGCATACAAAAATAGGTTGTGATTCTATAGACAAGTAACAAACAATTAGAAATATATTTTTAATTATCTTTTTATAGAAAGAATACCTAAGAATAAATGTAATAAAATATATACAAGACCTATACCTACAAATTGCAAAACTGAAGGACCATAAGGATGACCTAACTAAATAATCATTCTACATTCTTGCATAGAAAGATAATACATATATATATATATACATATATATATATATATATATATATATATATATACTCACACATATATACTTTTTATAAAGTTCAAAAAACCAAAAACTAAATAATGCAATAATTATATAAAGTGTTGACACATAATTTCAAAAGCAAGAACAAGATAAACACAAAATTCAGGATACTAGTTATCTATAAAAGAAAGGTAAGAGATGGGATGGGATAATATATAACTAGCTATAATATTATTAATGCTTCAGTTTTTGAGTTGTGTGGTGGATTAATGAATATCATTATATTTATAAATAAATAGAAAACATTTTGACTCTCCAAATGTTTTTAATTCCATTAGTTTGCTGCTTGACAAAGACATAACTATAACAAAAATGAAACTCAGACACTGTCAACTAAATATGAGAAAATTTATCAGTTTAAATAAAAACAAAGCACAAATTTGAATATTAATGCCAGACCATAAAATATTTAAGGTAAAAATTTAAGATAAAATGCATTACATTAACTAAAGACTGTATACACACACATACACACACACACACATATATATGTTGTATATAATATATTCATATATATTTGGTTTTATATATATATGTATATATATATATATATATATATATCAGTAAAATGTACATTCAGTCAAGAAGAAACAATAATAATAACTCTTTATGACATAGCTTCAAAACATATGCAGCCAGACTTCTGGAAAAGATAAAGTATGACTCCATCACAGCTCCCTTCACCTCATATCTAATGAAATAAACAAAACCCATTTAAAAACAGTGGAGAAGAAGAGTACTGTAATTATCAATAAGAGTACCCCAAGAAAGGAAACAGGCTTAGCTTAATTCTGTTAACTCCATAGTGTGACAGCCAAAAGGTGGGGTAGGGGAAAGAATAATCTGCACTCACAGAATACAATGTGGTGGAACTCCTGATGTCATTTACAAAATTCTGAGCTCTCAGATCTGAAGAGGATGGAACCAAAGATGTCTCCTTATCTTTTCTTTCTTCTGATTAAATGGTGATGAGAATAGCCTCTGGACATGAGATATGAACTGTGACAGAAGTGAAGTTTTCCGGGCTCCAAACAGAATTGGGAGAACACCTCAAAACCCATAAGGATGTCCTCTCATTAGAATGGGCAACACCTGGCCTGGGCTGAGGCAAACATGGCAACTCCAATCTCTGAACGTTTCCCATAAGGTCCTTTTCTTAACTTTAGCAGGCTCTTTCGGGAAATGTTTGTTATTGCGAAGAAAAATCGATCTTGAGTTCAGCAAGTCCCTTCATTTGCTTGAGAGTTTGGGGAGTTTTGATGGTTTATCTGTGACAAGTTTGGTTTTCTCTGTTGTTCTTGGTTTTTTTGTTGTTGTTATAAATTCTGTTAACTAAAATTCAATAGTGTTGAATTTTAAGAAAAAGCATTTTCATTATGATTCCAATTTTATAAAAGTATTTCTATCTAACCTTATAATGTGAATGATAATTATTGATGGGTGGTACGATTTGGGATGATTTATTGCTGTTTTTATACTTTGCTGCATAGCTTAAATTCTTTAAAAGAAGCATCTATTAAACACAATTCAGTTGTGTATAAAGAGAAACAGAATTATAGTAATAATAACAGTAGTTTACACACTGAGTACTTACTGTTTATCAAGCACTACTCTAAACCCTTCATATGTATTAGGTTGAATGATATGAAATTGCCAAGACTTGGCTTTTCTTGACCTACAAAAACAGCAATTTCATGACTCCTTCTTCAACTCTAAGATGAAGTTTGAGAACCAAAGATGCTAGACATGCAAAGAGAAATCAAGGCCATCCTCCCCCCTTAGAGCCCCCACTCCCAGCCCAGCCCTGTCCCCTGTCCCCTGGCCTTGCCTCACATCCCTCCTCCACAGGTTAAGATGCACACACAGGCAGAGGGATGGTTCTCTGTCTCAAGACTCCTTATGAGGTGGCATCCGGCCAAAAATCTGAGTGCTGAAGGTAAGACAAGTGTTCTTGCTCTAACTCAGTATCCCCCGAATGAAACCACTTCAGGTTTCCAGTAGATACAGGTTCTTCATAGTTTCAGGTTCTGTTCAAGAGCCAAAGAACAGCTTTGGTACACTTGCAATTGCCAGTGGAGTCCCCATGTCCCTCATCCAGGCACCAAAGCAGGACACACTCAACAGTTTCATGTTTATTTTCAGAAAGTGATGAAGACAAAAGATATATATCCAGACACCACTCTCTGTACAATAAATAGCCGCCCCCGTTCCAAAAAAAATATTTAAAAAAAGAAAAAAGCACGCGCACACACATAACCAACCGCCAAGACTTTGCTTCTTGAGACGTGCACCATGCCCCCATTTCCAGTCCTTCTCTCTGGTCCCCACAGTTTCTAAGTGGGTGGGGCCCAGGCCAGCTGCTCAAAGCCACCTGAGTTCAATCCCTGCCCCTGGCTGGCTAACTGCTTTAAAATCCACATATCTTTATTTTCAGATCAGGGATTAACACACACACACACACACAAACAAAAATGCTGAAAGTTCCTCTACAGAGGAAGAGAGTTGAGACTCCAGTGTCCGGCCTTCTCCACCTGAACCCGCCCCCCCTTGCAGAAGACAGGACGCTCCTTTGTGTCCAAGACCTTCTTGTTCTCTTTTCTGTTCTCCAGCTATGCACTCACAGCCAGAAGCAGCACCAGGTAAATGACTGTAGTTAGGGCACAGGAAGGGGAAGGGACATTCCTCTCAGGTTTGACTGTGAGCCAGGAAGTAGCCAGTGAACCCCAGAATCTCTTTCCCAACCAACTACAAAAGGAGAAGGGACAGAGGAAGCTGGAGACTGCTCAGCCCTGAGTCTCTTGCCTACATCAGCTGGTGTCCTGCAACTTAATAACACTGTTTCTGTTCCTTTTACCACGTAATCTGCTCAATTGGGAAAATAGTTATAAAACTGGCCTTCAGTTTCCTTATCAAAAGGAGACGGGGCCCCAGCAGGAGAGGAGCTGTCACCACTGGACTGATAAGGGGACACACGCCTCCTCTTGGAGTCTCCTTCACCCAGTCCTGAGTCACAGGACTCTGGCCGGATGGGGGTGATCTCAGTCCACATGGAGGGAGAGCCTTGGTCCTCTGGCCCTCGCCCTTCTGAAGCGCCAAGACCAGGTTCTATGGGCAGAGTCCGCATGGGGCGGAACCAGCTGGCTGGGCCCATCTTGGGAGGGTACTGGGGGGCCACAGGCCAACCACTTCCAGGCGCCAAGACCTCCTGGCCTCGGTAGTAGGACATGGTGGGCCCAGGGGCTGAGGGCAGGAATGCAGGCTTCATGCTGACTGCTCGAAACTCGGCCTCGTAGCTGTGGTCCCGGGGGCCCCCCAGCCAATAAGGCTGGGGAACCACATCCTTGGCCTGGCCAGGAAGGTCAGGGTAGAAACGGCTGGGAACGGGATATTGGTTGGGTAGGAGAGAAGAGTAGTGGTCTCCCCCAAGCAATTGACAGTTGGGTCCAGGTGGGGAGGGGACACTGGTGTCAATAGCTGCATACATTCTAAAAAAAAAAGTTTGAAAAAGGAAGCAAGAAGACAGAGATCAGGAGCAAAACCAATCACCTATGAGCCTACCGGTTGCACAACCCTCCCCAAACTCTCCTCTGCTGGCCCACCGCCCTCTAGTCCTCACCCCACCCTCTCCCATCCTCAGGGCCAGCTAGGGAAACGTGCCGAGCACATGTCTGGTGTCCGTGTCTGAGGAGGGACCAAGAGGAGGCCTCTGCAAAGGTGAATTGAAACCAGCGGCACTTACGACTCAAAGTTCTCTCGGAATCCTTTGGCAAAAGGGTTATTATCAATTTTCAGCTGAGTAATCTAGAGAGAGGGGAAACAGAATGACCTGAGTCTTGAATCTGGGGCTAGGAAACTTCTAAAATCCCTTCCAATGGAGACTGGAGGCTCCACTCTCCCAGGCCTCCCCAGTCCAGGCTCACGCCCACACTCGCTGCCAGGGCAGCCCTCACCTCGGCGTTCTGGTAGGCGGTCACAGCAATAAACTGGGTTTCTTGGAAAGTAAAGATATGTGTATTGGAAGAGTTACAGGCTGCCTCTGGCTCTCCATCATTCACCTCCACAATGTGCAGTCGGGGCTGGTACTTATGGAGGGACTGGAGCACAATCATCTGAAAGAGAGAACAAGAAGGTTTTGGGGGTGGGGAGGAGGGAGTTTGAAGGATCTCCCCACCCCGAAGTCATCATGTCCATTCCCCTGACATGCCACCATACAACTTCTCCTAGGCCTTCCAACCCCAGTCCCCAGCCCCTTTGAGGCACCAATTCTACCCTTCTGTCCCATTTCTTTCCCTAGGTGTCCATTGTGACCAAGCACAAACAGGGGTTTTCAAGGCATCCATGCCCTGGGACCACTGGGTTTTGAATCTATGCCCAGAATGGTACACAAGCAATGGCAGCCTGGGATTTGGGGACAGGGAGGAAGCTAGACCCCCAGTCTAGCTTGGCCTGTGATGTCCTGTCTACCCCGAGATTCAGCTTCCTCCCACCTCATCTGTCCTTCCAAGGTGGGTGGGAAAAAACAGTGTCATAGAGAAAGAAAAATGACTCCTACAGAAGAGAATCAGCCTGCAGGACCCTCTCTGGATCAGGGAGTGGGGGTGGGGCTCGCTGGGGGGCGGGGTTGGGGGGGGGAGGATTCCCACCTGAGTAGCATTGTTGGAGGCCCCCTTGTTATTCGTGAGCTTTAATTTTCCAAATGAAACTTCCTGGCGCATCCAGTGGGCTCCAGTGTTGGGGGAATCTGGATGAACGTATAGGCGGTTTCCTGTGGACAGTTAACCTCTTTGGCATGCAGCCCCCTGGGACCAGACCCCAGTGATGTGAGTCTTCTTTGCCTTTTCTGAGGGGTATGTCAAAAAGGATGGGGGGGTGGGAGGGACAGGGCAGGGCAAGTGGAGGTGTGGGCAGAGAGGGGAGTGGGCAGAGGGAAGTATGGCAGAGGTGTGGGCAGGGTAAAGTAAAAAAGAGATGACAAATGGAACAGAAAAGATAAGTGGGAGGGGACAGGGTAGGGTGGGTATAGAATGGGGAATTAAATCCTAAATTCTGGGGGAAGGGGCTTAAGTGTTCCTCCTGGATCCACCAGGTGGCGCCCAGTCTTGGCGAAAAAGTGCCCATCCTACCAGGGGGCACATACCTGGCATGCTGCCCTCAGCCTTGCCACACTGCACCCACTTGCCACTTTGATACCGCCAGTGGTGCTGGTCCACCAAGACCACGTCCACGAACATCTGGTAATGGCTGGTGGGCTCCAGCCCAGCCACAGTAAATGACAAGAATGGGAACATCCTCCTGGGGAGAACAGAAAGACCCACCAATAGCCAACAGTCCCCAACCCCTCAGACAGACACCTCTTGTGCAAAGGTCATCAGTGGTGTGCTGGAGCTGGCTTCCACCTCTCACGAGAGCCAACTGGAAATGCTCAGGAAGTTTGCTAGTCAGTATTATATAAACTTACCAAGAAATACATTATATTATAAACCAAGGTAATGAATACTCAAACATCATCACTTCCCAATTCTTTTTCTATGTCATTTTCCTATTATCTCTGCTCTTGAGGTTATTTACATCTATTTTACCTATATATGGAAATACTAGATAATGTGCAGGACTACATGACTCTTCCCAACTCTGCATTCAGTGATATCACATGGATAGCTTAAAATCAGCCATCATAGTAGCAACACCACAGAAATCAGCAAACACCATGAATCAGGGCTTTTAAAAATGTTGTTCTTTCAGAGGATCTGTTGCTAGACATTCACTGCACACCACTGTCTCTAACCTTACTTTGTTTCCTAGTGGGGAGCAAAGCCACAAGCCGGCCTCCTACAGATAGTTCCTAGTAGGTCCTCATGCCCTGGTCTGACTTCAGTCTACCATTCATCCTCTCCACTATGGCTCCCACAGTGCTCACACACTCCTAGCCCCATGGCACCCATCCACAGGGTCTCATTGCCCTATCCTCCTGGGCTTGATGTCTATAGATGGCCTGCCTCAGGCCTGGGTCTTTAGAGAAGTAGCTAAAGTCCTAAGTGGACTTTCCCATCGACCTAAAAGAGGACTATATCAAACACAGTCTTCATGCTCAGAGTGGAAGAAGTTGAGGTTGGGAGCCTGCGTCATTGTGCCAGAGTAATGCATTCAAAGAAAGAAGCACTCCCATACCACAACCATCTCCACCACCTCCGCCATCACTACCCCCATCACCACAATCCCTACAACCATCACCCCCACCATCGCCATGGTCAATACAACCAACACCTCCACCATCACCACCCCCATCACCACCATCACCACAACTATCACCTCTGTGTCACCATTATCCCCTCCACCATCACTAAAGTTAGCATCTCCATCACCACCATCATGACAACCACCACCTCTACCATCACCAACACCATAACCATCTCTATTGGCTTAGACTTTCTCTTCTAACCCAAGCAGGAAGAGCAGAGTTTTCAGGATGACAGAGTCAACCCTCATCAGAATTACTTTTCATTCCCACATGCTTCTCCCCTCCTCCTTGTAGGATGGGAAGTCTTGCAGGATGGGAAGAAAAGCACTAGTTCGTGAGTCAGAAAACCTGGAGGAGGAAAAGTTTCAGGGCCCTAGGAATGCTACTGGGTGGATCATCATACCCAGAGAGGCCCAGAGAAACACCCTTAATCATCTTGGGATGGTCTCCCTGCAGAGCACTATCCCATTCCTGTCTTCTCCAGACTCTCGTAGGCTGAGAGCAGGAGACTTACTGGTCTTATGACCCTGAATAAATTAATTGCCAAACTAAACCTCAGTTTCTTCACCCATAAATGGAGATAACTCCTGTCCTTTCCTCTTATTACGTGTTAAGAAGTTCGAAAGATGTGAAACTCAGCTCACCCTCTCTCCCATCCCACTCCTGTCCCACCATCTCCCAGTTCCAGAGCTGTCAAAGCCCTCTCCCAGGCTGAAGGATTCTGAGAAAGAGTCCGGAGTTCTGGTTCCAGGCTCTGGGTCCCAGGGGCTTGGCAGGCCAGATGACTTGAGAAATCAAAGTTTAGAAATGAGGCCTTGAGCAATCAAGGGTGGAAAAATATGTTCAGCCCACTTCTATCACTAATGCATTCTATGACAGTGGTCAGGTCACTCACACGTTTCCTATATTGTCACCAGTTTCTACACAAACTAGTAGAATAAAGGATGAGAAGGAAATATTCATCGAGCCTCTATTTATGCAGCAGCCAGTTCATTAAACTAGTCCTTTGAGATATAAAATGTTATTTTCTATTTTATACTTAAAGAAAATGAGACTCGGAGAGGTTCGGTGACAGCTGCTTGGTGGGAGAGCAGAGCCAGGGTCTCCTGACCACAAAGCACAGGCTGTGCGGTCTCCACACAGTCTGGTGCCAAACTGAGCCCCACCTCCAAAAAAAGACCACTAACCATTCTGCACTCAGAGGACAGGGTCCAAAAACCCAAATTGCTCTGCAGCCCCTAAGGACCATCCTGCCTTGAAATAATTTGCAGGGTCGTTGACACCTCCCCCATCCTAAACAATTCTGACATGCTCCAATTCACTGCCATTAAGTACAAATTAAAAGGAGATGGTTTTTGTCAGTCATATTGGCAAAATATTTCCAAATTGGTAAATGTCTAATGCTGATGAGCCTGTGGGAAAATGGGTTTTCTCGTATACTGCTGGTGTGTATACGTGGATGTGTAAATTGGTACCTTTTAGGAGGTTTCTCCAGCTATGCCTTGTACCTATCAAAATACAAAATGCACTGGGCCATCCAGGAGTCTTCTCCCACCAACCTCAGACTCACTTAATAGAAATCAGACAACCACTAGCAAATGGCTGAACAGAAAGCAAAGCTGTTTTCACCTGCCTCAAGAAAAATGAAGCCAGTCAGCCCAAAATAAGGCAAGCTTAAAGCTAAATATATTTTTGAAAAATGTACAAAGTTCTTGGACTTGGGAATGTAGAAGAGAGAAAACCACCATAGCTGCAAGGCCAGTGAAGGAGGATCATGTGGGATCGAAACTGTTTTACCAACCCTTAACTTCACATATACATACACAAATGCAAATTGAACTACTTAACAACAGACCTACCCAAAGTTATCTTAATTATAATAATCAACTAATCACACCCAGAAAAGTGGGGATTGCCAGCAATTAATGCACACCCACACACACACAGACACCGGCCTCTCTCTTCCTCTACGCAGAATGTCTACCGTTAACTATTATATGCTTGCCAACACATTCATAGCAGATGTATAGTGCCACACAGAAACACAACACAAGTCTGGAGTGGGCACTATCAGGCACCTCAAATCTCTACAAACACACTAACTTGAACATCAAAATCTCCAGTTAGCCAGGCCGTCATTTTGTCCTCAATTTCCCCTCCTAGCCCCATCTGAGCTTCCTGGATCAGTCTCTGGACTGGGGATCATACGCCTGTTTCCACCTCATTTCTGCCTATGAAGGAGAACGTGACTGTGTTGCTTGTCTATATTGAGGCGTAGGGTGGGTGGGAAAGAAAAGATCTGGAAGCAAGTGAATCAGCCCAAGACAAGAGGCTATACGGCTATGGGTAGGCCTGGGCTGGAAGGATTTTTCAAAAAGGAAGAAGGCTGTGGGTGATGTGGCAATGACTGACAGGTCACTGGAACCCACGGAGGGACAGGCCAGCCCTCCAAAGCAGAAGGAAAGTAAGGGAGCTGTTCTCTGAGCCCAAGTCTTGCTTCTCAGAAGCCAGTAGTGGAACAAAATGGCCATTAATTTCCCAGATCACCGGAGCCCAAACTCAGATACGCAGATATAAGCGCTGATGGGACTGAACTGTCCCTTCCACCCCACCATGGAGTTCTGAGGCCTGATCCAAGGGGAGGCATCAAAGGAAATGATGTCCCCTTCCAACAGGGACCCCAGAGCGTCTGAAGCAGTCCCTCAGGATGGAAAGCTTGAGGATTGTAAACACACACACACACACACACACACACACACACACACACACACACACTTATGTAACCATTAGGGAAATTTGACAATATTTAGGAATTTCTTTTCAGGTTTGCCAAGGGTATTGTGTTTATTTTTAAAAAGTCATTTTTAGAAGTACATGGGGAAATATTTAAGGATGAACTAATACTGTGTCTAGGATTTACTTACTAATTCTTTACACTATCACTAATATAGTTCCAGATCAGAGGAGTGGGTGTGAAGTGAGTGAGAATAAAAAAGAAACAAGATTAGAACAGTGCTGACAACTATTGAAGCTGGGTATGGGTAGAGGGAGGTCCATTACATTTTTCTCTTCACTTTTTCATACACAATTGACCCTTGAACAAAAGGAAGTTAGGGGCACAGACCCCCGTGCAGTGGAAAAATCCATGTATAATTTTTGACTCCCCCAAAACTTAGCTACTAATAGCCTGCTATTGACCGGAAGCCTTACCGATAACACAAGTAGTTGATAAACATATTTTATATGTTTATATGTATTATACACTGTATTCCTACAATAAGAAAATTGTAAGAAAGAGAAAATACCTTTACGGTATTTATTGAAAAAAAATTGGTGTGGAAGCAGACCCGAGCAGTTCAAATCCATGTTGTTTGAGGGTCAACCGTATTGGAATTTTTCATAATAAAAGAAAATAAGTGTATGGATCCAAAAAGGAAACAACAAAACTTTTCAAGAGAAACTTATTCAGCAGGAATGAAGAAAGAAAAAGAGAAGAAGAAATAAATGACAGAAGGAGGCTGTAGGGGTAGAGATGGGGATGCATACTCAGAGACGCATCCCCTGAGATACTTCCCTAAACAGCCTTCGGGAAGATCCAGTACCCACCAAGTCCCTGAATTCTGGCTGATGTTTCATCCACCCCATCCCTCAAGACTAGAGGGGCGGGGGCCTGGTGGCGGCAGCTATAAGGATTCCTGGACCAGGCCCCAGGGAGGGAGGCTTCCTAACCATGCAACAGGTTGGAGGCCCAAATTCAGATGTCTGTATGATCGAATATAAGCTGCTAGCTATCCCTGTGCCCCAGTACCTTCAGCTGTATGATGGGGAGATTGCTTGGCCTACCCAGTGCACAGTGAAATAATGGAAGTGAAAGCACTCTGAATGCATCAAAGCCTTCGGACATTGTGGGCGGCTGTTTTTACTCCTGGCCATGCGGAGCCAAAGAAAGAAATCCAAGCAGATATCCTCTGGGTTCTGGTACCAGTTCTGCCAGTGATGAGTGTGCTGTGTAACCTCTTACTGTTTCTGGTCCCATTTTGCGGTCTGTGCAGGGATGGAACTGGACAGGATCTTCAGGGTCCCCGCCAATTCAGACCCAATGTGACTAGAAGCCTGGGCTGTTCCCTGGGTGCACCCAGAAGGGTTAGGGGAGCGGAGAGGAATTATCAGAAGGCTTAGGAGAAGAAGGTTGTGCCATAAAAGAAAATGCCAATTTTCCTGGGTCCATCGCACAGAAATAGGAAAAGTTTAGCAACTTGAAACTCATCGTGGTTGGAAGACAGGCCTCTCAATTCCAGGACACCGCATAGAAATTATCAGGATGGAAGAATGTTCTAGTAATGCCCAAATTGAACGCCAACCCCCAGGCCCAGTATGGCCTCTCTCCTTCTCCTCCCGAAACCTCACACTTAGTATACAATCTTCAAAACTTTCCCAGGTCCACTGATAACACAGCCCTTCTACACACAAGTCCTTGCTGGTCCCCTGCCACAAAGGCTCCTGCTTAGAAGAGTAGGTGCACACTCTCACACGCCAGACACAAGCAGGACCTGATCAGCATTGCTTACTAAACAAATACCACACAAGTCACGAGTTTCTCTTTCTTTCCCCACACAGGAGGCTCTCTCCGGAAGCAGCACACTCGGGCCCAAACCCTACCCTGCATGTACTGAGTCCAGGGGACCCTGAGCCATGGAGCTATGGGTTCCTCAGGCTGGACCAGTGAATATTTGCACAGGGGTGTGGAGAGGTTTCAGGGGGCAGACCTCAAAGGATGCTGAGTGCAGGACAGGCTGCCAGCTGCCACCTTTAGCTTCACCTGCTTGGACCCATAGATATTTGTACTCTCTGGCAGGGCCCTGTGTCTGGATGGGATCTGTGACCCCCACATATTTCACCACTCCCCAACACACGCGCACACACACGCACACACGCGCGCGCGCGCGCACACACACACACACACACACACACACACACACACACCCAGACATATGATCTCGAAGTACTACCGGAAAGGAAACTTGGCAACTGTGTCTCCATGTCACCAAATCCCAGTCTTACTACCCCTCCCAAAGTTGACTGTTGGGCAATAACAGCAAAGGGGGCTGGGAGAGGTGGACACCCCCTCCCCAGGATGAGGGTTGGGTTATTGTCCCCTGCACTGCAAGACTCTGCCCTTCCCTCCATTTCCCCACACACAGGGGCTAAGAGGTGTCCTGCCCTTTCAGAGAGGCAGCACTGGCTCCCTCTCTGACCGCTGCGACCCTCAGGCAAACAAGAGAGCGGGGAACACACTAATTCCAGGTGAACCCATAGACAGTTTCCCTAAACCAAAATAATTTCATTGCACCCACTCTCATCCATCTCCCTTTTGAGTTCAGCCTGTTGGTGTATTCTCCCTCAAGTAAACAACCCCGAGAACTTTCCTGTCCTCACTACCAGCCCCTCTCCCCGCCTGCCCACCGCCCCCCACCCCAGCCTAAACCAAAACAGTGAGGGACACCGAGACACTAGCAATGTCTAGACAGAAATGAAAAAAAAAGAGAGAAAATGCGCGTCCGAGTTCCGGGCGGGCGGGACCTAGGCGAGCCGGCTGGCGCTGCGGCGCGCGCCTCACTCACCGTCCCTGCTTGGTGATGATCATCTCTGTCTGGTGCTGATTGAACTTGGACCACAACAGGTGGTTGTTGAGAGCGACTCTCAGCTTCCCCGACACCTCCAGCCCCGCAGGCAGCGCATAGTCCTCGCGCGGCCCTGGGTAGAGCCCAGCGCGCGGGTCCGGGGCCCCGTAGCCGTCCCCAGGCTGGTAGCCCTCGGCGCCCGGCGTCGGTGGGAAGGGCTCGCCCGGCCCGGGGAAGCCAGAGGCCTGGGGCCGGGGCGGGTAGGCGTAGGCTCCGAGGAATCGGCCCGGCGGGGCGGGCACCAGGGCGCCCCCCGCGTAGGGCGCCCCCAGGCTGGCGCCCGCGCGACGCTCGGCCGCGTCCTGCGCTCCTGGCTCCGGGTAGAAGTAGCGGTTCTGCGGGTCGGCGCCGGGCGCCCGGCCCTCGTCACTTGCCGGCATCGGCTCGGTGCCCGTCAGCATGTCTCTGCAGTCCTGCTCCACGATGCCCATCCGGGGCGGGCGGGCACCCTTCCGCAGCCGTCGAGGACCGGCCCGTCCGCGCGGGGGCAGCCCAGAGGGCAGGGGATTGCGTGGGTGGGACTGGGGAGAGGCCCCTGGGGGCGGGGGCCCCACCGGCGCCCGGGATCGGACGCCTGGGTCCTGCGCCCGCGTTTGCTGAGCGCGCGGCAGCTCCCAGGCTCCCTCTCCAGAGAACTGCTGTCACTAGCGTCGCGGCGTGCCTTTGCTGTGGCTTTATGAAGATCTCCGGATCTCCACATACACCCGCCACCTCGGCCCCGCCCCGCCTCACCCCGCCCCCTCGTGGCTAAATACTTGGCAAATTCTATGCGGGCGGCGAGGACTGGAGGGCCCCCACGGTGGAGACGAGCGAGCGAGTTCCCGCGCGCCTTGTAGTTCGGGCTTGAAGACTTTGCCTTCTGGGGGTCAACCCCACAGTTTGAAACGCCAGACTGTTTCTCTTCTCTGGACCCTGGTAGAAATTCTACCCACCTTTGAAGGCGCAGCTCAAAGGCCCCCTCCTACGGGAAGCCCTGGGTGATGGCCCGGATGAGACTCAACAGGCCTTCTCACAGCACTCTCAGGCTCAGAGGCACTTCGGACCAGGAACATTCTACAGAAATTCATGGGTGCCACTGTGTGCCCAGGTTGTGTGTAAATAACTTTACCTGAAGTGTTCGTGTTCTTTCTCCAGGCGAGAGGCCCAGGTAGGCTATGTGGGATACATCTTATTCCTTCTGGCCAAGAACAGACCTGAAGCCTGGTGAACTGACAGGACATACTCCCTGAAAGAGACTGCTTCTGCAACAGCCTTGGGCTTGGAAAGCCTGGGGCCGGGCCAGATCCACAAAAGCTCCTCCATCTGGGCATGGTAGGGAGGACACTGGAAGTAGCACTGGGCTGCCAGTGCTCAGAGTCTCAGGAATGGCTCCGCCTGTCACTCAGGTGTGTGTGACCTGGGCAAGTCACTTCCCTTGCCTGAAAGTCAGCCTCAAGTGTCTCATCTGTAGACTGAGGGGAAACTGATCTATTTTCCAGAGGGGCTGTGAGCCTTACATGAGAAAGGGTACCTATGCAGCACCTTCCAATCTATTCTTATATCTGAATGGAAAAGCTGCTTTAAACAGAATTAGAGCGAGCTGACAGGAATGAAACCCACCACATGTTCTGAAGGGCTGCTGGGGTGAGAGGACTGTGGGAGCCTTTCTGTCTCTAAGTTTCCTTTTCTATTGACTAAGGTAGTTATATTCCTTTTATGATGAAAACAATCCTTTCCCCCCAATTTAAAATAACATCACTGGGAGTTTTCCTGTGCATAAGATAAAACATACCCATCTAGAAAACTTAAGTAGCAAAAAAAAAAAAAAAAAATCAGGACTATGTAAATCACCCCAAATTTAGAATTAAAATTTCAATTAACACTCCTCCAGACGTCACTCCCTGTACACAGCCTCTCTGTCTCTGTCTTCTATGTACATACACACACAAATACATAATTTTATGTAAAGACCACACATGCTGCTTTGTAATATGTTTTTCTTTTTCACTCACCAAGGTGTCATGGAATTTTTTGCATGTCAATATACAGATAAAGATTTACATTTTTAAAGAGTGTTTTGAAAAATACTTTCACCTGGTAAAGGCTAACCTCTCCTCTTCCCTACCTCCCCAGCCCTCCTCAATTCTCTCCTGGGGGCTGCCCCATCTCTACATCTCTGTCCCAGCCCAACAGGGTTTCACCCTTAGGGGTCCACAGGGACTCTCTGCTCCCAACTAGAGCTGAACTGAGAGGCAGGTTGGCAGGCGAAGGAGAAGCTGAGGACCCCAGGGGACAGGCATGACCTAGGGAGGGTGGGGAGAGAGAGAATCATCACATCCCCTGAGAAGGAAGATCAGATTCACCACAGCCCCAGAAGTGGGGACGGGCTTCCTCCCACCCCTTTACCCATCATTTCCCCATGCCTTAAGGAAGGTGGATGTTTCTACCTGCTGTTCCAAGTGGGGCAGCATTGCTTGAAAGAGAGGGTGACCTTGGAACCCTTGGCTACTTTTTGGGAAACATCCAAGATTTCAGTAAGACTTCCCCGAATGACTGATTCCCCCCAGGAGACATGAGACTGTTGAATGCTGACACCTCTCCAGAGGTGCATTTTTGCTAAGTGCTTGGCTGTGGAAGGCCAAATGGAGTCTTGTTCCTCCCTCACTCACCCACTCCTCTTTTCTAAATTAATCCTCAAGTCAAGTGATCCATCCCCCTGCCTCTGAACAGGATCACCCAGAGTTCCCACACAGCTTTCTGGGGCAGAAGGGATCTGAGAATCAAGTGTACCTGAGATTAGGGATCTCAGAATCAAGTGTACCTGGGGACACGTCCCTGGGGGAAGAGGGTGGCTGAGGGCAGTCTCTCTATAACCTAATAGGCTGTTAGAGGGTCTTATAGCCTGGCTCATCAACCCCAGGTTCCTCACCCCCTCCTTCCAATTTCTTCCACCCAAAAAAGAAAGTGCTTGTGAAAAGCGGGGGCTGAGTGGCCCTGGTGTCACCACTGCCAGTTCCCACCCCTCTGCCAGCTTGGGTGAGAAGAAGAACCCTGGCAGTGACACCTCCTCCTCTTGCCACCTCACCTCTTCCCAGGCCCCAGGGCTGGAGAGGTGGAAAGGAGGAGCAGGAGATGAGGCCCCCTGGGATCCCCTCGCTTCCTTATCACAGTCCATCCCAGGCCCTCTCTCATGCCATCAACCCGCTGAGCATCCAGAAGGCTAGTCCTAGTGGTGCGGGAGCGAAGAAGCACAGGGTGCATGTCCAGGATGGGATAGTCACGGTCTCCAACAGACATCAGATATAATGAGACAGGTGGGTAGTAAATATGGGAAACTGAATGATTTACCCAACACACACTGTATTCTCAGCAGAGCCAGGCTGAAACCCTGCTCTCTTGATTCCTGATCCAGTGCTCTTTCTACAAGAGTGTTTGTCTTCCTATGTTGAGAAAGAATAATAATAAATAGTCAGGAGCACATTTGGAAAACAGAAATTCGCTCCTACCTCACCAGCCTGGACACTGGTTTTCTTCACCCTGTTGTCCTCTGCATGTATTTAAGGCTTCTTTTCAAGTCGTTTTTCATCAAGACTCAAATGATGTCACAGAGCATTGCCACACCTGTCTGTGGGCTGCAGACTGCACTTGGAAGCTCTTACAATGTGGATTCTTGGGACAAGCCTCTAGAGATTCTGATCCCCAGGCCTGTGACAGGTACCCAGAATCTGTGCCTTTAAGAAGGACTCCAGGTGATACTGGACCCCAGGAATCCACACATTCTACTCTCAGACCCCCTCCAACTTTGCTCTTCCACCTCTAATTCATGTCCCATCATAAAAAGTCAGTTTACCCTGACCTTGCTTGCTGTGAGCTTTCCAGTGTAGTGGTGGAGGTTTAACGTCTAAGGAAGGCTGCTACAGGCATCGAGAAGACTTTCTTATTGAAGCTCCAGGATCAGATGATTCCTTATCCTAGAATCTAATGGTCACCTGGGTCCTCTCCTTAAAATGTGTGGAGTGCTGAGCTTCCCCGGGGACCTAGAAAGGCTCTTGAAAAGGCTCATACTGCATGGTGTGGGAGGGCTGAGCGGCAAGTACGCAGGGGAGGCAGGGAGGCGACGGTTGTTAGTGGAGACTCAGAGCAGAAGAGCAACAGCACCCAGGAGTTCTGCCCTCTACCCTGTTGGGCACAGTCCGCGGGGCTGTGAGAAGGTAGATGAGCGAAAGAGGCGGCAGGGCATATTGGGGATGAGGCAGAAAAGGAACGGGAGCCCAGTGAGAGTCCTAGCTGCATTTCTCAAAGAGAAATATAGAGATGGAGAGGGGAAAGGACCACAAAGTCAGAAACCCAGAACATGACTCAGTGAGAAAGTATCAGCCAGGCAAGAGGAGAAAAAGAGAGGGGGTTGAGCCAGTGAGAGGCAGGTCTACAGAGGCAGACACCTGTGGGTCCTGTGGATACTGAGGCTGGAGCAGAGGGAAACAAGGTGAGGGGCGGGCGGGCTTTGAAACCCAATTCCAACCCTCCCTGGCTGTGTGGCCTGTTCAAGTATCTTAATATCTCTGGTTTCCTGGTCAGTAAAAGCAGCTAATAGACCTTCTGCCAAGACAAACTGTGTCTCAAGTGAAGTGTGAGGTGGGGTAAGGGCTGAGGGGTTCTGCCCCGTGGCAGGAGCAGAGCAGAGGGACAGGCTATGCTGCACTGTCTCTTCTTTCCTCTCCTCTAAGCTGCCTGCATCTTCCCATTTCTCCCTCTGGCATCTATTAATCCCCGCAAAGGATCCTTCAAATCCAGCCTCCAGCTCTACTAAGGACTTGGGCCAAAAGAGAACCTGTTTGTAAGACCCCATCTCAGAAATGACTAGCTTCCCCTCCTGACACCTAATATACCATTCCTGGAGACTCATATGCTGAGGACTAGGATGGGCCAGACTCTGTGGACTCTGGGATCACAGAGATAAATTAAGCATCGCCCCTGCCCACCAAGAGCTCCTAGCAAGGTGACACCAAGAGCTGGAGTTCTCAGCCCATTTGCCCCTCAGGTATGGACTCAGCAATACACCAGCTTGTGCTGATCCGAGTGTGCGCACACACACTCTACACAGAGCTATGCTAGACACATCCCTGCGATCTGTACAGCCTTCTCTTGTCCCACATCCAATCCCTCTGAGGTCCTGGGGCTCACCCTGAACTCCCTCCCCACTGGGTCCAGACTGCCAGTCCTTCAGAGAGCATGGCCGGAACCATCGGATTAACAGCCAGGGAGGGCAGAAGGGGAGTGACAAGCACCTGTAGAATCTCCTCCCCCCATGACAGCTGCAGGAGTTCCGAGTCCCCAGCACCCAGCACCAGGTGGTCAGTGTGGGCTCATCCCAAGGTCAAGGGCTCTGGGTTCTCTCCCCCAGGCTGGATCACACTTCTCCACCCCACACACCCCTCAAGCCTGGGTACCCCTTACCCTTTGGCTCCAGGCTGTGCCTGGGTCCTTCTGCATTTCAGTCCTTCTCCCTCGGTGGGTGTCCTAACTCAGATCCTCTCTTCTCTGGTCTCTAACCTCTCTCACCCCTGCCCCAGCTCTTCACACAAGGCTCACACTCCACACACACCCACGCCCACGCAGAACCCAACCCCCACTGTGCTCCCAGGCCAGGATTCCTGCACCCTCTTGAAGCAAGGTTAGATGCTGGGCACTTGAGCACCTCCATGATCATGTGGCATGCCCGGTTAGGGATGGGCAAGCCCAAGAGCTTCAGGGAGCCCCGGGGAGAGGCTGTGTCCCCGCCCCCCTTCCTGGGAAATCTCAGTAGACAGGCCCTTAATCTCAGGCAGGAAGCAGGGTCCGGTTACCAGGAGTGGGGGCTGGGGAGGAATACCCTGGGCTTTGGGTAGAGGGAGCTGGGGAGGGGAGAAGAAGAGCTGAATGGGATACAGGCCCAGGGGTTAACCCTTCACAGCCAGGCTCCTCTCTGCTCTCTATCCTGTGTTCTTGGAGGCAGCACAACGCCCTGGCACAGTCAGGCTCTGCCAGACCAGGCCTCCCATGTAAGGCCACCTCAATGACCTTTGGCCACAGGACAGTAAAACAGCCTCTGCTCTGCCCACTCTCTCTCCAAGGCCCTCTTCTGGCTTCCTGTGAGCCACGTGTATCCCTGTTTACCCCATGACTCTATTAGACTTTCGGGACTTCTGAGTCTTTATGTTTCTCTGCTATGTTTGTCTGATTCTGAATTTCTCTGGGTCCCTGTGTTTCTGCCTGTGTCACAGTATATCTTCTTACATCTACCTCCATCTTTGGGATTTGTAAAATCTCTGCCTGCCGGTCCTGAGTGTAGGTTCTGCACCCACCTCTCTGTGTCTGTCCATCCACTTTCTCAGGGAATCTGAGTCAGCTTATGTCTCTGTCTCCATGACTCTATCAGCATCTTCAGGTCTCTCCAGGTCTCAATGTGCCTGCTGCACGTCTGTCTGTCTTCCATCTGGAACTGGGCCTCCATCTGTGAGTCTACTCTGGGCCTGTCTGCCTCTGGCCTGAGGCCCTTTGTCTTGTCCATCTAGTTAACACTGTAGGAGGGGGATGAGATGGAGACAGAATTATGGGCTGGACCAGGAATGGATGAAAGAGGGAGGGAGAAAGAGGACACAGGCAATAGAGGGGGGAAGAGATAAAGGGACAAATCCTATTCCTAAGTGGAAGCAAAATGGACAGCCCTGAAATCCCAGGATGAAGCTCCACCAGGCCAGTGGGCAAGGGAAAGAGGGACAGGACAGAGAACACACCTGGTCAGGGGTGGGGCAGAGATGCATAGAAATGGACACAGATGTCAAATGGGGGCCCAGAAGCAAATGGAAAGACAGATAGGGAGCTCTTGGTTCTGAATTTGACCTTGGGCTAGGCGCTTTCCCTCTCTGTGCCTTAGTTTTACACTCTGTAAAATAAGACAGTTGGCAGATACCATCCTCTAGAGAGGGAGTTAGAGGGTGCTAGAAGACCTCTCTAAACCCAGGGCAGGAGATTGATTGACCTTTTCTGTTCCTGGAGGAATCTCCCAAAGTCCCTTCCAGTACCAACATCCTCTGTCTGGGGCAGGACAGAGGGAAGAATGGAAGTTAGATAGCAGGAAGGACTTCCTACCATGAAGCGGGAGGGTGAGGAGGCCCCAGATTCTCCTCCCAGTGGTCTTGGGCCCCCTCTGTTGGGGCTGGGGGTGAAGGGGCAGGGTGGGAGTGGGGGCTCAGCAGCTGGGTAATTAGCCATCACTCTCAGGCCCTGGGGGAGGGGCTGGCTGGACTGAGAAACCAACGCAAAGTGACAGGGGCAGTTTTGACACTCGGTGGAGCTGACGGGCCCAGGGGGCCAGGGCTTTGGTGTGTGTAGGGGAGTGAAAATCCCATCAGATGATTAAAAAATAGGTCAGAGGGAAGAAGACACAGCCGGCACTGGGTCTGTGGTGAGAATGCCATGTAGCTTCCCCAGGGCTGTGGGCCAAAATGGGGTGGGGGAGATAAGGAGTGTTTGCAGGGGGCGGGTGAGCTAGGAGTGGGGACAGGAAGGCTGTAGGCCCAGCAGCTAGCTCTCTGTCTCCCTCAGCCCTGTCTTATGGGGGACACTTTGGAATTCTACCTGTAGTCCACCTCCTGGCCTTCCTGTTGTGCCATCTTCCTGCTCAAAGGCAGGAAGATGCAGCTCTTCTTTTGTCCACCCCACCCCAACCACAATATGTACACAAATTCTATTCCAGAAACAAGGACGATGACCTCCTCTGGAAGTCCTTCGTACCTTTTAGCCTCAGGTCTTCTTGCTACAAAGGTAGCTTGCCATCTTATCCTACATCTCCTACCCAAATGAACAAATTCACCTACCACTGCATCCCCTCTGACAACATGCCAACTCTGCATCCTGCTTGGGGTCCACCTTCCAGCTTGTTCTCAAAGATTTCTTTTTCCTCTTTCTCCCATTTGCCTCCACAATTCTTGCCATGAACATAATAGCAACCTGGGAAAGGTATAAGGCAGAGAGTAAGGAGGAATGAGGTAGGAGATCCAGGAGCATGGAGCAGGCTGATGACCTCCAGGACATCAGATGGAGTCTAAGTGACTGTCTGGATTGTACAGAACTCGAGGCACCTGGTATGGTCCCCTCTATTTAAGCAGTTTAGAGCTACCTCTCACCTCATCCACTTAAGATGGGAAGTTCTTTTGGCATCTTCCCACAGCTCCGCATTCTGCAACTCAACCCCATTTCCTTGTCTGAGATCCCTGAATCCTGCAATTTGTGAGTGGGAGGGAGGCTAGGCTCTACATACTGTGCTCCTATCCTCATAAATTTCAGACACAGTCAGAAAGCAGGCAGTCAAACGCGTCCAGAGCAGAGGGACAAACCACGCGATAGCAGTGCTATCTCTAGCTGAGTGGGCACCCGGGGCCAAGCCTCTGCAATGGAGGGCACCCAAGGCCATGTTGGCATGGGAATAGATTGGCTAGGTCTGACCTTGAGTTTAACCCCACTTACCACCCCAGACACATATCTGCTCTGACACGCAAGTATGAGATTTCCCCAGGAGCATGTTATCTGCTGCCCACCCTCCTCAGTTACCCAGAAAGTGTCAAAAGGCGTCCTGCCAACCTCCTTCCACCAGAGCCATGGGCAGCTAGCACTCCGTGCAGGGCCCTGAGACAGCCTCTGGACCCATGTCTCCAGCCACAGGGGGCATGAAGCTGGTGTGGCTGCCCATCACAGTCTCTCTCCACATGCCCGCCTCCATTTCTTTCCAATCACTGGCACCAGAATATGACATATTGTGTGGGTGGCTATGGTCAGGCAAGTCTTTAGCAACTAGACCGGTGGCTGGGAATCAAGATACTGAACCCATGCTCTTTGCATCACACACACACACACACACACACACACACACACACACCTGGGCTCACCACCCAAGGCTCAGAGCCCCAGGAATAGGCTATATACCAGGGTTCCCAGGCTCCTGATATTCTAGACATATTGTCAAGTCCAGCTTGTACTTTGTCTTATGCTGGACTCCCAATGAGTTTGGCAACTGGAAAAACTTGAGTTCTTTTTGATTATCCCACTCTCATCTTCCCCAGACAATTAATTCCCTTGATTTCATTAGACTTTACAATGTTTTGATACAATGCTTTGAGGTGTGCTGGGAAGGGGTCATTGTCCTTGTTTTAGGGACAAAGAAATTGAGGTATTAAAAATTAAGTAACTTGTCAAAGTCACTCAGCTGGTGACCCAGCATGCGCCCTTATGCTTGCACGATGCCTTCCCATGACCCTACCTACAATGAGGAGACTCTTGTTCTTCCCATTTTACAGATGAGGAAACTAATGTTTAGTTACTTTTATCCCCTATTCATCCTCGCGTGGTATCCTACCAGATCCGATTCCAGCTCAGAGTTCTTTCCCTTATTCTGGAGAAATAAATGCAAGACGCTAAGGCTTCCCCAAGTCGCCCAGCAAGCATTCCCCAGTACTCTGAAAAGTCAGTCCTTTTTTTTCTGATGGCCCTGCAGAATTGAACCTCATTACTCAGCAAATACCCACTCCACTTATGGGGCAGGAGGGATGAGAAGCAGGACTGAAGAACGGAAAGAGATAGGGACCAGCTCAGATACACAGTATGGCAGCAGTGGAGGAAAATGGTCCAGGTGGGAAAAAAACCAGGAGTCCTGGTTTCCAGGTGCAGGGGTCAGTGGCAGCAGCATTGCTCACTTCTCTGAACTCCCTGCCCTGGCAACTTGGTCCACTGCCAAACACCCAAGCTGTTAGGTGTTTCTGTCTGAGTTGGGAGGGGGCCTGGGTAGCTCTTAAAAACGGGAGGAGGACCCCACTGGGCATGCTCCCTGCCAGGCGGTGCTGCCTCCCCATCTCTGCCCACTTCCAGGTTCTTCACACCTTCAGCTAATAGAAACTGCACACCTGTCCCTCTTGCTTCACACCTTGGGACTTGTGAGCCAGTGGCCAAGAGGTGGGCAGCAGAGTCAGCTGGGTCTGCTGGCTGCCCCACCCTTCTCCATGCCAACCCAACTGCCTATGATTCTGGGGACCCCTGTGTGCCCCCTATTGCAGCCTCAGCAGTAGTTCTTGGGACAGCACGTAGGACTTAGAAGCTCTTGTTCTAGGCTAGGAGTGAGGACGAGGTTTTCTTTGACAATTTATAAAGGGAAATTAAGGGTCCCATCCTCTGGCTCCAGACTCTTCTCAAGATCTAAAACCCCTGAAACTGCCGTCTTTCATGAACAAACCCAGGGGAAAATTCCAAAAAGATAATCTGAGGAAGAGTGCCTTCCTCGCTGGGCTCTAAGTTCTTCCTGAGTCTAACCTTGATCCCTTGCAGAGAGGTGGAAGGGAACAGAGATTAATCGCAGTTTCTTATAAACCTGGTGGCTTCTTGTTCCCCGACGACAATACAGCAGAGGAGCTCTGTGGTTCTGGCTCTGAGTCAGGCCTCATTGCCTGGGCGTCCCCAGTGCCATCTCCCTCCACCCCGCCCCAGACTGGAAAATCAGGCTCATGCCCCTGCCCGAGTCAGTGCTTCCCCTGCTTCCCCTCACAATCTCTCGCTTTCCCCTAAAGGGAGGCATTTCTTCGAAGCTGGGAAACGTCAAGGGGGCAGAGACCTCGCCAGCTACCGGGAGGCGGAGGGTGGGCATGGGGCACAGGCTGGGGGTGGGGCTACCCTGCCTTCCTGTCCCACCCCCTCTCTGCTTTCAGCCCAGCTCCCCAGTCCCGCTCTTTTGGCTCCTCCGATGTGTGATGTGTGCGCTAGAGCGAGAGCATGGTGTGTGTGTGTGTGTGTGTGTGTGCGCGCGCGCGCGCGTCCCAAAGGTGGGGGTGGGGTTGAAAAGGGGAGGTGCCATGGCTCTGGTGTGACATACATTATTTTCCACACACATGTTCTTCATATGTTCCTTGTCCACATGCGCTCTCTGTCCCGCCCAGAATCACAAGTATGGTTGGTACCCAGCTGTATCCTGGGACATTAAACAGACACTCTTTTTCTGTAACTAAGAAGCGCCGCGCCCCCCACCCCCATGGGTCTCCCGGAATATTGGGGGATTCAGGAATCAATGAGGGGGCAGGCACTTACTTCTCATCTCAAAAAACTGCCTCCTCTTCTAAAAAAACTGCCTCTTCTTCCTCCCACCGGGGGACCCCCTAGCCCTAGGCTGGTGGGGGCAGGTCACAAGTGGTGCAGATCCTCAACCTTCCCACCTGCTCAAAGGCTCAAAGAGATGTGAATCCCAGTCATCAGGACCCAACTTCCAGACCCTGGATGAGGACAGGCAGGTTTGGGGAGGGTCTCCCTCTGTGGGGAAATTGAATCCTGGGCAGGGGTTGGTGAGAAAGATCCAAGTCAGCAGCAATCTGAAGAACTCACGTGTGCCCACCCCCAGCATGAGGGCAAGGTGGGGAGAATGAGGGAGCTGAAACAGAAAGATGGAGAGACAGAGAATGAAAGCAGGAGAGAGAAACTGAGACAGTGGATAGTCAGAAAGAAAGCGAAGGGCAGAAATGGGGGCGGCCGGACATTAGGAGCAAGAATGTGGTGAGTGGTGTATACATACAGAAGGGGTCAGGGAATGGCTGCTCTTTTCCTTTCTTCACTAGCATCACAGATCCTCAAAAGGTCAGCGCTGCAAGAATATAAGTCTTTCATCTCAGGAAGGGAAGATTGAGGCTAGCATAATTACCAACAGGGAAAACTGAGCTGGGTTCAGACCCATCCTCCTGCCCTTCAGGCAGGGCTCATTTTCTAAGCCCAGAGAGAATGGGAGGACCAGGCAGCTGGGATGTTCAGGCATAGCTGAGCACTTCCAGCATTCTCTATGCTGATGGTGACATGGGAGGTAGGGGACTGGAGACTTGTCTTGACATGCATTTGCATGACAAGCACATTTCTTCCTTTGAGATGTTATAAATCAAAAATGGCAAAACCTTCTAAAGGATGCTCTTACCCCACTTTAGGTAACATTGAAATGAAAGGATGGGACCTCCTCCCTTGGTGCTGGCTACCACTAATGCACATGAAAGAGGAGGTAGGAAAAGGGGCCAAGAGAATTTAATATCCAGAAGAAAAAAAAAAAGCCTTTCTTACCCACCCCACCTCTACCATGAAATCATGATCACTTGAATTCTCTCTTCCTGACTCTGGAAAGGATGGAGAAGTAGTCTCTGTCCAACTCCAGAACTACCAAACTCTAGATAATACTACCAAGGGTTGGAGGTTGGTGGGGGTTTTGAACATTCCCATTAACAGCTTGGCTTCTCCCATCTCTACCACTCCTGCCTGAATGATCACCAGCAGAACGTGGCCCAGAGAGGGAGGGTACTGTCTCCAGGTCACACAGCCATCTGGGAGGGAGGTGGAGGAATTCCAACAGAGGACTCCTGTACCAGGCCCAGGCACCAGCTGATTTGCCAGGCTGATACCCAGGCCCTGCTCATGTGACCCACTGTAACCTGTCTGACCCTCAGCACCAGCTTGGCTCTCTACTCCCTTGAGAACTGGAGTTGGAAGAGTCATATTGAAAAAAGACTCTTTGGGAGACCCAAGGGTCCTCATCTTCAGCCCATCTCCACTCTGAACTGTTGGATGAGGCAGTCCCAGAATGACGTTACCTCCATCATGATACCCTCTCAAACCCCATGGACCACAGACATGCTGAATGCAGAACCTGAAGCCCTGCCATCTGAGAGCTCACCCCCAGCAATAGCCTCCAAAAGAAGCCACTTTTCCATCTCTGAGTCCTCTGAAAATTTGAGGGGCTAATAGGAGGGGTTTCCAACCTTCTTAGTCATCCTAGGAAGCCAAACCGAGTACCAGTGACTGATATTCACCTGACCACAGACAATTTTGTGGTTTTATTTGCTTTCAGAAGGAGCAGCAAAGCAGGGAAGGAGGCCCTGAGCAGAGGAGTGGGACCCCAGCCCCCACCCGGGGCACTAATGGGACAGGCTGGGGGCACTCAGCTCTGCCCTTACATGACTCAGCCCAAGTTCAAGAGGGTCCTGGAACTGCCCCCACTTCACAGATTCATATGGAAGGGTTTGAAACAACTAGAAACACCTGTCTCCCCATCCCCTCCATGTCCCCTGGCAATTTTACTGGTTAAGCTGGCTGCTTCCTAGATCCAAGCGAACTCTTTTCTTTTTGTTTTGTTTCATCTTCCTTTCCTTTTCATTTCTTTCATTTTCCTTTCTTTCCTTTCCTTCCCTCACTCTATCATTTTCCTCTTTTCCTTCCTTCCTTCATTTCTTCCCTCCCTCCTCCTTCTCTCTCCCTCCCTCCCTCTTATATGTATGTAGCAGAAATAATTTAGGAGCCACAGCAATGAAAACAGAGGCTGTTGGAAGGTTCCCAAATATGCATGGCCTGCCAGGTACCAAATCCAAACCTACAGACATCCAAGCCCAGACTCTAGCTCCTTCAGCTGTGGTACACCCTGCCTCATAATTCCCAGACCACATCGGTTCACCTCCCTTGTGAGCTGGAAAAAGATCAGGATTAGCAAATAAGGGCTAGTACTCACAGAGTAAATTTTAGAAGAAACTCAGAAATATGGAAAGCCAAAACGTCAGAGCTGAGAAGGAAATTAAAACTGCTTGGTCCAGGCCCTTCACTTTTTTTTTTTTTTTTTAACTGAAGAACGGAAGCTCTGAGAAGTGATGCAATGTTCCCAGAGCATGGTTAGAATGAGAGGTCCTCACTCTCAAAACAGGTTCTAACCACCTCCCCTCACTGCCCAGAAAAGTGTGAATTCTCTTCCTTTTGTGGTTTTTAGTATTAACCAGATTCCTTATCCCGATGACCAGGGAGAAGAATGAGATAACCTGGGCCAGGCCAGGTGCAAGGAGAGATACAGGGCATCAGCAGTGAAGCATGGAGAAGCTTACTCTTTTTCTAGAAACAGGGGCATCTCCTTATCCTCTTCCTCCTGGAAACCTGCCTGAATTAGCTATAAGCCTGTCACCTTCCACACCTGGTGGCCATGGCCATGGCAGGGAGAGAAAGGAGAGAGCAAGGCGAGAGATGTGCCCGAGTACCAGACATAGATCACAACCCTTAGTGACAGGGAAGAAGGAGGAGAAGCAAGAGGGGGAGAAAGTGGGGTCTGGACAGGAGTGAGGAGTGTGAGAAGCTAGGAAAGAGGAGGCACCCCCATGGGGGCAGAAGCTGCCCAAATGAGTCACTGCTGCCCAGGTGCAGCCCTCCTGGGGGCTGCCCATCTGCGTTTAAGGTTTATCATGTGATTTCTATAAAGGATAACGAGTGGTGACCTGGAGCTGATTATGTGTCTTTTCCCAACATTCAGTGTTGTCATAGTGGCAGCTTAAATGGGAGAGCTGGTTGTGAAGCACTTACCCGCACACTGCTGGATAATGGGGTCAGCTTCAGTGCAAAGAGTGCACTCCCGCAAGTGCATGTGGGACTTCACGCATGTGGTGGTGTGCACTGTTCCCAGGGTCTGCATGGGGTCTGCATGTGAATGCACGGCAGTGCATGCCTATGTCCCTGTGGCATCTGGGACATACTGTGTAGCACTGTGCTCCTTGTTGTATGAGACTCTGTGTGTTGGGAAGAGTGTGTTTCTGCAGATCGGTGTCACTGGGAGCCTGGTAAGTGAGGAAGGGTGTGGATATGTGGGGTATGTGTGTGTTTATCTGGGACTGCCTGTGTGCTTTATGCATCTCGAGCTAAGTGTGACAAGATGAGTCTGGAGGACAGTAGGGGAGACCCACATGCACCCACTGTGGGGGCTAAGGCTGTGTCTGAGACCAGAGACATACAAATCCCCAAACTCTGACAAGTCAGGGGAATGGTGGCCGAGACCCCCTATCCCACTCAGTCCAAATCCCACTCAGTCTCTCCTCTGTCCTCAGGCTTAACCACCTGCCATTCCAGGAGGGAGAGGAGTGCCAAGGCAGGCAAGGGGCTCTCTGATCCCCCAGATAAGTTCTGTGTGTTCTGGGCACACCAGAAACGCTAGCACCAGGGGGCACTGTCCTCTTCCCTGCCCCTCACCCATGCTTCTGGGTATACTATCTCCTTCACACCATCTCCTGATCCCTCCCCCTCACCTCCTATCCGCAGTTTGCTTTTGCTGTCTGAGGGTCGGGAGAGTTCAGCTCCTGCAACATACACAAGGCCAAGGGCCCCAGAAAAGGGGAGGGACGTGATCATTATTTAATCAACCCCATCCGCGGAGCTGAAAGCCTGGGCTGAGTGTCCCTGTGGAGCAGGGGGCTCTGGCCAAAGACACGGGCTCCCTGTACTCCCCTCTTCTGGCCAGCCCCAGCTCCTCTGCCCCAAGGAATTTGGCTCCACGCTGGTGTTTCCCCTGCCAAGAAGTCCTGTAGGCCTCTTGCTCAAGGCACAGGGAGAAGCAGCCAGTCTCCCCTTCACCATAACTATCTCCCCTCCTCCTATCTCCATGCTCTATAAGGCCAGAAGAAGAGAAACATGAAGATAGGACTTGGCTGAGGGACTGAGATGAGAGATAGACTTTTTCACCTATGGTCTTCTAACTCAAATCCTTTACCCATGGTCTGGCTGGGGGGCATGTCTTCTGACACCTGAACTCTCCCTCATCCTTCCTACCTAGAGCCTTCAGATCTACCGCCACCTGCCACCTACCATGGGCTCACTCTGCTCATCCCTCTGACTCTGGCCTGCACTGCCCCAGTGCCAGCTCCAACTCCCCAGCCTTAGAGGGAAGGATCTAAGGTGAAAAAGGTCCGGGGAGCGGGATGCCTTGGTTTGGTTCAGTAAGGTGCCCCAGTATCTTCCTAAAGTCTAACCATATGTTTCTTCTATTGTGGCCATGCCCAAAACCAGGTCACTGGCTAGAAGATGAGCCTTCCTTTCATCTCAGCCAACCTTGCTCCTTCTCCAAAAACGAAAACAAAAGTCTCCACTCATCCCCAGCACTCTATCTACACGTCCTGTTCTCCCCTGCCCCCAGCCACCACAGAAACCCACAGGGCATTGGAGCCTTTGTCCCAAAATGACTCAGGGCCCCTCAAAAGGGTTCAGCTGGGGCACAGGAATTTCCCTTCATGCCAAGCAAGGGCTTTACTTCATATCGACCTCTGTCCAGCCTTCTTGGCCTACAGAGGCGAGATCTGCTCCCTTTCCCACCCGGAGAGCAGTGGGACCTCCTGTGGGCCGACCAGCTAGCCCTGGAAACGCTTTCTTTCCTCCCCTCTCCTCTTTTAACGGGAAATATGCCCTGAAGTTTAATTCGAAAGGAGAATCCATGCAGAGTGCCTAAGAATGGAGTTGGGGGCAAGAAGTGCTCAGAACGGCTGAGCTGTGCCTGGTATCTGCCATACCCCATGCCCCACAGTACACTTCACGTTTTCATTCTAAAGAAGTGATGGAAATAGAAGTTTCTCCCTAGGTCTGAGCCCCAGGGGACCCTCAAGGGAGTGCCAAGAGGCCAGCTCCAAATCTCCTAGCTCCTTTCTCCTCTTGGGCTCAAGAGAGCAAGATTTTCCCAATGGGGAGGGAAGAGCTGTGGTGGGAGAGGTTCCAGGACCAGTGAATGTGGTTGGCCTAGCAGAGTATAGGCAGCAGGTGGTCCGGCTGACCCCTGTGGAAGTGGCATGCTTCCCTCACCTTGCACACTGCACTGCATATATTCTCTCTCTCCAAAATAGCATCTTTGGAGGGGGGAAGTGGGGAAAGTTCTCAGCTCATCCTTTGCTCCTTCCTACAGTGTGTTCACAGCCCTCTGGCTGTCTCTCGCGACCTGGTTTCCCTGCCAGGCCCTTCTGCTTTGCCTCTGCCCTCACCACCTCACTCTCCCAGGACCCATCATGTCTGCCATCTCCTGCCTCCAAGCCACGGCTGCAGCATCATCATACACCACCCTCTTTAGGACAAAAAGTAAATTCAGTGCTCATAAATTAAACACCAAATGTGTTTGTGGGGGCGTCCGTGTGGTAATCACTGGGATAGGGGATAAAAACGTCCAAATAGAACAGTCCTGGTTCTTTTCTCCAAGGACCTCTCTTCCTCCTACCCCACAGCCCTGAGGTGAAGGTCTTACACTGGCCCCTGGTCCACCTCTTGCTAAGTCTCCAATCTACTCACAAGCTCCGCTGCTGTTGTTTCTCATGCAGAATGTTCCCTCGAGCAGCTCCCAGGTTGGTAGGGGCAGTTAGGGCCCTGCTCTGGGAAATGCCCAATCATACACTGGGTCATCAGAGCCATGACAGGGGCCCCGGGGATGGGGTTCCCAGGGGAGGGAAGTGTGTGTGGAGTAGGCTCTGAGAAAGGAAAAGGGTAGGGCTGGTGTGTCTGGGACCTAGGGAAGTGGGAGGCCAGGATGGGGTGTCTGCCAAATCCAAGGAGGAAAGTGTGTCCACCCCCACCTCCGCCCCACCCCCATTCAACCCAGAGCCAGCCATGGGGCTGCCAGAGGCCTGACCTCCTGCAGCACCGTGGGAGTGTTGGAGGCAAGGAAAGAGCTTCGAAGGGCCCCCCCAGGGAACCACCTACCCCCTCCTTGTTATTTCTGGCTCCATTTACTTGGTCAAGAAGGGTGTCAGTGGTAATGCAAATTAGGAGGTGTTGGAGGTGCTGGCCTACACCCATCCTGTCCCTCTTCCAGCCCCTCCCCACCCTCCCCCCATACCCATACTCATACAGTGGACTGGAACATCTTCAAGGTGCGGCTGGTGCCCTTGACCTTGGCTGAGCTGGCATGGAGAGGGTGAAGCTCCCAGTTCTCAGGGACTTCTGCTTCTACCACAAGGACAGGGGCAGCCACCAAGAGGACCAAGAGGGCCTCCAGCTGATGCCCAGGTCCTCCCCTATCCCGGTCTCCTCCTGCCCTTACATCTACATAGAGAGTCAATGCCCCAAACCATAGACTTACCTCCCAGGCTGCCCACGGGAGGGGCATGGACTGGAGCTTTCTCAACATCACCCTCATGGCCATCTGCCCTCTGTAGATGTCGTTTAAATCTCAAGAGGCACTTGGGGCAACCAGGGGACACAGCTCTGAGTGCCAAAAATTTCTCTGGAGTCAACAGAGAGAAATCTGAGGAAGGGCCAGGAAAGGGGCAGGGTGCTTGGGGATCTCACATGCCCTCCCCATGTATCTGGCTTGTGCCCACAGACATCTTGTCTCACCCCTTCCCAGTTAGGATCCCCTTGCCCTTGATGTTTCATTCTTGGGTCTGACCTCAGTTCTTCCTGTGGTAACCAAAGTTGCTCAGTTCTTGTCCTTGCTGAGGGAGAAATGGGATTGAGGGAGCTGTTCCGCTCCCCCCTACCCTATAGAGATGTCACTGAGTGAAACCCCCACCCCCTCCGTTCTTCTTCATTAGTCCTAATCAGCGGGGTGAGGTGTTTCTCATTAACACGCTGACTCACCCGCACACCCCTCCCTCGTTAGCAATAAGCTTCTGCACGCGTGCGCGCGCGCGCGCGCACACACACACACACACACACACACACACACACACACACAGCTTCTGAAAAGAGCTGTTGCTCTTCTCAGCTGATTGCCCAACAAAGCCTGCACGGAGACCAGCATCAGGGCTGGGGTCTCCATGGTAGCTCTGCCTGAGAAAATCCTGGGAGAAGACAAGCAGGGCTGCAGGGTCCACAAAGATGAGACAGGGAGGCCCGAGGGGCAGCTGGTGTTTAAAGGAGAGACTGAGGGCAGAGGAGCTGGAGCTGGAGAGAATGTTCATTGGGCGCTTGGAGACAAACAATGTACAGCTCGGTCTCTGCGAAGTCTTCCCCACCGCACCCCAGCCTCACCATGGCTGGCTCTGAGTCTGTGCTGGTGGGAGCAAGCAGGTCTCCCCACACTGGGTGTATCTTTTCTTCCCTCAGCAGGGGTCTTCTCTGCACTTTGCTCCTGTGAAAGTCATTCCACCCACCCTCTAAACCTTTCCAGGAGCCTACAGATCTAGACCTCTTTGCCCCCACGTTACTCCTATAGGTCCTAGTGCCACCCATATTAGTCCTACAGAGAAATAAGGAGCCGGTGTCCTTATAGTTGATCACAACCTTGCTTGAGAAGAGAGGGATGTGTTGGCAGGGCTCCTTAGCCCCGCTTCAGCTCCCCACCCTGGATGTACTCTCCTTTGGTGGGGGGTGGGGGCATTAAATGAAAGGCCCTCGGTCTGGGGGTCCTAGGCTAAGGGCATACTAGTTTTTCCTCTCATCTCTGACTTCCTTCCCAGCCCCCAGCAACTTTCTGCCCTGCACCTGAGCCCTTTTCCAGGTCTCCAGAAATCAAGGAGACAAGCTGCCAGAATCTGTACCCTATGTCCCCATGCTCCCCTCTCACTGATGACAGGGGGAATGTCCAGCTTGCGGGATACTCTGGGTTGCCTCCCACTTTCAGACATGCTCAAGGACCAGAGTGGTTAGCTGGGTCATGCCATCTGCCTCCAGTTCATTCCCAGGTCATTCTTTGTCCCCTTTCTCAATGGCTAGGATTTCTCTTTGCCTAGTGTCCCTGTATCACCCCTAATTCATTCATATCCTTCTAGCAAGTGCTTCCAGAAATCCAAATGGGACCCAGACCCCAAACCTGGGTGCTGCCTTCCTCCATGGGAGTTGTCTGAGGTGGGGGAGGACCAGAAGGCACTGGGCACTCATGTGCCAGAGGTTCCAAAACCTTTCTCATGGCTTGTGAAACCATGTCCCATAGGAATCACTTTTTCACCTTTCCTGGCAATCAGCACTCGGTTGCAGATGGAACCAAGTCCAGATGAACTTTTACAGGCCAGCTGTAGTTGTTAACTGCAACAGAGCAAGGGAGTCTGGGAAGTCTCCTCATGGGATCTGGACCTTGGCACTGAATAGGGAGGTTCTCCCTGGGTCTAGAGCTGAACCTCCAACCTTCGATGTGCAATTGCTCCCTGCCTTTTGTTTTTCAGTGAATCCTCAGCTAAAAGGGTCATGTGGAAATGCAAGGCTCCCAGAGTTGATGCATAAATACGTCAGGCCCTTCGTACATCAGGCCCTTCCTGCAGAAAGAGGTCAGCCCTGGCTAGGGCAAGGGTTACGGGTTCATGACCTGGCTCTGACCTCCTGGGCTGTGAGACTTCTGAGGCAGCAGCTGAGCCTGAAACCCAGCACTCCACCCCCTGCTCTGACCCATAAGGGCATGGAACACTGATGTTCTTCCTCTTTGAGGCCCCTGCCTGGTTCATGGCATGCAGAAATCATTTGATGAAGAAACAGGTGCTACTGATAAATGAACACCCAGAGCTTCAGAACCTCTACCTGCCAGACCTGCAGGGAGGGAAAATTCAAGAGTCCCTGACACCTGTTTGGGGCTGGGGTGGCTGCTTTGTCATGAAGACACCCTCTACTGCTCAGTATTTGTCCTAAATAAATTCCACATTACAAGTAATCTGTAGCCACCTGCATGCCCATGTTTCCAGGATCACCTTGGAACATGGGTGCCCCAAGCATACCCTACTTACCCAATGCCCAACCTCCCTTGGTGGTGCATCCTTGAGACACAGTTTTCAAGACCTCCTGCTACTGAGAATTCTCTCCCCACCCCAGCCATGGAGGGCATAGACTGAGCGCAGATGGAACAGGTAAGTTTTATTTGGACTTTCAACTTGTTCAGAGAGCTCAGGGGCCCCTACCTCCCCTTTCCAGTCTCCCTCCCCTGGGGGAAAGACTCAAGGTATAATACCATGTGTCTCTGGAGTCCTTGGCCCCTTCCCCACATGACACAACCCTTCACTCCCCTGCACTGAGGAGGGGAAGGGTGTGAGGAGGTGAGGGGCCTGGAAGAGTTGGATCAGAATGGTACATGCACTGACAAGAGCATCCACTGCCACCTGCCTGGGGCTGAGACCCAGGAAGACTGGCAGTGGGGGAGTTGGATTCATCATGGGTGGCAGGCTCTTGCCATAGGAAGCTCCCCACCTCAGCCCCGGGGACCCCTGGTCTCCTGCTTACCCGTCCTTCTGAGGGTACAACTCTGAGGTAGATTTCACAGAGGGAATGTGGGTCGCTGGGGTGTGGGAAGGGGGTTAGCTCTTTTGAAGTTGATCTCCACAGCACCCTGGGCCCATCCTCAGGTTCTGGACTGGGAAGCAGGGCTGATGACACCCACCCAGCTAACAGAGGCTGAGTCACGCACAGGTTCCAGGGCACAGGCTCCAGGGCACCTGTGGTGTCAGGGGCTCAAGTGGGGTAAGTGGGGAGGGGGATCTGCCTTAACAATCTGTGCCTTGGTGCTAGGGGCTCTAGGGGGAGGGCACGGGCCTGAAAGGCTGGCACAGATAGTCCCCAGGCCTGAGGGTCATAGTGCAGGGCCCCATAGGGCAGCCTGTTTAGGTTGGATCCTTCCAGTCTGCCAGGGTCCCCCCACTCCTCTCCCACCTTCCCTATTCCCCAGGGTGGGCAGAGGGGGAGAAAAGGGCTGGCCTACAGGGAATAGCAAGAAACAAGATGTCTCTTTCCCTTAATGGGGGCCTATGCCACGAGCCCTGAGCTGGCCATAGGATGGAAGAACAGGCATCAGTGTGCAGGGCAGGCTCTGGGATCCCAAAAGGAGGTGTTCCCTGGGCAGAGCACAGCCTGAGAAAGATGGATGTCTGGGAAGGGGGCTGGGGGAGCTCTTGGAGTCCTTTGATACCTTCCCCCCTCCCCCAGGCCCAAGCACTAGACATCTTCTTGGATCCAACCCTGTTTGAGAACAGAAAAGCAGAGGGAGAGGCTGGGTGGAGTATGCTCCTCCCTGTCCCAGCCCAGATCCCCATCTCCCAGTGGAAGTGAGGGAGTTGGGGAGAGCCTTGACTGACCTCCTGGGAAGAGCCAGGGCTGAGTGGTGCCTGGACCAGGGAAGATGGCACACATGTTGACTTGGTAGCTAGTGGAGGTATCTGGGGGTCGCAGGGGGCAGCGGCCCCCTACAAGATTCATGCAGCATTCAAAGTGAGTGAGTGTCTGAGGGTGATGGGAGAGGGTAGAGAAACAGCCATTGGGTGGGGGAGGCACCCTAGATCTTGCTGTTCTCCAGATGGGAGTCAATGTGTTTGATGAGGGCATCATCCGGGTACCCGACAGGGAAACCCAGCTGGCAGAGGGGGCAGCTGCGAATGTCAGAGCCCACTGTCTCCATCAGCAGCTGTAGGGAGAGAGGGAAGTCACTGATGGTCTCCAACCCTCCCTCACCGTCCCCACAGCCCAGCCTGCCCTTTCCCTGGGACCCAGGGCAAGGAGGGCTGCAACATGCAGAAGGAAAAAGGGTTTGGGCCCCTTTTTCCGCACCAGCTCCCAGCAGTTAATCATCCACTCCCTGACCCAGGGCATAGGGTCCCTAGTAGGTGTGTATTGAAGAGGTATGTACGCTCAGCCTGCCAGGACATTTGTGGTAATGAGGGAAGCCAAGATCCAGACAAGCACCCTGAGTGACTAAGACACCACTGCCAGATAACTCAAAGCAATGGATAATCCCAAACAATGTACAAACCAAAAATAATTTTCTGTCTGGCTTTGGAATATATTTTGGTCCTTCCAGGTGACAAGGGCTGGATCTGACATTCAGGAAACTCATTATTTCAGTGAAATGATAGATCCCTGAGATAGGATTGTCTTCTAAGACAGATAAAAAAGAGCAGGGGCTCTGAGGCCTGATGGAGGGAACCAGATGAGCAGCAGGCCTGTCCCTGTGTCACCCAAGGCTCACAGGATAAGCTTGGCCTTTATCACCAGCCTAAGAGTAGATGCCTACTACTAAGCGCCCCCACTGAGGCCCTATACAGGGGGCGATAGTCTCATGGCCTCCCGCTTAAGCACCCTCTAATGGAATTAGATAATGTAATCATTGTCCTGAGCTGAAAAAACTCAGGACCACATGAGACAGGTATCTTGTCTTAGGTCCCAATTACTAAATGTTGGAATCTGGAATCAAAGCCAGGACCGTCAGCGAAGACACTACCCTTAACCACAAACCCTGAACAAGTTTTAGTGGTATAGACCCCAATCCATGCCAACAAAAAGCCCAAGGCGAGGGCGTGAAGGACCTAAGCTACCTAAGCCCAAGGGAAGCGGGGATGGGGAGGTCAAAGGAAGGGCTCCCAGCCAATCAAATATGAAGCGAGGGTGGAGGTGTCAGGCGTCTATCACCCACGCGGGTCTCCCACTCACGTTGATGGAGGGCCAGGACTGCGCGTGCTCGGCATGCGCATAGGCTGTGGCCGCGGGGGACTCCGGGATGGGGAAGCCCGCACAGAAGGAGGCGCAGCGGATGGTGCCTGCCTCGGGGCTGGGCGGACTGGGGGACACGGCCCACTCCTCTTCCTCCGAGGGCTGCTTCTCGAAGCGCAGGCGGATGCCCTCGAAGGCGCGCCGTGGGCTGAGTGGCCTGCCGGGACCGTAGAGCTCGGCGGCGCCGTAGGCCCGCGGCTTGGGCAGCGTGGCCGCCTCGGCCTGCAGCCAGGGCGGCGAGGCGCCGGCGTAGCCCGCGCCCTCGGCCAGCTCCGAGTAGCTGCGCCGCCCCTGGAAGCCGGCCTTCGCGTGGTGGCTGGGCGGCTTGGCGTAGCCTCGCTCCGCCAGCGTCCTCTCCCCGGGCGGTGGGGGCGGCGGGGGCCGAGGCTGCGGGGCCGGGCAGGCGGGGGGCCCCGGGGAGCGGCGCTGTGGGCTGGGGGACTGGCACGGCGGCGGGGGCACCGGCGAGCGGCGCTGTGGGACGGGCGATGGGCAGGAAGGCGAGGCTGGCGAGCGTCGCTGCTGGGGCGAGGGGCACGGGGGTCCAGGGGAGCGGCGCTGGGGGACGGGAGACTGGCACGGGGGGCAAGGGGGCGCCGCTCGGGTGGGCGGGGATGGTGAGGGGCACTGGGGGGCCGGGGAGTGGCGCTGTGACAGTGGCGAGTGCCTCTGGCCTGGAAGAGAAGCAGGACCAGGTCAGGGGACAGTGGTGAGGAGAGATTTCAGAAATGGGGAACCAGGGTCTTGCCTGCGACCAAAGCCCACCCTCTTTTCCCTACCAACGCGAGTGAAAAAGGACCAGGCACAGGAAAAGCAGCAGAGGGTGGCCCCAGGATGCAGGATGGTAGCCATAGCTCCCCTCACCTTGGGTCCGGCCTGGCCTCCCCTCCCTGCCCCATCTCACCACCACTCCGGGCCTGCTCCTGCAACAGAGTCCTCAAGATCCTCCCCTGCAGGGAACTCAGCTCCCTGAGCCGGCCCAGCTCCTCTGTCAGCTCGGTGTAAGCCAGCGCCAAATTCACTCTGAAAGATACCCCAGTCCCCTCAGGTCACAGCTTGACCCCAGCCTGCCCTGACCCTAAGGTCAAAGGGCAAGGAGTGGAGAAGAGGAGGGGGGATGTGGGTTTACTGTCACAACAGTGGAGCAAGAACTAACTGGCTCTGCCCCAGCATCTGGCCCTCTCCTCCCCTCCAGGGCCCTGTAGTCTTAAGTGCAGAAATCCTCTTGGGCTTTAAAGTCCACGTTAAATGCCACCTCTTCCAGGGAGCCTCCTGTTGAAAAGTACCTGGGGCTAGGGCAGAGGTTCCTGAACGATGGACTGGGACTGGGGAACTCAGTGATTCCCAGGAGCCCCTGAATCCATATGTCACTGAGCACTGTCTGTAGCCTGAACACCTTACATAGGTATGTGAGAATTTTTCTAATTTGTACAGTAACTGTGATGAAGAAAAAAACAGATTCATCAAAAAGCTGTACTAAATTTATAGTAGCTTTTGTCAGTGTGAATTTTCTCAAAAAGCACATACTAGAAGTGGAAGCAAAATATGTATGTTGGGGGCAGGGGTCCATGAAGAACCCTCACCTTCATAGGCCGGGGACCACTGCTGCACAGCCTATAAGAAGCCCCATTCCATAAATGAAGACGTGGCCTCCTGCCTTGGCAGAGATGCCAGTTGATAAACTTGAACCTGAGTGTGTGCAGTTCTAGGTCCATTGCCCTTGCTTCTACCTCAAAGTTGCCTTTGACCTCCTTTCAGCCTTGCACCTCCCAGGAGCTCCAGGGAGCCCTTTAAGCAGAGATCTCTGTAAACAGCTGCTGTGCACCACACACTTCCAGGGGGCACCACTCACACTGAACACTTATCAAAGGTTGCCTTGTTCTGGAACTTCACTGGAAGTTCCTCGAAGGTGTGGATTTTATCACTGTATTACCATTGTCAGCACCCTGTACAGGGCCTAGTACCCAGCAGATGTTCAGTAAGTAAATAATTAACTGAGCCTCTCCATGCTTTTTTTCTTCTTCCCTTTCTCCTCCACTTCCTGCTCAGATCTTCTGGGCATTCACCTTCACAGAGCTGGAACAGACTCTGAGCCTGGCAAAGATTTCACCTACTTCCTTTCCCTTTGGGTCACTTTAACCCAGAACCTCTGAAGGTTATCACTCAGCAGTGTATCGCCCCTCTCTTCCCCCCTGGCCTACGCACCTCCAGGGAGCCCTTCCTGACCTCACGTGAGGCTCTGCCGTGGCCTTGGGTCACTGCCTTTACTTCTGTCCTGGCTTGAGCAGAGCCTGGGAAGCAGAGGTTTTGGTTTTCTTGGATCCAAGTCCAAAAGGAACTCTGGAATTTTGTGGAAATGGAAGCTGGAAGGAAGTGGCACTCCAAGGCTCAGCCACTCCAGGTGGATCTCTTCACAGGGGAGGCCCTTCAGCTCCAGGAGCTGTAGGACCCTGGACAGGAATGAGATGGGAGGTTCTCCAGACCCTGAGGGCCCTGCTTCCATCCCATGATAAGAGACATGTGAGAGAGGATGTATGTGGATGGGAGGGAGTGAAGGTAGGTATGAGGCCAGTATGATGAGTGTGAGGAACACTGCGAGTTTGTGTGTGTGTGTCTGACCCCAGAGGAGATGAGGGGAAGTCATGAGGTTAGGGCTTCAGAAGGCAGGAAAAGCCGAGGTACTGAGGGTAGGTAATGACTGAGCTCCCTTGCTCTCACTCTCCACTCTCTGGTTGTCGCTCTCTTAGCAGTCCTGGGCAGAGTGGGGCAGTGGGAGAGACAACAGCCCCTCCCACAATAAAATTATTTTTAGCCCATTTGGGTCAAAGCCAAATTACTGCAAACAGGCTAGGATTCTGGGGGACACGGCTACTTCTTAGGTGGGGAAGAGTGCTCACTATCTGATGGTGGGCAGAGATGGACAGGAGGAGAGAGGAAGGAATCCTTTTAGGAACCCTTGCTGAGGTGCTACAGCCTTCGATCCCATCACATCTCAGCCTTTGTGTTTGCAAACTGTGTCCAACCCTGATCTCATGGGCCTGTTGGGAAAAATGCCATCTCCTCCATCAGACTGGAAAGTACAGTCTGTGTATCCTGTGTTAAATTGGGGACTCCCAACAGAAGGCTCCCCCCTTCAGGCCCAGGGCAATCTGAGGGCAAGAGCTGTTTTGCCCATCACACTGGAAGCTTTTGAAGGATCATGCTAATCCCTCAGTAGTCAAGGTGGAGGGGTTCTGGGCAGGACAACGATATAGAGTATCCTCTAACCAAACAGCCACAGTTTCTCTCCCCATCTGCAGTCACTGCTGTATCTCAGGTGACAGATACAGGTCGTTGCCTTCACACCCCACCTTGGAGATCTCACCTGCCACAGTCAGTTCCCAGGCCCCTATCTCTCCCCTGCTTGTCCTCCTCCCCCTGTCAGGAGCTAGCCCAGTTTCCACCACCCAGCTCCTGGCACCCTCCTCAGCAAAACAGACAAGCAAGAAACAGAAGGAAGGAGCTCCTGGCCCAGAGTGTCCAGCCCCTCGCAGCTCTGACCTGGGTGCCTGGAGCAGGTGAGGACTGTTCTGCTGGAGCCACAGGCCATCTTCGCAGAGACCGTGAGACTGGGCAAGGTGGCAGGACCTGATCTCCTGATGCCCTATGGCCCTTTGAGACTTCCCCCTTCACTGTGCATCTCTCCCTACCTCAACAAGCACAGGCCCAGGTTGTGAAATACACTAATGACCTGAATGACTCACATTAGAAAACACTGCCAATTCAGTGGAAAAAAATCTCAACCTCACAACACAACCAAGAACTGCATACGTGCACCTGAATGAAGGCACATTTTATTTCCTGGCTTCCCGGCCCACACCTGAATGCTATTTTCCACCATTGCGACTGTCCAGGAAGGATAGGTCAGGTGATCAGCAGCAGATGGCTGCATTTGGGTGCTTCTTCATTGCTTAAATTATGGGGGAAAGTTCTGAGTCTCAGAACCTGGGAGGGACCCAAGGAGAAAAGAATCACAGATAATCTGTATGAGTGCTTATCACAGGCCAGGCATTGTACTAAGAACTTGACTTAATCTTCACAACAACCCTACACTGTTGTCACTTTTATTTCCATTTTACAGAGGAGAAAACTGAGGCTTCCAGAGATTAAGCACTTGACCAAAGTTATAAAGTAATGGAATTGCTGGAACTCTGACCTCTTGGATTCCAAAGTCCAGGCTGCTGACCACTAAGCTATATCCTACCTTTCAAAAGCATCAGGAAAGGAGGAAAGGGAGAGATGGGAAAGCAGCAGGAAGAAAAGATGAGGAGAAAGAGGCTGAGCAACTCCTAAGTGGCCTGGGAGCCCTGAGCACCACCACCTCTGCCCTGGGAGGGGAGAGGAAGGTGTCAGACATATGTGGAAGTGGAAGATCAGGGCTCTTAAGAGGCTGCTTCAAGGTCACACAGCAGGGATTCAAACATGCTCTTGGCACCTCAGCCTGCTGAGCTGGCACCTTCAGAGGAGCCAGAGTACAAATGGCAGAGCTGGCAAGAAAAAGGACACCCTCCGCTGGAAATCTTTCCACCCTTCATTGACTTATCCTTTCATTCATTCTTTCCACAAGTAATTCTGGGATCTCCAAACTTCATCTGGAAATAATAATCTTCACTGTTGTTGATAAAGATACTGAGATGAGAAAGGTTAGAGACCCAAGTATCCACCTCTCTAAAAGGCCTCTTTCTGCCCCAAACCAGCTGGGAGACACATGACCTTCGAATGCAGAGACTTCCCCAGGGACATTCACTGGGTGCCTGTGCTGCGCTGGTGCTACAGTGAGGATGCCTCAGGGTTGGAATCCAGGCCAGATTTGGGTCATGGATTTGAACTAGGGATGGGCGTGAGGTCAAGATTAAGCCTGGGGTCAGAGTCAGATTAGAGCTGGGGCTGAAAGTATGTTTTCCGTTGTGGTCATTTTGAGTGGGAGTCAGTATGAGGGATAGGATTCGTAAAGGATCAGATCAGTTTCAGGGTTAGGACTGGGATCAAGGTCAGAGCTGGCCATGGGGTCACAATCAGCAGCTGTCTCAGAATCAGGAGAAAAACAGAAATCCAGCATTCTCAGTCCTTCCACCCTTACCCATAACTGCCCTCAGCTGCCCCCTGCCACCTCACCCCTGTGGGTAAACTTAGGGACCAAACTTTCCACTACACACAGGCACACCCAGCATCAGGCTTCCAGTCCGACCCTTGGGGAGGGGACCACAGGCACCAAGCCGTGGAGCGGACTTGAGGTTGCGGGCCAGGGGGAGGAGGAAGTTGCTTTGCAACAACTCAGTGCTCCACCACTTCCTTTCAGGCGCCTTGAGCCCCTTCACGCTCCTCGACCAGCTATGACTTGCGGTCCACAGAGCCTGGCTCTTCATGGCAGCCCTGCCACGCTTCCAGCACAGCCAGAAGTTCACAGCCTCCCCTATGCTGTCTCCTACGCTGAGCAGCCCACAGAGAGGCTGGGAACCAGAGTCCTTGTTTAGGTGGGGGTGCCGCACATCGCAATTTATCTAGGACTATCCTGATTCAGACTAGTTGTCCGAGCATAATTATTAATAATGCCCCCTTTCACTTTCAAAAGTGATGGGCTTTGATCAACAAATGATCTGGTCACTCCTCCTATAAGGGCTTTCGACCTGAAGAAGAACCTGAACTGGAAAAACACCACACAGGGACTCTCAGCTCATTTGCTCAGGACCTGCTTGGTATCTATCTGTACTTCTTTTGTTACTTAACTTCTTTGTACCTCAGTTTGCTCAGCTGTAAAAGAGGACAATACCTTCACAATGTTTTTTAAAATGAGAATTAAATGAGATTTTGTCGGTAAGTTGCCTCGCACAGTGTCTGGCATGGATGAAGAACCAAGGGAGTGCCCAGGAGATGGGTGGAGATGGGGAAACCGTTTTGACTTTTTTGGAGATACCGGCTCAGTGACACTCATTGAAGAATGAGAGGAGGATGTGGAGTTTCCCACGTAGGGAGAGAGTGTGGGTAAAACCTGCTCTCTGCTCTGCAAGGAAAGGGCCGGAGACCAGTTCAAAGCCCACCAATCCCTCAGACCACAATGAGGTGGGAGTGGTGGGGCCCAACTTCAGAACCCTTCCCCACTGGCGGGGAGCCCCCAAGGCTGCAAGTACTCAGGGGTTAATTCCTGTGAGGGTTGCCAGGTGCCCTGGCTGAAGGAGGCTTGAAAGAAAGGAAGTAGGGAGGGTGAGAAGCGTGAAGGGGGAGGCCCTGGGCCCGCTGCTTCTGGGGCATGAGGCTAAGCTCAGGGTACATGGGGGTCTCCGACTTCCGTCCTGACCCACCCCACACTGCCCTTGACCTCTGTGCAGAGTTTCCATCCTCTCTCTCCGAGTTCACACTTCTCCCCCACCACTAACCGCAGCCCACGCAGAGGCTTGTGGGCGGAGAGAGGGGTATGGGGGGTGGGCGGAAAAGGGCGCAGGCTGTAGCACTGAGCCCCCCACGTTGGGAAAAAAGAAAGACCTATAGTTTTCCTCCTCATCACTCAAACTGAGCCCCATGTCTTCTCACGGTGGACCCCTCGCAGATGAGCCTCCTTCTCACTGGGCCCTCATTCCCTTCACTGAGTCCCTGCCTGCCAGGGGCCCCTTGACCCCCTAAAGGAGCCCCCTCTCCACAATTTCCCCTCCACCCTCAGAATTGGTCACACTCTCAGAAAGGCCTATGACTCTGAGCTGGGCCCAGAGGGGAGGGGGCCGCAGGCTCTGCACCTCCTATCTTGGCTGGGACCCTCCTGGGGTCCTTACCTCTCAGTGCCTCTTCAGGAGCAAGGTGGTCTCCACTCCCACTTCCTTCCTCATCATTGCCTTTGGTCCCTGAGTGACCCCCAGAGGCTCTTCCTCTGGAGATTTTGTTCCCCTGGACACTGGCCACCAGGTGCTGGGCTAACCAAATGGCAGGGAAATCTTGCCCAGAGGTCAGACCTAGAGGGTAGCAGTCTGGTCTGGTCTAGGCCCCTTTGCAGAGGAATACTGATGACCAGAGCTTGTGGGCCAGGGGCTGGAATGGGAGGGACCGGAGAACCTTCTGGCTGGGACTGCCTTTCAGTCCTGCCCCCTTCAGGATAAGTAGGATCTGTGGAGGAGAATTAATAGAGGCAGGAGCAGTATTGGGGGTGGAGAAGGGAGGTGGCTATCTTAATAACCAGGACTCCCGCAATACAACTGGCTGCCCTGGAGGTGTCCAAGCTGAGAATGGAGAAGAACCTTGCGGGGACACAGAAGTTTTCCCCATAAGAGTCGACCAAACTCTGGAATTTCCATGGTGTTCTCTTTAGCTTTAGAAACCCCACCTGAATAATCCAGCCCCTGAATTCCTCTCCTAGGTAAACATGCATGTAAAATTCCCATTAGCCTGGAGGGTCAGACAGAAGCAGAAGGAAGAGGAAGGCAGGCGGGCAGGGGAAAGTGAGCTGACAGCAGGTGACTGAGGCCTCCTCAGGTGGGAGGACAGGGGAGGGAGCACCCGGGAAGCTGCCTATTACCAAAAGGAGCTGAGTTTATAAGAAAATAAAACTACTGGGGGAGTGAAGACTTCCTCTGAGAATTAACTCTTGCCAAGCCGGGGTTGTCCAGAGATGCTGGGCCTCGAAGGAAATGTGAGGCTGGGCAGATAGGGCCCGGCTGACTCCAGAGCAGAGGTCCAGGAGCCCCTCAGGCAGAACCTGAACCACTGGGACAAGGGGAAGAGCCAGGAGGTTAAGGGAGGTAAGATGGCTCAGGCCAGCTCCAGAGCATAGTCCAGCTCCCTCTGGCCAAAGGGACTGGTGGTGCAGGTGCCTTGGGGTGGGAAGAGACGTGGCTGTTTGGGCCAGAACAGCAGAATGGAGGATCCCAAAAGCATCTTATGGGAGGGCTTCTATTTCACTCATGCACGCACAGCCTTGGCCCCTGGGATCTGCCATCCCTCCTCTGTCCTCATCCCTATCACCTTCCTCTCACATCTCTCAGCAATGACTGACCTCTGAGCCCCTAAAAGAAACCTGAGGCCAGAGTGGGGAAGTCACTAAAGCAAAGCCACTCAGCAGCCCAGCAGCCCTGGATTTGAAGCCTGGATGTTCAGGCCCCTGCTCTGCCACAAAAGTTCTCCCTTAGGGTTCGACAAACAAGGGGAATCTTCACTGCTGGTTTTCTAAGAGCAGTTGGATTCAGTGACCCATAAAAGGCCCTGTGGTGTGACTTTTGGGGCTAGCTAAGATTCTAGAATGTGTGTATGTGTGTTCCGGTTCTGGGCGCATGGGCAAGGATGGGCTCTGAGCCCCAGCCGCAAGCTAGGGTGGACCCTCTTCACAGAGGCTCCCAAAGCCCCATAGCAGACTAGCTATAAGGGGTACCACCCACCAGTCCCACAAAATGGGTTCTCACCCCCCAGCTATCACAGCTCCACCCAGGCCCTCACCCCAGGGTGCAGAGGGAGGTGAGGGGTATCTCCAACTGGCCAGAAGCTGGGAGGAAGGTGAAGAGGAAGCCTACTGGGGGAGGACCCCTGGGATGTTATAGCTGGGTATGCCGTATGATTGGGGGTGAGTTCCTGCCCCTCTCTGGGCCTCAGTCTTCCTCTTTAATGAAAGTAGGGAGTATGTGCCACATACCTCATCTCAGGCAAGAGGGGTTAGGTGGAAGGAGATATGCATTCTATTTCTCAGAAAGTGGGAGATGAGTTGGGTGCGGATGTGAAAAGCATCAGGCTCTCTGCTGCCAGGCTGCCGCTCACCGCTCCCTTACCACTCGGTACTGCCCCAGAAGTCCCTACCATTAGGCTCCCCACTGACACAGCCCCCTCCCTACTTCCTGCTGCCCCTCGTTCCTGGCAGGATTCCAAAGGGACACCCCAGCAGAGTAAGCTCTAATTCCCCTCAAGCAAGCTCCTCCAACCCTAAGCCTCGGCTTTCTCCTGAGATAGAAGATGAGGTACCACAAATCCTGAAAGAGATCATCTCCTTCCTCCATGTCAGGAAAGGGAGGATTAACCCAACTGGCTGGGCCTTGTTACTGGGACAGAAAACGCAGCCCCCAGAGAGGCCCCAAAACTCACTAGGAGACACAGAACACAGCAGCAAAACCACTGAGGAAGCTTCTCTCAACCCCTGACATCTTGAGAAGACACAGGCTTAGGTTCCAGAGGAAAGTAAATGGAACCTCCTTAAATCTAAGCACCCAGAACCTCACTCCTTCCTGTGAAAGATGCAGAGCCACACAAGCAACCCAAACCCCAAAGCCCTGCCAGCTTGGAAGATAGGTCCCCCAAACAACGCCAAGGGAGAGAAGTCAGCTAAATGGGGGATGTGGGAAATGCAACCCCTGGGTTGTAGAGGTCAAGAGGGAGAGGATTACAGACATGACTTACTGATCATCCCCAACTCTTTTCACCCATGCCATGTCCCGCTCCGACTGGTTGGAGGCCAGATCCTACGGGGGAAGATTGAGAGGTCAAATGCCAACTTCACTTTGCCTCAACTCCCCCTTCTCTACTATTCCCAGGGCTGGTTTGTAGCCAGTGAGGAAGTCTGGAACCTCTAAAGACTGTTTCCAGCAGCCCCCAGACTTTCGTGGAGCTCTGGAAGTACCAGAGCAGGAGCCTGGGGTCAGGGCCCCACTGCCATTTACCTGGGCCCGGGTCTCCTGCAGCTGCTTAAGCTCCTCCTGTAGCCGCTCACACTCAGCCTGGAGCTGCTCTTCCCGAAGCTGAGCCCCCCGCGCCTCTCCCTGGGCAGCCTCCAGAGCCTCTTCCAGGCTCCTCCGCTCCAGCTCACTCACACTCGGCGTGGGGCCTGGCCAGCCTGCTGGCAGAAGAGAGTAGTGTCAGGCTGGGTCCAGCTGCTGGGCACCCTCCACTGACTCCCTGATCAGCACAAAGTGAAAGAGGTGAGGCCTGCAGCATGAGGGATCCAAGAGAGACAGCTACCCCAGGATGAGAGATACCTCTACTCAGGGCAATGAGGAAGGAGGGGCTGAGCTGATTTTTCTAATCTACTTGGAGGCCAGGGAAAAAATAAGATGGCCTCTTGAAGGGTTTCGTAGGCCAGACTCATGTCTCAGAGCATCCCCAGGGGCCTCTCCTAATCACAACCTAAGACAGGCAAGGGGACACTGGGTGGGGGTGCCCTCTGCTGACATCTATAGGAATTGCATGGAGGTAACCATAGATGAGGGAGTTGAGAGGGAGATATATGTCAATGGCAGGAATTGGGGTAATAGTGCATGAAGTGAGGGAAGAGGTGGCAAGGAGGGATGGGTGATTATGGGGGAAATTTAAGGCATTATAATTGGGTGTTGACCACATGAAAAGCTGGAGGTGTCTAATGGTGTTGAAATGGGGTTTGTTTGGTTTGGGAAATTGGGGTAGGGAAACCAGGGATCACTGAGATCTCACCATGACTCAAGCTAGATCCCCCTCTCAGAGCCAAGTAGTGCAGGTCCAGATCAGCACAGGGCGGAGCAGGGGCAGGTGGGGGGCTCAGGCTGGAGAAGGCTGCATCCCGGAGGCCCTGTTGCTGCCGCAGCTGCTGCTCCAAACCACAGATCTGCCGCAGGTGGGTCTCCACCAGGGCCCGCTGTCAGGGGGAGACAAAGAGGTGAGGGTCTGCACAGGGCCAGGGTGTCCCTCTGGACCCCCAAATCCAGGACTTCACCATGTCTGGATAGCCATCACCCCCAAACTGATCATAGGCCCCAGGTTGCACATCCCACCTCTACCCTCCAAGTGGCCATGAGTTCAAGGTCTCCTCTCCCAGCAGTTGCAATGAAGATGTTTCCAGCTACTGCCCCTAGCAAGGTAGAAGTTAATGGTTCTTCCACATCACTAACACACAGGGACACCTATAAGAACACTTGGCCCCCTGTCCAGATACTGCTACCTCCTCAGGAGCATAGTAACTTCCATTTGCATATGTGACAACCACTCTGGTTTCATCTACCTCATCTATAACACAGCGATAACCATGCCTACCACTTAGGTTTGTTATGAGGATGAAAATGAGTAACTTTAACCAAAGTGTTTATGATTATTAAAGCAAAGCATTTTTACATGAATGCACACAATAGCTCAACAAGGTTATTATTTGCTCCACTTTTCAGAGGCAGAAGAGAGGCTAAATGCCGTAGGTAACAGCTAGGAGTCAGCAGAGACCATGTCTCCTGATTCGGACTCCTGCCTACTAGCTGACCCAGAATGACACACATGCCAAGATCCATCCCAGCAGCCACAGACACTTCTGGTCACCTCTGCCTTCACCTACACAGCCTTCCAAGCATGGTACCATAGGCAGAGGGTCAACTCAGCAGGAGACCCAAACATACACACAGAGACACAATACTCTACAAGATCACTCACATGGTCACCTCCTGTCACTGCATAGTCACTGCATGGCCAGGATGTACACAGTCACTCACAATCTGCACAACACACACAGCCCCACTCACAAGGCCAAAGAGACACACATGAACACAGCAGGGTGCACATCACAAGTGCACACACACACACGGAATGGCATGCAACCACACAACCAGGGTCATACCCTCCAGCACCCCAGCTCCCTGGGCCTCACCATCTCCCCCAGTTCTGTCTCCAGGTCGCTCTTTTCCACACAGAGTTTCTCATAAGCCTGGATCATCTCCCCGAGCTGTTCTTCCTGCTCCTTATTCTTCTGTAACTAGATGGGACCCAGAGGGGTGGGATGCATGACAGTCAGGCCCATCCTTGACTTGGAGCTGAGTAGCTCCCTGTGTCTCCCAACCCCACCCTCAGCACCCAGTGAAGGGGCAAGAGGAGCTGCAGCCAGCTCTAGGGAGGACCATAGCCATCTCTGATCAGGGAACAGAAGGCCAGAGGCTGGGGAGTGGGGATAGTGTCAGAGACTGATTGGAGCAAGGAGCTCAGGGAAACCTAGAAGGCCTGCAAGGGGCTTACCTCATGCTGGAACTGGTTGAGCCGTTGCTGCAGGCTGACCTTCTCCACTTCCAACAGGGAGCCATCCTTGATTTCATACAGAGAGAAGCTGTGCTCTTCTCCAAAGTCATTGATCAGCGGGTACTGCGGGTGGGGCAGGCCCTCAGGAGAGCTGGTGCCCAGCTTCCTGCCCAGGCTTCAGCCTCACTGCACCACCCTCACAACCTGCCTGAGTCCTCACCTCACCCTCCCCTCTCCAGTGGGATCTGTACATACCAATTTTCATGTGCCTGTAGGAGGCACCCACTAACCAGATCTCTTTTAGATCTAAGGTCCCACCACTCCAAAGAAGATCCCTCCTGATCCTTTCCTAATTGGCACTAGGCTCTCTGGAGTTCCCATCCAGAGCAGCCACATCCCTCATGGGTGACCCTCGAGTTCCAAGAATCTGTACCCTGACCCCTCTTTTGGATCCCCAGTTCCTGTCACTCATCAGCCGTCCCCCCCTACAACTAGACCCCCTTCATCTCCAGGTTCTGACCTTGATCTCATAGACTTTGAGGCGGCGGCGGAGGGTGGCATTCTCCCTCTCCAGGCCCCCTAGCCGCTCCTTTATGTCTCCATAGGCCGTGATGAGGGCAAAGTGGGAGGCAGAGCACATGTCTCCCCCAAGTGAGGGGTCTCCAGGGGCATCCAGCCACACCTCACTGGGCCCCAAGGCCTCCTGGGTCAGGATGCTGATGTCATCCTCAAACATGGACTCCATGGCAAGGGCCTAGGCTTCGGCCCCCACCGGGCCACCTGGGAGAGCACAAGCAATAGTGGAAAGGGCAGCCTAAACCTTGTCCCTGATACCCCTTCATCTGGCCTGAGGAGCCTATGAGCAGCTAAGATGCGTAAGATGCAGCCTGGTCGTGCCCCATCTCCCACAATCCCCTACAGACTACCAGGCCCTATTCCTCTTCTCTGTGACCTTTGGGGGAAGGGGATGAAACCAGGTGAAAATGTGGGGGTGGGGGTGACAAGCAGGGACAAATAAACCAGGCTAGCAGCAGGGGAGGGCTCCTTCCGGAACCAAGGGAGACCAGTGGACAGGAGAGAGTTGCCTTCCCAGCATAGGGCCCAGACAGGGGTCTGCCTCAACTCATCATCCCTTAGCCCCATCTCCACCCCAGGGCTCACTTCCCCAAATACCTCTCTGCCAAGCTCCTCATCCCAGGCTTCTGGCACCCCTGGCTCTTCCCTAAGGAAGGCGCAGTGCTTCTGGGAGGGTCAGCCCCACCACTGTCAGCATGTCCTCTGCTGGGCCCCCGCCCAACTTCCTAGCTTCCTCCTGCAGGATCCCAGAGTTCAGGAAAAGGAAATGCCTCCCCCACTCACACCCAGGCTGTGGCAACCCTCCAGGCCTTCCTCACCCCTGACCTAGGACCCACAGGAAGTCCTCCCTGAGTGTCAGAGGATACACAGAGGGGAAGGGCACTCTGAGAGAGAACTAGGGTCCAGGTGAAAAGGGCCACCAAAGAATTCCCTAGCTGGCCCTGTGGGCTTGCCCACAGGGAAATTGGGCAGCCCTGGGAGGGGACTGGAATGACTCAGGGCTCCCAAAAGAGTAGGCTAAGCAAGGGGGTGCCTGTGTACTTCTCCTGGCTCTGTTTATGAATGTGTCTGTGGTTGGCATGTGTGGGTGTGTGTGTGTGTCTGTGAATGAGTGTAGGTGTGTCACAGTCAATGAGTGCCTTCGTGGGGCTGCGGGTGGGAGTCGGGATGGAGTTGGGAAGTGGCCGTGTTTGTATGTGCGTGTGTGTGTGCACGCGTGCGTGAGCGTGTGTGAAGGGTGGGCACGTTCAGGGCCGTGTATCACGTGAGGCACTATGGGAATGTCCGAGGTGTGTGCGCGTGCGTCGGAGCCCGTGAGCGCGTAGGAGAGGGGGGCTCCTGAGGTGTGAGTTGAGACAGTGGGGTCTCAACTCCTAAAACTGGGCAACAGAGCCTGTGGTGAAGCGGGCGCAGGCCCAGCCCCTGCGCAGCCCCCACCCTGCTTCCCCTGTTAAGTGCCAGTGAAACGCGTGTGGCCAGGTCTGAGTAAGGAGTGTGTGCGCGTGTTTGTAGGGATGGCTCCACCTTTAACTCCTTCCTCTCAGGCCCATCCCCCCCCAACTCCGCTTGCCAGCGCTCACCACACACACACCCCCACCCGACCCCTGCCCACCACCTCGGGTCCAACTCCACAAGCGGGATTCTGTCTCCTAGGGCGCCCCGACAACTGTTTCCTCCTGCATTCCCCCCCCCTGCCCAGCAGCCCCGGGTGAGCGCCACAGAAGGTGGATGAGGGGGGGTACCTCCTCGGGCCCGGGCCCCTCCTGCGGCTCCTTTAAGAGCCGCCCTTTAAACCCCTTCAGCTCCGCCGACAAAAATTATCGCCCCTCCCATCTCGGGGGCTGAGACCACGCAGCCCCCTCCCCCGCTGCTGGCCGGGCCCGGAGTCCGTCATCCCCTGGCCGGGTAGGGGCTCCAGTGGCGGTGCGGCCTGAGGAGCGGCGGAGCAGGGCGAAACGGGGGGTATGCGGGCGGCCATCGTCGGACCCTTCCCCTCCCGGCCATCCTGGGCCAGCTGCTGGCCAACCTCCTCCCATCCCCCTCCCGCGACCCCCGGGGGCCGGCCTCTGGCGCCGCTCCCCTCCCCCGCCCAGCCCCGCCGGGGACTCGCCGGGGACTCACAGCTGCCGCGGGTTCCTGCTTGTAATCGCAGCTTACCCCCTCCGCTATCTCCCTCCCCAGACGGGCACCGGTGCCCCCACCCCCCTGGCACCGCGCTCTGCTCTCGCCCTGTCGCCGCCGCCGGGTCTCTCCCCACCCCCCAGCCCTCCCCCCAGTCCCCCTCCCTCTCTCCCTCCCGCCCCGCTCCTCCTCCGCCGCCGCCTCCTCCTCCTCCCCGGCTGCTCCGAGTTTCTCTAGCTGGGGAGGCGCCCCGGACCCTGCCTAAGCCCCCCGCGATACGGCCAGGCTGGGCAGCGCGCCCGGCGCCCACCGGCTCCCTGCCGCGCGGGCCAGCGCTCAGCGCCCCCTCCCTGACGCTTCCCTAACGCGGAGTGGCTTGGCATGGGGCGGTGTGTGTTGGGGGAGCCTGCGGACCGCGCCAGGGCTCAGGTGTTGCTTTCATTTTTGTTTTGGGCTGTATATTTTTTGGGGAAAGTGAGCGTATTTAATTTATCTATCTATCTATCTATCTATCTATCTATCTATCTATCTATCTATCTATCTATCTATCTATTTATTTTGGTCTTTGCTCTTTTGAGAAGGAAAATAGTAGACCTACTCCTCATTGCTCTTGGGCATTGCTGATAATAAATACACTGACCATAGAATCCAGTAGGAAAGATTAGAGTTAAACCAAGAACTTTCGGAACCAAAGTTAACTAAGGAGGTCAAAGGTTCATTTAGGAAGGGGGACAGCTTTCCTTCCCAATACACAGTCCCTTTCCCCAACACACAGAAGCACCTAAAGGCCCGCGAAATGAAGAAACAACAAATTTAACCCTTTGCATAAAGATTATTTGAGCACCCGCCAAACTACTGAGCAGGAGATGCAAGTTTTTTTGTTTTAGTTTTTTTTTGTTGTGTTGTTTTGCTACTCTCCCACTGTGGCCTTAGACAAGTTACTTAACCTCTCTGAATAAATTTGGAGATAATTCCCAACCCCTGCAACCATGGGGGAAGAATGGAGATCAGAGCTAAAAGTGCTCTATGACACTACAGGTATTAAGTCATTTTGGTCAGCTTAGGTGCAGGTAGCAAATGATGGGGGAAAGGAGGACTTTGGCTAATCCCTGACAAGCCAAATCTGGAAGCATGGTATAAGGTGGGGTGGGGTGGGGTGAGCTTTGAGTAGGTTTAGCATTTAGCTGTGAAGTATCCCATCTGGAAGAAGGGTTCATGACTTAAGTCTACCTTTTTTTGGCTCTTGAGGGGTGGAGGGATGAATCTGGAAGGGGAGAGGAGTGAGCTTTGAAAAGCAGCAGCAGCTGCCATCTTGCCCCACTCTATGGAGAAGATAAAACTTAGGGGTGAGCTTCTTCCATGGGAGCCAGCAGCTGGACTCTGTCTCTTCAAAGAAGGAGGTTCTCATTGGCTTCCTCCTCCTCCTGCTGGGTTCCTTTTATAGTCCAAAACAGGAAGGCAGGTCAGCCACTTGCTCTCTAAAAGCACTAGCTTTCTTTGAGCCATGTGGGACAACCCATTTGCCCTCCAGATATGAAACATACCCAGTCAGGACATCCATCACCCCACTAATCTCAAAGGCTAGGCAGGTGTCACCTTCCTTAATGCTGTACAAGTTCTGTTCTGAAGCAGAAGACTAGGAAAAAGAATGGAGCTAGGCTAGAAGATGTGGGGCAGTCTCTGAGGCCTTGACGAGTATGGATTTGGCCACCAACTGGACCTGTAAAACTGGCAAGTCCTCCTTCACTGGAAAGGGTAATGGGTCCAGCTACACTCTGAGCACATACTCCAGAGGATGAGTTGTCAACTCCTGCCACTGCTGGGCTGCTCAGGGAATAGGCCTGAGTCACAGCCAAATGGTTTTAAACTGGGTTCTGGGTGGTTGGCAAAAGCCCAGCAGAGTTTAGACCTGTTATAAGTGACCCTAAAGTACCCCAACCCCATCCCTAATCTGGACCTGATCTCATCACATTATCACTGTTTCTGGTTTTATTGCTCACACAGACAGTTCTGAAAGCAAGGACTGTATCCTATCCATCTTCATATCCCCAGGTGCCTTGATGGCACCTGCTTACTCATAGCATATTTATGTAGCAGATTTCTTGAACACTTATTATGTGCCAGATGCTGTGCTGAATACAGGATGAGTATGTCTCTGAAGAATGAACATGTCTCTTGCCCTCATAGAGCTTATATGCTAGTAGAGGTGTCAGACCAAAAGAAAAGATTAATAAATAAAACAATTACAAATTGTGATAAAGGGTAAAAAGACACAAGGGGCAGTAACAGAAGAATGATGAGTGGGATCTGCTTTAGATTTAGTCAGATGTCTCTGTTGAGGTGACATTTAAGCTAAATCTTAAAGGGTAAGGAGTGTTCTTGGTTGAGTGAATAAATGAATGAAGCAGTGTTAACTTTGGATCAGTTACTCCCCCTTTCTAGACCTGTTTCCTTACGCAAGAAACTGGAAACTGGTCTGAATTCCTTTTAAGACCTCATGATGTTATCAGGGCTCATAATAGTAGAGGCAGAAAAAGGGAAAAAATAGGGGCATGGTAAAGGGGAAGTAGGTAGGAGCTAAGGTGGGAGAAGTAGAGAAGGGAATGTAGCAGACAGCTGGTCAGGCATGAGTTGTAAACATTTCTAGAAGGCAGTCACAGGCACAATAAGAGAGGACCCGCCTCCAGTAGTTACTGGTAGGAAAGACAGCGCAAAAGCAAAGCCCGAGATGCCCCTGCATGTTTTCTCCTTGGGAACCATCAAGGAGAGACTGTCTCCCACTCCAGGACTCTTGCTCTGGAGTGACTTTCCTTCCTGTCCCATTCTTGTCTGAAAAGAGTGGGAGGAGGTGGCATTAGCAGCCAGCAAAGAGATTAAATCAAAATAAAAACCAGATGACTCAAATAGAACCAGGCGGGCAAGAAAATTGATCAGACACATATGACAATGCAGGATCTGGCTGTCACCTTAGTCCTCCAGTTCTAGATCTTAGAAAATTAGGGTTCACTACAGAACCATTCTTTGACTCTAACTGCAGTTGCTGGTCTTCCATCAAATTGGAGGTTTGGGCAGTGGTATAAAGACATCCCCACAAAATCCCCAAATTTCTTTGGAGATAATGCACATCCTCTAATCCAATTAGACAGGTTTGGGTAGGAATTGTTTTAATAACTTTTTGTGCTTCATGTTCATAACCATGTTCATTTCTGCTATCTCCTAAATAGAACTTAAAAAATTGTATTACAATTTTGAATAGCTACTACGTAAGCTCCATAGGAGGATTTTATTTACTTCATTCTCTGCTATATCCCCAGTGCTTTGAACAGTGCCTGGCACATACTCAATAATTGTTGATCAATTAATTAACACACATGCAAGGCCCTGCCTAAGAACTTTATATGTCTTATCTTTCATTGGAATTCCTATTTTACAGATGAGGAAACTGAGAATCAGAAGAGTTGTAGAATTTGCCCAAGGTCATACTCAAAAGACTGTACAATATTTTGAAGGGCAGTGCTCAGAAAATAGCAGGCATTGCTCATTGCTATGGAGAGCTTATTCATACAGAGCCATTTCTTAATTCTGTTTCACTCAGGGCTGTGACAGGCTGCCCCTCTGCTTCCAGAGCTGAGGCTGGGTGCCAGAGCCGAGATGTACTTTCCTTTCAGACAGAAGGTACATTTCATCGCTTCTCGGCCTTTAGGCTAAGATCAAGCGAAAAAGGTACATTTCACACTGAGGAGAGCTCAGCTCAGGAACTTAGGGCCTAAGAGTACCTGGGAGAGGAAAGAGCTCAAGCTTTTCAGGCCTCCAGCCCATGCTGCACTGTTCAGGATCAGCTGACAGCACTAGGGTCATTCAGATGTGGAGCTTACTCAGCAGCCCTGTGGCCTTTCTGGCCACCAAGCACCAACATCCACCCCTCCCCCCAGCCCTGGTTCCCAAAAGCTATCTACCTCAGTGAAAACAGAGCAGAAGTGCAGGGAGATGATTTAAACTCCAATTGGTTAAACTCCAATTGGGAATAAAGTTGACTTTCAGGAAAAAATCACACACCCCATTTCTGAATTTAGACAGTTGCCAAAAGGTTAACAATGGACCTCATAATAGGATTAAGACAAAATGGCTTTGCTATTTAATTGCAAAAACACTTCATCCAGGGCTCTGTCTGCTTAATGCTGGCTGGGAGCAGAGACCCATCTGCTCCTCTAACCCGCATAACACACAGCTATGCAACAGCCCAGTGGGACAAGCAGTCTGGAATCAGCACTGCTTGCTAGCCTGCATGACTTTTGGTAAGGTTCTTAGCCCCTTTGTGCTTGTTCCCTCTTCTGTAAAATGGGGCTAAAATGATACCTTTCTTATAGTGTTGATGTGGGTCACTTTTATTACTCTAAGTGTATTTTACAAGCCCGGTATCTATATAAAATGGACACCATATAATGACTATTGACTAATCCTATCCCCATTCAGTTAACCCAAGATTAATAAGAGGCTTGCCTGAAGACATCCAGCAAATGAGGAAAGAGCTAGGAGCTCAACTCCCCTGACGCCCAGGTTTCTGGATGCTGTCCTTCAAAGGCTAAGCAATGCCATTCCAGAAACTTCCTGAATTATACTGACAGATCATTAGTTCAACAAATATTTATTGAAGGTCTACTGTATATCAGGCTGGGGATACAGTAGTAAAGGCAGCCAAGGTCACTGCATTAGGGAGCTTACATTATTAGTTGGGGAAACCAGCAAAAAATAAAACAAATTTTAAATATACTTTTAGTGCTGTGAAGGAAATGGATAGCATTATCATAAATATGTACAAATGGACTCTTGTTTTTATATCACAAACATGCAGACAGCATCTGTCTAGGGCAAATGTGAGAAAAGCTCAGGTTTTGTTATCTGGCAGACCTGGGTTTGAATTTGAGCTCCACGTGGTCTGATGAGTCAATCTTTCTGCCCCTCTCCCTTGGCAGTAAATGAGACTAGTGACTCTTAAGGGTGTTGTGAGAATTAAGATATAATTAAACATATAAAATCTTCTCAATGTTTAGTTGTTTTCTTACTTCTGGCTGGAAGACATGTTAAGGCCCAGAGGAACTGCAACCTTGTTCGTTTGTTGGGAAGTGGGTATATGGGAATGCAGTGTTACCTGCAGAACTGCTGAAAAGAAAAAGGTTTTGGTGGGGGCAGCAGTCTCTTCCTGCCATTTGATAACTGACATCTTTTCCTTTAAATACACTTTTAAAGAAGAAATATTCTTGGTTGATTGCCACTGCTCAGGATTTAATGCAGTCTGATAAAAATTACAAGTTACCCTCCATAACCCAGTAATCTCCAAAATTGGTCACAGAAATAAAATATTATAACTTCTATTTATATTTTCATAATCATTTTAATATCTATTTTTGTCTCTTATGATTACACAATATATGAGCACAGGAGAGTACAGGTAGATAATTTATAAACACGTGGGTATGCATGATCAAAATTTCTTACTATAGGGTGTGTATTCAGAAAAGGTGAAAGGCCACATGGAGGCTAAGGCAGGAGAATTAAGGTCAGCCCTCATTTTATTTGCCCAACATAATCTAAGAAAGTGTGCCTTACGATAAGGTAGCCTGCAGGCACCACTCTGGTAATAAGCAACAGGGTGAAGGAAAGGACCCAGTTTCTTAAATCCCAAGTTAGTGTTTTCTCTACAAGTTTTTTGGGGTAAAGGTATAAGTAGAAATTAAATATGCACTGCAAACTAAGTAAAAAGCCAACCTTTGGATGAGCCATTAAACAGCCCAATCAGTAGCTTGAAAAATATGCACAACAGGACAATCTCCAGCAGCTTCAGAATTACTGTCTGAACAGGAAACCTCCATGTAGTACTTTTGCACTACCTCATTTGTAGGAAATGTTACACTACGTGGAGTCCATTTTTTTAAGACATATGTGTCCTTCTTCTCCCCAGTTCACACACACACCACCACCACACACTCCAGCTTCTTTCAAATCATTCATTTCACCTCCAAGGAGGTGACACCATTTGGAACCAAAAATGAAGCGGCAAAATGTTGAAAATAAAAATAAAGCGGACTTTATTTAGAAGATAAAGGTGGTGGTATCAGTTTTGGTTAATAAAGTTGGGCTCAAGTGTTTTAACAGGTCTTTAACGCCATCACAGACTGGCATGCCAAGAGCATTCTGAATGCCAATTACAGACTGAAGTTGTTTCGAAAACCAAGATGCTATCAAAAGCTGATGGAGTTTGGATTTCTCTTAAAGTCAGACTAACACACTTCTCAAATGTAAGAGTGACTAGATTACTTGGTTCTGAAAGTGAAAACACTACACTGAGCCATTCCCCTCCCTTTCTCCACAAGTCCCTAGGGCAACATTACAGTTGCCTCTTGACAGCCAACATTTCAACATTTCAACAGAGGGGAACTGAAAAAATGAAAAGCAAATTAATAAATGTAATTGTAACTGACATAGGCAGCTGCCACTTGTGGCAAACCAAAGCCTAGTCCGATGCCCATTTTCTTCACATTTGCACTGACATCTTCCTAAACAGACGGTAACTACATTCTTGAAGTAATGTGCCAAGACTAGGGTGGGGAAGGCCCAGATAGAGTGGACAGAATGCATTTTGCATCCAGTTGCCTTAGATGGTATAATCAATTAAGGACAAATACCCAGACTATGGAAAACCCACAAGCCAAAGGTAACTAGAAAAGAGGATTAAATGCATAACCAGTGCAGAATTACTGTGAGGCACCAAGACCACAATCCAACCAGCCTATTTCCCTCCTCACCATCACTGGATGGATCTGGGAAAAAGCAACAGCAGCACTTTGTCAACTGCTTCCCTGGAACAAAACACACGGAAGGTTTTGTTTTCATTATGGTTCTTGGTGTACTTTATTCCCCTGCTGTCTAGCTAAGCAGCCCACACAGGACAGAAATGGGTAGCACTGAGGAATGATCAGATTTTTTTCTCCCCAACATTCCTGCCCTATCCCTAAGCCCTGACCAACCCCTATCTACCAGGAATGGTTAGTATATCACCCTCTCCTTCAAGGAACTAAAATTTAAACAAGGCATTAGGCGACCAGGTCTCTTCTTAGTAGGGCTTAAGAACTGGTGCAAACTCTTCATTCACAATGGAGCGTCTTTTCAAACACCTGGATTTTTTTTGTACACTGGTTCATAGATCGGCACTTGACTTTGAACCTGGCACCAAAAGGCACAATATCTGATACCCTGTACAAGAGCTATTAGAGATGCTGCCATATGGATGGGCAAAAACTGAGCCAATCCCACTTATGGAGGGGTTGGACAGGGAGGGGAAAATGGCAGAGAGAAAAACATAAGCTCATATTTTTTGCCAGAATGGAAATGAAAATGGTAAATTAAGGTCTTGTTTTTTAATCCTCAAAATATCAGGAAGCATTTTAAAAGCTTCCTTGTTGTTTTTGAAAGCAGCATGTTCAAAATGCCAGCAAAAACTCCTAGTAACTGCAAAACCAAGAGGATCAAAGCTTACCGACATCCCTTATTGCTGAAAGATTCTAAAACCCAAATTCAGGGTGCCCTGTTCCCTTGTTAAAGGGAAAATAAGTCTGATTTATGGTTATCATAGCACATCACACTTTTAAAAAATTTTAAAGAGTGTGACCAGGGGAATGTTTGATACCATTTTATTACTCCTCAACTTCAGTGGAAAAATATAACCTTTTTCAAGTGCCACTTTCATCACAAGAGTTCTAGTCTATATATATGTGTGTGTGTGTGTGTGTGTGTGTGTACATATATATATACTTTTATATATATATATATAGTTTTTTATTTTGTTAGTCGGTTTTGAAGTGCAGCAAGAGACCAATACCGCAATGTAGTCAATCAAATAAATGAGAACAGAAGGCCAAGCAGTTTCCAAATGGTTATTTTATCAGATTGTTTGAACATTAAATTTATCCTTGTTTGCAATCCAAAATAGTTACCTGAAGTTTGCTCTGTGCGTGTATGTTTACTTTTATTGTATGTTTTCTAAACTCTTTGGCACAATTTTCTGGGGGTGTTCAGACTGCCACGATACATGTCAGAAGAGAACTTTTGTGCTGCCAATTCTAAGCATGTAAAATTTGATTGGGGTTGTGGCTTTCTTTTGTTTTTGAAGCCTGTGTTCTTTATTTGTAACAACTGTATTTTTATTTTTTCTATATCCTAACTCCAGAGTTTTTTTTCTCCCCCCTCCCCCCACTTCTACATTCACAGTTGAACCATATTATTAGGAAAGGCGCCTTGATGAAAAGATCAGGATGGGAGCTCTGAACATTCGTCAGTGTTTTCCCTAGAAGATAATTAAAAAAAAAAAAAAAAAAAACCCTAAAGAACGTCTTTCCTTTTTTTTTTTTTTTTTACATCTCTTGTGCTGCATCAGTAGACAGAACTTCAGTTAGTTTTATGAAATGCAATGTCTAACCCCTTTTTTTTCTGGGAAAAAGAAACTGCAATGACTTGAAGTTGAGAATGTGGATACCGCCTCACTCACACACACTCATTCTCAGACTGTAAAGAATCCCTCACCCTCCTTTTAGCCGGCACGCATACAGTACCGTGTGGCAAAGGTACACCAAAGGTGGGCTTGAGACCCAGGCTCCATCTTTCATATCAGTAGCAAAGGCCAGGCTGCCTTTTACAACAAAGCACCACAGCTGAACCCAGTCCCTCCTCTCTCCCAACTAGTCATTCCACTCGACACCGGCCAAAAGACAGAAAAGCTAGTCCTAAGCCTCTCTTGGGAAGAGATAACTTTCTTTTTTTAAGTAAGTAAATCCATCATTTTTCTCTTTTCCAAGATGGCCGACGTTATGGTTTTCTACGAAGTCAGTGCTTACTTAGCTCACTAACAGCGCTGCTGTTGGCGGCTGCGGCTGCTGCTGTGGCAGGATTTTCAATGTGGTGTGTTTTCAAGCCTCACTCACTCATCCTCTCATTCCCAAACATTCAGCATCCGTGCACACTCCTCACTTCCGGGTTTTTCAAAAGATTGGAGATTTCCAGTGGGGGTCTCAGGTTATCATCCCAATGGTAACAGATCTAAAAACAGATGGGAAAAAGGTCACTCTTTGAGGTCACATAGAGCCAGTAGAGCCAAACATCTGATTCCTACAATTAAGTGCTCATACACCTGAATTTAATTTGTCAACTTTTCAAAAACTGATTATTTTTCTTCTCTCCCTCTGTGCCATCTAACTGCTCTCATTAGCACCTACACCAGAAGGTGGGAGGGGAAGTAAAAAGATAAAACAAAAAATAGCCGATTTTACTGAGATCAGTGAAGATAATTGCAAGGAAAATTAAACTACAATTCTAAGCAGGGGTCAGACAACTCTGACTTTGGATATCTTCTGTTGAGCTAAACAATGTCTAAAAGCACTACAGTTAAGAAAGAAGGGCACGGAGAAGGGAAAACAGGTGGAAAGGAAAATTATGGGAAAATGCCTTTATTGATAACTTTATTTAGGACCAAATAATATGAAGACTTTAGTGAATTCTAGTTATAGAAGTTCGGTTCTTCATCACCATGAAGAACCAAATATTTTGTTTAAGGAAAGACTGAGGATGCCTGACCATTTTTCTAGTAAAAGGCTTAGGAACAAAGGCCTGGTTCAGAAGCACTTATATGGAAACAAGTACAAAAAAAAGCCAAAGAAAAACAGCCCCAGTCAAAGCAGTCTACATAAAATGCTCCTCCCTCCCTAAGAAAGTAGCAGAGGACAGTAAAGATAAGCTCTTACCAAGCTTGATTCTTCAGTTTCCTCAGTTCTTTTGTTGCCCAGGTAGCAAGGGTTTTTGCTTTGTTAGTCTTCGATCTCCGTCCTTCAGTTAACAGTTCATGGATCATTGGCCTAGCTTCTACTAATTTCAGTACATCCTTTCCAAATGCTGTACACAAGTCCCTGTGAAAAATAACACACCTAAAAACAAGCTCCAGGCCTGATGCCCGTATCATGTATTGAGCTCTCCAAAACAGTGCTATGGGTTTCTTAGCATCACCTTTTAAAACTGGAAGAAATTTAAGAAATAAGTCTAACACTTCCTTTCAACAGATGAAAAAAATGAGGTCTAAAGAAGCAGAATGACTTACCCAAGTCGTTCCACAACTAATCCATGGTAAAATCAGAACTATAACCCTAGTCCTTTGAGCTCAAGACCAATGTTCTTTTTTCAAAAGATGCCACAAAACCCATCAGTAGAGGAGGCTCAAAAAACAATCTGTTGACCAACATCAGAATATGGGATGGACACAGATCTGATGCTGCTTCTACACCCCTGAGAACTTACTTCATAAAGTCTTTAGTGGGAAATATTTAGAAATCTGGAGGATCTGGAATGAGGGTAAAGTCTTCAATGAATTATTTGTGAAAAATCAAAACAAGACACCATGGATTCTATTAAAAAAAGAAATCTCAATACTAAATAAGCGGGCAATTACCATCTCAATTACTCTCAAAACTCATTACACTACACGTTTTCACTTTCCATGAGAAGTTCTCTTCAGCTATTGGAAGCATGATATAACCTACCCTATCAGTCCAGCAGCACAAGCTACTACTCCGTCTGTATGATCCTCATCTCCAGCAATGTGGTCAATGAAAGACAAAATAAATTCTACTCTGGGTTGTACCAGCATCACATCCGCTATAAAAGAAAGAGAAGATCTGATGAACTTGTCCCACATCTGGCAGGACCACAACCCCTTTCAAAATTTCCAAATTGTCTACTCCCATCAAGCAGGTGTCAGACCGGATAACGAACTGGATACAGTTACATCAATTTATTCTTCCTCAGATTAAGATGCCATTCCTTAAATCTGACAGAAGAGGCAGATAGTCCTCATCTCATAAGCAGATACAACATAGAAGGAAAACTGGACCTTTCCTCTGAGGCCATGATCTTAAAAGGGTAAAGTACAAATATTCCCCCAATCAACAAAGAAACAATAGATGAAAGAGGAAATCTGATCCCCTAATCCTTGAATTCAGTTGCACAAGGTGGGGGAGGGGTTCAACAACTGCCACCCATGGTTGGTGCAGATACAATCAGCACCAATAGCCCTGCTGTATGTGTCCTACCCCTGCAATGCTCAAGAAATGTGAGACAAAGTAGCAGAAGAAGTGGGAGCATAAACAGTAAGTCTATATTCCTCCCCCAAAGTTACTCTCTTCATTAGCGCACTATTCCTCCTCCTCCCTTTCCTTTAAGCAATATAGTTTACAAGTAAGTTACAGAATGAAAGAGCCCATTTGGCTACGTGCACACTGAACTAAGCCAGTTGGGATTTATACTCAACGGTGTACGTTCTCCTGGTCTCCCTTCAATCCCTGGACGATTCCAGTATAGGCTTCCAAGCAGCCTTCCCTTAGCTCATTCAGATAATCCACCATGTCATAGTCTGACTGTAAGAAATAAAGAACAGAAACTATCATACTGATAGCCTTTGGCTGGATGTTTGTCACAAGTCCTGCTCCTTCATTCAGGGCTGAACTGAAAGATAGCTTTAAGCTTACCTTGTCCACCTGGGCTTGGGAGGCCTGCTGAAGAGTATTCAATACAACCTCTAAGTATTTTTTAAACTCTCCACCAATAGCAAGGGCAATATCACCAAACACTGACAGAATCTGTGGCTTTACAGACCTGTGGACGTTCTCATTCTGACAAGGAAAAAACAGGAAAAGAAATTAACAAAAGTCAAAATCTGGTCTTAAAACTCCATCCCCCTCCCCCCAAATATAAGCAACTACTAATATGCTAAGTATAGACCTTAAGGATATACACATAAATTAACAGTGGTTACCTCTGGATTGGGGGATTATACATTTACTTTTCCTTTGCATTTTACTGGTTTTACTCCCCAAGTTCCATGCATTAAGCATGCATTCCTTTAACTTCATAATCTTACTTTCGAATTGTCTTGTGAAAACAAACAATTCCCTTCATAAGCCCACAACCAACATTCTGGGAACTTAAAGCTCCCTATCATAGATCTTGAGGTTTAACCATCTTTCCAACCAATGATTTCCTCAAATACTGGCAAACTGGACTGTGTGTGTACTCACCCCCAAATTCTCCAGTAGGAGCTGCATCACCTCATCACAAAAAGGTAAGATGTTGGATTGCAGAGCACGGCATAAGTCTCCCACTAAGCCCACAGCTGCCAAACAAACCTGAAAGGAATCAAAGAAATGATCTCTCAAACAGAAAAGGCTGCCCGCAGAGGGTAAGGCATTATTTTTATCTAGCTACTCATCCTTTTTCACTTGAACCTGGAGTCAAAGGGAAAAAAAACCCTCTCTCTGAGATTCGTTTGACTATATGGTAGGAAGAGAACTAGGACTATCAGAAATATCATTAAAAAAGGATAGAAGACAATATTCACCAGAAATGGTGGTGTCTTTTAAAAAACAAACAAACTGTTCCTCAGGTGCTGCTCTGCATTGATGCATCTAATATCTTTTTTTCTTACTATTTCTAGTTCAGACACTCAAGGCAACAAATAAAATAGCTCAACACTTGGGACAATACATACTAAAGTACTACCTGGGCCACAGGAAACTGACCTTGTACCACAATAACTATCAGGTATAAACGAGAATATAAATGTATTAGTTGACCCCTGAATGACGTGGGAGTTAGGTTACCAACACCTGTAGTCAAAAATCCACGTATAACTTTCACACTTGAGCCCACAGCAATGGCAATAGAGGTGGCTATGAAATTATAACAGTAGTGCTGTGTATGTTCCAGTTAATTTCTTGCAGTTATGAATTAAATACTCCACCTTTACATTTATTTACATTTCTCTTGAATGTGAATGACGCAATGTATGGTCTGTATGCATTTTGATATACTTAACTTTTTATAATAGATCTGTGTATATTTTATGGTAGTAAATGATAAAAAGGCTAGTACCTACATACATTTTATGCATTCATGACACACTTAACTTTCTTTTAATTATTTTCAATATTTCTAGGCTAGGGTGTTTAATCTGCAAGCTTTTTATAAATCCAAAAAAAATTTCCAATGTATTTATTGAAAAGAATCTGCATAAGTGGACCTACATAGTTCAAACCCACGTTGTTCAAGGGTCAACTGCATTTTGAAATACACAGCCTACCTGGTACTCAGCATAATTTTTCAATCCAATGCCCAGGAAGGGTTTAAAGGCGTCCATGTACTTTAAGAATTCACCACCCAACACTGTAAAGTAACAAACCATTACTACCACCGGATATCGTCACAGAAATGAGAAAAAAATAACTATTCTGGCTCTCCCAAAATATATTTATTCTACTTAACAGGGTGGGTAGAGTATGAGTTAATTACTGACTCTACCATGAAGACATTAAAGGCTGCTTTGGACAAGCCTAATTTATAACTGTTGGAAGAGCCTAACTTTTACATCCTGGAGATAATGCCACATGTCCACAAAGTGGGATTTCACTCTGGCTCAAAAAACCAAGTGGTATGGCCCTCAAGGAAAGTCAAGATTAAACTGAATTGGTTGAGCTAGCAATACTACCTCTCTTGTCTACCTTTTTATCTGATTGTAACATGTATTGTTTGGAAGTTTGCTCTAAAACAGGGTCCCTAGGCAATTCTATCAAAGACTTACTTAAGCCAATCAGGAAAAACAGATGGGGTTTCATATCCAAATCAGCCAATCCAGAAGCCAAAATGAACTGCTGTGCCCTGTTAGGGTGGTCACATGTTGCCATACCAATTGGACATATGCTCTTTATGCTACAAATAAGTCCAGACTTCAAGGGAGTGGTCCTCAGATAATGGCCCCAGTAATATACAGGCCACCCGTGAAGAAGTATTCCAGGTTTCTGAAGTGCTCTTTAAGGTGCTTTTAATGACCCTTCAAAGAGTCTTAAGTCAGACATGGCTTCCCCAAAGCAATTTTGCATAGTCAGACATTTAACAACCAGAAAATCCACTAATTTCTAGAACTCACTCAATATTTCATTCCGCCCTATACCAGGCACCATAATGTGTGACCAGAGTCCAATGCATTAAAACCCAAACAGGAGGTACCAAAGTGCCAGGAAAGAAAACAGAAACCTTTGCTTCCTCCATCCTTGGTAGGAGCCAAACGTCAATAAAGCAGGTAGACTTTCAGGGAAAAAAGGAACCTGATAAATATGAGGTGGATAACAGTTTTCTCCAATAAAAGATTGCCAAACTGAGTTGCAAACTGGCTCCCCACTTACTCTAAGGAGTGGTAAGGCAGTTACACACAAATTAACAATTACATTCAATCCAACTTTAAATTGACTTGTGCCCCAGTACCTGAGAAAACAGGACTATGCTTTCTATAGTTAAAATTTCTTCACAGCCATTAAAACTCTTACATTCTAAAGACATACCCTGGCCAATTTCAGCTCACTAACCTTCCACCAGTGTGCTAACTGCCATTAGGGCATCCTCTTGAACTCCTCCAGACCCAGCTGTGCTCTGGAACATCCTTAACAGGGAGGCCATGACGACATCCGATATCTGCAAAGCATCTTGATGCTGCACTTTCCGCAGAACATTCTGTGAATTGTACAAGAGTTCAGAATCTGTTGATTCCAAACCCTCCAATCAGAACAATGTCCCTTTGTTTTTTTGGATCAATTAAGTCCTTTAAAATTTTGAGAAAAGGCAAACATACTTTTTATGTTCAAAAGCTTTGACAGTGCAAATCGTCTGCAATAAAGCATAAATTTTAATATTTCTTCTATTTCTCAATTCAGAACAAACACAAGATGATCTTCCATGGTGCATAAAGCCATATCTTCTGCATTTCATTGATACCTGACAAACCTGTCAGCAGCCTCCATATTACAGCCTTATTATTTCACTTCAAAGGACATGTCATAAAAGAGTTCTTACTCAAACAAAAACCCAAACCCTTCCTATATCCTCACTCTTTTACAGATGGTTAGGAAACAGTCTTGATAAAATGAAGCCAACCTGACTTTTCCTAATTCAATATTTCACAAACTTTCCTTCTTACCCTTTGTTTTTCAACTGGCGTTTTTGCATCATTCCTCTATTTGTCTGATGAATAAGGAAACACACCTAACAGTCATGCTTTAAAAAAATAAGTTTGAGTAAGAAAGGAGACGAAATTCATAGGTTAAGATGACCTGTTACCACTCAACACTAAAATCTAATACCAACCCAAGCATTAGACAAGTTCTAGAGTTTTCCTGATCTCTGGTGAAGAAGAAAATACATCCTCAGTCACTGCATGTCTCTAATTATGAGTGTAGAGTGGCATTTTAATTATCCAGTCTCTCAGAAAGTCTACTGTGAACACTAGGTACTATAGTAAAGTTTCCAACATCAACTGTTCTTTCAAAAGTTGGTAGAAATGAAGGCTGTATTTTTAGCCAAGTGAACTACATCTGGAAACCAAATTTAAGTGGCTACATACACTTGAACAACCCAACGAAAACCAAAGACTAAAAGTTGCCAAAACAGCTGTATAGCTAGAAAGACCACCACAACCCGAGTAGTTTCCTTCCCTACATTGTGCAAAAGGCAAATTTCATCTTTATAGTCAGAGAACAAAGGAAAATGAAAAATTACTCTCCCAATCAAAAACAGACCAAGGCTTTTTCAGAGGAACTTCTGATCAGCATCATCTATGCCATTTCAGATTTCTGTGTATACATGAATTTGCCACCTTGGGATAGGATTCTCTTCCCTGGAGCTATTAAGTGACATGGCATCAATCATACCTGTAGAGTTGCGCAGAGTAAAGACTGAAGATCATTGAACTGGATTCTATCCGAAGTGCTCTGGATATGTGACTACAAAGAAAAAATCATCGTGTTCTAAATAAACATCTTCTAAAAAGGCTCTAACCTTTATTGATGCTAATGTAGAAAATAAATAAAAAACTATGTATATGGTGTAACACATGTATAAGTTGATAAGCAATGCAGACTTTAAGTCATAATATTCTTTGCATAAGGCTCATATTTTTCTTAGAGAATATAATACTTAAAACACCAAAAAGAGAGAAGAGCCTTGAAAATAGAGCTATGTGTTAGAAGTACTGCATCTTTCCCATCAATAGCCAAGAACGCCCTAAATCTCACCTCCATCTGAAGCACTTGCTGAAGTCTTTCCATGATGACTAGAGTAGTTTTCTGAACTGCAGGGTAACAATCCTTGGCACTGTTTTTCACAATTTCCATCAGAGATTCGTATGCAGAACTCCTCAAGTTGTTCTGGTGTCCGTCAGGTCTGTAAGGAACACACAGAAAATATCCTAGTCTCAACTGAGAAAGGACAGAGAAGCTGTTATAATGTGGACATTATCTCATCAAAAGGAAAGACCCAGAAACAGATATGGTTACAGACCTCGTTTGAGTTTGGCTATACAAAAAAACCAAGAATTAAATTTTCAACCTTTTGAGTCAATGGCTATGTTTGGTCTCTAGATCTGGTTAAATTTTAGAATGGCCCTTTTGGAAATGGGCTAAAATTATAAGGAAAAAAATTAAATTAAAAATGGACACTAAAGAGGTTGCCAAAAGAGCTAAGGAAAAGATACTTGTTTGCTTCATTTATCTGTAAGAGATGCCTTAATATATACTCCTAAGTGGAAATGAACTACATAAGCCTGAAAGAATTTACACCCAGCCCTCTTCCTTAATGGTTTCTTTTGAGCATGGCTTTAGGTATAGCTTGCACTAAACCAAAATAATTCAAGGTTGTCTCCAATTTATAACCCTTTAAAACAACATTTCAAAGCTCATTTACAAAATTGATTTAATGCCAAGTTCTTTATCTAATAGAAAAAATGGCAGTTAATAATCTCATGTGGCAACTAAATTTATAACAAGAGCTACTATTTCTTATACCATAATAAAATACTCATATAACTATAGAAATTGCGAAACGAAGGAACCTCTTTCGATCAATTTCTCTAAGAGGTAAGACTTTTATGACTTTAATTCTAAGATGAAAAATTCTAGTCTACATTTCTCTCCTATTTAAACAAATAATCTACTATAGAAGTCTTCTAATTCTTATTGAAATATTTCTATGATTAGGTTAGACAGCTCCCACACGGAAGACAGAAGACACTAGCCATTTCTGTGTAGTATCAGTTACCTGTCTGTGGTCTCCAGGAGCTTCTGAACTATGAGTTCAAAAGATGATGACAAGCAATAGGTAGCTGGTTCTTCCTGATCATCAGCTACATCTGCAGCTTCATAAGCAGCTTCAGCCAGACTAGAGAAAGCCTTAAACCCAGACAGAGTTAATATTAGTCCTGAAAAGAACCCCATCCTAGGATTACCTCATTTTTCCCTAAGATACCTTGGGCAGTTCCTTTCCAATAGATCTAAGAATAAATTGATGCTAGTGAATCCTTATCTTTTTCTGTCAAGGTCATCAAGAAAACCTATCATTTTATAGGTATCTTTAAAATTAAATGATTATTTATATTTTATTTGTCCTGCCCAAGAATCTGCCCACAACTCTCTAAGCAGCAGAATACTTTCACCTATCATAAACGCCTGCCACTTACTTCACTTCTCTTTCTAATCATAGAAAAGTTTTTAGCCCCATTTCTTCCTTATTTGAACTTCTTCCTCCACACCCCTAAATGTCCCTAATGAACCACATTCAACCTATACTGACTCAGCACTTAGACCGCCTACCTTCCTTCCCTCTCTTGCCCACTTCTCAACAATGGTACATTTTGTAGCCAGCAGCTCTCTACCTTAATCAAAATGTCTTATCCCTAAGCAACTGAAAAAAGAAAACTGAGTCCAGACAGTTTTCCCACTGGGTTAGCATGTCTGTTCTAAATGGTTCAGGAACCAGTCACCATTAGTCAAGATCCCGCTGGCTCATGCAGTTGAAATCTCCCCTACATTTTAATTGAAGAAATAAGACGGGAGATGCTATTCAGAAAAAGCCTTCCAGTGAGGCAGACCCATTTCTCTCCCACACCTCCTACTTCCATGCCAATGGCTCAGCCAAGATCCTTATCTCACCAGGAAGAAAACCCCTTACCCAGCACACATTTGAAGCCACTCTGGGTTCAGCACTGAGGCCCTCGATCAGACACTGCAGCAGGGGAGTCAAGTAGACATCATTGATGGCAGCTTCAGGGAGAAGTTCACAAATTCTGCCCACAGTCCATGCAGTTGTATCTCGAACAACTACACTGGGGTCTTTCATTAATTCTATTAGGGTGGGCATAGCCTGAAAATACAACAATTATGAGTAAAGCAAAACAAAGATTAAAACTCATGTTAACTAACACCTCAGAAGGGGAAATTCTGGTGGTTAGGTTTTTAACTCAAAGCATCAAGACGGTTTTGTCAAAAGTGAAAAAGTCTTCTCCTCTTCACCAAATGCTAGTATAGTTTTATTAAAAGTTTGGTATAATAGCTTTCAGCAAGCAGTCTTTACTGAATCACTTAGGTAGAGACTCCAGGATGCAGCTCTGACGGCATTTGGCTATATCCTGAAAGGTTGAGTTCTCTATGTACTACACTCAATGATAATGAACTTGTGTCACTTTTAATAGCAAAGAAGGTACAAAAGTTCTATATTTTTTATTATATGTCATTTTCCCCAAGGGATAGAATAATCACATCATTATAAAGAAATGTTTACGATACGGCATTAACTGAAAAAACAAGTTATAAGACTATCTGCACAGTAAGAACACCATCCTGTTGCACATACATGCACACAGAAAAGGCTGCAAAGATAAATACCAAGAGTAAAATGTTATCCCTCAGCAACATTATAGGCAACTTTCTATTTTGCCTTTTCTGCATTTTTTTTTAAAAAGTCATAACTTCTGTATTAGAAAAAAGCTAATTTTACCCTTCATTGGCAGAAATTAGCTATCTAGAAATAACCTTTGTGGATGATGACTTACAGCTTTGTTTTTAAAATAAAGTCACGCTGTCAAGCAAAATGTTTAAATAAACGATATCTCATTTTCTATCCCAAAACACCCTCAGCTTCACCTGTATAACTAGTGGTTTGAGTTGGTTGGGCTCTGGTCCTTCCAAAATACAGCCAAAAGCCATCACTGCAGCATCCCGGTACCGCCAATCAGGGTTCTTGATGTGTTCTTTAATAAAAGGGAGGACATGTGGGACAATGTCATCTTCACAGCAGGTGGCTAGAAGCATGAGGCACACCCCTGCTGCTTTGCAGGGGTTCCAATCATCATCATCATCATTTTCATCCTGGAGAAAGAATATGGCACTAGTTAAGTTTTTGTTCAAATATATCACTTTATCTCAAGAGGAACTCTGACTATTCCTAGAAGTTATTAAAACTTAAGCTTTTGGGACAGAAAAACATGAAACTCTATATTTTAATCACTTCCACAAAGATTCATCACAGTACAAACTTTGTTAAACAAGATGCAGATAAAGGGAAAAGCCCACACAGTACTAAACAATGAGATGAACAAATTTCAACTACATGCAACAAGAAGGATGATCTTGGACATATAGAATACAAGGCAGAACAAAAGCCCATATACTAAGTAATTCTAGTTACAGAAGTTTAAAAACCAACCAAAAGTATCTATGGAGTCACTGACTAGGAAGAAGACATGAGAGAGACTTATGCTGTGCTAATAATTGCTGTATTTCAATAAAAAGTTAAATAAACAAACAAAAGAACCCAAACAGAGATCCCCTAAAATTAGAATTGAAGGTACATCTTCCTTATTGTAGCCACTCGCATACACAGTATTTAAGGCAGAATGCCTATGCAGTTTCAGATAATTACATAGCTAAAGAATGATCTGTTCTCGGATGAGAAAAGCACAACCAAAAATATACAAAAGCAAAGATACTCAAGTCAAAATGTAAACAACAGCAACTGTAAAACTGAAAGATGAAACAAAAATTTAAGTGTACACCAGGTCCATTTCAAACCAAATACATCTCTACTTGTATTTTAAGATTGCTATATTGAAACAGTCATGTACTTTCCTAAAAACAAATTATACTCTTATGTACGAAGACATTTTGCTGTGCTCAAAGTTACAGCACTGTTGTCTCAGACTACTATCAGCTCTTTGGTAATATTCACATGCACCAGAAGAGGTGAAGAAACAGAATCTTTCTAAACACCGCATGGGGGGAAATTGTATTAAATAAACTCAAAAGGAACAATAAAAATCAAGATACAATTCTTATAAAAGAATTTATTTATTTATTCGTTAGACTCATGTCTTCATGAAGTCTTGTTACTTTTGTCCTGAATCTTATTAAATGTTAATTAATGATCATGAAGGATCAGATGTTTCTTTCATGGGTTTAATCTTTCATTAGGATCTGAATAACTCTTATCTAACCTCAACAGTATTTTAAAAGTATAGACATACATACACACATATATATACATGTGTGTGTACACACACACACACACACAAATGAACTCATTAAAATATCCCAGATAGGAGACATTTGAGTGGCCTAAAACCAGCATCTCTCTTCTCAATTTTTCTTTATTGCAACTTTTATAGCATGTCTCTGCTGCTAGTTTGAACAATGTAGCACTCAGGAAATAGGAGCAGTGTGTGTGGCTCATTCCCTATCAAGACTGAAATATTCAGATCCAGTTCTCCTCCACAAACAATTAAGAGTCTAGAGTATCTTACAGATCCAGCTCAGCTGTTTCTGAGTCATCTAAAGCAGAACATTAACTAGCTGAAGACTTACGGAGTTCCTTCATGGAAACAGCAAACCAATCCTTAATAAGATTTCATAGCTTACCTTGCTAGATTTGGAAGGTAACTCACCTGTTTAGTTAATGTCTGTGTGAGGATTGGAACCAGATATTGTAGTGCTCCCTTGGCATAAAACTTGCTGGTGTGCTCAGGGGGCCGTCCTTGTTCTGCTGCCTGAGGAGAAACATAAAGCAAATTCTGGAAAGCCGCAAACAAGCTATGATACCAAAGGCATACAATGAGAGATGCCCAGGGGTCTGGTTCAAAAATACACGAAGCAGATGGTAACATTCGCTGTGATCTTTGAAGGTGCTCATTTTTTGGACTACTTCAATCAGATTCTTTTAGGCCTTAAAAGACCAAGGCAACCTTAAGAATTATTCTTTTCTCAAGAGCTCAATTCATATTAACAAGCTGTTACCTAAGTGACCTTTAGATAAAGAGATGTACTAAGTTTACATAAGAATGCCAAAAATAAGACCATTTTTTTTAAGAGTATATAAAGACAAGGTTGGAAGCAAAGCTTGAATTCAAAGATTGCCAAGTGTATAACTAACACCTTTCTTCATATCTAATTCCTTCACCATAGTTAGTAAACTAACAATTACACACCCCATGCATTAGGACTTCCAAAAGGAAATAATTCAGCACCAGATGTCACCTTGTTGAACTGTGACTGCCTGCTGCCCCCTTGTGTTCACAGTACTAATATCAATACTTAAATAAATCATGTCTGACTGATTAGGAAAAACAAAAGATGTCACACTGGAGCTTTGGCTAGCAGAAAAGACCCAATCCCTACAAATGGAGATACTCTCTAAATCCAGTCAGAATAAAGCTTTCCCAGAGAACAATACCACAAAGAATGTATATGTCCCAAAGCCCAGTCAAATAATAGTTCTTCCCCACAAACCAACTCTCTCCCAGGCTCACCTCTGAAGCTTCAATGGCCAAGTCCATTTCCTCATCACAGACATTAGACCAGAATTCTATCCCTTGTAGGGCCACTTCATCAATGTCACTTTTCATTGCTTCGATTGTAATCTTAAGAGAAAAAAACATGACACCCCACACCCCAAATAAGTGGTGGTTCAAGTTAGAACCCTCCTCTAATCACAGGCATTCCATTTCAAAAATGCAGATTTATGAAAGACAGAAAGGAATCTGATTTTTAAAATACACTCTTTTTACTATCAGAGAGAGAGCACATGTTTTCTTGGCACACTACTGATCACTACTTGGCACACTACTGATCAGCTTAAACACACAGGGACTCAAGGAATTTCTTTGATTTTGTAATATTAACTAAAAAATTACAGAATTGACAAAAACAGCAACTAAGAATGATAGGCTTTGCAATTAGCTACATGCTCAAATACATAAAACAGAAATACTTACTGCAAAAAGAGCAGGACCCATATATGTCTCCATGTACTGATAATATAAGGACATTATCTTCACCAGATTCTGTAAGGCAGCCACTCGTACCTTTTACAAAGAAGAGTAAATGGTTTACCATTCAGCTGAATAACAAGGCAATCTGACAAAGATAAGTAACTATTTCATCCAAATGTATCAATAACCTAAAGGATCAAGCAAGGTATATTTGGGTTATGTTATCATTCCCCGCAAAATCAATCTCCACCCTTAATTTTTTCACTATCCCTATTTTTCTTTTCCTTCTCTCTCTCATTTTTATTTTAAAGGTGCCCGTGGACACCATGGCAGGACAAAACTTACTAATGTCACTTCAGATTAGATGTTACTGCCACCTACTTCAAGAACCAAGGTTTAGGTTATAGCAATAGTGAAGCTGTTTCAATGAAAACAAAAAACAATCACTTGAATAACTTATGGCAATTAAACAGCAAGGCTGATCCAAAACCCTTCCTCCTTTAAATCTTTTTGAAGAGGATGGCAACTTCCATTATGTTAACTTTCCAAGTCCCTGTTCTTCCCTCTTCTCCAATATGTTAAAAAAAAATTCTTATTAGTCGAACTGTAAAGTCACCAGATTCCCAACATTTAAAACTATGCTGAGGTTGGTATTTCCTAAGAAAAATGAATGCAGATTTTTCAATGATCTCATACTTACCCTCGTGTCTGGACACTGTGTGGCTTCACAGACCACCTGCATAATAAAGTGCCTTTCGGACTGCAGAAACAAGAGAATTAGTTGAGTATAAACCATATAAATGAAAATTGTTCAACTATCCCTTCAAGAAAACCTCTTAGCCACACAACTCTGGACCAATCAAGCAGCTTTTTCCTTGACATACTAATGGCACTATGAAAGCTATAAAGACTTTGCCCCCAGTGTCTACTATATGACCTGCCCTCAAAGGAGGTCCCTAATCTTTTAATCCCCAAAATGACCTTAACTAACATGACTTCATGGAGGAAGTAGATAGGAAAATGCAGGGCACAGAGCTTAAATCAGAATGGTTAACAAACAAAACTCACTTACATTAGAAAAATCTGTTTCTTTGTTATTTAAAATTTGAAAGAATTAAAAATATCTGCTTTATTTCAGAGACAAAACTGGTTTCTAGGGAGGTGGCAAATCCACATCAAATGGGGTTAAGATACGGGAGAAAAAAATAATGAACTTTATTTGCTACTGTCCTAAGTCTTCTAAAACCTAAAAAGAAAAACCCTATTTTCTAAGCAGTTTCCTTTGGCTTCTTAAACCTCCCTACTTTATCTAGTATAAGGCCAAGAAATGGCAAAAGCCCAGCTAAAGTGTCAACAAACATACACAAAAATACTTTCAGATCATATAACCCAGTAATTCCACTTCTGGGTATATATCCAAAAGAATTGAAACCAGGGTCTCAAAGATATATTGTACACCAATGTTCATATAGCAGCATTATTCATAATGGATGGTGAGATGAAGTAACCCAAATGTTCACTGACAGATAAATGGATAAACAAAATGTGGTATATACATACAATGAATTATTATTAATCAGCCTTAAAAAGAAAATTCTGGCACATGTTACGACATGCATGAAATAGCAAATCACAAAGACAAATACTGTATGATTCCACTTATAAGATATCTAGAATAATAACAGAAACAGAAAGCAATCATAGAAACAGAAAGTATAAAGTTGTCAGCAACTGGGAAGGGGAAATGGGGAGTTGTTTAATGAATATAGTTTCAGTTTTGCAAGATGAAAAAGGCTGGCTGCAAAACAATGTGAATATACTTAAAAATAAGTAATGGGGAAATACTTTCAGGCAAAATAAACTTTATTCATGTATTAATTTTCAAAAGCACCTTCCTCAGGAGGTATATGAAAATATCTCAATTTCCATAATTAAAAAAAAATTCCCAAAGCATATTCATGTTTTGGATTGCAAAAGAAAAAACTCTAAGCTTAGAAACCCTTTAGATCACATTATTCCCAAAAGCCTGATGAGATAGGGCAAACACTTATCCCAGGGCCACAACTCACACAAATCTTAACTAGAATGACAATGAATGTTTCTAAATAAAATGGTCCTTTCTAAACCATAAACTTAAAAAAAAAAGTTCATTCAACTCTCACTCTTCACCCCCTAAATCTACATATTTTTGTCAAAAGGAACTTACCTCTTTGTCAAAGTTTGCTTTGGTGAACTCCAGTGAGTTCAGGAGTGCATTAGTAGCTGCTAGCTTCACATTATTACTAGGCTCTTCTTTCCTCATCCCCTGGATTATGGCAGTCAGAATCTCATTGGATTTATCCTGTAGCTGCTCTGGGTCCTGAAATGAGCAGAGAAGTGCAGTGAATATAATAATAAACTCATGACTAATCAGCAGTCCTTTTAAGTGTAAAATCCACTTGAGTGAGGATCATGACATTCTCTGATCTTTGTCTACACATTTCCATTTAGGGACAAACCACCTGCAAAATATCCCAGGGTCCAGTAGTCCAAAACTAAACTGAAACAAATTAAACACGTCAATTCATCTTCGACTTCTTAGCATAATGACTGAAGATGAGGAAATGCTGGCTTTTTTTTTTTCCTTCTATGCAAATAGAGATGGCAGCCTAGTGTTTTTTCCAGGCCATCTGTACCAACTTAAGTAAAGTTTTGGAACATCGGCGAGCCAAGGATCAACATCTGGGCAAAATACCTAAGAAGTCTAAGTCCAGATCAAGTGCTATGGACTTCTTTGCTTCAAGTCTGTATATCAAAACAGACACCAAGAGCAGTAACCTCCGCAGCAGCAACAGTCCTAGGAGGGCTGCAGTAACATACTGCATTGTAGCTAAACCAACTACAGCAAGAGTTGGCAAACTGTTCCTATGAAATAGTCAACGAAAATGTAACAGCATTCATATTACACCAAGGATTCTGAGAAAGGGATTAATTCAAGGATGCTCAAAGATAGAGAATATCTTTAAAAGTCTAGAATCTATGTCTCTCCAAACATATGGATATCCATTTTGTTTGTGGTCCTGAAGTCTCTTAATTTTAGGGCATGATTAGCAACGTGAGAGGATTAGTTAACCATCCAAATATAGAAGTCTTAACTAAAATAAAGCAGTCCTACTTTCAAAATACTCTGTAGTAGCTTGGTGTTCTTTATGATATGGTAAAGATACTTCTACTATGCACATCACAACTAGATGGAAATCACAGTTATATGTTACATAACGTCACGTGGCACTTACTATATCTTGGCAAATGTAACCAATAGCTTCCAATGTTGACTCTTTCATGTGTTCCGTGCTGTTGGGGTTTGTGACATTGGCCACCAGCTGAGGAATGAGTTCTGGCCACTGGTTCACCGGGATCTCTGCACAAGCAATACCAGCCACACACTGCGAGGCAGAACTAGGCCGGTAAGTTTCTGTGCCCAAAGTCTGCAAAACCTGTGTATACACATACAAAAAACAAGATGAAAGATATCAATGTCTAGTACTATTTAAACACATTTTGCCTACCACGATACCTCTTATATCCACCTCTGAATTTTCTATAACAAAGAAAAGTAAAAAAAGGCATATATATATATATATATATATGTATATATATATATATATATAATATATGAGCTGTCAAAACAAAAAGTAAGCATGAATATCAACACTAAAATAATCGACACTATCTCAGACCGCAAGAACAAAACCAACTTTCCTCTACTTCCAAATAGAATTCTTCAAAAAGCCAGACACTTCACTTCAACTTTCAATGCACAGTGAGAAGGTAGCAGTTAGAAGAGAGGGTAACATTAAAAATCTGAGGAAATGACAAAATTTACCTTCCGGGCTCCTTGATGGTATAATGTAAGGATACACACAGTCTTGTTTTGTGGACAGAAAGTGTGGAATTTTAGAATGAGGCCACCTCTGGGGCATTCAAGTTAGTCTGATTCACAGAGTAGATCACTGTCTAACCCGATTCAAGGAAAAGATCTTCCCACTCATGAAACGTGGAACAAACTTTCTTCCTCTGGTCATTGACAATTTAGCACTCTAGATGACTTTCACAGAAAGGCCTTGGTCAAATAACATCACTAGATGCAGATACAAAGTAACTGATGTTACCAATACATAAGAACTAATCCTTATTTAACTTTCCATCTAAAAGGATTTGTTGTTTGTCCAAGAATCAAAGAACTGTTCTCTCCACCATCAACAGATACCAAGTACTAGTCAGATATGCCAATTAAAATGAGATCTGCTTGTCATTAAACATGTCTTGTTTGAAATGGTAATCACACAAGCATTTATATAAAGGGTAAAGGCACAGGTACAGATAAAGGAGGAAGTCACAATAGACGCAGGGTTAATCATTACCATGATCTGCTAATTCAGTCAATGAACTCACTAAGAATTACCAGTCCATTCAAAAGGCAAACAGTTAACTGTTCCTGGCATAAACACAGGACAAAGAGTAGCTGCCAGATATTCAGGCCAGCTCTGCTGACTGGGCCAGGTCACTTAGTATACTGCTTTGTAGCAAATAATAATGAACTCCCCATCTTTCCCCTTTATACAGAATACAGAATATCATCATCACTGTTCTGCCCCCACTCCTAACAGCTCTACCAATAACGACTGATTCTAAACGAAAATTTTGCTCTCCAGGGCTACCAGAGTTGGAATGGACTTTAACAAAACTGTATTTCAAAAGCCTAAGAGGTGTGGGTGAAGATGAACTGTTCAGAATGGCAGGAGCTGAACAGGTATTAACCTAAGTCTGACTAAGAGGTCCAGTCCAGGATGCCTTTACCTGCACTGCACCATCTCCTAAGATATATGTGGAGAGTACTGAATCTCATCTACCTTTTTTTCCTTTAAATTACTTTTAAAGATCCTTAATTAACATTGAGGTGATTTAGAAGCTACAAATATCTAACTCCTGAGTACTGGAAAGTTACTTTTCTAAAACGAGGGGTGATTCTAATTATAATACTCAATGATTTGAAATAAATAAGAAACTAGCTCTCAACTGTGTCCAAGACTCAGATTTCAAAAAAGAAATAACCACCAGTACTGGGAAAGTATTAATTACCAGATGTGCTAAGAAAGGGAAAATGGCCAAGATAACTGGCTAATTTTTGCTTTATGCACAAGAACTCAATAATGCTTACATGAATTCTTATTCAAATTTTAAAAAAAGTTTTGATGTTAAGAGTGATGTGCCAGAAAAAAAGGTTAGTTACAATTCCAATCATGACATCTCACTTTGGACACTACAATATAAACATCAAGATTTACAGTGATTTATGAAATAAATTTCACTGATATCAAACTGCTAAAGGGAGAATTAAAATGCTACTACAAAGCAAACTCAATGAGAATAGAAACAGTCCTATGTATTCAAAAAGAGATTCAAGATAAGCTGCCTTCATAACCTAGTTTGCTGTAATGAGTACTTCCACACAAAACTGGAGAGGAGGTACACAACTAGAAAGAGAAGTTATTGCCTAAAAGAGCAATGACTTACCCAAAGCTGACACCTAAAAACAGGAAATAGCAAATATGTATATAACTATGACCTGCACAAGCACACGTGGAATCCCCCACTGGTTTCCCCTCAAATACCAAGAACCAATGATGTCTGCACAGATACCTGACTGTTCCCCACTTTGTGCCTTATCCATTAAGACAGGCTGTTAAAGAACCTCCTTAAAGAAAAAGCAATGCACACTGGTCCATATATTTTGAAACTTTTGTCGCAGCTATTTATGGATTTCTAATTCAACAAAAAGTCACAAGATCTTGATGCAGAGCAACAAGGAACATTCAATTGTCCACAAAATTATCAGCTCATTCTAAATGATTTAATCAAAAGCCAGATATTTAGAAAGTTATGTTTTTCATAATTTACTAAGCAGATAAAAGCATCATTACTGTCAACCTTGTTTCACAAATCTTTGGGTTTGAAAGGCCCAAAAGAGCATTTAATTCCCCTTGACTCCACATAAGGCCATGCCCAAAACACCGAACAATGAGAATTATCTACAACAGAAGTTCAACAAGAGCTGGAAATGCTGGCTGACTGTGGGAGAATCATTTGAGAAGATAGTTTTAAAAATACCCCTGAGCCTCACATGCCAAATAAGAATTTCTGGAAGGAGCTTAGAAATATATATTATTAACAAATTCTGTAAATTACTTTGATAACTCAAGTTTGGGAACCAATAACATTTGTATGTTATTCCTAATTCTTCAGAGATTCTATAAATCTGGCCTCTCATTAGTTTCCCAAACTGCTGCAATCTACCCCAGTTATCTGAAAAGAATTCAAATCCATTAATGGGAACAGAGAAGCTGAACTGAGAAAGATTTAAACCATATACAACTTTAATCTCCAAGCGAAGTTTAGGTCTCAGAAACCTATTATACCGTCAATTCTATCCCATGCAAATGACAAGAGCTAGGCTACATATCCAAAAAGAGAGGAAAGTTACTTACATAATTCTTGACTTCCCGTCGAGCATTAGCATCAATAGCAAGCCACCTCTGCTGATATTGTGCCTTGACGTCTGGATCTTTAGATGTCAAAGAGTTCTTGATTTGTAGACCAGCTGCAACTCTGGCAACCTGACTGTTTCCTGGATTTGCTAGCACTCTGGACAGTTCCACAAGGAAAGTGGGCTGTTAAGAAAAGATGCCTTGATGAATTAAAATATCTCTTGGGAATTTTAACAATTGAAGATAGTTTATGCATCACCAAAACACTGGGGAAAACTTCAATTTTTTAGAACCTATCATAACACCTCATCTACTTTAAGACTCCTATAAAAGTGTTAGTACATTAAGGAAGTCATCGATTTACTCATGGAGCCTCAGCACTTAACAAGGAGTTACTTATTTTTCTATCGATACCATTCTTAGTGCTAAAATCTTCACATTAGATCTCCCAGAATTAAAACAAATTTGACAATCTGGTAGTTAAAGGATTTTTCTATGTACTTAGAACAGTGCCTGGTACTCAATAAATATTTGCTGATGAATATAACAGGGTAAAAAGCTAAATTTTTTTCTAAATTTAAAAAACCTTAGTCCAAAAGGAATGATACTCGGGGTTGCTTTTGATCTGAGAGAGGCAGGTAATACTGTATTAAAGGGAAATATCTATAAACCTAAAACACACACTTAGGAGGCTAGTCCTATTTTAATTGTGAATGTTCTGCAAGAGGTGAACAATGAAAGCAGATTCATAAGGAAAAAAAAAACTGATGTTTAGAAATAGGAGAAAACTAATAGCCAACAGTTAACACACTAAGGGCTCTATATATTTTGGACTTGAGCTGTCCACTAAATATAGTAGGTTTCTAAAAAACATACTCAATCTTTTGTAATGAAGATCTCTAAAACTATTCTCTTTGTTTAAAAATTTAACATTCTCTTCTACTCTGAAAATAGCTGTGAGGAAGCTTTTCTTTTCCTGAAGTTAATAGGAAAAACCAAAAGCAGAAAATTTATCACTAACAAGTTCTGTGATCACAGAAGATAATTCTTAAATTTTATTAATTATGTACCACTAAAGATTATTAGAAATAAGATAAAGCTTCTTGCAAATTAGCAAAAGGAGAAACAGGGCTATAACCCAAATGGAATTATCATTCTATACTAGTGGAAATAAAATCTTTCCTATGGAAAGTTAAAGATAAAAAAGGTTACTAGTAAAACCTAGCACACAAAGGGGAAAAAAAAGAAAAGAAAAAAGAAAAGAAAAATCAAAGGCAATTTGTATAAAATAGGCCTGCTTACTTTCCTTTTTTGCTTACATTATTTGCCTGTCTAACACAAAGGAACACATTTGGTTACAGTGTTATTTAGACTTATTACCTATTACCTTTAAAATATGTCAAGTATTATCCACCCTTCCCTCTGCTCCCCATCCCCCAAAAGGAGAGGGACACCAAAGAGAAACACTGCTGGCACACAGGCTGTTTCAATCACTCCATCCCACGTTTTTATGCAGAACACCACAGTGGATTTATCTTCAATTTTTCTGTACCCCTTAAATTTGAAAATATGAAAAACGAGGAGCTGTCTCTGTGCCTTCATATAGAAACAATTCAGATCTCAAGGATGAGCCTCAGCCTGTTGTATGGGTATAGATCAAGTCTCTACTCATCGAGGTGAAATAAAAGAAACACCCCAGAGAGGAATAATCAGGCAGGAAACTGAGAAATACTGCCGGAATGGGTCAAGAGGCATTCAGGTGCCAGGCCTGGCCATGAGCACAGACCAAAGGAGATAGGAAAGGGTAGAGCTCTGAGAAATAGGTGGAGAGAATCACAGGGGCCACGGGACAGGAAGAAGTCGGCCCCGGTCAGAACAGGGCGGGCAACTGGGCTCGGAGCTTCCACATGGCCCCTAGGCCCGGCTCCCCCACCCCCACCCTTGCTGAACACGCAGCGCGGCGCAACCTAACTTCCTTTCCCTCCCTCTTTCTCCCTCCCGCTGCACCGCCGCCCTCAGGCCGCGCGACGATTGGGCAGCAGTCACCCCGGCGCGCCGCGTCATTGGCCAGCTGCCGGGGCCCGGGGCGGGACACACCCACCGGCTTCCCGATGGCGGGGTTAGGTTGGACCGGGTGGGGGGAAGGGGACGGGATGGGGCGGGGTGGGTTCCCGAGGCCTGGGCCTCCGGGAGGGCGGGAAGGCCCGCACGCAGGGGATGGGAAGACGGCGGGATAGGGGTCAGCGGGATGGCACGCACCAGGTTCTCCACGGCCGCACGCTCCAGGAACTTCTGCGCCGCTTCCAGTTCCAGCCGATCTGGGGGGAAGAAAAGTGGGAAAGGGGACAGGGTCAGAGGGGCCAGGGCTTCCCTTCCCCCGCACCCAATCACCTCAGCCCGACCCCCGGCCCCGGCGTCCTACCCGGAGACACGGTCTTCTCAAGGATGGTGATCAGCTCCATGGCGGAGGTGGCGGTACTGACTCCTCCTAAGACGACGGCCGGCCTCTCGGGCGGCGGCTCTAACTGGGGATGGGGGTTGGGGGTCGGGTGGGAAGGGAGGGTGGGGTGGGGGGCGGGGGTCACCACCAGCCCATTCACCGGCTCCCTCTAGGTAGTTGCTCCGGCTCCCCTTCCTTCCTCCTTTCCTCCTTCCTCCCTCCCAATTTGTTGCTGGCGGCGGTAGCAGCTGCTCCTCTGGCGGCGGGGGAGGGACCCCGGGGGCCGCTCAGAGCGCGGCTGGTGTTCGGGTGGCGGAGGGAGAAAGAAGGGAGGCGGTAAGTGAACGGCGGCTCGCTGGAAGGGAAAGAGAGGGAGGGAGGAAGGCGGAGGGATATTCGGGCCGGACCTCTCCGCGGCGGCACCGCGCTCCACGTCAATTGGCTGCCGCCGTGGCCACGCGGAATCCCCAATTGGCCAGGCGGTCACTGTTGAAGGGCCGCCCTGCGCCCATTCGCCGGCTAGTTTCAAGGCCCGGGTTGGCTGGGCGGGCAGCGGGATGGGGCGCACGAATTGGCCGAGAGGAGTGAGATTGGGGTGGGGCAGGCAAGAACTGGCGACTGATTGGATTGGCCTGGTAAAGGCCTTGAGCTCAGACCGGCTGAGCGCTGGGAGGAGAGTGGACCGAAGACAAGACTCCGGCCCTGCGTGATTGGCTGGGATACTAAACGTTGATAGGATACGGCGCCCGGGAGAATTGGGGGGAAGAGTTGGGCGCGGGGCACGATGGGACGCCCCCGGGAAGGGGCGGAGCGTTGTTCGGGCTGCGGTTGGGGTACCTCGGTCATTCCGAGGGGCGTGTTGAACAGGGTTTCGCGGGCTTGAGCGGGGGAGGGGGAACCGTTAAAACCCTTCACTGCACTCACAGGAAGTTGCTTTAATGGCTTGGCCTGCTTGGTGCCAGGTCTGTGGCTGTGACGGACCCTGAAGACCATGCGATTCAACTTCCAGTTCGCAGATGTGGGAACTGAAGTCCAGAGAGGGTAGGCAACTTGTGTAAGGCTACACAGCCGTTTCGTGGCCTGGTCGGGACTGGACGCTAGCGCTCCTGACTGCCCATGGCCTTACACGCAGCTTTCCCCTCCAAGGTTTCAGTCTTGTGCTGTTTGTTCCCCTCCAAGGCGGTGAATGCTGATCACTTCCCTTAGATCTATTTACAAGATTTGAGGCCTGTACTGTTTGTTATAAGGTCTAACGCACGTGAAATGAGTATTTGAATGCCTCTTAGACCCCCATCTCTAGTTACCAGGTATTTGAAGGATTAGAAATGTTTAATCTTGCGAAGGTGCCTCTCAAGGCACAACCGTGAACCAGAAAGAAGGCGTGTACAGACAGACATAAAGGATCATGGTTCTTAGCCTTTTTAAGTTCTAAGCCCTGGGAGAAACTAATGAAACCCTTTACTTAGCAAAATACACGTAAAGACAATGGATAGTTTCTTGACTTCCCCTGACAGTAGTGGGCTCCACGTGAAGAATTTCCCGAATTGTTACATTTTCACCATATTGATTGTTAATTGAATATAGGTAATTATAGACTTCTTGACAATAAGGCTTGAGCTTGTGGAATGATTGCCCTACTCTAGCCATACCGAGAAAACCTACTAGGAGGAACTCTGTCCTCACTGAGAGGTTCCACCTAAGAATCAGGAAAGGTTGGCCATTTACCTTTAATCTTTAAAAGAGGACAAAGAGGTCTTTAAATTCTGAAGCTTAAGTGTGCGGACACCATGCTCGCCCCATCCTGTAGTGGATTTCCTATAGCTTAGGAGTCCTCCCAACCCCAGCCTTTTGCTTCATATATTAACAAAGAACTGCCCTGTGTTTGTAACCTTATTAGGAATCAATGAAAAGTAAGATGACATCCATGAAAATCCTTGAATTGTACTCACGTGGATTACCCATACTCCAAATGATCCACAATTTTGTCTCACTCCAAGCTAACTTTCTCCTCCTGCTCCCTAACAGTTTGATGAGCCATCTTCTCTGCCAACATCAGTCATAATACCAGTAAAGGCCAATGGATTTTTTAAGTAGCTGGAATAAAATGCTGGGGACATAAATGTTTTGCAGCAAAGTTCCAGTCAAACAAAATCCTTACTAAGACCCAAATGAAATGATTTTTTTAGTTCAACTGAGGTTACTAATGGTGCTATCTAGTCTCTTATCAAAATCACTCAACACTCTCCTAAATTCAGCAGATGCTAGTGAGACACCAAAGTGTGAGTGTTTAGCACAGACTTCAGAAACTGACTTTCTGAGTTTATATCCCAGCCCTGCACTTTCTTAGCTTGTGTGACTGAATTTCCTTTATTATGTAAAAAAGGGCTAATAATTTCACCTAGCTCATATAGGGCTTTGGAAGGTCTTAAGTGAGTTAATCCATGTTAAATGCTAGGAATGCTACCTGGTATGTTATATGTTAACATATACGTTGGCTGTTAAACTATTTAGCATATGTTTTGAACGATCCTTGGTCCTTGTCTTGTTAGGGAAGATAGATGAATCAGTTAATCTCACAAAAAATGTAAAGTGAAAGTGATAGATACCAAGGAATGACCCAGTCAGGGGACTCAGAAAACTTAGCTGAGAAAGGGAAGAGAGTTATTCAGTTGGAGAAAGAAGGAAAAGCATGTGCAAAAGCCCTGTGGTAGGAAGGAGATTGGGAGTTTACAAGGAAGGAAGTTAAAAAAGGCCAGGGCCTCCACAACACAAAGAACAAGAGATTGAGATAGATAGGCTAGAGAGTTGAGTAGAGGAAAGCCCATATGAGACCCTGCATGCTATGAAAGTGGTTTTTATCTATATATTAAGAGCAAAGCGCAGCTAGTGAAAGATTTTAAGTATAGTGATTGTAATGTGAAGATTAGACTGGAAAGTGGGAAGAGTGGATTCAGGGAGACCAGTTAGGCCATTGTAATAATCCAGATAAAGATAATACTTTTAGAAAGGAGAAGGGTAGAAAGAATAGTGGAAATAGAAATAGATAGCAAAGTTAATCGAACTTGGTGACTGATTGGAAGAAGAGGGAAGTGTCACTGGTGCCTATTAGGATCTCTGGCTTGTACTATGGAGTGGCTGGTGATGCCATTTGCAGCATTTCCCAAGTGGGAGGAATCAGAAGCCACATGGTTTAGAAGAATGTGGAGAGGTACAAAGGAGGCTTCAAGTTATATTTCTTGAGCTCTCTATGGAATACATGAGTTTTGATATGTATTCTCTGTAACTTTTGAATGTCAGGAATATTTGTGTCCAATGAACAAACTGATATCAAAGAGAAAAAATTCGTTTCAGTCTTACTTTGCAACTTCCTGCTGTATGATCCTGTACAAGTTACTGAACCTCTTGGATCGGAAATGGGATGATCTCTGCTCCACCATTGGATGATCTAAGCATAACTGGGATCCTCTCTGTGAGGTGCTTGGTGCAAGTGTTTTGGGCCAGCAGGTGCTCACCACTATCAATTAAGTGAATTTATGAATGGGTGAGATCAGCTGCAGTTTTCCCACCCAGGTCTCCCCCTCCCTCACCTCCGAGCTCACAGCACATATGTGTGAGAAAACTGGCTGTGAGGGGAGAAACAGTCAGGTTGAGACCTGGTGCTCTTTCCTCTTGAGGAAAGCTGACTGACCTGGAGAGGGGTTAAACCTTGGCCTCAATAGCACTGAGGAAGAATGCAGATGAATATGGCATTTGGAGGACAGTATCCTTCTGCTTAGTGATGGGGCAAACTTCAATGCCATTTTCCTGACTTCCCACACAACACTTCTTCCAAATAACTTAGAAAAGAGAGAATATTCACAGAAAAAGAGCCAAGACATTGCTCTTCATCTTCAGCTCCTATAAGCAGAAAGACTATTATCAGAAAAGTATTCTATCATCTCTCCAGATCTTTCTCTGTGCCCACTAGGCTCTAGCCTTCTTTTTGTTCTTTGAGGACACCATGATCTGTGAGTCTCCTGACCAACATTTGCTGTTCTTTCCCATTATTTCTATCATTTCAGATGTCACTTCCTCAGGCCTTCCCTGAACACCCTATCTAACGGAGATCCACAGATATTTTATGACAGGACCCTATCTGAATGTCTTTAGAATACTTCTAAATACCTGAAATTATCTTTTTTTGCTGTATGTCCTCATCCCCACTAGAATGCAAGTTCCATGAGAGCAAGGATCTTGTCTGTCTTGTTGCTTAAAATTGTGCCTCACACATATTAGGTGCTCATGTATTTGTTAAACAGAGGAAGCATATGTAACTAAACATACAGCATGCCCTATGGCTCAGGAAAAGTGACTGTCTAGCTTTGTTAAAGCACTTTATAACTTGATTTGCCTTCTTTTCCAGTGTTATTCACCCTAGTCCCCACGTGTACCTTTGGTCTAGTTAAGCCAACCATCTCACTGTAACCTAAGGAAGTGCTCATCACTGTGTTAGGCCTGTCCCCTGCCTAGGATTCTCTTCTTGTCCTTTTCTGTCTTCAAGATTGTACTCTTGTTAATTTATTCATTCAGCTACATTAATTTATTGTCTCCACTAGGGCATTTCAAGTATAACATTGGATTGTTCAATAAACAGGTATTACTTTCTTGATCAGAAAAAAGTTTTTTCATTTTTTAAAATCCAGGAAAATGGATAGGGAAAATGTTCAGAGAAGAGTTTGTAAGCTCAAGGGCAAGGACCCTGCAGCACCTAGCACAACTGGCCCTCTATAAACAATTTTCTTTATATTGGTTATGATTATTTTATTGGATCTCTCCTTCATAGCAAAAAAGGGACTTTGTACTGGGGACATAGAAGGAAGAAGGGAGGGAGGAAGCAAGTATATTGAATCTTGAATCCTGAGTTAGAAGGGCCTCTGAGAGATGCGAGGTAAGTGGAGCAAATTATTTAATGAGTCTTAACTCCTGCACCCTCCCGAGTTTGCCAAAGAGCCTGGAGACAGACCAGATACCCTCAGCTGTTTTCTCCTTTCATTTATTCAGGCCTCCTTTATTCTCTTTGTTCTTTTTCTGGTTATCAAAGTAACACATGCTCCTTGCTGTTGAAATTTTGAAAAGCATCAAGGTGTTAAGCAGAAATTACCTGTAATCCCAAATTATATCCACCATTAAAATAACAGTTCAATTTTAAATAAAAACTAAAGTATTACTATGTAACATTTTTGCCCCTCCCCCAAGAAATGTACTTTTAATAATTGTAAATTGGTTAAACTCTTCATCAGGTTGCATTAAAAAATGGTATGAACTAAACATTTGAACTGGCTCTGAAAGGGTTTTCACAGCAGTACAATGCATAAGTAAAGCCTTTTAACTTAAGCGTTTTTTATAAAGCATCAATAGAATGAGCTAAAAATTGAAAATCATTGAAGTATACCCACTGGGTCACAAACCCCAAAGCTCACTAAGGCCTCTCTTCCTGGCCAGGTGTTACAGGGAATCCTGTATTCTGGGCCAGAGCTCTTCTCATATTTCTGTTCTTTTTTTCTTCATTTAATAGAGTACATACTCAGTTTCCATTATCTGTATTGTTTTGGGGAAAACCCAGCTCTTCCTGTGTGTCTCCTTCATTTTCACATTACTATCACACAACACTTCTGACACCAGATATATGGGGTTTTCCCTCATCAAGCAATTCTTTGACACTAGCTGGGTGTCCTACAGTTTAACTCAATTTTGACACTACCTGGAGATAGCATCAGATCCCACATGTTAAGGGCTCAGCCCCACGAGAGTGCCCCCTATTTCAGATGTCAATCGCAAGTAGTGGGAACCCCAGGTTACCCACAACTTCTGCCTGACTGACTTGGCTACAAATCAGAGGTTCCCACAACCACTTGCTTGGGTTCCGTTAGAGTAGCTCTCAGAAGCACTTACCTACATTTACCAGGTTATTAAAGGATATGATAAAGATGAACAAGCAGAGGAAAAAATACATGGGGTGAGGTCTGGCATGGTCCCTAGTGCAGAAGCTTCTGTCCCTATGGAGTTGGGGTGTACCATCCTCCCACATGTGTTCACCTATCAGAAGCTCCCCAAACCCCCTACTATTGGAAATTTTATAGACGCTTCCTCATGTAGGCATGACCAATTATTAATTCAGTTTCCAGCCCCTCTTCTCTCTGAAGAAGTTGTGTTGGGGTGGGGAGCTGAAAAATTCAAAACTTTTTTTATGATTTGGTCACTCTGGTGACCAGCCCCAAGCCAGGAGCCTTCTCAGAGCCACCTCATTAGAAGAGATGTTCTTAGTGCTTGTATCACATTGAATGTACAAAGGGCTTTAGGAGCCAAAAAATCCTTTGACTCCAGGGATAGAGTCAAATACCAAATTTTAGAGCAAGAGCAATTTTAGGTCCTAGTGCTCTTATTATCACTTAGGAGATTACAAGGGTTTTAGCTCTTTGCCAGGATCTGGGAGCCAAAACATACATATTTTTTCGATTATTTTACATTTGTACATTTTGTATGCACACACATATTTTGTTCCCTGTTGGACTGTAACTCAGGGTCTCTCAACCTTGGTGCTATTGATATTTTGGACCAAATAATTCTTTGTCCTGTGGGCTGTCCTATGCATTGTAGGATTTTTTAGCAGCATCCCTGCCTCTACCCACTAGATACCATTACCACACGCCCCATCTCCAGACCTTGCTAAATGTCCCCTGGTAGCAAAAAACAGCCCCATCCCCTGCAATTGAGAACCACTGCAAAAATTCTGAGGTCAGAGGCCATGTCTTATAAATACCTATATTTTCTAAAATGTGTAAAACATGTACTTTTTAAAATGCCTACAGCACCTGGTCTTCCTAGATAGCCTCCCATCCAAATACTAACCAGGCCCAACCCTACTTAGCTTCCAAGATCAGACATCAGGCTTGTTCCTGGGTGGCATAGCTACATGTAGACCATGGACTGTGACTCCACTGGGGCATGAACCTAGGACATTCTTTGTGTAAAGCAGATGTGCTAACCACTACACTGTGGAACCACGTCCTGTAGCATGTACTTTTTATTGTCCAAACAGTGTCATTGCCTCATAAAAATGATGGATAGTATTTATAAAGCCCTTACTCTTTGTACTGTTCTAAGATCTTTACATATATTAACTCACCTAATCCTCACAACAACTTTATGAGATAGGAACAATTATTAAGCCCTTTTACAGTCAATTAGCTAAGGCTCAAAGCACTTAGGTAAGTTGTTCAAGATCACCTAACTACAAGGTGACACTTAGGACTTGAATCCTAACCAGGCAGTCCAGCTGCAGATCTGGGCTCTCAAACATTTTGCTATCTACTGCTTTTTAATACAAAGAAAAACAACTTACAAAAAAGCCAGACATTCTCCATCTGCAGACAGAATTTGCATAGGCAAACACATGGTAAAAATAAAATTTCCTATTCTGCCTTTTCCATAGAACATGATATAGCAAAGCATTTTGCCATGTTGCAAAAATCTTCTAAATTCTTTGAATGCCTGCATCATATTCTGTTAAGAGGTAGACAATAAACTAACAAAACCAGTCCCTTATTGGGCACTTTGGTTGTTACTAATATTTCATTTGAAACATCATAATTTTTGAAGTATAATTTACATGCAGTAAAGTACACCCATTTTAAGGGAACAATTTGATAAATTTTGACATGTGTAAGCCCATGCTACACCAACACAAGATACAGAACATTTTTATCACCATTGTTCTTTTCTGTAATGGTGTGCCGAAGCTGGTGAGTACCTTAGTACCAGCTTGGGAGAGTCAACTATGTATATCTCTTCCCAAATCTGCATTTAGTAGCTTAAAATTGGCCATGGTGGGAGTATTTACCCCACAGAAATTGGTAAAGTGCCACAAATCAGGACTTTTTTCCTTTTTTTTTTTTTTTTTTTGAGAACCAGCACTACCACTTATGCTCCTATGCAGTCAACCCTCCAATCTCTAATCAGACTTTCTGACATTTTGTTTTTTTTTTTTAGAATTCTATATAAGTAACATCATGCAGTACATAACTCTCTTGCGCCTAGCTTTTGCTCAGATACATCGCTGCACATATCAATAGTTCATTCCTTTTAACTACTATATTCTACTGTATGGATATACAAGGTGGCCAGAACCTTCATTATTGTTTTCATAGAAAGGAACAGGTAAGCAGGTAAAAGTGAAAGCTCAGTATAATAATGCCCATCAACTGGAGGATGTGGTACACCAAAAGGAGAGAATAAACCATGAAGCAGGAAGACATATGGTCCTGGAAGCAGGATATTTAATATAGGTGAGAAATGAAGAGAATCTCCCAGATGATGAAGGGAAATCCCAGGGTGACAGATGGCTTAGCAGCAGGCCTAGAAAGTAATCAGTCAAGATTGGAGCAGGAGGACAGAAAGACCTAGAAGGGATATTTCCAAGAAATAAGATGAAATGAATAGAGGAAAAATTTACATTTAGGTAGTAGTGAAAAACTCATAGGGACATGGAAAACTAAGTATACAAAAACTAATTTGTTTTTATTAATAATTAACTCCAGGAGAAAAAATTTTTTAACTGAAAAATAAACAGTCATAGTAGACTAAATAGCTTAGCTGTGAATAATATTTGTGGAGGCATAATTGTATAAACAGTATACTGATCTCTACCAACCCTACTAGCATGAGCTTCCTCCTTGCAGACTGCATTTCAGCCAGCAGAGGCTCTGTTCCCTCTGTCCTGGATTTCTTTTGGTTAAACAGGAATAGAGTTCATTAAATTCAATTGATAAATTAATGCATTAATAAATTATACTAATTGCTGAATTAAAATATCAATAAAAATGGGTCTAAGCAAAAGGCTCTGGATGAACGTACACACATTTTTTTCTTTTTTGGACTAAACACCTGGAAAAGATTGTAGAGCTTTAAACTTGTGTTCTGCAAAACCAATTTGAGAACTTTGATTTACCCAAATAATCATAATTTATACCCAACTTTCATACTATAGGGAAGTTCAGTTGTGAATCCAGCATAAGTTAGACTGACCCTTAATGCATTACATCATTTTTTTTTCTAGTTCTGTTATTATATTTTCCACTAGGCTGTGAGCAATTTGAGGGCAGGCTCTTGTTCTTTTCTCTCTAAGATTCTGGCACCTGACACAGACCTTAGCTTTTTTTTTTTTTTTTTTTAAATCTAAGACTTACTGAGTCACTACAGAAACCAGAATTTGAAATGATGACCACATCTGATATTTGCAGAATATTCAGTTACTCACCCAGTGCTATCATATCCATCTGCCCCACACTGAGGTTGGTGTTTTTATTATCATCTCTTCTACCCTCCCATTTTTCAGAAAAGGATCTGAGTTCATAAGCATGCTTTCCCCAAGGTCACATGTTAGTGTTGGAACCTCTAGCAGAACCCAGGTCTTCTAACACCCAGTAATGCAGTTTTATATTTTGAGGTTTAAAAAATTACCATTTTAACCATTTTAAGTGGTATTGAAATTATTGTGCAACAGAGCTCCAGAACTTTATCTTGCAAAACTGAGAACTATTAAACGATTCCCCATTTCCCCTCACTCTAGCTCCTGGAAACCACCATTCTACTTTTTGTCTCTATGAATTTGATTACTCTAGGTGAAATAAGTCAATGTAAATGAAATCACATAGTATAGGACTTTTTGTGATTGACTTATTTCACTTAGTATAATATGCTTAGGGTTCACCCATGTTGTAGTATGTGTCAGAATTGCTTTACTTTTTAAGGTTGAATAATAGTCCATGTATGTATGTACCACTTTTTATTTATCCATTCATCTGTCAGTGGACACTGGGGTTACTTCTACCTCTTGGCTATTGTGAATAATGCTACATGTTATGAACATGGGTGTGCAAATATCTTCAGAATCCTGCTTTCAAACAAATGAATAGGACAAACAGAGACTCATGGACATGGAAAATGGACTAGTGGTTACCGGGGAGAGGAGGAAAGAAGAGGGTAAAAAATATTAAAAAGAAAAAGAAAAAAAATGGGGAAAAAATCCTGCTTTCACACTTATGTTCATAGAAGCATTATTCACGGTAGCCAGAACATGGAACCCAAGAAATGTCTGTTAGAAATGTCTATTAAATCCAATAGATGATTGGATAAAAAAGATGTGTTAAATATTTACAATAGAATATTACTCAGCTGTAAGAAGGGATGAAATACTGCCATTTGTGACATGGATGGATCTTGAGAGAATCATGCTAAGCGAAATAAGCCAGACAGAAAAAGTTGAAAACCACATGACTTATATGTGGGATATAAATCTCAAAGCAACAAACAAACATGACAGAGACTCATGGATATGGACAGTAGGTAGTGGTTATCATAGGGTAGAGGAGAGGTAAATGGGGTAACGGGACAAATAAGTAGTGACAGAAAGAAATCTAACTGTGGGAGGGGAACACAATGCAATATATATATGACTTACTATTGAATTATGAAAACAAAAAACATAACTGCCTTATTTTTTTAAAAAATCCTGGTTTCAGTTCTTTTGGGCATATACCCAGAAGTGGGATTAAAATTCTCTCATTCCAGAAATAATTTAAGGCCACTGTCCCACTACCTTCATAAGTATTAAAAAATGTTCTGAATCTGGAATGAATGAACAAAGGGGCCATAATGAACACGGAAGACAATAGAAAGGAGTGACATAACAGAAGTCTTTGATGGAGTAAAACTTTTCACCTTTACCCTTGGGAAGTAGCTCCAATCCATAAATGGACTGGAGTGGCCAACCTTTGTTTTCGTATCTACAGAAAGGTCTCCAAAACATTGCCAAAATTACATTCAAGCAGTGTAAGACCTACACATATGAAAGAGTCACAAAGGAGGGATATAGTATTTATAAGATTTGGTTTATATGGGTACAGGGGTACAAATTCAGATATTCTGGGCCTGTCCTGGGACCTTCATAAAGGATCTAAGCAGAGTGGGAACTGTGACATAATATGCTGATCATAAGCCGATACCTCCAGACATTTATACAAGACCTGATTTTCTAAGAAAAGTTGGAAACTGGATTTTTGTGCGCAAGATCTTGATTTTTAAAAGCTAGCATTTAAATTTTCAAAAAGATTTAAAAAGTGTTGTGTAGGTCAAAGAGAAAATGCCAAGTTTGAAGCGTCTGGTGTATGGCACTGTGGAGCATTTATGGTAGTCAGTGACCTCTGGGGAAGAATTGTCTGGTTTGTTCCACCAGAGCTGGGAAAATGGCTGTGGTGATGGGGCTGCAATCAAATGCCTACACCTGCCAAAGCTCTGCCCTTCTGTACTTAGGTAATGAATGTTTAATGTATTGCAGACAGAAAGGAAATGGCCCAAACTGAACAATTAAGTTTTCCATGGTAGTATATCAGTGCTGGTCAGATTGAAGAGGTAAACCCCAGGTTTCTCCATTCTGTGTGATTTGGTTGTGTCTACTTCACTGAATTATTGTAAGATGAAAACGTCACAGATTTGGAAAACTTGATTTTTTCCTAAAATGTAATTCAGGTGCTAACTGGGGTAATTATTTTGCCATGAATGATGGCAGCTTCTACAAAAGCTGTTGTAGGAAAGATGCTGGGCCCAAGTGAAGCTCTGGCTGGAAGAAATCAAGAGGAAAGAATGTCTTAGCAGTTCTGCTCTGGTAGGTTTGAGGAAGAAGAACACTGATTAATCCTCTCTGGAAATGGTGTTGGGAGTCAGTGCAGAGTTGAGAAATATGACTGCAAGTGGTGTGATGAGGCTTCAACCCACTGAGCCTCACCCCCATTGGCTTCATGAACCTCTGGAAATTTCAGCTAAAATAAACTTCTGACCTTTCCGTCAGCTCCCTCGCGTAAGTTTATAGACTATTTCATATTTCCACTTAGAAGATTTGAACTGTTGTATTACTTAAAAAGGCAACACAAGCTTATTACTGCTAATGTAATAGTAGTAGTATTCCTATAATGCTTTATAACTTGCAGGGACCTTTCTCTTGTATTCTCATTTTGTTTCCTGGTAACTATGAGAGGGCTATTACTATTCTCGCTTTCCAGATGAGAAAATTGATGGTTCCTGTTGTCCTTTGGCTAAAGTTTAGACTCTAATTTGGCCTCTCCTGATCCCTCTCACCACTTTCCCAACCCCTGCATTCCAGCTATTGTGGATTTCTTTTGGTTCTTTAAGTAGGTCAGGTTCTTTACAGCCACAGGCCCATTGCACATGCTATTTCTTCTGCCTAGACCACGTTTCCATCTCTTTGGCTAGCAACTACTCATGTTTTAGGTCTCAGTTTAACATCATTTTTTTCATGGGGGCCTTTCCTGCATGCACATTCAGGCTACCTTGGACTCAATAGTAATATTCTTATACCATCCCACACTTCCATTCCAAAGTCATCACACTGAAAATTACTCATTTAATATTTGTTGTTCCTGCTAGATTGTAAGCTTCCTGAGGTGGAAATCATATCTGCCTTATTTGATACTGTACCCTCAATGCCTAGTTCAATATCCTTTTGCCCTGAAATCTTTTATAACCACTGTCTGCTGTCTGGACTCCATAGCCATGGAACTGATGTGTCAGAACCTTGCCCTCAAGTCCAATGCTGAAGGGCTTTTCTGACAAACTTCTTCCAATAAATCAATAACCAAGTCTGTTGGTGACAAAAATATGTGCCTCCCACATAAAGTAGCAGGTTGTGAGATGAAAGCACAGCACCACTGTATAATTAGACTAGAAAAGGCTGGTGTGTTCTCACTCCTATTGTCTTTTCAAGGCTCATGTACCAATGAGAACCTTTGCTCAGCATCCTATTTGGGGTGGTCAAATGTGGATCACAGATGGTGGACATTTAAAGCTATCCAGAGTATTCCTATCTCAGGTCTTTCTTTGGTTTGGTGCACACTTGGATGGTACATTGATTTACTGGAAGCAGTGAGTTCTAGTCACCAAATTAATGGTGCAAGTATAGGAATGGAAGTAACACAGTTGCTCAGGCTCCTGTGGCAGGCATTCAGCAGGTAAACAGGGCCCAGGGGGAGGAACTTGTGGCCTCAATTTCAACAATTGCATCAAGCTGAAGTCCCTTCAGGTTGCAATCTGTGAAAAGAGCACTTTTTTTTTTTTTCACGCCAGATACATCTCTCCTCACTAGTCTTTGTCAAATTCATCACCATATAACTTCCAGTTAATGGTGATAATAACCAAAATTTGTAGCTAAACACCCAGGCAGCACTGTATCGGATTGCAAATGTTCCAGATATAGTGTAGTTCACATCTTCAGTGAGGAAAGAACATTGAGTGAATTCATTACACAAACCACTTGAACTGAGCCAGGAGCTTAAAGCCACGTTCCTCAAATGTGCGCACACCACGAAATGGGCATTTAACATCAGGCAGTCAGGCCGGAAAACATTCGTGAACCAATGATTCTAAACAAGGAAGAAATGCTTCTCAACGTATGGATTATTCTCCAGTCATCTCTGGTGATTTAGTTTCGTGACGGAGCATGACATCAGGGTTGCAGGTTTGATCCTGGCACACCTAACTTCATAAGGCAAAGACTAAAAATGAGTGGTGCTGGTTACAGAGGGGAAAAGCAAAGAGGGCACAGCCTGTCATCATTACTAGAAATAAATGAATGTATAAACGAATATAAAAACATAAATGGAAGAACATGCCCAAAATTCTGTTAATTATGATTGTCTTTGGGAGGTGGGTGTTTAAGAACAATAGTCACTTTACATTTTTTTTCCCTTCAAAATTTGGAAAATATTACATTTATGAACAAATAAAATTTAAAGTGGATTGGGGTTAGTGATACAATGTTCTTAGATGAAGAGCAAAGTGTTACAATGAGGTTGGTAAAGAACATTATGTAACAATTTTCTACTAAAACACAAAAAAATACATTTGCATGTACTAGATGTAGAGCAGAATGGTCCAATAGAACTTTCTTCAGTGATGGATATAATCTATATCTGTGTTGCCCAATACAATAGCCACTAGTTACATATGGCTACTGAGCACTTGAAATGTGGGTAGTGAACTAAGAAACTTAATTTGAAATCTTATTTAAACTTAAATAGTGGCACATGGCTAATACACACACACACACACACACACACACACACACACACTATATTTGGACACACAGGTCTAAAACCTTACATTTGCTGGGAATAAATAGAGTAACCACAGGACAAGGACAGAAGACCATTGAACTATTTTGTTGTCTTTCCAGTAGTCTTTGTACTCTATTACTATTTTAAGAAAGGAGAGGAGACACTCCTTTACACTTACAAGGCGACATTATCTTCATCTTACAACACCCCTTTACATTCTTCTGACTCAAACACTCCCCATTGATAGAAGGAACTGACCTATTAGAAAAGCAACAATCTCATCCTTCCCCATTCATCTAAAATACTTTTGTACTTAACTGTTTCTCTCTATCTCCCCTCCATTATCTTGTATTGTTTTCTTGAGACTTCTCCCATTAAATTATTAGCCATTCACTATACTATTTTTCTTCTGCTCCTTAACTTTTTTTAGAAGTCTAAAAAGCATTAAGGAAAGAATATCCAAAAGATTAGAGAATATTCATGATACCAGGTAGATAATCAGTCTCCTAATAGTATTGATTGAAATTACAGTGTAATTTGCCTACACAATTTGTCAAATTGACTGTAAAGGTTAAACGGGATTAAGGGAGTTGGGAGGAAGGTGGATGTCTCAAAAGGACCATACTGATATGGTCAGCTAAACCATAGCGAGATTTAATTATTTTTTCCTTCCCAGTTGTCATCTTAATTAGTGTATAGCATGTCTGCTGCCAGTTGCTGGCAACTGAGAAAGCACAGGTTATAGTAGGCTATTCCTTCTCTATTGCTAATTTCACCCCAATGTTGAAACCAGAAGTTCAATAGTGAAAGCTACAGCTGCCAGATACCAGCAATAGAATCAGAGTTGTACGCATAGTTCTTTACAAACGGCAGTAGTAACCCAATCGACTTTCCTTCCTCTGATACTGCTATCTATCATATTTGCCATCAAACATACTGGTAGAATAATCAATGCTCTGATTCGGTTTCCCAAGGAAAGCAGTTGTTTGACTCAGTGCTTCATTAACATCAGATTCTCCTCTTACTCCTGCATTTGAAACCAAACACCTTGACCACTTTGCATGCACCAGCATTGTTGCAAGAAGGCGTGGTCCATTCTGAGTGGGTATTTTGCATTTTTACAAAAGATAGTCTTATAAAAAACCCAACCCTGAGATCCTGAAACTAGTACCAAAGTAGGAGATTCGATTCTCATCGGGTAAGTTATTCAGTCAAAAGTCATGCTGTAAGTACAGATTCAGCATTGTATTACCAAAAGCTTCTGTTTCCTGACTTGCTGAGAAAAAAAAATCACTAACCCTACAAATGTGGCTCAAAGTCTTTCTGATAACATTCTAGAATCTGTTTGGGTAACAGAAAAGAAAGGATCTATTTAAAGCTATAGAATTCCTCATACCTCTGAATTGCACACTACAGAGATACATTCTTTACAAATTTCAGGGGGTTCCTTGCTCCCTGAAACCCATCCTTAGAAATTGCAAGTTAAGAATTCACCCACCACTACCAATCCCAAAGTCTCTACTGCTTCACATTCATAAAAAAAATAATGTAAAATTATCAACACATTCATCTTTCTTTCCAGCCTTCTGATTTCTACTAAAAATTTTAACCAAGCAATATTAGGGAAAAACAAAGTCATTAGTTTTAAAGGTATTGCCTGGATCCAGTCTGACTGTACCAACTAATTGCAAAGACATGACAATTACCTGGAAGAAAACAGGTTTTAGAGACTGTCGAGCTGGGTTAACCACTGATTCTGAATGTCATTTGTAGTGTAACTACCTAATTTTTCTGAGCCTGCTTCCTCATCTGTAAAATGAGTATATTATCTATGATAGATATTTGGAAGAAAAACAATAAATTAAAACATCTGACACACAAAAAAGGAGGCTGGATTAAGATGCTTAAAAGATATGGACTGTGGTGCCCACATCAATGTTAGTAGTAAACAGAGAACACACTCAAACTGAGTAACTTGATGAAGGCATAACAAAAGGACTATTTACAAGGACAGGGGCAGAGATCAGAAGACCCATAAGGAATGAAGGAGTAATCCAGAGTTAGTAAAGGAGTCATCCTTTCTATCCCCAGATTTGAAGGGAAAAAGGAGGAGCTGGAAGCCAGAGGGCTGCTTAATAGGAGTCATGGTCTTTGGTAGAAGGATACAGACAACTCAGGTGACCTGGCAAAGAGGAAGCCAGAAGAATAAATTCCCCAACCATCCTTTTCTCATGCCTTTTAATCTTCTGAAGGTGTTACTAACTGGATCAACACAACCTGAAAAGAGAGGGCAAAGGAGCTTTTTAATGCTGTCCATGTGGGTCATTACCTCCTGGGGCACAGAACAGGATGGAGCAGTTCTGAAGGGAAATGGAAGATATTCAGCACAACCTCTCCCCCAACATAATTCCAACTACTAAACTGTTATACACAAAACTTTCATGTATATTGAAACTAAAATAATTTTAGAGTTTCTGATTGTGAAATTCTGAGTTCTTTGATTAAAGCGGAATTCTGCTCAGTCTTTCTGTGGCCCTGCTTTGCTAGTGTCTTCAGCACATTCCTAGACTGCCTACAGGACAGCCCTGAGCACAGCACTGTACAATGAAGCCTCAATAAATGGGGATTGGTTTCAACTCCTGAATGCCGACTTTAAGAAGCTCTAAGAGATTTTTGAGAATCCAGACTAATTTAGAAGGAATCTTAGGACTTTTTAGGTACTATTCATTAGAAATTTAGGAACTGGTAGTAAAACTTATAATACTACTGAATGACAGAAAAGTTTTTAGCTTATCAAAGAGATAAAAGAAATCAGGACAGTTTCACATTGACATTTTTATTAACGCCAACTGTTTTTTAATTATTATTTTTTAAAACAATAGCACAAAAATGTTTCAAGGAAGCAGTCTCACAATCTGATGACCTTCTGAAATACAATTAAGCCACACCAAATATGAATTCCTGTTAATGTAACACAAAAATATTTTTCAAAGAAAAATAAAAGGAAAAAGAAAAGAAAAAAAACATAGGGACAGAGAAAAGAATGAGATTGAAAGTTAAAACTCACTGGATTAGATAAGTGAGGCTTGTTTAGGATACACTGTTGAAGCAAAGAGTGGCACACCACAGGCTTATAGTCTTTGTTTTTTTTAAACCAGTTACCACTAATATATATGCCCTGCAGCGGTTACCACTGACTTCTTACATGCCCAAAATGAACCATGAGAAGCCAGTGTGGATACTGTCATAAGGAGGTTTGATAGTTGGCCTATCAGACAACTAAGACCATTTTCACCAGAATAACACCTTTAGAAAGGCCTGACTGAAAACCTTTTCATTTCTATTCTCACCTATATGCACTTCAGGGTTCTTAAAAGTCATCTTAAAAAAAGGAAAAAAAATATCAGTTTCTCTTATTTAATGTGGCTACAAAAGATGTTTCCTTATTATTTCTTTATCTCTAAGAAGGACACCGGGGGTGGGTGCTGGGGGTGGAACTAAGGGGAGGAGAAAACCCATACCAGGATTTTTTTTTTAATTTTTTTTTTTTTTTTTTTTTTGGCCAAGGGGTCACACAGAAGGGAAGGCAAGGAGGAAAACTACAATCCTTGGTTCAGATTGAGTTATGCAGGAAAATGTCTTCCTGATCAGTCCCCATGCCAAAAAAAAAAAAAAAAACCCACTGAGAATTATGCACAGACTCTATGTTATACCAGCGATCAGCCTTTCATGTTTAACCATCCCAACAATGGGCACTATCTCTTGGCTTGTAGGCTGCTTGCAGAACCCACTTCTCAAAAAACGTTCTTCACCCAGAAGCCTCTGGTTTCCTTTCAGTAGGTTATAAAAACGGGACATCTGTCATTAACAGGAGAGTGTTAAATACTTTTAACCACTGACAAGGCTTTGGGAGTTTCACAGTTTCGTTATGCTCTATTTTATTAACTATCATATTTACATTTTTATTTTTTATTTTTTGCTGAATTGCTGATTTTCCTTTTTCAATAGAATTTAATTCTGGAGTGTGAGCAGGAACCAGTTAACTACATTCATTGTCCAACCCCCACTGGTTTGAAAGAAGACTCCAAATTCTTGGCATGTGAATCAGCTGTTCGGTAGCTCCACCTCATCCCTGCAGCGAAGCAGCAGAACCGCAGTGGCCGCATGCTCGGGGTTCACGCGGTGGCTGGTAAGGTCTTCCGCTGAAGGAGGAACTGGTGGATGCTCTCAGCATCTCGCTTTAGCCAAGCAGCATTCAGCAGGATATTTTCACAACACTGCTGGATAGTACGCTCAGCTGACGGAGCTGGGTGACTCTCGAAGAAAGCCTGGTATAGAACAATCCAGATGTGGGATCATTATTAGCAATAGTAAAATGTTAGTATCACAGGTTATGAAAAAACACCCACTGCTGTAAAGGATTCATAAGCTTCACCCATGAACATTTACCACTGCTACCTCCAGGCTAAAAGAAAACAAGCAGCTCCTTGGACCTGCCTTCAGGAATTCTCTCCTAAGTATTATGTGCTTAAAAACCTAATCAAAAGTTAATAGCAAAGAGACAGATTTTCTTTTAGGTTCATTGTCCAGTGGTTAATCTAGGCTTTGGAATCAGGCTTGAGACTTGAATCTAGGCTCAGTCATGTACTAGCCTGTGACTGAGTAAAACTGCTCTAAGTCTGTTTTCTTGTCTAAGAAAAATATCTACTCTAGAAGATTAAAGAGACAACCCATATAAAACAGTCAGCATAATACTTAGCAGAGAGTACTTAAGTACTCAACACATTCTGGCTGTTTCAAATAAAGATTAATTTGAAGGGATGATAAAACCAAGAAGCTTAAATTGCTGCTATACTCTAATAATTTAATACTCCATTGACATGTTTTTCAGGCAAAAAGCTGATCTCTGATTTTATTACAATTCATTACAATGCTTATTGATTCAAGATTGAATTCATTTTCTAATGTAGTATGCCTGGGTTCCTAGAAAACAAAGCAACTCTTAAATACCAATGAGCAAAAGGATAGGGTCTTTCCTTTGAACTAGTAGTCAGAGGTATAAAAGACAGAATGACTAATTCATCAGACCTTTTAGAAATCAATAAACCTTATTTACATAGATGACAATGGCTCCTGCTCCAAAGCTCTTTACCATGGTTGGATTCTTAGGGCATGAGTAAGGAATAAGACTTCTTGTTCCATCTCAACAAACATTTACATATGAGAAACTTGGAGATGACTCTTGACTCTTCCTTCTCCCTGTACCCCCCTCCTTATGTTCACAACACAGAGAAGCCAGTCAGTAAATATTTGTTGAATTAAAGATGAACAAAATCAGGACCCTGAATATCTTTACTACTCCATCTCCTCCAAGCTACTATATTATTTTTTTTTAAAGTTTATGGGGGTAACATTGGTTAATACAATTATATAATTTTCAGATGTACATTATAATTTGACATCTATATATTTTATTATGTGGATTACCACCCAACTATATCATTCTTGCTTGGAGCGTTAGCTTCCCAACATCTTCTCTTCCCCATTTCAAACTAGTCTTCAACACTGAGCTGAAATTTTTATAATACAAATCATATCAAGTCATTCCTTTACTTAGAAGCCATTCAAGGGCTTTCCATTCTGAGGAAAAATTTAATATGGCCTATAAGGCCCTCCACAGCCTGGCTTCTACCTAGCTTACCAGCCTTATTAATCCCTGGTCATTTCCCTCCCCTCCAAACCCATTATATGTATTTCTTCAGAGTACTTATTACCTTTACAATAAATTGTTTATACAATACACAATGTAAACTAAATGAAGGCAGAGACCGAGTCTTTCACTGTTTTCTCAAGATCTGAAATCTTAAAATCTTATTCCTAACAACGGCTCCTAGCGTAAATCAAACAACATTATAGCTATCAGAACTAATAAATTTACAGCTGATAACCTACTGCCTTCAAGAAGATGAAAATGAAAGTGACACTTTAAAAATACTTCGTAATTAAATGCAATGGAAGGCTTAAAGTTAAGATTTTCATAATCAGTATAGATTTGTCCCCAAAATGCTGAACTTTACCACTAAACTGATTATTAACCTTTTAAGGGCTAAGAGGAGAGTTCCTACATAGTCATTTGTTTCACTGTGCATATAACAGACCTATGAAGGTTATTAGAAAGGGAAAAAAAACTAACATTAAGGGTCTACTCTGTTCCAGTTCCACTATGTTGCTTAATCTAAATAACAACCTTATTATCACCCAATTTTTTGGATGAGGAGAAAGGCACAAGGAGTTAAAAAAAACTTGCTTGATGTCTAACAGCTAACACGGGGTGGAGCATAGCTTTACACACAAGTCAACTGACTCCAAGTTCCACATTCTTTCAATCATATTTCAACATTCTCAAAGATGATTCCAACTCTAAATTCTTCAGGCATTAAAGATACAACTTAAGCTATCTTTCTCCAAGCAAAAACAAGGAGACACTAAAGTACATGATCCCAATACTCTGATTATAGTTTGGTTAGTGTTTTTACTTACTAGAACAAAAAATGAAAACAGTACTTTTCTTACCTTAACCTCTCCAGCCATTTTATCAACTGCAAATCCCTCAACTGATAACTGAAAAAACAACGGTTTAAATAGTAAGTGCAACTAAAAGAGATTAGGAACAAATTTCATTCACCCTAAAACCCAATCATTCTATTTGCTCCCAACTTCAGTTTATTCTAGAGGGTGCAGGATGGGTGGCAAAGATGACCTTTAATAAAGCTAATAAATATTCAAGGGAACTCTTCAAGAGCAAAGACCATAATCTATGGGTCTAGTGACTCATGGATGTCTCTCAATAATATCCCTGATAAGCAAGTACTCAAAATAAAAATCTTCACATACCTTTATTAGTCTGGATATTAAGAATCCTCCCTGGTATCGATTATAAAGTTCTTCCCAGTTGTCCTTTATAAATTTCCAAGCAGCCTTCCTTCCATGCTTGCTGCCTCCAGCCACTCCACCAATTACTGATACAGTGTCCTGTGGACGTACCTCTTCCTAAAGATAGAAAGGGAACTAAAAGTCTACTGTATTCAAAAATCTTCTGGTGCCAGAAAGGGCAAATGTTGTTGAGATAACCAAGTAATCACATTGAAGATGCTCATTCTTTGTTTTAGGAATGACCCGCACTAGAAACTTTCAGCAAAGATGTTTAACTGAAAGGTCAGTCAAACTGAGAATGAGGCACTGAGACAAGCACAAACAGGCTGCTCAACAAATACTTGCTTGGGCTCTTATCTGATTAAGAAAGGAAGAGACAGAAAGTAGGCAAAGGGAAGTCAACTTCCCAATTTATTTTCTCTCCTGACTATTTTGATTCTCACCACAAGAAGCAAATATATAGGTCAGTAACAAGCTCATTCCAGTTTTCCTAGCCTAAGAGGAAGCTTCCTCTATGGTTAAAACAGATCAAGAGGATACCGAATCAAAGGTACTTGCCACAGATCAATATACAACAATTCCCTCTAAAAAAAGTTTTCACTGAAACTTACTGAAAGTGCAAACGTGAGGACTTTTTGAATCAATTCAGGTGAAAGAGTAGCCCCAAGGACTCTTTCAATTCGGTTTTTCTCTTCCTGCATATCTGCTTGTTTGTGAAGCTATAGTGAAAAAATAAAGATATAGTTAAGTCTCCCCTGCAAGTTATATAGATGCTTATATGAGCTTCTCCCCAATAAAGTGAAACTTTTGCTCTATATTCTCATAGGCTAAAATCGTATGGTATGAAATTAACAAAATTAATACTTTTCAAGATGTTTGGTCTGGGTACTAAATTTTTTATATGTCATTTTAGTAAGTTACTAGATTTTAAGTACTCACTATATGAATGGCTTCTCATCAGTACTGAACAGTTTAACATTGACATCTAAGAGGTAATCTGTCATAGCCAAATTCTTTACATTAGTGATGTATGACTAATGTTCCATGTTAAATGACCAAACTAATCATTGCTAACACCACTGAAGACCATCAATTTAAATCTGTAATAGTGAAAAACATAAGATGATGCATTATTAAAGTAACATTTTAAGAATGATGACATAAATGTGGCCTTGATATATTAAGTGAAAAAAGTAGAGACAAAACAGGATTATTCTAAATTTAAAAAAAATTTAATGTGAAAGGGGAAAAAACCCTGAAAATACATGAAAATGTTAATATTAATAATAGTCTCTGATCAGTAGAATTATACATTATTATATTTTTAAATTGCAAAAAGCAGCACATGCTGAATGCAGAATATTAGGAAAAGAGAAGCATAAAGAAAAAATTATTACTATACGTACATTACCAAATCAGGAATAATATTATATGTGCTATTTTTGTGACCTGCTTTTTTAAATTACAAGTAAGTTTTATTTTCTTTATATTTTTCTAGTCACTAAATATTCCATAGTAAACATAAAAAATTTTTTCAGAAGCAGAAATAAAATATTATTAATATAGTTTTAAAAATTAGAACTACAAATGTATATACAATACCTCTCCAAGACAATTTATAGGTTCTCTTGACCTTTATTCCCCCTGAAGATTTAACACTGACCAGTGTTTGTGGAGACCCCATCAGAACTCCTAGTTTCCTCTTCCTTTCTTTTGGACTCTTTTTGAGCAGCAGTGTGGTAAAATTAAAATAGATAGGAAGTCAGGAGATCTGGGTTCTAGTCCCAGTTTTGCCTCTAACTAGCTATGTAATTTTAACTAACTCCTTAACCTCTCCAGTCTCAGTTTCCCCATCTGTAGAATAAGCAGGGTGGACAAATGATGTCTAAGGTCATTTTTAGCTCCAATAATCAAGGTGTGAACTCTGGCTTTCAGGAAGCATTTTTCCCCTAAGGAGAACCTGTTATCCACTAGGTGGCACCATAACACCCCATTTCAAATATACTTTGAATTAAAGTTATTTTTTATCCTGCCTCATTATTCTTAAATTACCAACAGAAAACAGTCCTCCTTATCTCTCACCAACTGGTTTTTTTCCCCTGGTTTTTTGAAGAACTCTGAGTCTACCTTCATGAGAGCTCTTTCCATAGGAGAGCTGAATTATGGTGAGCTCCCTGGTGTTAAGTAAATGGTAACTTATTAAATATACATACTAGTATAAATTCTTTTATTTTTTTTAATGCCTACAGGCACCCTGTATTCCTAGGTGGTCTCCCATCCAAGTACTAACCAGGGCCGACCCTGCTTAGCTTCCAAGATCAGAAGAGATCGGGCACATTCAGGGTGGCATGGCCGTAGCTACTATAAATTCTTAAAAGTATGCCATGACATGAAAATGTCAAGGTTATCTGTCATGAGATTTTCAGAGCCCCTATATTGTTCCCCTTTTACGGAATAGACAAAAACCACAAAATATTTCATTTCATATGCAAATAGATACATGATGTATAGTGCACAGTTCACAAAATATTAAGAATGAGAAGGAACCTATGTCATTTAATTGAAAGGTAAATCCAAAGTATAATTTTGTATTATTAGCAAGTAAATACCTTAACTACACTTATACAAGATGGGTAGTTAAAAGAGTAAATTTTGAGATGTAGTTTCTTAAACAAATCAAGTTTATATTTTTTAGAACATTCTAACCATTTAAGTAAGATTTATTTAAAACTGAAATACTAGAAATCAAATTTGCAACTGATCCACTTCGGATCAGAAAATGTTCTTAATCCATTCATTATAGGTGGAAGTAATTAATGGGTATTAATACCCATTAATTACTTCCTATTCTATTCTGTTCATCCCCCTAAGTGTGGATCTTTCAATGAACGGGCTTCATAGGTCTGATAGAGGACTTGATTATTTAGGCACATTTTGCACATTTTATTTGGTGGTAATAAGCAGACTCATCTCACTCCACCTCTAATGCAACCAATAGTCAAGTTATCCCTTATACTGATAACTGCATGGACGGGATTGGAGATAGCACTTGTTCCATAATAACAGGACTTTCAAATAAATCACTGCCATTAAAAGGACATGGAAAGTTTTGCCTATATTTTTTCTAAGCCAGAGCTTAATTATATGCTAACTACCCCGGGAAAACTACAGAGATTATGCAGGTGAGTGAATTAATTTCCTGTTCATTCATAAGAGGCACTGGCATAGCTCAAACCCTTCAGATCTGATCATCTATCCCTTTTCTAAGTACAGAAACAAACTTTTTGTTTAAAATGGGCACACCACCAGTAAGTTTACAGTGAAGGGAAAAATTTTAAGAACTTGACTTGTTAATCAAAATGAACATTTCAGTGTTAAGATTTAAAATGCACAAAATTTGAGTTAAAAAAAATGTGAAAAAATTAGATGGCTTTTTATACCGCATTGGTAATACAGACATTATATATTTCTCCTGTAATTTCTTAATATTTAATGTTTGTGATATGCATATCTACATATATTTCTTTTCCCACAACATTTTTAACCACTTAAAGCTCATGCTATCTGTGTCAACACAACTTCAAAAGCAGAAAATGAAGCCCTTTCCAAATTTACTTACCTTTAGCATAATGTCTAAGGTAGTGCCATCACCATGCTTCAAAACAGTCAGATAGACCTATGAGAGAATATAGGAACAAAAAAGAAGGCATCTAATTAAAAAATCTTGTTCCAAATATCCTAACGCTAAGAAAAGATAGAAAGCAAATCAAAAAAATAGCCACATGTGGATGTTACATACAAATTGTGGCAAGGAGCTAAGAGTCACATGGACAACTAGAAAGGTAGATGGCATACAGTATGTAACAGCAGAGCACACCAGCTTGCTCAGGGGAATGTGCGCTGCTAATCACCTTTCAGCACCATAATGTGGACTGAGAAACTTTAAGCAAATGAGAAGCTGGCTACAAACCACCTAAATGGCATATATTAAGGTCAGACATGATTCATGGGTCAGTTCTTATGTCATTTTTGTAACTATTAAATACATTCCATGCTACACAGAATGATGCAGTCACCTAGAAATCAAGGTTATTCATTATGAAAACCTACAGGACTCCTCAGATCGGCAGAGAGAACCTGTTTCCCTTCCACGTGGTCCTTAAACCGACGACGGGCTTCTTCTAACGTTGTCTTATGTCCTGCTTTTCCTAGTTTGCCCAGGACCAAGCCCCTCAGGAGTGCATCTAGATGACCTGATTGAGAAGTAAAAGAGACACAGAACTACTTACAAAACCTATTTTTACAAACATGCCACTTCAATATCTTATAATTGTGTTATACCATGTCTACAATCTTGAGCAAACAGAATCAACTACCTTAGTACTTAAGAGAACACTTGGTTTAAATTTATCAAACTATAAGAATGATATGAAGTTCTAAATAGACTAGACAAGCAAATAAATTTGCTGACTTTGTAATTACAAATGCCAACTATCTGAATTTACCTAAATGTTCATTCCATCTGAGTTAGTACACAGCTAAGGATTATGTGTGACAGAAACAGGCTTAGATCATACCATTTTAACCTACAATCCAGAGAGAGGCTACATACAGAACTAGTATGCTATGTATAAGAAATTAAAGTCTTAGATTTTTAAAATCAAAATCTTATGGATCTATTACTCCAAAGATAGGCAAACGGTCAATAAGTGCATAAAAACATGTTCAACATCACTGGTCATTAAGAAAATGCAAATCAAAACCACAATGAGGTACCACTTCACACTCACTAGGAAGGCTAGAAAAAAAAGACATAATAATAAGTGTTGACAATGACATGGAGAGATTAGAACCCTCATACATTGCTGGTGGGAATGTAAAATGGTGCGGCCACTTTGAAAAGAAGTCTGGCAACTCTTCAACAGGTTAAACATAGAGTTACCATGTGATCCTGCAATTTCACCCTTAGGTATATACCCAAGAGAAATGAAAGTATATGTTCACACAAAAACTTACATACAAATGTTCACAGAAGCATTGATAATAGTCAAAAAATAGAAATAATCCAAATATCCATCAACTTATAAATAGACAAAAAAATAAATAGACATACAATGGACTATTATTCAGCTATAAGAAGGAATGAAGTACTGATACATGCTGAAGTATGGATGAACCTTGAAAACATGCTAAGTGAAAGAACCTCTACAGTGCTAATAGTAAGCCAGACACAAAAGGGCATTATTCAATTTATATGAAATGTCCAGAATAGGCAAATTCCATTAGACAGAAAGCAAATTAGTGGTTGCCCAGGACTGAGGTTGCAAATTAGGGGTTGCCAGGGAACGGGGAGTGACAGCTAATGGATATAGACTTTCTTTTGAGGGTAAAGAAGTTGTTCTGGAATTAGATGATGGTGATGGTTGTAGAACCTTGTGAACCTGAATTGTATACTTTAAAGGGTACGTTTTATGGCTTATTGATTATTATCTCCAAAAAAAATTAACACTAACACACAAATCTGATGGATATAACAACACAGCCAAATAAATTGTAGTATATTCATACAATGAAATACTACTCAGCAATAAAAAAGGAATAAACAACCTGCATGTATCTCAAGAACATCATACTGAGTGAGGTAAGCTAGATATAAGAAAAGAATAAACACACACACACACAATGATTGCATTTTATAAAATTCTAGAAGAGAACATATTAATCTAGGGTAAAAGAAGTCCGAATAGTGTTTGCCTCCCAGAATAAGACTGGTCAAGGGGAAATAACACCTTTGGTTATTAGCAAATGGTAGAAAATAATTATATTTAAAGCCCTAAAATCACCATTCCGAACATTTTCTCAGAGTACACATGTAGAAGGCCAAATAACTTCCTTAATTCAGAAAACTGGCCCCTGTGTCTCTCAGCACCTTTTCAAGTTGTACATAAGGTACTTCATACTTATAGTAATAATAAAGTAATCTAAAATCCTCTGTAGTTTTGCTTGACTATAAATGAGCCTTTAGAATTGGTAAAAGACTTTTATTTCCACCATTTGCTTTGTGCACAAACCACATTTAAAACAAATACATATAATGATCACTGTTTTAATATTGGTGACCCATGTAACTTTACCAGTAGGCTTAAAAGACCTAAGTCTTAATTTCTGGCTAGCTGCACACACAAACATCTAACAGAAACAAAGATGATGCTATTGACACTGTCAACCACAGATGAACAAAAAAGGACCGATTTCTGATCAATTCTTTCCCATTCATTACATCCATTACCTTCTCCAGGTTTGGGGTCCCAGCCCAGTCTCTCCCCTATAGGTGAAAAGACATCTTTCACAAACTCCTGGATTTCCTCATAGAAGTCTGTGTGGGACAAGAGAGTTGAGAGAATCCCCAGGTTACAGCTCAGGTCGCTCCATACAGTATAATTGGGCTCATTCACAAAAGCCTCCATGACTTTTAGAACCTCTACAGTGCTAATGATTCCAGCTCGAGCCTGGGATAGGAAAAAACATAAATTAGCCTACTTTTCAAATAAAAACAAAGCAAAAAACACAAGCATGCATTTTTGGCATTATCTACTGCTAGTTAGTCATCTCTTTGGTTTAAATAAAATCAGACTACATAAACTTAGAATACTATAGACTTTCATAGAATAAAAATCCTAGCATGACAGCATTTCTTATTTACTTTTTTGATGTTTATTAAAGAGCCACTTAAAAATATGCTAAAATTCCACCAATTTGGGAAAAAATAAAAATAAACAAAGGAAACAGTTAACTTCCTATTTCTGTCCAATTTCGGGAGCCTTGGCTTTGTTTTTCTTTTGAAAATTTTCATTTTCAGAAAAGCTGCAGAAATAGTTAGGGCTTTGGTTTTTGACAGAGGCTCTTTCAAAACCAGACCTGTAAACTGTGTCAACTTTAGCTTGTCCTTTACTCATTTCTAAAAGAATGCATACTGGAAGGCACTACAAGCTCAGAGTCCTTTCACAATCATCTAAGAGAGTTAGGAAAAAGAACTTCTGTTACAGCAGCCAACTGCACAAACACACCACTCTCCTGGGACAGGTCTCTCTCAGCAATGAGATCAGCAGATGTGAGGTTTTGTGCATCAATGCTAATCTGTGTTTATACAAAGGAGGAATCCAAAACCAGTTACTGCAGAGGGGAGGGAAAACTTCAAGTCCAATTTAAAGGAACACTAGGAGGAATCTGACAATTTTATCACAGTCAAGGATATCTAGAAATTATCTAACCTATGTTAGAGTCATAAAGATAATACTACTAATTGCTGCTTTAAATCTTTTCTGGAACAAAGCCAAATATAAATATAATTCTAAAGCTAATGGGCTATTATGATTGAGTAGTAACAGAATGTTAAAAAATTCTAGACTTTTCCAGCAAAGTACAACCATTACTTTAGAAAAATATGTCACTCTGAATCAATTAAGTATTAAAAAAAACGAGTAGGGAAATTTCTTTAAGGCTCCTATGTATTTCTATGGAAAAGAAACTTTGCCTTATAGAAGATAGTTTAAGTACAGCTGCAAAAAGCTGACTTCGGAGTAGTGAAATGGGATTTGTTTCTGGTAAATAATATAGGCTCAATCTTATTATGTAAATTAATTATTAGTCATTTGCCCTAATCCCAAAGGCATTCAACCTTCAGGAAGAACTATATTCTTCTAATTATGTTTTAGTTAGACACTCCAGGAAAAACAAAATCCTTTAATCAACAAAATGCATCATACTACTTGAGAGAGTATCTCACCAAGGAGAAGAGGTCATTCTGTAATCCAAGTCGATCCACAGGGGGCAGAGAAAGGTCACGAATGCCTGGTAATAAACTTTCCAACATGGCTGCGCTGTACTGGGTCCGATAAAACCCAACTGTTCCCAGGTTTAACTGAAAAGATATCCAGTAGGTATTATGAAACAGTTGTACTTATTTTTTAAGTCAGTCTTTTGTAGCTATACAAGGAGTTCTGGTTTTGGTATATCAGGATGAAAAACAACAAAGATCATATATACCAACAGACAGATTAAAATGAAACAACACATTAAGATAGAAATCAGTTATCAAAGATGAATATAGAAAAAGAAAACATAAACTTGACATGGTAGGGGCCAAAGTGAGAGACAGTAGGAAGAACATGGCAGGGAGGGAACAATGTGGATAAGTTTCTATTTCTAATCTCTATGAACGGTTTTAAGTTTACAAAAGTATTTACTATGTATAAAAACACTTGGACAGTGGAATCTCTGAGGAAAACTGTGCCATTACAAATATTCATCTATTGAACTCAGAGCCTCAATAAATAATAACTGTCAGGTCCTAGATTTTAAAGACTTACATGGAATTAAAAAACAAGGTCATATAATTTTTGTAGGAAGGTAATCACTGAGTCATTCTCTGTAGGCTATTTGCCAACAGTCAAGAATGTTTTTGATAATATTTACATACAAAATATTTTAGTGGTAAAATAATAGTATAAGAGGGTAAATAAATAGTAAAAAATCACTTCACAGTTCTAAAACACTATTATTTTATTGATTCCTTTATCTTTTACTATAGGAATAACAACTATTATTTTATTATTTTATCTTTTACTATAGGAATAACACCAAATTTACCAAATTATAACTTTTTTCTTTTATAAGAAAATGTTCATATTGTTATTTAATCTTCCAAATTATAATTTCAAACAGTAATATAGTATTCCTCTGATTATATTTAAAAAACTAAAACAGAGAAAGAAATGGCTCTTTTCAGAATGCACAAAAGTCTAGCCAATATATAATTCCTATTAGGAAGCTATAATTAGGAGAAAAGTTTGTAGTAGATACTTTCATTATGAAAGGTACAGAGTGCAGAATAATAAAAAATAATATTTACTAGCTATTATTAAAACACCAGTAAAGAAATTTCACATTTTGCTGACATAAACTGATTATCATATGTCTCATCTCACTTAATTATAGTTGTACACATACGATGACAACACATCATTGAAGTCAACATATCATTACAATGATAGAACAGTCTAAAGTTGCAAGACTACAAATGTTTTGGTTAATGTGACTTTACACATAGTCAACTATTTTTCTCTTTAATTCTAGACCTTAGTATGTGCTTATCTACCACTGTCTTACCTGACATAAGGACAACACTATTAGAAAACAGGCCCTAAATTTCACACAGGAAAGTTTAGAAATGTTTTTTTCCTTTGCAAATCCTAGTCTAAACTGAAGCAGAATTTACAACCAGCCATAAAATACATAAAGGAAGTTAGAAAAATAAATCAATTTAGATAAGATAAAAATGGCCATGTCATTTCCAGACTCACCTTTACCCACTGGTCTGGTTTGACATTTTTCAAAACCACATTCATCTCTGGCTTGTCCATTAGAATTTTCAGTTTGGCATGGTTGGGATCTTCGCTAGTAGAGACTGTGATAGGAACCATCCACTGGGGACAGTCTTCTCCTTGAGCAAGAGAGGAACAAATGGAAAACTTGAAAAACTAATGTCTCACTGGAAAAAATGGAAGGTATGGCGGAGAGAGAAGACTAGTATCCTATGCATGGGCTTGATTCTCATTGTTAAATCATAGCACATTTTTAATTATATATGAACTTTCTGGTAACCTAAATAATATTAATTCAAAGGAACATAAAATTTATTAACAAAATCACAATAGTCTAAAAAAAACCCAGATTACTCACTTACAGAATCACAAATAAAGTGATTTTAATTTAATTGTTGTTTTCCCTTTATAGAGCAAGAGAAACAGCAATGACTTTACTATTTTAAAAGAAATTTCAAAGCCCTCACATAGCATTTAAAAACAAATTCTAAGGTGCAGTCCTTAATAGGTATATATAAACTGCTGAAATGCTAAAGAGTTATTTTTTATTTTTCTGATAGACAGGATAAACCCTGGGAGCTGTTGGATTCCATCATAGAGGACTCATATCTAAAAGCCAAAGCTTTTATAAGGCAGATACATACACTTTCTTAGGTACCAGACAGAAAAATTGACTTTTCATAAGATGCTGAACAAAAAGAGAGTCACTGTCTAGTACATTAATGGAACTATTTTCATAAGTTACATAGCTTTATACTATCAAACTAAACCACAAATTAAAATTTCTTCCTAACACTAGGATGTTTCAAGTTTTAGTATTGCTTACATTGGTCACAGAGTATTAAAAAAAACCTGCAAAACCAGTCAGTCCTACAATGCAGACTGCAGGTATAAGGGAGAAAATGGCAACTGTGACACTTAGCGATTTATTTGGATGATAAACCTAACATCTGACTTGTTGGACATATTTATTAAGAGTAATTCTAAATGCTAAGAAAGGTCACTGGTGGAAGGCTATATCTCTTAACCCAAGTAGAGTGCATCACATTTTGGTGGGTAGAACATGACAAAACACTGGTGATAAATGCTGTTTTAAAGGAAGTCCACAAGGTGCAGTAAACTTTGTTTTTTTTTTGATTTTTTAATTAATCTTTAATTTCCTCAATAAAAGAGTCAATGACATGTAAAATACTGAAAAACATAGAGTTGAGTAGTAATTAAGGGTATAAACTCATGGAAACCAACTATTTTATTTGAATTCCTACTCATTGACTCATTAGAGTTAACTCAAGGTGACTTTGGGCAATTTAACTAATCTAGCTGTACCTCAGTACCTTCATTTGTAATATGGAAAAAAGATTACCTATCTATTAGGGTTTTGAGAATACAAAATTAGGGTCAGTTATAGTGCTTAGCACAGTGACTGGTACATTATACATCTAAATAATCATTAGGCTTTACTTGTTTACTTATTATGCCTAAGAATTTAAACAAAAATTAGCCACCCATACCAATGTGTATCAAGTTGTTTTTTAGGTATTAAGGCTAGCAACATCACTTCTTGGGTGTTCCCAGTCTTCATTTGTTATAGTGTCTAATAATACACAGAGACATGGAATTTCAAAAATCTAAGAATATGACAATATAACAAATATCTCATGAATCTACTTTTTTGATTTTTATTCTATTATCATTTCCTTGTTTTTATTTAATTATATTAAAAATATTTTTAAATGGATAATTATTTCCTATTAGTTGCAACACTACTAGTATGGTATCTAAATTCATTATCAGCTCCCACTTATAGTCATCTGTTTACTTACCAACATACGGTCCACTGGCACAGAACTTCCTTTGGGACAACTTCAGTAATCTGTCATCTTCTACCTAAAGAAGCAGGACAAAGGCTATGGTAGTATCAACACTTTTATTTTTTTGTAGGGGGAAACATTCCCATGACAAAGTAGAAGGTGAAACCAGTACAATCAAATGTCTCATGAATACACAAAATGCAATAGTGATGAAGATGATGATACTACGGAATGGGAGAAAAGTCACTATTTCTCACTTAGGTCTCAGAATAATAATACACTAAATAAAAGACCAGGTTCTATGTAGTATGGGCCCTCAAAAGAAATATGTACCTGGATGAGAACTTAAAAAGATTAAAATTTTCAAAGGAATACATAATAATAAATAATAAAAAGCAAGTTATTTTAATCTTTACTGAGGAAGGTTATGTCTTTAGTCTTTCCATTTCCAAAAAGTGGCAACATTAAATTAGCATTCAATATTCAAAATTCAAATTTTTAGAATGATTGATATACATGAAAGAAGCACACACCTTGTTTTCAAAGGGTGAACTTTGCAATGAACACAAAAAAAGTAGAAGAAAAAACTGCAAAAAACTAAAAAGCCAGAAGCAACAAAAGCTAGTATGTATTTTAAAAAATATGTCAACAAAATGCAGTTATTTGTTTCATTTATCATTTGTTACTATACTCTAGAACATTTTAAATGACACAAGATGTAACAAATTTAAGATGACCTAAATAAAAATTTAAAATTGGGCCAATGACCTTTATGGATAAACTGACTACAAGAGACAGAACTGAAAAACTGAAAAATTTAAGGAAGCGATGACTACTTTGATGCCATAGAGAAACCACTAATGAGTGTAAACACTACATTATTGATTAGTTATGTATCACAGATTTCCTTGAAAAAGTTGAAAGGTGACTTTTAAATTGATTCAGAAATAAAACAAAAATATTTAAATTTAGGGACTATAAAGTGAGAAAGCAATCAAGATATGATTAATAACATATTTTGTGTTATAGAGCTCTCATTTTTAAAAAAGAATAAAGAGTCACAGGCTTTTTATTATAATGAAAATGGAAGATGAATTTGGCTATGCTTATGGACAAAAAACAAAGCAAAGAAAATAAAACCTTGAAAGTAGTTTGATGAAAAACTTAATTGAATTTCAATAATATTGGAAGTGAGATATTAGTGTCCTGTGTTCTACCTGAAAAGTATGCTTTGCTTGAAAAAAAAAATGACCTCATAGCTTTTTGTGTAATCATTAAATAGTTTAATAGATCTGAGGTGTTGATAGTTTTTGAGACAATGAAATACCCAGAAGTGAAAGGAATGATCATCTCCGTTGTTTTTATTCTTAAAACAGATAAAATGAAAACTACTTGTTAATGTATATAGAGTGTCAATATCAAATTTGATCAGACATCTCTTATACCTGACTAGTTCAAAATGGAGAAGACTAGAAAGAAACATAATGGTCACAGTGGTAAGTCATTAAACTTATAGATATCCTTTTCCACCAAATATAACTGATTCACTAAACTGCCTTTTCAAATGCTTGCAGCCAATCTGAGAGGTCCTCCAGCCAATCTGAGAGGTCCTCCAATGTGTATACTTTATTATAAAATACAATTATGTTTATGGTTAAGATGGGCTCTGGAAGGTTAACTTGCAAGCACTCTAACATACATTGTAAATCTGGGTGCACTTTTAGAGTACAAAGGCTGGTTTTAATGTCATCTAGAGTTCTTAAAGTACAGAAGAGCAACTGACTGAATTTCATTTACTAAAATATCAGACAAATTGAGGAACTTTTAAAAGTTTACCTGTTCCGCTTCCACATAAATGAGTGGGAATCCCATTTGTTTGGTCCAGGTATTCATCACCGCTGCTATAGGTTTACCACTAGCACTTTCTAAACTTTCCCAGAGATCCTCTAGGAAACAAACACAAAGAAAATCTAAATGTTTCCATTTTTATTTCCCTAAAAAATTCAGAAACTTTATATATCTCTTGATATTCATTGCTGACAAACTCTTTGGTTCTTTCAGGTTCAGGAAACAAATAGTGGGCCAAATTAATGTCCCCACTGCATCTCCATTAAGTTAACTCTATTATAAAAATTGGTCTTATATTCTAAGATGTTCTTGTTTCAATTTACTAAAAAATTATAAATTATAATAAACAAAAGAAAAACAGGTGAGTTTGAACAGGAAGAAATAGAAACAAACAAATGGAAACATATTCCAGGTCACTATTAAACTATCATTCACAAACATAAAACTATTATATTCATTCAATTAACAGAAGTTAAAAAATATTCAATAATGCTGATGAAGTTGAAGTAAAACTCCCATGGGTCAAACAGCAGTAGAGGTAGAGTGAGCAAAACAGTAATACAATGTGATACATACTATAATGGGGGCATGAATAGAGGAAATCACTTTTTAAAAATCCAAAGAAAAAAAAGACTTCACAAGAGTTGAATTTTGGTCTGCATCTTGAAGAGGAGTTGTTCATTAGAAAGAGAAAAGAAGTTCATTCCAGGTAGACAGAATAAACGGTCTATGTACAAAGAGGAAAGTATAAGAAAAGAGAAAACATCAAAAACAGCAATATATGCAATAAGCTGAGGGTGGAAGTCACATGTGTGGGAGTAACGGGTGGTGAGACTACATAAGTGGGTAGGGCTGACCTGCTGAAGACTCTGTATGGCTTCGTGAAGGGAACATGGCATCCCAAGTATTTTTAATCAGTAGGGTAATGCAATCAGATATTAACTTCAGAAAGATAACCCTGCCTAGACTCAGAGTGAGAAATGAAATTGAAGAGAGTGGGGTAAGGCAAGCAGTGAGTTAATAGATAACAGTAGAATTCAGTGGAGAGATAAGAAAGCATGAATTAAGGGAAGCGTAGTAAGGATAGAAAGAAAGTACTGGAACTACTGCAAAACGATAAAAATCAAGGATGGTAACCGAAATGTATTTCAACTGCCAACTGTCTTTCATAAATCACAAAAACAAACCAAAAAAGGTACATGTAGGCCTTGCTATTCAAACTGTGAACTAGTAGCACTGGCTTCACCTGAGAGCTTGTTATAAACCAGACTCTCAGGCCTCACCCCAGACCTACTGAATTAGAAACATTTTAATAGACTCCAGGTGACTATTAAGTACATTGCTATTTAAGAAGCATGAAGTTCTTTCCTCACATATTATATACAGGCATACCTTGGAGATATTGTGGGCTCTGTTCCAGAATACCACAGTAAAGAAAATATCTCAAAGCAAGTAACATGAATTTTTCAGTTCCCTAGTCCAGATAAAAAATTTATACTATAATCTATTAAGTGTGAAATAGTATTATGTCTAAAAAAATGTATGCACCTTAGTTAAAAAGAACTTTATTTCTAAAAAAAACTCACCATCATCTAAACCTGTTTGAAAAATGGCAGCAATAGACTTGCATGGTTGCCATAAACCTTCAATTTGTTAAAAACAAACAAACAAACAAACAAACAAACAATATCTGCAAAGCACAATAAAACAAGCTATGCCTATATATGCATGCCAAAGACTCATTAAACTTGCAGGAGTACAATTTTCTGTACTCCTTTAAGGAACAGAATGCCTCTCTATTTTATAAACTAAAATGGAAATTTACGGGTAGGGGTGTCAAGGTTACATCATGTCCTCAACAGAGGAGATACTGTATTTTTAAATCACAAACCTCAGAAAGAGCCCATGGCCAGGACTCTCTGAACTTCTGTCATTCTATTAGGCACTAATGACATTACATAAATTTTCTTGTTTTTTTAAACTCTTTTTTGTCCAGTAAGAACTCAAAACTATGATACTGGCTCATAGTCAATCAATTCTTATGCCTTTTATTCATCATTTTGACTCAGAAAGCCAATAAATTATAGACCATCACACAGTAAAAATCTTGAAACTCTGTAATTCCACCAAGTTCACATCTAAAAATGGTTAATTTGCAGCTATTTTAATGGCCAATGATTAATTGAGGGCAATAAAACCAACAAATCATCAAAAAGAATAAGCTCTGGTAAGGTAAACAGAACTCTTCAGACTCTTTTAAGTGGCAAAACACTGAGCTCTAGAAAGCAGACTACTGGAGGATGACCAAAAGGTTAATGGGCCCTAATTTAACAAATGGCATCAAATAAGTCAACTTTATTTTCTATCCATCACAAAGAAAGTAAAGCAGTTAGAAAAAAATTAAATGTCCCACTCTCGAGAGAGTGCCAACATTTTCCATTTCTATCTCAAGCTATTAAAGATTACCTGTGGCAGCATTCTTTTGCTGGAACTTGGTTAAATACATATTCATTCCTTTCTTAAAGTCCTGAGAAAACACAATTTTTAAAATTCAAGAGAGTCAGACCTCAGAATTTACAGTATATTTCCATATTAATATTCAAAAGTTAATTTACTCAAATTACTTGAAAGTCAGATTTACTGAAAAACATATATCACCCTAATGTTTACTACCTTTTATTAAGAATGCATAAATCTTTGCCTTCTATTTTTGCTTTTAAGTTTTATAGCAGCCTCCTGCCCACTCCCTAAACATAGTTGTACACTAGTCATCTAAGGCAGCGGTCCCCAACCTTTCTGGCATCAGGGACTGGTGCTCCTATGAAAATCTAATGCCTGATGATCGGAGGTGAAACTGAGGCAGTGATGCTAGTGCTGGGGAGTGGCTGCAAATATAGATGAAGCTTTGCTCACTCGCCTGCGGCTCATCTCCTGCTGTGTGGCCTGGTTGTCAACAGGCCATGGACCGGTACCAGTCTGCAGCCCAAGGGTCGGAGACCCCTGATCTAACGGATCACAAGAGTCAATATAAGAAATAAAGATAAGCCAAAGCAGGGTAATATCCTTCTAGATTCTAGAAAAAGTTTCTTAAGAATTTAATCTAAATAAAATCTGACATTTTCCCATGGAAAACAATGATTTCAGCATAAAGAATGGAAGACTTTTAAAATTGCTTTTTTACCTTATCCCCAATGTAGTCATGTAGCATTCGGATGACAGATGCACCTTTGCTATATGATATAGCATCAAATATCTCATCAACTTCAGAAGGATGGCCCACACTGACCTGGCAGACAGTGTGATTCAGGGTTATGACAGGAAGCAGAAATCCTGAAATACTGAATTACATAAAATTCTTTCTAGGAAAACCCTTCTAACTAAAGTAATAAGATACTTTTCTTCCTTTAGATCACTCATAATGTATAATAATGACTCTTAAAAAGAGTATAGTAATTAATATCAATAAAGTGAAATATATAACATGATCCCAGTTATCACTTAGGGTCCAAACTTGGTTCTGCTTTGTTGAGAGCCAAGTTACTACAGATCTGTTTAGTGATGGTGATGGTGATGGTGATGGTGATGGTGATGGTGATGGTGAGTGGGGGTGGGAAAGGGAGAGATGAACCCTGGTTAAATATTTCAAAGCAGACTTTAGTCTAATTCTTTGGAGGCAAAATTTATACATATGAACTAGCTAAAATAAGAATAAGCTAACTCAGAACAATTAAAATATATATATAAAAACAGACAATGACAATAAAAAAATATGTTCAGAATTTTCTTTGAAACAAATAATGTTCCCCTATGCATATTTCCCAAAGTATGGTTCTTCCATATTCTTCAGTAAAAACTATATTTAGTGAATGCTTATGAGTACGCAGCACTTGCTTCTACGAACATTAAATTTTAATATGGCCTACCTTAAGAAGAAGCATAATTAGAACAGTCTTGCTAGATTTTCAAGACTGGAAGTACAAACCATAAAATCAAGTGAAATCACCCATGCAATTTTCTTTTCAGAGGAGTCCTAAGTATCTCTATAACAAATTACTTATTTCATTAAAAATGAGAGCAAATGTTTGAAATTATGGCTCACTTCAATAGGATGGCTGTTATCCAAGGCGTCAAGCTCTTGGGCACGGGTATAATCAGCAGAAACAAACTGAGTCCAGATATCATACTCTGGGAAGCAGTGGTCTACACACAGATATTCAATCCAAGATGCAAAGCCTTCATTTAACCAAAGATGAGTCCACCATTCCTAAAAACAAAAAAATACTAATATGTAAAGAAAATAAAATTTTCATCACTCTACTAATTTGAAAAACTCACATGTCCCTTCCATTATACTCTAAAAGTTAAGACTTTTGAACTAAAATTCAATTCAAAACAATTAGTAAATTACTCGCATCCTGAACAAGGGACACCTATATATGAGATTCCAAGAAAAGCCAATGTGCAGTATTAGCATTATGCCTGAGGGACATTTTCAAAACACTGCTAAATAACATTTTACTACCAAAAGCAACAAAGGAAGAAGGTCGAGGGAGGAACACTTATGTGACAAAGGAGAAGAGAGTAGATAAATGTAGGCTTTTTTCCTCTAAATTATTTCCTATATTTTCATATAAAATTTAGTTTAATAAAGATTTCTCTTAAAAAAAACAGAAAGCTACCAAGACCAAACAAGAAAAACTGAAAACTATTTCCATAATGACTAATAAAAATCATGGTTTATGAATGAGTTAAACTTTCCAGATAAATAGAAAAGCAGTACTGCTTATGTAAGGATTAGGTGAAATTAACAGCAATGTCACAGCAGTAAGTAGTTCAGTAATGATGTTTAAGCATTTATGGATATAAAATTCTTATCTGTTAATAAGAGTTAATAGTGGAGCAGACAAAGAATATAATAGGTCACAGAGAAAATTAACTTTTTGAAAAAAAAACTTTTCAGAAAGATTTCATTAAAGATGATTAAATTTATTATGAAAAGAAATCAATATAGGAATCCAAGATAAATGCTAAAGGACTAATGTAATGGTGAAAAACAAAAAGGAATTTAAAAATTCTGAAAAGATAAAATATTTTCAATATTAAGTGATAAACAGTTAACTGTGTAACTGCTTTGTGCACTTAACTAGTAGCCTCCACTAAGATAAGCTGGTAAAAAGCTGGTTATTTTCCAGCCTATCTCTAAACCCTTAAATCTAAGTTAATGAAACAATCTACATCTAGTAACTAGAACAGTTACTCAAGTCCAGTAAAAAATTGTTTAAGAGCAACACAATAATGCACACATTTCCCCACTAAAATTTATTACTGGTAGTTTCAAAATAAAATAATAAAAAATAAAGCCTGGTGGAAGCTGAGCAAAAAAAATTATTTAGTAAAAACAAACTTGCTGCATTAAGTAGAAAAAACATTTCTGTATATATTTGAACACTAGTATTCATACTTAATTCATAACATACTTAATTCTACATAAAATTATGTTTCAAAATAAAAATTTTCACCTCTAAATACAATTTTAAACATCCAAAGCAAAAGAAACGGGTTTACTTTCAAGGGCTGACTTTCTTTAGAACTCTCTTGGACATGTCATAGTTGCTAAATGTCTTACTTTCTTGCTTATTTCTGTGACATGTGGACTCAAACAACATTTAAGTCAAGTTCTGCTCCTTGGCAACCTAAAATGCCATCAGGGAATTTGGCAGGCTCCAGAATCTCCAGTTCTTTCGTTGCAGAGGTACTTCTAGTTCAGGGTTACTAAACCCTGTGATCCCTAGCTCTAACATAATAGGTTTCCATAGATAGTATTTGTTTAGAGTAAAAGAGAAAGGTCAAGACTAGACGACAATGCTCATTTACCGCAAATATTATAATAAACAAGGATTTCAATGGAACATTTTGAGATTTAATATAATTTACAGTTATTTTGTAGATTTTTTGCTCTCATTTCTACCAAATTTCAACTCAACATTTTAGGAAATGAAAAAACTGACCCCTAAAAACATTTTAACCTAATCAAACATCAGTATGTTATTTATCAGGTTATTTTCAGCTAGTGAACTATGTAATAAATATGACACAAGAATGTACATTTAGCCTGGAATATCACTATGTGGAATCTCTCAACCTATGAGGAATTTCGTTCTCTCACCTAAATTAGTATCATGACTTCCCCCACTAGCAGGCAAATTCTAGAACAGTTCAGAAAATATTTTCTGTTGAATAGATTGTCCACAGGTTCTTGATCAACAGAGATTCTGAGAAACACTTTTCAATGTGGACCTTTTAGAATAATGTTCTTCTAGTGGCCCTCTTGGCACAGTCGGCAGTGCATCAGTCTCATAAAATAAAGTTTTTCTATCACTCAATATTTTTTTGGCACAACATTCCAGGCAAACCTGAAATACTATGTAGCCAAAATAATGTATAGCAGGATGAAGATAAATATATTTGAGCACTTAAAAATATTAAATACCATAGTAACAAGATTTCCAAACCATTGATGGGCGAGTTCATGTCCCACAACCAGAGCAACCCACTGGCGTGATGAAGAACAGGAGTTTTTTGGATCAATAAGCAATGCAGTCTCCCTGTGTTAAAACAAACAAAAAAATTAAACTATAAAAGTATTGCAGTAAAAGTGTGCATGCATAAGCGGGGAGGGAGATTCAAACAGTAAATAAGGTGGTCAAGTTAGGCTTTAGAGATGTCAGGAAAACATTTCCTTAGAGTATACAGGATATAAAAAGTTTCAGGAAAATTAACTATTACGTCAATAGAATTCTACAACAGAAGATAAAGCTGAGACACAAATTTAATGATCAATTTGTTGATAGGACAACTGCATGAAATTTTAGAAAAACTTTGTCTAAGGGATTAGAGATTATTGTGCTAGAGAGAGAAGACAGTTCTTCCATGAAAAGATGGGGAGTGGCAAGTGGGGAGAAGATGCATTCCACAGATCCAAAAAGAACACTGAGCAGTTTGTCTAAAACTTAACTCATCAAAGAAAGCAATTGAAAGTAGAAGGTAAAAACTTGTTTACAGATCCTGCTTCAAAAATTGTACAACCCACATGTTTATATTGTGGCAAGAGACATGTAAAAACTTGGCTAGAAATTATTAAATTAGAGAAATTCAAGCTGAATAACTATGAAACTACTGGGAGGAAGAGAAGGCACCGAAATGAGAAACTGAGCCAAAAATATACCTAAAAATGTTACTAATGCCAGATGCTCACTTTAAAATCTCACACTCTCAGAGGGTAGCATTAGAGGGTGTTCATCTGCATTTTTGAAATGTGCAAGGAAGTAAGGGTAGGTAGGAAATTTTATGGCAGATCAAAAAGCAGAAAATACTCAACTATGATCAGGAGTGAAGCTCTTATGAAATCAGTGATTAAAAAGATAAGGCAGGGTAATGCATCATTAACATACCTATAAGTAACAAGGCCCCAGTTCTCCATGGCACCTTCATAAAATAAATATAAACATTTATTGATATATATACATACTTCTTCCTCAAAAATCACAAAATTTACAAAAAGCTATTACAATTCAGCAATAAAATGAAATTTACTTTACCAGCTGCAAAGTCTGCAATAGCAATGAGATCAATTTTAGGTAGAGGATAAGGAACATTGAAGTAGTCCTTATAAAAAGGCAGGGTTTTAGCAGCAACCTATAAAAGTATAAACAAAAGAACCATCCAATAAATATTTTATTGTAATTCATATAGAAATCCACAAAGGAATCCTGTTGCAAGCGAAAGTATCTCATGTTACTGGAAATCAACCCCAGGAGCTCTACCTCCAAAGGCTGTCTTAGTCCCAAGATTTGTATAGATTGGACAAATCTTTAATCCAGTTATAACTTGATATGAAAAATATAATTATATATTTTCCCACCCACTCTCTAGATATATAAATTCTACTCTAATATTTTCTTAATCATTATCTTGTAAAATGTTAATGCAACACCAAGGTTGGTAGTTCCAAAATTCTATTAAAAATAAACCAAAGCAGCACAACAAATTTCAGATTAAATGATAAATAATTGTACTAATAATTGATCAGAAATGTAAATTCCCCAACCTGGAGTTATGGACTGTTGGAACAATCCTCTTCAAGTACATTTACCTCTAACGCAAATTTTCCTTGCTCTGCTTTGCCAACAGGGGTGTAAACACGGACACACACACCATCTTTTGACCTTGTTTCTACAAAGTCATATTCACCCACAACAAATGCCACCAGATACGTAGACATGACAGGTGTGCGGGCAAACTTCACTTCCACTACATTTTCATCATCAGGGTATGGTTTCCGATCAACTACATTCTTTAAAAAAAAAAAAAAAAAAATTAAACAGATTTACATTAAATACCTTAGCAAACACTATCCCAAAACTGTAGGCTTTGTGGCCTTTCCTTCCTCCTTTCCAGCACTGCTTACTTCTCTATGCCAATTCATCCAGTGCTTTTATGCATCAAGATTTTCCTATTAAGAAGTGATCTAATAACGTATTCCCACTAAGAAGTCTGAGGCTAAAGTGTTAAAACTACCAAGGATTTGTAAGTAAAAAGAAACAACTTTTCTTGAATACCTATTATATGCCAGGCACTGAGATGTTTTAAGATAGACTTTAATAGTTTTCACATGAAATAAAGATAAAAGACAACAATTATTAATAAAAAATAAAATGTAATTGTGGAATCTACATTTCAAAGGGTGCAGAGTTCTAGATTTAGAGCATAGGTTGTCTCTAAGCAAATTTGTGAAGAGATCTCTACTTTACCTTTGGAGTCCCCAATTTCTCTTTGGTATTCTCCCTCTTTTTCCTATTCAGGCCCCCAGTTTCCTCAAGATCTCTCTATTCTTTCCTCCAAGGAAGACTTATTCAAGGACAGACCTGATAAATTCATACTAAATTGTAAATGAATATTCAGTTAATAAATTAGCTTCCTCTCTAAGAATATTTGAGAAAAGAATGGCATTCTTTCTATGGAATTCTTTCCACCAATAAAAAAGGCAAAAGCCAGCTCTTTCCAGGTATAACAGTCTTTTTCACGTTTTCTAGATTCGTATTATAGACTATAGGCTACTCTATGTCTTAAAGCAAAGCAGTCCTAGACAATACACTTCAAGTGGTGAATGCTTAATCTATTTACGAATGAAATCGATGACATCAGTGAAAACAATATACTCCAAAAATACGATCAGCCCACAACCTAAATACTCTTCATTACGTGTCTATATCTTTTGGCATTTAATAAGAAAGTCAGATATTTTTTCTTTCAGGTAATATTTATTAAACTCATCACTTAGGTTTCCAAATTAAAAGAAGTAGATAATCTTATTAATATAGTTTACAAGAAATCTCTTTCATGAGGTGGGAAACTCTAAATAAGCAACTAAGAAAAAGAGGGCTTACTGGAAATAATAAAACTCATATTTGTGTTTCTATTATGTATCAAACACTGTGTTAGGTGGTTTCATGCTATCTCATCTAATCAGCAATCTACAATAAAAACTTATACTTACGAACACATACATACCATGTTTGATAAAGCTACTCTGTCTTTAGGAACAACCAATGAGATATCAAAAGTTGCTTTGATGGCAGGCTCATCCCAGCAAGGAAAAGCCCTCCGAGCATCAGTAGCCTTAAAAATATATATAAAATATAAATATCACTGAATTAACCTAACAGCTATTTCATGAAGTAACTGTCATTTATTCATTCATTTATATAATTCATTCACTTGTTCAAATATTTACTTTCTTTTCAGTGCCAGGCAACAAGCTAAGCACTGACTACAAAGAAAACACAAGGCTTAGTATCATTGCAATTATCCAGGAATGAGGTCTACTGCAGATCTTAACAATTTATAGTATTAAAATAATTTATAATTATATTTTGTTTTTATTTTTATTTTTGGGGTGTTTAAAAATATTTTTGTTTTTAATAAAATATTTCAAAAATTTAATGCAAGTAGCTTCATCAATATTGTTAACAGAACATAGGTCAAAAGTATACTGTAAGGATTCATAACTGGAAAAATACGACAGGCTGCCTCTCTGGCTTTTATTTCAAAAGTAAAAGTATTTTCAGCATCTTTGGTATACTTCATTCTTTATCTAGAATGGTATCAATGAGAATGACGTCAGATGCTCTATCAATTCTTAGCAGGTCATTCATTTAATGGCATTTCCATATACTACACATAAAACTGTCACCACTTGACCTACTTAAAGAGACGTCATTCTTCCTTTAAAAAAAAAAACTTAAAAACCCAGCAATCTTGTTAAAGAAAAATAAAATTTAGTGGTTCAGTAGAATATCAGTTACAGTAGAAAAAAGTTAGATAAAACAGAACAAAATAAAAAAATAGAACCAATGACAAGATTCAGTGCCATAAAGAAAAGTAACAAAATACGCAGAGGTAGAGGAAGCACATACTTCTGCAAAAGGGTTTCTCTGAGGAAGAATGTTAGATGGTTGCACTCTCAAAAAATTAAATTATAAATTCTATCAAAGAATAAATAAAACATTTAAAAAGTAAGTAGAATGTAAAAAAAGAAATAGTGGCACAGAAAAACTTAAATTAGGAGCAGCAGCAATACAGAAAAGAATTTATACTAGAGGAAATTAAATGACACAAAATAAAGATTTAAAAGTTACTAAAATATCCAAAGACAAAGTAATGAAAACAATCAAAGGTACATTTGAAGGACATACACTAGAGCTCGACCTATTATTAACTGATGTTCTTGAAGAAGAGATCAGAATACACACATACACACACACGAAACATACAGGTAATATAATTTCAGTACTTGAATTGCTTATATACTATGTACCTTTCTTAATTAAAATTATCCTCTTAGTATTTGACATTTGCGGCTTTTCCTACTTAATTAATAGTAATGCTGCCATATATATATATATTTTTTCATTGCCTAACCGGCACTCCTAATTCCTTCCCTGCTATAATAAAGATAATTGGGTGAATATAAAATAAAAATCCAAAATCATGAATACAATTATGGCCAAAGGTACCTAACCTCAAATAATCACACAAATAATAGAATACATCTTTGTCAGACTGTCTAATTTAAGATCATAATACTTCAGAAAATAATACCATACCTCAAACTGTGTGACAGCAGCATAGCGTACCTCTCCAGAAGGGGTGGTATATTTACTTCTATAAAAACCTTTCATTTTGTCATTCAGCTCTCCAACAAAATCTATCTTTAAGGTTCCTGTACCTGTGATTGAGGATAAATAAAAACCATTTTTGTGGAAATGTTAAGTATAAATTATCAAAAACAAAATGTCCTTAAGACACTAATTTTTAAAAAAAAGACACTAATTCAGTTCGCTATTTATTTATAATGTCTGAATCACCCCTTCCTTTCTCAAATACTCTTGGCAATGGAGAGAATATTTACTAACGTACATGGCAGACTAATCCTAAAGTAAAACTTAAAGCAATGTTTACAGTGGGTAACTGCTTAGAAAATTCTTTAACTTTATTAACTTAGTCTCAAATTACTAATACATGAAGATAAAAACAGGAAAGGCATATTATTAAATGTATAACATGCTATTGTGCATGGTGCTTTAAAAATATTTATAAACTTGGAAGTAGGTATTGTCTCTATTTTTTCAGATGAAGAAACTGAGGCTGAAAGTTAAATAACTTGCCCATGGTCACACAATTGGTTAAGTAACAAGAATGAGATAAAAACTTAGGCCTGTTTAGTCCAAAATTCATGCTTTCTGCCAATTATATCATGTAAATTAGCCCTTTTAGACAACTTCATGCCAGTAACTATCAATAAAACAAGACACTATCTGCTCAATCCAAAGGGAACATTGGTTCCATACTTTTGTAAAGAACTATAGAGAATATCAATAATTTGATCAGCAAAAGGGCATGAAATAAACTTACAGCTACTTCAATCATTTGAAATCTGATATTAAAGAAATACCAATTATTAAATACAAATAAAAATGAATATTTATTCAACCTGAATATATTCTATTGTAACACAAGAGCAAAACCAATTAAGATAAAATGGGAGTTTTTGTGAGTATATCTACTTCTTTTGTAACAGAAAAAAAGTAATTTTTATCTAGTAGTCATCTACTAAATTCAGATGCATGACAAAATAATAATCCTATCCTACACTTTATAAGTCAAGTTACCAAAAAAAACCCCAAAATGTTTACTTTGTAAGTGGTTCTTTTAAGGTGCCTTTTTATAACAGGATCTGGAGCATGAAGTCTAATAAATCAAAAATAGAGTTTGACTATAAAGTAATTAGCTAATCACACCAAAATTTTATATCCTAATGTCTTAAACTGTTACTTTGGAATTCTGTATAGCAATGACACTGACATTGTTCAAAACATTCTCTCTCTTTCTCTTTCTGAAATGTTCACAAAGTCAAATCTTTACCTTCCAAAACTGAATGTGCTTTTTGGAAAGGTCCAAAAGTCATAGAGTCCAAGTCAACAGAATAAGAGAATGATAAACTGTAAAATGTTTCTAGATAAAACACTAAGAGCATCTATGAAGTGATTAAATTGATTTTATGTGCCTCAAACTGGTTTTGAAAGTGATTTCAAGTGAAAAATTCAGACCTCTGCAACAAAGTCATCACAAAAGAAAGTGCCACTCTTCAAAGTAATCTAGGAAACAACACTAGACACTCAATTGAATCTCAAATGAATAGACATTTGTGATTTTTTTTTTAAATCAGACATTCTGTCTGAAGGGAACAATGCATACTTCTTTCTTTTAAAGAGAATGACAGATTACTGGGACAGTAAATATGAATACAATAAAAGAATCTGAAAGAATTCACTTTAATAAATTTTACAAGAAATATCTAATAGATTATAAAAACCCACTACCTTTAAAGAGAACTGCTTGACGGAATTTTATGTTACAATTCCACAAATGGAATTGGTAAGTCTGTTTTCACTAAATTAACTGTTAAAATGTCTTTTAAATAACTCATATTCCATGGTAAATCTACTTTTGACTTTTCCTATTTGGAATAAAACTCATAACTAAATAAGAAAGGCTGCTTACACTTTTACTCGGTTTTAAATCTCCAAGGCCATCAAACCATAACAAGATATTGACAGTGACCACTTCCAAAAGTGGCATACTAAACAAAATACAAAGTATTGGGAAGGGTTATTACCTGAAATTCAAACAAAACACAAGTTAAAGTTTTAAAAAAAAAATCATTAACAAATTTAATTAGTGTCACATTGTACAATACTAATTACAAAATATTTACTATTAACATAGAATTTCAGGGCAAGAAAAAAGGACTTCTTGATTAATTTCACTTATCAAATTTACACCATATTGAAGAACTAATTGCTAGGTTGTCTAATTTTATACCTATTTGCACACATAATTTACAATGCTTCTTCAAATTACATACAATATTTCAATATCCAATGTATGCAATATTTATCTGGTTAGTGTGGTAACCCTAACTTATACAATAAGTTCATTTATAAATTAAACAACTGAAAAATTGGGACTTCCACCAAAAACCTTATCTGTTTAACATTTAAGAGACCATAATAATTGTAAAAGCTGAAACTGATCTTGAAATACTTTAATAAAAACTTAATGAGCCTACTAAAGGCTATAAAATGAAAGAAATTATACAAAAAGGGTCTTTTCCTTTGTGTCACCATTTCTTATGATCCTGTTTTTAACTCTTCAAAATGTTAATATCTTATAGTGTTTCTCCAAATAAATGCTACTCTACAGGATTCTTAACCACTGATTCTGAGGTTGTTAGGTTGTACAATGATTATGGTAACTTAACCATTACTCTAGAATGGTGCCAGTTTCAGAAAAGATGTTTTACTTAGCTATATAATAATACTGGACATGACTGTTAAGTTTAATGAGGCTAAATGCAAAGGTTACTAATATCCTCCTAATCTATGTTCAATATTTATTTAATTACCAGAAGACAGACCACTTGTACAACCTATTTAAAAAAATAAGGATTTCATTCCTAAAGCAAAGAATTACTGGATAACTCTGACCCAGAGAATCTTGGGAAAATGTGAAAACCAATGATTTTCAAACAGATATTTATAAGTATTTAATAATTAAATATAGTCACATCTATAAATAAGATACCTTTAAATTCTAATTTGTATCAGTTATCTATATTGTTATATTAGCTAAAAAATCTCCAAACCTCTGTTGAATTATAGTATACTAAAGATCATAATTTTCCCTGACAAGTTCCTTTTATTAGAAATGACTTCACAATTTACCAAGTCTGCTGTTAATAATACTTGCCAAAAATGATACAGCTCTCATACACTGATAATAAATAACCTCTTATATATAAAAATAAGGGGAAAAGAAGAAGGGTGCAGGATATTGTGTGGCATTCTAACTTCTGTTTTTAAATAGAATATACACAAATGCTTACAAAAGTATGGTATAGTTTTGAAAGGATATATAGGAAACTAGTTGCTTCTGAGGAGTGGAGCTGAGAGTTGAAGACAGGAATATAATGGCAAACAAATTTTCACTATATATCATTTGAATTTCAAACCATGTCCATGTATGTTATACATACTGCTTGAGTTCAAATCCAGGCTCTGTCACTTACTAGCTGCGGACCTTGGGCAAGTTAGTTAATTAAGCCATCTTTGTGCCTTAGTTTCTTTATCTACAAAGTGGGGATAATAGAACTTATCTCAAAAAGGATTTAAATAAATTAGTATTTGTGAGGTACCCAGAACAGTATCCAGCAAAGATTAAGCATTCACTAGATATATGCACATATTATATATATGTATATACACACACACACACATACACACACACACACACACACACACACACACACATACACACACACACACCTCCCTTCTCAGAGTTTCTGTCTATCCTTATCTGATGCATTCTAACAAATATATTCTGGTTTCTTTTGATAAATACAGTATCTTTAAGTTTTTTGATTTAATAGTGTTGTTATATTTCCTAATGATGAACAACTGAATCAATGCTATCTTTTTATTTTTTATACATGCTAGGTTTGGGTACTTTCTTGGACTATTTTAAAAACTAGTTTTTAAATATTATTGCTCCTCTCTTCTTCACATTTATTTCTAATTCTTAAATCTTTATTTTTATCTTCTGCTTTCAAGTTAACTGTTCTTTTTGTCTAATTTTGATCTTGATGCTTAGCTCATTAATTTTCGGTCTTTCTTACCTAAATATCCTCTCTGAGTAATGTTTTCCTGCACCCCACATGCTTTGATATGTAGTAATTTCATTACGCAGTTCTAAAATTTTTCTAATTTCCATAACAAGTCCTATTTGACTAATTTTCAGATATAAATTTTCCAAATATACAAGGGATTTTGTTTCTCTTTTGCTACTAAATTTAATTTTTTCACAGTGTGAACACAATGTAATCTGTGATAATAAGGATTTAAAAATTTTTAAAGATTTTATTTTATTTCTATCAAAGTAATAGTTCATAGCATAAAACTCAAATTCATATGCTATTACAGGTTTACATATATAAGCTGTGGGACCCTGCTCACTGTCACCCTACTCCCCACACTGCCCCCCCCCCCGGTAGCAACTCTGCCATTTTTAAATACTTTGCTTATATAGCTATTTCTTCACTGTTCAATTTTATAAATTATTTTCTTCTTACTACTGAAAAAGTAAAGTTTTAGCTAAATCACATCTCCCATTCCTATATCTTTTACAAATAATTAAATTTTTCTGCCCTTGCAAATATGAAAATACCTTTATTTTATCCTCTTTAAATTCAGTTTGGCTAATCTGTTAGCCTTCCCGCTTCCTCCCAGTGCCCTCATCCTAGGGAGAATCTGTTTGAGAGCCTCACTTTATCCCAAAAAGTTCTAAAATCTGCTTTGGTGTGGGACTTTTTACATTTATTGATATAGTCCCTCTCAATGTTGTATCTTTTCAAACTGAAGGCTCCTGCCCCATTAGTTCAAAAAAAAATTTCTTATTTTGTGTCTTTAATAATTTCCTCTTCCCATTTTCTCTGTCCTTTTGCTAGATGAACGTTGGGTTTGCTAAGTCCTCAAATCTTCCTACTGTTTGGAAGTATACTCTATTTCATCTTCTAAAACTTCTACTGGATATTTTATTATTATTATTTTGTAATTTCCAAAAGTTTCTTGCTCTAATTCTTTCTGTTTGATGATATTCTGTCCTATCCTTGTTTAATTAATAGAATATTAAAAATATCTCTAAGGATATTAATTAATTTGGGTTTTTTTTGAGACTTTCTTTTCATTTGCTTTTGCTTCTTCCCAGCTCCTATACTTTATTATATGTATTGTTTTGCTTTTTGTTCTATCTTTCATATCAGAAGTTTTATTAAATGTCTAGGAAGTATTATCCCAGAAATTTGGGCTTGGCCATGCTATTTGCTTTGGCAAATAAAATGTGAATGGACAGCAAGTACACCACCATCCATGTAGAAACTTTACATATGTCTTGGTAGTTTGGCTCTGTCCCCATCCCTAAACTTCTGCCTGCTGCTATGTGAGAGAACAGCATGCTGCTATAAGTTCTAGAATGAGACTTGTGAGCTGAGTGGAGTTCAGTAAAGTTGGCCATATGACTACAGATGATTACCAGTCCTCACAGAGCATTGTGTAAGCAAAACATATTTGCTGTAAGCCACTGAGGTTTGTAATCCCATTTGTGGGTTAAAATGTACACATATACTTACATATACATAGAATATTTCTGAAAAGATACACCAGACAGTGGAAGTAAAAGTCAGAGAGAAGAAATCTCAATTTTTATGTTATATCCTTAGGTATTTTAAATACATGTCCATGGCAAAACATTATTATTAAAACAATATCACACAAAAAAATCCTAGTTAGAAAAAAGCAAAAAGCAAGGTCATTAAGAGTCCTGAAATAAAAGATAAAACTCCAACTTAAAATTTTTCTAATATTTTTATATTAAAGCAATATATTCTCAGTATAAAAATTACAGAAACCAGAAAGCTATAAATAATAATAAAAATCATCAATTATGTCAACAATCAGACATATCATTTTATTTCTACCATTTTAGAGGTGTGATTCATCACCCTGTGTGTATAATTTTGTATCCTGCTTTTTAATTTTATAATAAGCACTTTATAGTGTTAAGAATTCACACACCTCACTTTTAATTACTACATATATTCCACCATACAGATACATTATAATTAGCTTATATCCTTAGTGTTGGAAAAATGTATTAATTCCAATTTTTTACAGCCTTAAGTAATGTCTCAAAAGATATTTCTAGGCATAAGACATTTCTTGTATTTATGATTTTACTATAGGATATATTCTTCTTACCAGAAATGCTGAGTCAAAAGACATGAACATGTTTAGTCTCTTGATACATACTGCCGGACTGCTTCTAAATAAATTACATGGATTTACACTTCCACCAATAACATCAAGGCAGTCGTATCATCAAGAATCTTTTTTTTAAATTTCAACTTAAATGACAGGCAAAAACTGGTATATCAGTAACTGTTGTTTTGATATTTCTCATTATTAGGAAGGCTGACTCTTCACATGTTTATTAGTCATCTGCATTTTATTTCATATGAATTATCTGTTGCTTTTCAATAGCTCATTAATCAAAGTCTTAGGTGCTTTACCAATTGATTTGTATATAATTTCTTCTACTATATTAAGCTTGGAAAGTCTTCTATTTTCTTCTTGCTTTTATATCTAATAATAGTAACATCAACAGATCTTTCTTTTGATGCCCTCACTAGCATAACATCTATCTAGTCTCCAGCTGAACATTAAAATCATCTGCAGAACATTCATCTTAGACTTGGATTCAATAGTAAAAGAGGGAGCTAGGTGAATATATTTTTAAAAACTAAATTGAAAAGGTGAAAAACAGTACATTATGTTCCAGGGTAAAAAGACCATTAGTTTTTGGTCTATTTTTTTTTCCTCTTATTTTTTTTCCCCCTGATGGCCCCAAAATTGCCTGACTTTAATCTGCTTAAAACAATGAGGGGGGAAAGAACACACAATAAATTTTTTTGGAAGATTCATCACAGGATTTTACAAAAGCCACATCTCTTACCTGGTTGGAGAGTACTAGGAAAAGACAAGGTGACTTTTTCATCTTCGTTCTGATAGTTAAATCCTGTAGCATGGATTTCTGGAATGGAAAAAAATATATGATAAATCTGACTGAACTGATAAAGATCAAACCTAGACTGCAGCAAATGAACATTTTCAACAGCAAAATCTCACTGAAACTAAGTACTCTTAATTCATTAAGTTTCTACTACATGAGTGTCCTTTCAAACTAACCTATTTAAGGCTAAGTGACCTAAGTTAAATATGGTCCTTAAAAACAATCCTTACACATCCTATATGAATTCAGAAAACTTTATAAAGGAAATAGAGCTACCATAAATGTGAAGGTTTTTTCCTACCAAATTCTCAGACACATTTCATTCTCAACTTCGTGTGAATATATTGCTTTCTATGTATCAGTCTTAATCATGAAAAATTTGAAGACTGAGCAAACTGCTAAGATTTGAGTGTTAAGGTTATACAGATGAAAGTTCTGTCCCCCACCCAAAGACAGGTAACAATCCCAACTAAGACTTCCAGTAAAATTCTGTTGTTACATTTTACAGAAATAAACAAGGTGAAAACAGCTATGTGGATTAAATTAAGACTTCAATTTACTCTTTACTAGGACTAAGAAGACACTGTTTATTTGACTGATACTTCAGAAAACTTAATTGACACTTTAGAGAAAGAGGTAGGCAGATCAACTTCCAAGCACATCACATCCCGTCCCAAAAGAAAAGTCAGCCAATCAGAGAGGTAGCCTTAATAAGCACATGAAAAGATGCTCAACATCATTACCCACGAGGAAATGCAAACCACAATGAGATACCACTTCACACCCACTAGGATGACTATAATCAAAAAGATAGATAATAGTAAGTGTAAGGGAGATGTAGAGAAATTGGAACACTCATACATTGCTTGATAGTAGGACTGTAAAATGGTACAGCTGCTTTGGAAAATAGCCTGACAGTTCCTCAAAATAGTAAATATAGAGTCCTTGATATAATCCAGCAACCTCAGGCCTAGGTATACATCCAAGAGAAATAAAAACTTATGTCCATACAAAAACTTAAATGCAAATGTTCATAGTAGCATTATTCATAATAGCCAAAAAGTGGAAACAACCCAATGTTCATCAACCGATGAAAAAGATCAAATGTGGTATACAACAAAATATTATTTGGCAACAAAAGAAATGAAGTGCTAGTATATTTTACAATATTACTACACCTTGAAAACATTATACTGAGTAAAAGAAAATAGAAACAAAAGGCCACATATTTATAAGAAATGTCCAGAATAGGCTAATCTAAAAAGACTAAGAGTAGATTTGTGGCTGCCTAGGGCTGAAAGGTTGAGAGGCAAAGGGAAGTGACTGCTCATGGGTACTTTCTTTATGGGGTGATGAAAATGTTCTAAATCTGATTCTGCTGATGGCTGCACAATTCTGTGAATATACTAAAAACCACTCAATTGTACACTTTAAATAAATGACTTGTATAGTATGTGAGTTATACCTCAATAAAACTGTTACTAAAAGAGAGAGGTAGCCTTATCAGTCACAGTGCTAAGTTTGATATGGGTAACAATGATTCAGATTTAATACCATTCTATGAGCCAAGCAAGATGGCCTCAATTCATTTTTTTAAATGAATCACCCAAAGATTGACTTTCCAATGTTTTTAATATCATTACAGTTCAAATAAGTCTTTATAAAACCAAAATCTACACAAAACTAATAAGAAACTATAATTTCAGATTTTAAAAAAACTTTAATCAATTACTTCTCATTTTACAGGTGAAAAAAATGAGGTATATAAAGTTAATGATTTTTGCCTAAGGTCATATGGACTAGAACTCAGTTCCCTTCTTATTCCTACTGCCAAAATTCTTTCTATTATCATAAACTAGCTTCTAAATCTGAACAGAAACTCAAGACTTGACATATACACAATACTGATGAACTCTCTACTGAAACTGACTTTTGCTGGCAAAAAGCTAGATCTTTGCTCTAACTAATTTCCAAGAACAGAATTATATTTAGCCTATAGGAGAGCCAAGAATCACCTCAATGCTTAAGAATGTACCCTTCTGACTACATATAAAATAACATTATAGTAGCTATGAGGTACTGTGATCAAAGATCATCTCCATAAAGGTTTACTAAAGCTAACTTGTTTTTATAAATGCACAAAAAAACTTTGAACTGGTAAGAAATGAAAATAGAAAAAAAAGCAGTTTTAAAACTGAAACAATCAAGTATTGTATCACTAGATTCCATTCTACAGCATATATATTTCCAAGTGTTCACATTAACTATGTTACATGTGTACAAAAAAAAAGAGCAACATTTCCTCAAAATTCTTAGAAAAGAGAGTATAACCATATATTTGAATTCTTAAAAAGTCATCTGTATTATGGGATATTCCTCCTATTACTTTATATAAGACAACATACTACTTTGCAAACACATCAGAGTTTGACATAACCTTTGTCAGTAGTAGTTTTGTATTTTCTGGAGATGGCACCATCATTTTTATCCAGTGGCTCAAATAAAAAATATGGAACCATCCTAACTGCCTCTCTCCATGTCGGTCTGTCGCTCATACCACACACTCAATAAGCAAATTCAATAGCCTATACCTTTAATTCCAGACTTTTCAATGCTTCCACCATTACAACCCCACTCAGTCCAATGTATCATTATTTCTCTCCTAGACGCCACAATAGCTTCTTTACTGTTTCCATTTTTGCAACTTTATGGTCTATTCTTCACACAGCAGCCAGAGAAATGAGAGATCATAGCTTCTAATGGAGTCCCCAAATATTCAGAATTAAAAGTTAAATCTGCTTGAGGTTGGCAAATATTTGTTAGAGAGGACAAAGAAATTATTAACCACACCCAAAAAATTGTGATAGATCAGAATGCATTAATATTTAAAACTTGTGATTATCAAAAGACACTGTTAAGAAAATGAATATGCAAACCAGACTAATAGAAAATATTATCTATATTACATATGACATGTACATATATGTCATGTATATGACAAAGAACTTGCATCCAGAGTATACATAAAAACTTCTACAACTCAATGATAAAAAGACAACTCGATTAAAACATGAACAGAAACTTAAACAATTTCAAAACGAATATATACAGATTTCGCCAAAAAGAAAATGAAAAAGTACTCAACATCATTAGTAGAGAAATGCAAATTAGAACCACAATTACACACTACTACATACCCACTAGGATGTCTGTATCTAAAAAGACAGAACAAAAACATAGCCAAGGATGTGGAGCAATAAACTAGCACTCACATTTCACTGCTGGTGTGCCTTTTTACTGTTCTTCAAAGACTACAACCACTCTCCAACCTTAGGGCTTCTGCAACTGCTCAGAAAGTTCTTTCTCTAGACATCTACATTTTATGTCATTCAGGTATCTGCTCAAATTACTTCTGTAGAGCTCTGTCCCATCACTTTAAAGAACACTCCTCAATCTACATCTTCTTATTGTAATTTCTGAGCACTTATATCACTGCTTCACATTACATATGTTATTGTTTATCTTTCCAAACTGAATATATGTATCTATAATGTTGATTTTTGGTTTTGTTTACCAATATACCGCCAATGTTAGAATAGTTTCTGGTATGTAGTATGTTCAGTAAACATTAGCAGAATGAATAAATCACTTCAAAAAACAATAGACTAAGTGAATATGTCATGGAGATCATGAATAATACTCATATAGGATGTATGAATGGAAAACTACCTTTACTAATGTTATACTAATGGCTACAATTTCCAGCTACAACATAATACTACATTGATTTAAAAAGGGATTAATGTCAAATACCTTAGAAGGTAAGTTTGTCATTATCCTATATGGAACTATCTTATATAGAACTATAAAACTATTCAAAAATTGGAAAACCATTAATACTAAAAATAACATATGAAAAGTCTGAATAAATTTGCTTCATTGACACTGAAGTAGATCAAAAAAGGAATATTTCTAAATTAATGTTTATATTAGTTTAATAGTAATATATCAATGTTTATATTAATATAAATTTGAAATGTATAAATACAAGTTAAACACTGTAAGCAGACACTTATATATAAATGGTAAACTTAACTGAACTTATTTCTGACCATAAATATATAAGTTTAATCTTATAAATGGGAGAACAGAAGACAATCTTATAATAAGGCACATACAGTATTTAATTCTTGAGCATGTTTTCACACTTATAAAACTAAAATCACTGCCTACTTCTCAGTTATTTAAATATTATGTAATATACTCTACAGAAAGTACTTATCATAGTGCCGTGTTATGATCATTAAAATATACTCTTTTCTAGATCATATTTAACAGTTCTTTATTAATTCAACTATAACTAATATACTCGTATAAATAAAGGTTCTTGCTGAAATTACTTATGAAGTGCTACATTTCAGAAAAAAATATTTTAAAAATATAATTGGCATTCTCAAATCTATGGATATAAACATATATTTGGGTATAAGCATGTTATGTGTCAGTGGTATGTTAGTAGTCTAAGTAGAAGCAAAATTTGAATATAATCATAGCATGATAAAACTATGACAAGAAAAATCTCACTCAAAATTATTGCAAGAGAGATTCACTTTGACTATAATTGTTTACTCATGACAATATAGACCTACAGATTTCATAACAAGATAAATCTATAAAGTGGATTTTAAATGCCTTGTTTTAAAAATTAAGATATTATTTTGACTATAAGTTAAAAAAATTAGAACTATTTACACAGTGTATATTTGTAAGCATACACACATACACTATGTATATGTGTCTATATTTCTATAGCTGTAGACAGATACCATATACATGCACAGAACATCTAAGGAAGGAAATGTATCAAACTGGTAACTCCATGAAGGAGAGTTGGGAGGCTGGGGAGAGAGAAAGCAGGCTTACTTTGTACTATATACCATTTATACCTTTTAAATGTGGCATCATGTGTATACATTAACTATGAAAAGTTTTTAAATGTTTAAAAAAATTTTAAAGACACTCCTTTTGAAATCTTGATCAAATTTTTATAGCAAGCCCATTTATCAAACAAATCTAATGAATATGTGTTCCCTTTCGAGGTTTTCAAGTATGGTTTATTGACAAGAAGGCACTCTTGCCTAGATCTTTAGGATTCAAGCCAATCATAATTAAAAAATCTAACTCATCCTTAGAGAACGCACAAGGTGAAGTGGGTCATCTTAGCTGTACAATCAGCCAGTCTTTCCGGAAGGTTAAGAGCCCTTGATGTACACATTGCTCTCACTGTAACTAAAAGAAGACAAGCACTCTTAGTTATTGCACCACTCTGACAAAATTTAAGAACCTCTCTCACATGAGTTCTTCCAGAAAATAAAGTTTGTTTTCTGTTCAACGTTTGTGTATGCATGCTATTTGGTCCAGTGTTATTTCCTTTAAATTACCCTGCTCACTTCCATAAAGAATACCAAGGTCCTCAGGAAACAAATGCTTCAGCTTCCACAGCCCCTTAGGCACTCTATCTTACCTCATTGTAATTATCCCCCCTTTCTGTGGGCCTTTCCTACTTTGTCATTTAATATGCTAATTCTGGTTCCCCTTCTGCCACAACAGACCTCAATGGAGATACAATGCCTACTCATTAGCAAGCACATATCTCTACAAGGAAATCTACTGTTATTGTAAAAGTCGATTTGTATTAACAATGAATAACTAATCATTAATTATAAGGTAACTCCTGCTTTCCTTATACAACAAAATCCAAATTAGTTTCTCCTAAATGGAAATTTGCTAAATATATCCATGAGTACTTACAATCACTAATATCTCAATTCAATCTTTTATTTAATCATTACTGTGCTACATAAAGCAATAAATACAAAAAAATATAAAATATACAATAGTGTTCTCTCTTTGTTTCCTGTAGGTCTCTAGATTTTCTGATCTCTTGCATTACAACCTGAGCATAAAACATTATCTAGATACTGAAGTGCCTTACATTTTTCTCAAATTTAAATAATATCAGTGGTCACAAAAAGCAAATCTATTTTAAAGTACTACTAAACTCACAAAAAGTTGACCAAAAACTTAATTAACAGATACGAAAAAGTAACATTACAATTACGTGAACTACCAAATGGAACACTGCAAAGCAGAGTGGAAAGGATAAAGGATTGGTACTGGGATGACAGAATTCCCTTTGGGGACTAAAATCCAAGCTGAAAGTAAAGTCTCACTATACCTGAGAAATAAATTATTAGAGTCAAAACAATAAAACTTTTAGAAGATAATAAAGAAGATATCTTCACTATGTTGGAATAGAGAAATTTTTTTAAAAGACATAAAATGCAATAACTGTAAAGGGAAAAAATGATAAATTTGACCGCATGAGAATTAAGAACTTCTGTATATTACGAGGCATTAAGAAAGTGAAAATGTAGAAGATATTTGGAACACATAAACACCAAAGAACATATCCAGAATATTAAAATAATTTCTTTAAATCATAAGAAGATATAGAACACAGCAGAAAAATGGGCAAAAACTTTAACACAACAACAGATGAACTACACATGTCCTACATATATAAAAGTATGTATAAATAAAGGTAACCACCCTCATTAAAATCAGGAAGTAAAAATTAAAATCTCAATCAGATACCACTACATATCAACCAGATTAACTGTGTAGTTAAATAGCATAAAATCAAAGACAAAGGGCAGCTGGGTAGGGAGACTGGCAGGAGAACTATTGTTAAAGAAACAACAGTCTGAAAGCTGACTTCTTAAGAGTAAAGATGGAAGGAAGATGACAGTAAAGTTTTTAAAAATATCAATGTACTGAAAAAAAATTGCCAATCTAGAATTTTATAGCCAAAAAATAATCTTCAAAAAGTGAATATAGGAGGGAGTTTGGGGGACTGGGTAAAAGAGTAGATGACTCATATTCGATATCAACTTAGAATAATTCCTATTGAGGATTTTTTTAATTGTATTTTATCATTCAGTTCAAGTACATTGGTTAGACGTTTATATAGTTTATAAAATAATTTAAAGTATTATTTTAAGGCAAGTTCTAATGCTCCTGGAATAAATCCCAAAATTTCTCAGTGACTAAATGATCACAGAATGTTAATTAGGAATTCTAATTTGTAGACCCCTAAACCAAGTGCAGAAATATTAAACAGAATATAAAAATCCAGAACAATACCACAAAAGAGAATTCACACTCAAAATGCAAAATCAAAAAATTCTTTAGTAAGTTGAAGATTGACATATAGGTAGAAAGCTAATTTTTAAAATTCACTCACTTGACAGATTTGAATAGCATGGCAAAAGATACCATAACGAAGTTAAAACACAAAAGACAGACAGATAAAATATTTGCAATGTATAAAACAAAGGGTGCATCTACAATATATAAAATGTATGTTCAAAGCAAAACAAAATACTGGCAAGAAATTAGATATGCAATTGTAAAAAGTTAAAAGTCCAATAAGTATATGAAAAGTATATTCTATTTTATTAATAAAAGATTAAAATAAAATTAATGTTTTTCATTTTTCAGATTAGAACAGATTGCTAACATCTAGTGTAATGGCACTATAGATATAACACCCAGTGTGATGTCAGTATAAAGAAATGAACATTCTCATACTCTTGATGGGAATGTAAAATGATGCAACTTTTTAGGAGGAACATTTAATAATCTGTAACAGATAATATGATATCTGTTAAAAATTTAACACAGGTCTACAGCCATGCCACCCTGAACATGCCCAATGCTGTCTGATTTCAGAAGCTAAGCAGGGTTGGGCCTGGTTAGTACTTGGATGGGAGACAACCTATGAAGATCAGGTGCTATAGGCGTTAAAAAAAATTTTTAACACAGTACTTTTACTTTTGATGCAAGTTATATTTTACACTACTCTCATCTGTGCTCAAAAGATCTCCTTTATACTACAGTTTGTAATAGACAAAAAGGGGAGGGATGACCAAAATATGCAACGTTAAGAAATAGTTTGTAAAATGATACATTTATACAAAGGAATACTAGGCCTTTGTGAAACAGATCTACATATACTGCCTTAAAAGATGTACACCACATTAAGTTAACAATGCAAGTTGCAAAACATAATGTATATTATAATCTCACTTCTGTAATTAAAGGAAAAATTCCATGTAAAAAAATCATATCAGATTATTAACATGGTTACTATTGGGAGTGGAGGGGTAGGTGGTACAATTAAGAAAGGAAAGAAGAGGACTTTCATATCTTTTATTCTATATTGTTTGATTATATAACAACAAGCATCTATTTCTTCTGTTATTTTAAAATGTAAGCAAAACAACATATTAAATATCATATGATGAAGATAACCTATAATTATTTTATAACTGTTCACATTTTAAAAATTATTCTTGTGCCATGTTTACAAAAGTATTTTAAACTTTAATGACAATCTTCAGATCATTAAACTATCATCTTAATACTTGCTAATGATAATTTGTTTCTGGATTAAGGCCAGTAACCTTTCTACCTACAAATAGCTGAATGAAATATCATCTTCTGCAACAAATCTCAATGAAATATGTTTCACATTTTAAAATGATGCATCTAGACCTCTCCTTCTGGCTATGACAACTTAGCTGGTATCAAAACAACCATAAAAACTGGATAAAAAATTTTAAGTGTTTGGGAATCACACGAAGATCAGCTCTATATTCACAGGCTCTTTATTCCCTTTTTGCATTTACTGACTTCTAAGCAGAAAAGAGAGGACAATGAACAAAGAGTCATAAAGTTTGCAGCAGTCTCACTGAGACAAAAATTGGAATTCAGGACTACCAAAGCAGCCAGGATTCAAAGGCTAAGATCTCATCTCAGAAAAATGAAATAACAGATAAAGTCTAACAGTCTTTCTTCATGCAATTTCCCCTCAAGATATTTGCTGACTCCTAGATTTAAACAGTTTTATAATGGTAGGGAACTAAAAATTGGATTTTAGGGCCCAAAAACGAAAGAAAACCCTTAGTAAAGATCTATCTCTGAGAGGGCTACAAACCAGTAATAAGAGCAAATTGAAAGGAAAAAGGAAAAAAACAAAACAAATTCAACTGGTTCAAGATAATCTTATTTAGTGAAATCCTAAGAGCTTTTTCCCTAAGATTTAGAGCAAGACAAGGATGCCTGCTTTTGCCACTTCTATTCAACATAGTACTAGAGGTTTTAGCCAGAGTAATTAGGCAAGAAAAAGAAATAAAAGGCATCCCAACTGGAAAGGAAGAAGTAATTCTCTGTTCACATACAAAATGATCTTATATGTAGAAAACCCTAAAGGTTTCACAAGTGGGGTAAGGGGAAACACTGTTGGAACTAATAAACAAATTCAGCAAAATTGTAAGATACAAATTACATGTGAAAATCAGTTGCATTTTTATAATCATGAACAAGCTCAAAAGAAAATTAACAAAACTGTTACATTTACAATAGCATCAAATAGATTATATACTACTTAGGAACGAATTTAACCAAGGAGGTGAAAGATCTGTACACTGAAAACTTGCAAAATATTTCTGTAAGAAGTTAAGGAAGATACAAATAAATGGAAAGGCATCCCTTGGATTAGACTTAACATTTTTCAGATGTCCAAAATAGCCAAAGCAATCTATAGATTCAATGCAATCCCTTCCAAAAGCCCAACAGTGCTTTTTGCAGAAAGCAAAAAATCCACCTAAAAATTCATATGGAATTCCAAAGGACCCCAAAGAGCCAAAACAATCTTACAGAACGAAGTTCGAAGTCTTATATTTCCTGATTACACAACTACAGTAATCAAAAAGTGTTACTGGCATGAAGACACATACAAACCAATGGAATAGAATGGAGAGCTCAAAATTAAACGCTTGCATATATGGTCAGTTTATTTTCAACAAGACCATTCAATGGGGAAAAAATAGTCTTTTCAAAAAATAGTGTTGAGAAAACTGGATATACACATGCAAAAGAATGAAATAGGACCCTTTATGCCATATACAAAATTGAAAAACTCTAGAAGAAAATACGAGATAATCTTAATGTCCTTGAATTTTGCATCAACATCTTAAATAGGTCACAAAAAAACCATAAACTATAAAATTCAATAAACTGAAATTCACTGAAATTAAAAACTTATGTTCTTTAAAAAACACTGTAACAAAAATGAAAAGGCAAGCCACAAACTAGAAGACAGTATTTACAAAACATGTCCAAGGAAGGATTGTTTATCTGGAGTACATAAAGAACTCTTAAAATTCAATAAGAATATAAACAACTCCTGTCCCCAAATGGCAGAAGGTCTGAATATATATTTCACTGTGGGAGATGTATAGATGGCAAATAAGGACATGAAAAGATGCCCAACATCATTTGCATTTAAGGAAACATCAATTAAAACCACAAAAATATACCACTACACAACCACGTGAATAGCTAAAATTAAAAAGATGGAATATAATAGATGTTAGCAAGGTTATGAAGTAACTGGATCTATCAAACACTATAGAAAGGAATATAAAATGGTATAACCACTTTGGAAAATCAGCAGTTTCTTTAAAAATTCTCCATTTACCATATGATGCAGCCATTGTATTCCCAGATATTTACACAAGAGAAATAGCCACAAAAAGGCACAAACTGCTCCTATATATTAAAAATGTAACCTTTAAAAAAAGTAACTTTTTATATGAAAATAAAAATAAAATCATCAGGAGGATTCCTGGTATCTGATCTTGAATGTAAGGAACTTAGAAGTTGCCACTCCATCCTGACAAGTAAAAAGTTGAACTGACTGAAAAATCGACAATTCTCCTGAGATCAATCAGATAAGGGAGGTCACAGAGGCAAACTGCTGCCCAAAAAAAAAAAAAAAAAAAATGGAGAAAGATACAGAGAATCACAGCCTAGCAGAGCAGAAACCCACAAGCAGAAATCACCTTTGCCAACCCGTGCTGCGTTAGGAACACCTGAACTGTAATCGACAAACTGCTAGAGGCACAGCATGGACAACAAGCCTGTGAGTTAAAAATTCAAGGAGAACACAGTCACAGGGGGACTTACACGCTGTTGTGAGTTTTACCTTCAGGAGCTTTACCAGGCCCTAAGGACTATAAGAAAAAAAATCCCCTTATGCTTCTGGCAGGGAGAGAGTAAAAAGAACCATTCTGAAATATACTAGAGCATTCTGTTCTTAATAAAACCTGATCTCAGGAGAAACTTTTTTATCAGAATTTAACCTGCTGGAGTTTTATCAGAGCCTAACCCTACCTGGGGTAAGGAAAAAACTCAACTCCAGCCCCTCTAGCCATCCTGTTCCACCTCAGAAAAGCTGAGAATCCCTGGTGAAGCTCAAAGACCAGGGGCACGGGCTCACCAAAAGACTAAGGCTCAATCATAGGATTAAAGAATGCTTCCCCTCCCTTCAATATTAAAGACCTATTTATTATAGTTCTTTCTATACAGTACAAAAAAAAAAAGTAAGGCACACTAAAAGACAGAAAACACAATTTGAAGAGAATGAACAAGCATTAAAATAGATTCAGATATGGTAGGAATTTTGGAATTATCAGACCAGGAATTTTTTTAAAACTATGATTAATATATGCAAAGGGTTTTAATGAAAAGAGTAAATACAATGCAAGAACTGGTAGATAATATAAGCAGAGAGAGGGAAATTCTAAGGAAAAAACAAAAGAAATGGTAGATATCAAAAACACTGTGACAAATGAAGGATGCCTTTGATGTGCTCATTATTAGAATGGACAATGCTGAGGAAACATTCTGAGCTTAAGGGCAAGATAATAGAAACTACCAAAACTGAAAAGCAAAGAGAAAGACTAAAATAAAAATCCAAGAACAGTGGGAAAACTACAAAAGGTGCAATGGGAATACCAGACAGAGAAGAAATAAAAGAACAGAAGCAATATTTGAAGCAATGATGACAGAATTTCCTCAAATTAATGTCAGACACCAAACCACAGATCCAGGAAGCTCAGAAAAGACCAAGCAGGATAAATGCAAAACAAACAAACAAACAAAAAACAAAAAACCTACACACACCTAGGCATATCATACCCAGACTTTAATCAAAGGTAAAGAAGAAATCTTGAAAAAAGCCAGAGGGGGGAAAAACACCTTACCTATAAAGGAGCAAAGTTAAGAATTAAATTTGACTTCATCTCAGAAACCATGCTAACAAGAAGAGAGTAGAATTAAATATTTAAAGTATTGGGAGAAAAACCACTAACTTAAAATTTTGTGCCCTTTATTTTATCCTTCAAAGTGAAAAAAAATTTTCCTCTCAGTCTTGCTATGAACCCTAAATTGCTCTTTAAAAAGTGAGGAGAAATAAATACTTTCTCAAACAAAAATGGAGAGAACTTCTTGCCAGTAGACATGCTCTGCAAGAAATGTTAAAAGAAGTTCTTTAGAGAGAAGGAAAATGATATAGGTTAGAAACTCAGGTTTACATAAAAAAAAGGAAGAGCATCAGAGAATGATTATATGAATGTAAAATAAAAGTTTATTTTTCCTATTCTGAATTGATCTAAAATAGACTCTTCAAAATATTAATCACAACAATGTATTTATGTTGACTTGTGCATGGGGGCTTATATGCATATATATATATATATATATATATATTAAATGAATGACAGCAATGATATAGGGGATAGGAGTGAAGAATTATGAATGTTTTGTTATGATAAAGTACTCACACTACCTATGAAGCAGTATAGTGTTATCTGAAAATCGGACTTGGATTAGTTGTAAATGTATATTGCAAACTATAGGGCAACCACTAAAAAAAAAATTAAAAAAAAAAAAAACAAAGAACAAGAGCAACATATAGAAAACAATAACAAATATGGTATATTAATCCAGCTATGTCAACAATCACATTAACCATCAATGATTTAAATATAGCAATGAAAAGACAGATTGTCAGAGTACTTCAAAAACAAAACCCAACAACATGTTGTCTATAAGAAACCCACTTTAAATATCAAGACACGTATATATTACAAGAGATGGAGAGAGATTGCTAACAGTAATCAAAAGTCTCCTCAGATGGAGCAGACTTAAAAGTAAGGAAAGTCAAGAGGGGTATTACATAATGACAGGAGTCAATATTCCAAAAAGACATAACTATCCTTAATGTGTATGTGTCTAACAACAGTGTCAAAATACATGAGGCAAAAACTGATAAAACAACAAGGAGAAAGAGATGAATCTATTACAGTTGGAAACTTTAACACCCTTCTAGTAGAAATGGACAGATCCAGCCTCAAAAAATCAGTAAGAATCTTCAGCTGAATGCAAAAGCACCATCAACTAACTGAATATAATTCACCTCTATAGACTTTCATCAAACAACAGCTGATTACACAGTCTACTTAAGATCAGTGAAACATTCACCAAAAGAGACCACATTCTGTGTAATAAAATACACCGTAACTAATTTAAAAGAAAAAAAATCATAAAATGTCTGCACTCAGACCACAACAGACTTAAACTAGAAATCAATAACAGAAAAATAGCTGAAAAATCTCTAAATACTTGGAGATTAAACAACACACTTCTAAATAACATCTGGGTCAAAGAAGAAATCTCAAGAGACATTTTAAAATATTTTGAAATAAATGAAAATAAAAACACAACTTACCAAAATGTGTAATGAAAGCAGTGCTTAGAGGGAAATTCATAGTACTGAAACCATATATTAGAAAAGATTTAAAAATCAATCATCTAAGCTTGCATCTTAGGAAACTAGAAAATGAAGAGCAAATTAAATTCAAAGCGAGAAGAAATAATAAAAATTAGAGCAGAAATTAATGAAATTGAAAAAAGGAAATTAGTAGAAAAAAAATCAACAAAACCAGAAGTTGGTTCTTTGAAAAGATCAACAAAATCAATAAGCCTCTAGCCAGGCTAAGGAAAATAGAGAGATGAAATGAATTACTAAAATCAAAACTGAAAGACGGGACATCACTACAGATTCATGAATGTTACAAGGATAATAAAGGAATATTATGAACAACTCTGTCCAAAAATTTGATCACCTAGATGAGCCGATTCCTTGAAACATACAATCTGCCAAAACTCACACAAGAAATAGACAATCTGAATAGGTCATCTATTAAAGAAATTAATCAATCATCAATAATCTTCCAAAACAGAAAGCACTGGGCCCAGATAGGTTCACCTGTGAATTCTACCAAATATTTCAAACAGAAATAACACCCACTCTCTGCAATTTCTTCCAGAGGACAGAAGCAGAAGGAATACTTCCCAACTTACTCTAAGAGGCCAACATTAATCTAATATCAAAATCAGACAAAGACATTATAAGAAAACTACAGACCAATATCTCTTATGAACATAAATGCAAAAATCCTCAAAAAAATGTTAGTAAATCAAATCCAACAATGTATAAAAACAATTATATAGCATGAACACCTGGGATTTATCCCAGTACACAGGCTGTTTCAACATTTAAAAATCAATTAATGTACTCTATCACATCAACAGGCTAAAGAAAAATCACACAATAATATCAATAGATGCAGAAAAAGCATCTGACAAAATCTAACACCCATTCACAATAAAAACTCTCAGCAAACTAGGAATACAGATGAACTTCAACTTAATAAAGAACACTGATTAAAAAAAAACCCTACAGTTTACATCATACTTAATGTTGAGAAACTCTGAGCTTTCCAGCTAAAATGAGGAACAAGGCAAGGATGTCCCCACGCATCACTGCTTTTCAACATCATACTAGAAGTCCTAGCTAATGCAATAAGGAAATAAAAGTTTTACATACTGGGAAGGTAGAATAAAAACTGTCATTGTTCATAAAGGACATAGTCATGTAGAAAATTCAAAAGAATGGACAAAAAAATTCCCAGATATAACAAGGTTGCAGGATACAAGGTTAATATGCAGTAGTCAATCACTTCCCTATATACTAGCAATGAATAAGTATTTGAAACTAAAAACATGTTGATATTACCACTCCCAAAATGAAATACTTAGTTTTAAATCTAACAAAATATGTACAAGCTCCACATGAGAAAAAAATAATAAAACTCTGATGAAAGACACCAAAGAAGAACTAAATAAATGGAAAGAAATTTCACGTTCATGGATGAGAAGACTCAATATTGTCAAGATGTCAGTTCTTCCCAACTTGATCTATAGATTTAATACTAATCTTAATCAAAATCTCAGAAAGTTATTTTTTGTGGATACTAAGTTTATACAGAAAGGCAAACAACCAGAATACCTAATTCAATATTGATGGAGAAGAACAAACTGAGAGGTCTGACACTACCCAACTTCAAGACTTACTGTAAAGCTGTTATCAAGATGGTGTAGTACTGGAGAAATTAGAGAAAAATAGATCATGGAACAGAATAGAAGGCCTGGCAATAGACATAAAAAGTTAACTGATCTTTGGTAAAGGAGCAAAAGCAACACAATGGAATGAACTTTTCAGCACACGGTCCTGGAAAAACTAGACACGCACACGCAAAGGAAATTAATCTGGACATAGACCTTACTTTACTCCCTTTACAAAAATTAACTCAAAATAGATTATAGGCCTAAATGTAAAATGCAAAACTATAAAATTCCTAGAAGAGAACACAGGGAAAAAACCTAGTTGACCTTGGGTATGGTTGATGACTTTTTAGAAACAACACCAAAGGCATGATCCATGAAAAAAAAAAAATGATAACCTGAATCATTAAAAATAAAAACTTCTGTTCTGAGAAAGACGATGTCAAGAGAATGAGAATACAAGCCACAGACTCAAAGAAAACATCTGCAAAAGATACATCTGATAAAGGACTATTATCAAAAATGCACAAAGAATCCTTAAAACTCAACAATAAGAACAATCCAATGAACACTGTGCAAAAGACCTAAACAGACACCTCACCAAAGATACAGATAGCAAGTAAGCATATGAAAAGATGTTCAGCATCATATCATTAGGAATCTGCAAATTATAACAATAATGACATACCACTACAAACTTATTAGAATGGACAAAATCTAAAACACAAACAACAATTGCTGGGGAGCATGTGGAGCAACAGGAACTCTCATTCATTGCTGGTGGGAATACAAAATGGTACAATCCCTTTGAAAGACAGTTTGGCAGTTTCTTACAAAACTAAATACACTCTCATCATAGGATCCAGCAATCACTCATTGGTATTTACCCGTAGGAATTGAAAAACTTGTATCTCACAAAAACCTGCACATGAATATTTATATCACCTTTATTCATAACTTCCAAGACTTGGAAGTAACCAAGTCCCTCGGTAGGTAAATGGATAAATAAACTAGTACATACAGACAATGGAATATTATTCAAAGCTAAAAAAGTGAGCTATCAAGCAAAAAAAAGACACGGAAGAAACTTAAATGCATATTACTAAGTGAAATAAGTCAATCTGAAAAGGCAACACATGTATGACTCTAACTATATGACACTGCGGGAAAGACAAAATTATGATGACAGTAAAAAGATTAGTCATTGCCAGGGGCTGTGGGGGCGGGGAGCAGAGGATGGATAAACAAGAAGAGCACAGAAAATTTTTAGGGCAGAAAAAAATTCTGTAAGATACTATAATGGTGGATAACTGTCATTATCAAAACTCACAGAATGTATATAACACTGAGAATAAACCCAAATGACTTTGGATGATAATGAGGTATCAATGTAGAGTTATCAACTGTAACAAATGTACCATTTTGGTTTAGGATGGTGAAAGTGGAGGCAGTGCATATGTGGGGACAAGGAATATATGGGAAATCTCTACTTTCTGAATTTTGCTGTGAACATAAAACTGCTCTAAAAAATATTAATTAAAAATAAATCACCATTTAATTCAGAGACAGAATGCCATGAAGGATACACATTCTTCAGAAGAGTAATAGCATATAATAGACTTTATGTTCAAAATTCCCAAAACTCATATGCCTTACTGTTAAAGTGTACAGCTGAAACTTACTGGATTTCGTTAACCAATGTCACCAGAAAATAATAATTATTTTTTTTAAATCCTCAAACTCAATACATTTGGGAAAAGCAAATAAACCAGATACAAAATAAAAACATGATCTCAGCCATAAGGTCTTTTTAATGTTTGAAAAATTCTAAAAGCTACCTTAAAATAAGTACTGTGCCAATTCTGTATCTTTTAAAAGTATACAGCATTTGAACATACAACAAACTAAAACAATTTGCTTAATATATTTAATAGTAACATGGCATATTACTTATATATTATATCAGTTTCAATTATGAACCTGTTTCAATTAAGAACTTAGAAGAATCTCACAGTTTTCCTCTTTTTAATGAGATACCTATGCTCGTCTTATTTTTACATCTGAGCGATAAAAAATACCCATAACACACCACAGTTCCCTGAAACCCCTCTTTAGAAGTTACAACATAGCCCAAAAGAACTCAATATAGCCCACAAATATACTGTTTTGCCAGGACACTTCTTTAAAATTTGAATACATTTATGGGAGACATGCACTCTCTGACTTAGCTTTTCCTCCAACATTCTTATATCCCTACATACAGCTCAATTCATTCATGTTTGTTATTTGCTTAACACCAACAGAAACTTTGGTTTAAGGCATCTACTTACGACATATCGGTATTTTTATAACTAAAGTTACACTTGGGCTCCCTGTATTTCAAAATTTCCTTATGAAATTCTCAATCATATTTCAATATATTTGTATTAGAAATGGATATTTTCCCTTCGCTTTCAATCTTCTTGATTTGAGAGCTAGCACTTAATTAGTCATGTACATACTTTCAAAATGATAACATAAGCAACTCTATTGCAAAGAGATGGTTGTTTTATTAATATTATTATAAATCACACATAATTGTATGACAGAATATATATTACCAATAGTTGGATAAAGGTTTATGATCAAGTGTAAGGAACCATTCCTTTTTTTAATTAATAGTTTTGCTTGAAATTATTAATATTTGGCAATATTTCTGACTAAGCTCTTTTATCCTTTCACACATATGTGCATAAATACACTAACTGAAAAATACAAACATACTTCAAGAATAAATACGTTAAAATTTACATAAGGCAAACCAAATTTACATATGGACAAACCAAAGTGATGCTGGTAGATCTGAAACTACATAACTTTGTACTAAATATTATGTCACTGATGGAAAAAATTTTTTACACAGCTAATTCTACAAACATATACCTGACAAAGTACACTAGGGGAAAAGTTGGTACAAAACTTTCAAGTGATCATTTTCTATGTGGTTATGCCCAAACCATCTATTAATGATAAATTAAAAGACTCTTTACCTGTCAGGACCTGAGTTCAGGCACTCAAAAGTTTCGTATTTCTCTTGCAGAAGCTGATGACAATACTAATCCCTGCACTGTGTAGGGAGGTGCATTCCTTGCACTGGCTTAAGTGCTAGTGATTTCACCAACCCTTGAAGTGCAGAACAGTAAAAAAACAGTTTTCAGCCGTTTTTCTTACTGATTTCTTATTTTTAAAACATTACAAAATTAAGATTTCAAATAGGTTTTAAAATAAATTATTTTTGTTTAAAAGGCAGTGCCTTAGTTTAAAGAGACACATGCCAATAGGTCTTTCTGGGTTACTGCACATATCACAAGATGGCTTTTTTCATCAACTAAAAACTTAAACAGAGAAGCAACAATTTCATGCCTTCAGATAATTTTCTGTTTTTACCTCAAAGCACCAAGACTTGGTAACTACAGATACGTAAATTGGTGTTGCAGAAGGCAATCATGAGTGTTAATAGGTACTACATGAGATTAGCTGGGTTAATAAATGGTTATTGCTCCTTACTGATTCCTGTTGCTATAGGAAAAATGAGTTGAGAAATGTACCTTAGCTAGAAAATATTTTATGGATCTAAAAACATTTAATGTTTTATCTGCATTCTCTCCAAATCCTTTTCACTTCCTCTAAGTTTTCATTTCTTTCTGATCCCCTTGTGAGAACACTAACGATGCTGCTTTGAAATTCAGATCATTATGAGCTTGGCACCATTCAGTTATGCATATTCAAAACATTTAAGTTCTCTGAATTCTTCTTTCTTAACATTTTCATAGAGGAAGATAAAAAACAAACCTGAGCTGAAACCATGCCATCTTGAGGGCGCACATTTCTTTTACTACCTTTACCTATCTATATTGGACACCATTTTAAAATCCTCCATTGAATTTAAGTATTATCTACCTACAACAAAGAAACCCTGCCTTGATATGCTTGGTTAAGGTGTTTCCATTTTTTTTTTTTTTAGTTAAAGAAATTAAATAATCTTTCATTTACCAATTTTTTTTAAGTTGGCATGCATTCAAAGTCCATTTGAAGGATCTATTCCTACAACTTAAAATTGCAACAGTTTTATCTCATTTATAATCAACCGAACATAAAAACTTCTTAGCAGTAGGTATGCTGTTTACTTTTTTTTTTTTTGGTCTTTCCATGGACAATTTAAAAAAAAAAAAAACAACGCATGAAATAAATATTTCCAGGCCTTAAAATGTTACTTGTATGCTTCTATTCAGTATACTTTGAAGGAAAGGGAAACAGTAATACAAAATGTAAATTAAAAGGTCAAATTTCTAACTTACATAGAATGAAAAGACTTTCTAAGAGGAAATATCAGAGTAGTAGAGAGTAACCAACAAACCATGTTGACAAGGCATGTCAAGGTGAAGTTAAAAGTAAAAAGCAATTCAGCTCCAATATTAAGATACTTTTAAGTTTATGCCAACCTTGATAACTTCCAAAAATGCAGCTTGTGTGGGAATAATGTTTTAGGCCAAAACTGATTACTTAATTTAATCCTTATTGGAATTACGAAGTCTAAAATAGTTCTCATTTTAAATATATTCATTGAGTTCCTACACCTTCTATTCTATGTTACTTTTAAATATATTCTTCCCCTATAACTAACTCCATCATCTAGCTTCTAACTTTCACATTCGATCTCATAAAGCAAATATTTTTCTCCCAATTATGAGTAATTATCTTATTATCTCAACTGTAATCTGTAGTTCAAAAGAGGGAAAAAGGAACCTTAAAAAACCACATATGAAATAAACCCCGCAAGGAATCTTTTATGTTCAAGTCCTTAATTTTTAAAATAACTTCAACTTTATATGCATTTTACACTTAGGAAAATGTTATCTGTCTAGGGTCACAAAGTAAGTTAATATCTATAGTAGAATTCAAATTGTGACATTTCCCTTATCTCATAATAAAGTCAGATTACACTATTCAAATAGTTCCATGAATATCTAATTTTCCTATTCCTAAAGTAACAAACATTGATATCTTAACCTAAAAATGTGTATCACATACACACACACACACACACACGTACATAGCATACACACAGAGAGATGGCAAATTAAAATAGAAAACAACTCTTACCTTCATCTCCCTCTGGTACATATGAAGCTGTAATAATGTCAATATCAGCACAATTCATCACAATCTGATTAGTTGCCTGCCTCACCTAAGAGGAAAGAAAAGCCAGCAGTGTCAGAAATAGCCTAGATTAAATAATATGTACATTTCATCTCAGCCTAATGTACATTGCAGGCAATTACTTCTTTTTTTAAGCGAGGCAACCCTTTGTTGACCTCACATATTGCAAGGACCTTATCAGCTTACAATCCCTTATTTTTAATTTTTTATGCCTACAGCACCTGGTCTTCCTAGTTGGTCTCCCATCTAAGTACTAAGCAGGCCTAACCCTGCTTAGCTTCCAAGATCAGACAGGATTGGGCTTGTTCAGGGTGGCATCGCCATAGACCAAAGCAGGCAATTTTTAAAAACCCAGATATCACTAACCCTAAACTGAGTTTTTATGCATCAATGGTAGAAATAAATGAGTAGTTTTAAGTAATCCAAAGCAATTCACATTTTCCAATTATATTGAAAGCAATAATAAACACTTAAATATTTCACAGAATTTAAATATGTGACCAACGAACTAAAATAAAAGTAATTTTCTTCTACTTAAACCTTGATTTATAACCTCTTAAATTTTTTTAATTTCAAAAAAAATTTAATTAGCAAACATTTCTTATATATTGCAATTATGTATTGCAACCTTCACACCAAGCCTTTCATGAGACCTTTTATAAGGATAAAGAAATCTGCTATAATAAACTACATCAAAACTTCATAAAACACTCTAAATTTTTTTCCTCAAAGAAACATTTTAGGTGTAACAGACACTAATGACTCACCACTAAGATTAATGAAGTTTTAGGACTTTGTCTTATTTGCTTCAGATCCAAAAAGATATAGAAATAATAACAGCATTTTCCTCTCTTCCTCATTATCTAAAGATAACCACTACCCTAGGCCAATGTATCTCTCTCATGTATGTTTAGTACTTTTGATACATGTAGAAAGATCAGCAAACAATGTTTTTAATTTTATATAAATGGTATCAAATTGTGTACAATCTTTTGCAACCTGCTTTTTTCATTTAATATTTTTTTCTGATATGGGTTAAATGCTGATAGATGTATATCTAATTCATTCATTTTAACTCCTGTATAGTAGTATTCCATTCTACAAATAAACTGGTTATTTACCAATCCCTTCCCTAAGGAAGTTAGGTTACTTTCACTTTTTTGTTATTTAAAATAGTATTACAAAGTCTACTGTCATGCTACCCTGAACGTGCCAGGTCTGATCTCGTAAGCTAAGCAGGGTCAGGCCTGTTTAGTACTTGGATGGGAGACCACGTAGGAATACCAGGTGCTGCAGGTGTTAAAAAAAAAAAAGAAAGAAAAGAAAAAAATAGTACTACAATAAACATCTTGGTCCATGTTTTCTTGTGTAAATGTTTTCTTTACCAAGAATTGCCAAATTATCAACTAGAGTAGTCTCAACTGAATTTAAATAAAACCCACTTTCAGCATCCTCCAAAAATCTTTAAAACCTTTGACAATCTGATGGGTATTAAATAGTATTCCACTATTGTTTTCATTAGAATTTCCCTGATTACTAGTAACATTGGTTACTAAGCATTTTTTTTGCCATTAAGTTTTTCCTCTGCAAATTGCTTGTTCATAACCCTTGTCCATTTTTCAGTTTAGTTATAATCTTGTTTTTATATTCTTGCTGCGTTAAACAAAACCTCAAATTCATTTTCAGACATTTAAATGGTCTAAATCTTTTTTATTTTTAATTAAACTTATTGAGGTAACATGAGTTAATACAATTATATAATTTTCAGGTGTACATTATCATTTGACATCTGTATATTCTATTGCGTGTTTACCACCCAAAGTCCAGTTTCCTTCAGCTACCATATATTTGATCCCTTCTATCCACTTCACCCTCCCCCTAAACCCTATATTTGACTCCCTTTACCCCATCTATTTCTCCCCGCTTCCCCCACCCCACTAGTAACCACTAGTCTATAGTCCTCTGGTAACCACTAGACTACAGTCCATGTCCATGAGTCTTTGTTTATTTGTCTGGTCTAAATCTAAAATAACAAAAATACAGATGCCCTAAATCACAAATGCATACAGAGGCCATCTAAGAAGGTGACTGCAGTCGGCCAGGTAAAAGATATGCATAAAGGAAGGCTATATATAAAGGAAGGGGAAAGTAGCCACTTCTTGGAACCAACCAATTACTGCTATACTAAAAAGTAAACAGTGTTGACCTTCCAACTTTCAAAAAATCCATAAATTTAGACTTCACATGCGATCTCCCAATTTTTAATAGATGACAACTAATTCAAAATTTTCAAAAACACTGTGTAGACCAAACAAAACTCATGGGTAAGTCAACTGTGCCTTGAGATCACTGAATAGACCACAAAACTAGTTAAGGATACAGAAGTAATATAATATCTGTATGAAAAAACTATACCTAAGAGTAATCATTTTATTAGCAACCAATGAATAAACATGATAAATATTAAACTAAAATTATCTGACATATTACAGATAGTACATTATTAAGCCTATAATGGACTGTCAAAATCTCTAACACAATAAAGTGAAACTAGACTGTCTCATTTAAAAAAATTATTCTCATAAATCAAATCTTCCTGCCTCTAAACAAAAATGCCATTTAATGAGCATATTTTTAAAATTTAGTAAGTGGTAATATTCCTTCACAGTGTTTATTTCACCAGAACAAACCTAAATACTAAATAGCATTAAACTTTTATGTCCCAACTGGCTATTGATAGCAATACAAAAAGAAAAAAAAAAAGTTTGCCTATTCATAAAAATGACTTAAAAAAATTCAGAAACAGAGAAATGATGCATTTACTGGGTGTGCTCCAAAGGGTAAAATGAATAAAAACCTTCCAGGGTTTGAAGTTTATGCCAACAGAATAACTGGTTTAGCTACACATCTTAAGCTTTATCTAGGCAACCATATTTTCATCCATCAACATCTACAGTGAATTTAATGGTAGCCAAGCAGTTAATCTACCAAGATCAAGATACCTATACAACACTATATATGCCAAATGACATTTATCACACTATTATTTTAACATTCTGAGGGAAAATGTGTACTTTGGAAAAGCACAGTGTACAATACCCAGTTACAAGTACATTTCGTTAATGCTGTAATTAGAGAAAACCCACCTGTTTATATTAATGAATTAGGCTACTTGTTGAAAAGTTACTAATTTTTTTTCAGGAATACTGCCATTTCTGTAAATGTAGGAGGAGAAGAACGAAAGGAACAAAAATACTTATCTCACTAATAGAACTCCACTCAAATTTTAAAAATTGGACAGTATATTGTCTTGTATTAGAGATGAATTTTAAACAACAGGATAATCCATAGAAAGCACTTGTAGCATTTAGTGCCTGATACACAATAATTACTTAACAGATATTATTATTATTAAGGCACACACATACAGACCAAGATTAAATGTGCTGTCATCATAAAGATTTACATTGAATATCATCTAACAGCATTCACCTAACAGTTTATAAAGTGCCTGATCAGAATTATATAGAATTTAAGAACTATGTGCTATAATATATATAGCACTTTGGATATCAGTATATATGTACTGCCCAAGGAAAGTAATGAAAAATATTCATGTAGACTCGCTTTCCCATTAATAGCACTGACCTGAAGATTCATTATGTGATTTCTCACTTATTAACATCATCATGTTATTGAATATTATATAACCTGTGTATTCCACTACCAAAAATACAGGTAATATTCAAAGAAATTTCAGCATTAAGATCTTCAGTTTCCAGGCTTAAAAGAGAAGCAAAATGTTAAGACTGGCATATAAATTGTATATAATAAGCTCATTTTCAAGTTTTCCACTTGATGCTATTAAGAATGAAACGTTAGTGTATTCTTCTTTGTTTCAAACCCAGGGTTGTCTTCTTGGAGTCCCATACAGACTATACTTCAACTATACTTCAACCAAAGCTAAATAATGGCTCTACTGAAGAGGGAGCTTGACCATTGGTAACAATTTTATAGTGTAAGTTTCCTATGAGCTATGAAGGCAGTAATCTGAGACAAATTTTTTTTCCTGGATGAGTCTTTATTATAATCACTCAGGAATACACCTTACATGTACTATATAGTAAGATTTGAGGTTTTTTTCTGATCGCCAAAGTCCTGAGATTTTAGCAAAGGAAAGAAAATTAATCTCCAGTGTGACAATTCCAAATACCAGTCAGTCTGAAGCCTGAGTTATTTGCCTAACAAGTGATTTCATTTTGTGATGATTAAAATTTGTTAAAATTTTGTGATGATTGTCTTTGTGGAATAGAGCTATAATTTCTAAAGACAATAAGAAGCAAATAATTAGTAAACACAAGTTCAGCCAAGTTTTCTAACAAGAGACATTGAAAAGAGCAAACTGCTGAAAGTCATAAGTACTAATAATGTAAAAATGTTAAACATACAGAACATTGCTATCTATCGTCTGTGGCTACTTAAATATGCAATAAAACTTTAAAACTATACACAGGAATACTACTCATCTACCTAGAAAGAGATGTTACCTTTGGGAGTAGGGGTGGGAAGAGATAGAAATGGACTTTAGTAGTATCTGTGACATTTCCCAAAAAACATCATATACAGTCTGAAGCAAAAGGGACAAAACATCAAGAGCTGCTAAATCTGGATAGTGGGTTGCTTTTCTGTATTTCTACAGTATTTCCTAATTCAAAAGAAAAAAATTATGTGATTACAAGTGGACAAATAAACTAAGAACTACATACTTCAAAATGAAATCTCAAAGATCTGTAAAATTAGTCTCTGTTAACAACAAAACAGCTATCGGAAGACTCAGCCTTTACCACTGACTCACATACAGATTAGAATAAGACCTACTTTACAATAAGAACAGGCTCATTTATGTAGTAAAGTTCAGAGAGGTTTCATAGATAATTCACCACTTAAAACCACATTTATCCAGGTTGTATTGGACAATATCAATTATCCATAACCAGGAAGTAAAAAAAAAAGCTTGCATGAAAAACCAGAATAGGTGATACAAAGTCCAAACAATAAAGCTCATGCCCTTCACTCAGAAGAGAATCCACAAACTCTCACTTAGAGATTTCTTTATAAGCTCACACAAGTTTGTTTATCTGGTTACTTACACCTCTTCAGATCAAGTTCAGTAAAATAGAAGAGGAAAGAAATTGCACAAGAGGAAGCGACAAGGCACAATAAGTTGCAAGAAATAATAACCTGAGAGTAAGGAAAACTAACAAGAAAACTTTGAAGAACATATATGAAATTAATAAATCATAGTACATATTTTTAGGTAATCTATGGTTATAAGTATTAATGACATGTATTCAGAATGACATCTAGTATTTTTTAAAAAGAAAATCAACAAACAAACTTAGATTATGAGGAATTACAGCACTTAAAAAAATAAATTTTAGGGATATTTCCATCCAAATTAGTAAATATTTTTTAAAATTCTAAGTGCTTGAAAGGGTAAGTTTTATTTATGTGGAAAATCACTGCAGAATTCATTGGCAAATAATGGTAGATAAAGCTTAACATATAAAAGTTTCTTAAGTATTCTTCATAGTTACATTTCAAGAAAAATAGAAAATTTGAACATATTCAGTTCCTTATCAATCCTTCAAAAATTTAATTTCCTAAGATAATTTAGTGATCTAGCTCAATGCTAGACAAATGATTAATTTTATCATTTTTTAAAGTAATAAAAAAAGCTACTAAAATGACTGCATAGAAAATAAGCAAAATTTGGGCAGAAAATTCCATAACACAGGGGTTGACAATAACATCCATTATGTGCCAAGTTTTAGCTTGCCAAACAAACTACTATATCTGTAACTCTCCTCTAAGTGCCAATTTAGTCATCACCAACAAGAATATTTTGTTGGCAGAGACCAGAGATTGTCTAGTATATCCTGACTTCTGGCCTTGAAGGATGAAGTTAATTTCTCTGGCACAGGTAAAACATTTCCATAAGAAAAAGCTCAATTACTGTATAAACCACTACACAATCACAACAAGGAATTGTAGCCACTCATATAAACTTGTAATCTATTTTTAAATTAATTATCCACAAAGCAAGAGAGTCAGAATTTGAAATATGTACAAAAATCTGTTGCTCTCAAATACCCTAATCTAAAGGGAGAGGAAAGGAAATGTCCCATTTCAAAAGGCCCATGATAACACCTTTTCAAAATCTGCTGAATTAGACAAAACTAATTTCTAAATTACTGCACAATGACTAATTTCTTCACCTTCCCCAGGAGTCCGCACCCCAGGCCAGGTTAAAAATCCACTAAATTTCTAATACGTAACCTGTACAAATACTCTGGGCTTATCATAAAATTCTGCAATTAAAGCAATCAAGTAGCTTGCATATTTTGTGTAATGTAATTCCAACTATTAGAAAACTGACCCAATACCAGTTATAAATCTGGGTTTCCGGAGATTTAATTTTGTCCACACCTTTAGATTTCCACAATAAGATACTATCTATTGCCACAATTTAAACTTACTGCTCCAATCCATGGATTTCAAAAACATTAACATATGTTTTTTACTACTAATGTTTAACTTTTTACTAATGTTAATTTCTCTTTACACTTCCAAAGGTGGCAATGTATACAATTAAAAAGTCTGATTATCCTTTAATAACACCTGTTAGAATTCACTATAATGCCATCTTTCATTTGTGTTGCCATCTAGCCTAAAAAGAATTTCTGTAAAGAAATGCTTTGAAAAGTTCATGTTACTAAAAAAGATTTTTATTTCCTTGTATCAAATTGACAAGTCCCTACTAATATCTAGCACATTACCATGTGTTCCCTCAATGGCCTAAACCAGTCTTCTAAATATTTCTCATCTCTTTTGGAAAAGCAGGTATAAAAGAGATAAAGAGAAGTACATCACTGCTTATTGTTCTGTCTTAACACTTAAATAAAACTGCCACTTCCTAATAAAATAATCATTTAAAAATCTTTGACAATTTTTTGAAAATTTTCCCTTAATATGTATTCCTCTCAGAATTATGAGCCCCTTATGCCAACAAATAGGGTAGAGAAACAAATGATTTTTTTTTTAATGTTAGTCTTTTCACATAATGCGAACTCATTCATTACTAGGTCCTTCCTCCTCTGCCAAGTCACAAGACACACTACTGTTTACAATCCCTCCCATCTGCCCCCTGCCAATATATATCAAAACACTCTACTCACTTGGCTTAACCAGTGTCTCCCAAATAACCCTCTCAAATCCTAATTCAGACCCAAGATGCCCTCATTTTGATTCATATTCTTAATGAAAAATTTTAAATCACCTTACTTTCAGAGGGTTGTTTTGCCTTTTGATGTAGCCAAACCTTAGAGCCCCCATGCTTTCAGAAGTGCCCCAAATCTGACAGTATACTATTAATTCCACACTTTTAGACATTTTTAATCGGAGTACTCAGTTTTCAAAGACAACTGCCAACTCTCAATTCATTCAAACACTAGTCAACATTTCTTTCATTTCACTGCTACATACACACCCCATTCTTTAAGGTTGAGGCCTACTGACTGCAGTAGGAAAAGAAATTAAACAAAATCTATTTACCATCATTCTTCAAGATAACTACTAAAGAGTTCCCATTTTTTATTACAGACTTCACATAAATACATCATATAACATGATATCACAAACATCTGCTGTTCGGGACTTTTGTAGGGCATCAATATTAATGGTCTCCAAAATCAAGCATACTTCAGATACTGCTGCGAGGGGGTTGGGAGAGGTGGGACAGCATGATTCACCAAAAACGGCAACGAAAAGTAATGGAATATTTTCACCGGTGGTATGCTAAAACTAAAGCTTCTTTCAGAGAAAGGTACTGCTAAACAACCATCGTTGTAGCAATAAATCCACCTGCTTCAAAGGCTGCAAAGCTAGGAAGATGGGAAGAAAAGCGGAGATGGGGGTCCTCCTTCAGCTTCCCTAGGGGTTAGGAGAGAATAAAGTCACTGCTACACTTGCACTGTCACTTGATGAGAAGGGGAGGGGGGAGGGGCGGATCATCTTGGAAACCCAGTCCCTGGGTTGGACCAGGCGAGAACTCAGCAAGGCTGCCTGGGATTAACATTCTCCTTCTCACCCTCTCCTCCCTTCTAGAATCTCCCCTCGTCGCTAACGCGCGGCGGCCAGAGTCCCAGATGACTGTCCCTTCCAATGTTTCCTCCGTGGGGCGTAGAAAGAACCAGAGAAAAAACTGAGTCAGGAGGTTGAGACTCCGATGACCCTCTGGCCTCTCCCAACACCCTCCAGCCTCTCCCAGAACACTAACAAACCTCGAAGTGCTGGGGGTCAGAGGTATGCCCCACACAGGTGTGCTCGCCCCAGAGGGGCGCACGGGCCCCGCCCGCCGCCTCCAGCCTCCCGCGACGCTCCCCGCAGCGCGGCCCGGGCCCCAATCCAGCAGGGCAGAGCACACCCGCCCCGGCGCCCTGCGGCCGCCCCAGAGGGGCGCGCCCGTCCCGGAGCCGGCCTCTCCAGCCCCAGGCCCGCAGCGCCCAGGCCAGCCCGCCCGCACGCCCTCCGGGACGGGCCCCCAGCCCGCAGGCGCGGCCTAACTGCTTGCCCGGCAACTCGCCCCCGGCGCCCGAGGGTCGCCGTACCTGGGCGGCGGCCTCCAGCTTGCCCTCGAAGGTGAAGTCCAGCAAGTCGGGCTTGAGGCAAAGGCTGTAGTTGATGGGGGAGACATCGGCAGGCAGCCGCTCGAAGGGCCTCTTCTCCGGCATCGCGGCGAGGCCCAGGCTGTGGAGGCGGTGGCGGCGGCGAGAGGAGCGGCTGAGGAGGAGAAGGAGGAGGGGAGGAGGCGGAGGGCCGAGGAAGAGCAGGCGGCGAGCTAGGGAGGGGGCGGCGGCTGCCAGCCACATACACCGAGCGCTGGCGACCTCCTGAGGAGAGCGACCGGTGGGTGCCTGGAGGCAGGGGAAAGACCCAGCCCGAGCGCCGTGGGCCGGGAGGGAGTTAGTGCGGGCGGGCTGGCTGCCTACGGGGAAGGGGGCGGAGGGGAGGGCAGGGGAGGAGGGCCTGGAGGGAGGGAGGGAGGGACGGAGGGAGGAAAGCGGCGGCTGCGGCGGCAGCTGCGTGCGCGCTCCCGCGGGCCGGGCGCGCCCCCGACGGTGTGCACGCGCGCCGGGGCAGGGGGCGGAGCGGCGAGGGCGGGGCCGACGGGGTCGGAGGCCTGGGGTCGCGGACGCGAGCTCCGAGCGACAGACAGCTCGCCGCGCTGCACCTGTTGGAGAGAGCCGATAGCCTTCTCGAAGAAAGGTGCGGGAGGAGCTGGAAAGGGTTTGAGAAACGAAGAGAAAGGTGTGAGCCCCACCTCTAGCTGTCTTTGGAAATGGAAGCCTAGGCGGTTGGTCAGTGCAGTCAGAGTTAAATGTTACAATATCGATTCAGAGCAAAACCCCGCCTGGATTTTTACCTCCAGATCAGTGGAAAGCCCCGACCCAAGGCTCTTTAGCCGTAATTATTCCTGTTATTTTAAATAGCAGCTTCAAGGAATGATATGAAAAATTTTGTCAGAAAACCTGTAATAATCCATATAACTTAAACCAATTTGATTTGGACATTTGAGGGAGTGATTTCAAAAATTAGAGAGATTTTTGTTTTCATGATTTAATGTTCAAATGTTTTACCTTCCCGTTTTCATCTTTGTTTTTTTTTTTAAAGACTACTAACTATAGCCTCTTGAAAGGCTATAATTGACTTTCTCAACTCTGTAGGTATTTTGCAAATTGAAGTATATATTTTTAATATAAATATATGTTAATTATGTGTAAATATGTATATATTTAAATATATTTTAAAGTGTTAAGGGCAAGGAGATTTATCTATAATCCCTATACGCCTTTATAGAACCTTCTCATGTAGAACCCCTTAATTTCAAAACTCAATAATGAATGTTGTACTGGACCAACACTGTACAATAGAAATATAGTGATAGCCTACTAAGTAACTTTAAATTTATAGTAGCCACATCAAAAAAATTTTTAAAAAGAAAAAGAAACATGAAATTGATACATCTTACTTAACCTAACATATCCAAAATATTATCATTTCAACATGTCATCAGTAGAAAAATATTAATGAGATTTTTTTCAGTGCTAAGGCTTTGAAATTTAGTGTGTAGTTTACATTTACAACATGTCTCAATTCTGACTAGCCACATTTCTGGTCCTCAGTAGCCCCATGTGACTAGTGGTTACGGTATTAGATAGCATAGTCTTGCACACTGGACCTATCTTCTTATCCTCTGAATCCTACATACCTTTTAGGACAGACTGAAAACCTGCAATCCTCTCAAACTAGCATGTGAGATGAGACCACTTCGATATGGATGCATTTCTGTGACCACTTCTTGGTCATAGAAATAATAATTTTAACAATAGTGTAATAATCTAATAATTGAATAATAATGTATTGAGTGCTTATTAAACACTTTTCATGTATTAATTCATTTAATTCTTTCAACAACTCTGTTAGGCAGACACCATTATCCCCCATTTTACAGATGAGAAAACAGGCAGATGCAGTGACTTGCTCAAGATCATACAGCTAATAACTGGCAGAGCTGGCTTAGGATCCAGCCTTTTTTTTCCTCTCCTGGAAAATATTGCAACAGCTTCCCTATTTTTCTAGCTCTCTAGTTTTGTTTTATTCTAATATATCTTTATCTCAGCTTCTTAAAACATTTTCATTATTCAAGAACCTAGAAGGCTCATCATGAACTGTTCTTAAATTTTCTCAGATTTGTTTCTTCCTATCCTTTAATAGAGATTCTCCAGTTTTAGCAAGCTAACCTGTTTGCCATTTGGCCCTTACAGCTTGTTCATTCTCTCTTCTCTACCATTGCTCATGCATTACTGCTGGAAAGACCACATCCTTTTCAGCAAACCTATGACCCTCCCTTTCTTCAAAACTCACCTTTTCTGGAAAGTCCTTATTGACTAACTCTACCCAACTCTAACCCTTTCCCATCAGCTTTTGCTGATTTATTTGTACTTGTTCTGTTGTTCCGTAGCTGTATTTTTAATGTTTTTATATGGCTATCTTTTCAAGATGTACTACTATCAAGAGCTTAACTTCTAATTTTTTTATAACTGTCAACACAGAGCCCTACACAATGTAATTTTCAGTTATTGACCCAACTAACCAAGTGACCAAGAAAGAATATTTACCCAGTCTATAGCCTTTCATTTATATACAATTTGTACATTTCACAGAAAGCCACAGTGCCCTGCTATGTGAACCTAAGACAGACTAGAGGTAACCTTTTATAAAATCACAGAAAATCATTTTTAAAAATACTAGGGCCATAGACTTAATGACAGCAGTAACTATGACCCTGTTGAGGAAAAAGAGGGAAACTTACTTGGCCCCATCCCTAGTCCCATAACTCAGGAGGTTCTAATAGAACAAGTTAAAAGTGAACCCAGATCTACTACCGACAACCTGACATAGAGGAAGGGAAGGTGATGTAAGGTTTCTATAAGAAACACTAGCTAATAATTTAACATATGCACCAGGCAGGCTTCTCTGAAGTAACTGAAATGAACAACATAAGTCTTTTAGAAATTCCTTTTCTTCCGTTGTGCTTCAGAAGGAGAGGAGAAGTCAGTAATGTCTCAAAGTCATTAGCTCTACTTCTAACAGATTTCTAGGCTTTTCCAATTAGAAGCCATTGAAAATCTGCAAATGAAAAACCTATACAAATTGTATACTTTCAATAAAAAAAAAAGTTAAGAAAAAGAAAATGAATCAAAGTAAAAGTCATTTTAATCTTACGCACTTTTGTCTTTAGTTTTCAAGTACTGGTCTGAGAGTCTGAGGACATAGTCCCTATGTTATCACTGACTTTGTCTGTAACCTAGAGCAAGTCTTATTAATTTCTCTGCTTCAGTTTCCTCATTTGTAAAGCAGGTACATGCATAATTCATGATTTTCTCAAAGAAAAGTATTATTTTACCGGTGGTTTGGGAATTTCTAAAAAAAAAAAAGTATGTTTCTAATGTGCAAATGGTCGTCATAACAAGAATGGTAAGTAAAGATCTACGGCCATGCCACCCCGAACAAGCCTGATCCCATTTGATCTTGGAAGCTAAGCAGGATCGATCCTGGTTAGTACTTGAATGGGAGACCACCTAGGAAGACCAGGTGCTATAGGTGTAAAAAGTAAAAAAATAAGGGATTGTAAGCTGACAAGGTCTTTGCAATCTGTGAGGTCAACCAAGGTTTGCCTCACCTAAAAAAAGAGAGAGAGAGAGAAAGAGAGAGAAGAAAGAATGGTAAATAAAGAAATGGTGTAAAGGATATATAAAGGAAATGTAAGTCATTGGAAGAGATGTTTTAAAGCAAAGTGAATATAAAGGGAGCCAAAATATTCAGGCAGGAGGGAAAGACACACTGGCTGTAAAACATGAAATAACAGAAAGATGTGAAAGAGTTTGGAAGACCATTATAAAACTCACCACATTACTATTACTATTTAGTCTCCATTATGTAGAAACCATGACCTTCAATATCAATTTCAAGCATGGAAATTATAACTCTAATTTCACCAATAGGAGCCTTACCTGCAGAAAATGGTAAAAGGGTTCCAAAGACCAGGGACACAAAAAGCTAGAGAGCAATCCATAGGAAGCTGATGCTATGAGATCGCAGCCTTGACTCTTTTCTGTAACTTAAAATGGCTGTTGGAATGACCGTTGAAAATGTGGGGAATAGGTGGAATGTTGCCTACCCATCCTGTGTTCTTCACAACAGGGAAGTAGATTAATTCCATATGCTTTAAAATGTATACTATACTGATGGATAACTATATATGATAGCAGATGATATGTGTGTGTGTGTGTGTGTGTGTGTGTGTGTGCATATAAATGTATATATTTGAAGGTAGCAATATGGCATTATGTACATCCAAATATGGCAAAAGAAAAGTCATCAGAGTTGGAAAAAGTTTATTTCTCTTGGTATCTTTCCTTCAGAAAGTTGAAAAAGTCATTCATTTCCACCTGTCTTTCTAGCCCCCTCCCCCTTTTTTTCAGTACTTGTGCTTTCTTTATCACAACCACTACCCCAGGATTATTTACCAATCCCAAGTATCTGGCAACTACATGACTAAACCCAGGCCTTTTGTTATGATCTTCAAATTGAGATGAGCCTATTTGGCTCTGACCTCTTATAAAGGGTTAGCCACTAGAATCTTGCAGAAAATGAATTAGAGTGTAAAGCCAACGCCCTCTGCTGCAGGCAATAATGCGTTTGTCTGTTTTGATGCCTGGATCTCTGGAATGCTGCTACATTTCTTGTGGAATCCCAAGTCTTTAAAAGTCACAGTGTTCTGTAGCTGGCATATGCTAGAATTGACTTAGCAATGATGTTGCCTTGACTTCAAATCCAAAAAAATAAGTGACGGCTCAGGATGAACCAGTGGAGTAGCCAAGAGAATTAGAAATCTCAGAAGCTTGGCAACAGTCAAATAGACTCAGTTTCTCCACCCTTGGCTCTATTTCTGTTTGCTTTTTAAGTCCCTGACAAGAATAATTTACATTTTAATTAGTTCTCACTCAATACCTGATCCCATGCCTAGCAAAGAGAGTAATTTCAACCTCTGTTTAACCCTAGGTGAAGGGTGGGGTGAAGAAAAGAGACCTAAGATATTAAGGCCTGCCAACCTGGTGGATTCACATCTTACAGGGTGTGATTTTATGAGAGCAATTTGCTTTAGAGTTTTAGCCACGTATCTTAAATAACAGAGGATGAAAATCTGCTGCCAGTCTCTCTAATTTGCATAGGAGTCTAGATTAATAAACTCTTAAAAAGTAAAGAGTAAGCTAGAAATTGGCTTATTGGCCCACTAATGCATAGGACTGAACTGAAAGTCATCTTGTCCCCAATAAACAAATAATGCCAGAGCTGAAGAGACTGTAAAGTATGGATCTATGACTGTTTCATTTTCAGATATTCTGCATTTTCTAGGGAAATAGTCTCGGTATAAAGGCTAGCCTTTGGAATATAATACTTTTTTAAAAAATAAAATAAAATTTAGATGGTAACAACTCTGTATAGTGAATCGACTGAAGAAAAAGCAAGAGACAAAAAGCAATTCAAATTGCTCATATTCTTTAGTCCTGGGAAGCCATACCAACAAATTTCTAGATATGGTCTATTTTAGTTCAAAGTGCGTTCACACTGTATAAAATATACATTCACTGAGAATGAAGCATAGCACAGATACCTTAGGGACTCAACATTAGGAATTGAGGCAGGACAGAAAAAAAAAGATAGCACTTTTAGGCAAAAAGTCACAATTCAAACATTCAAGAGAGATTTATATTTTTCTCACTCCAAACCTACATTAACCATAAAGAGGTAGCCATAGTTTTAGAAACTCTGGATCAGGGAACCCTAAATTCTTACTGGGCCCTATCCTGATGTATCTCAGTGCCAAGAGATACCAAGATATGACATTTTTGTTTAGCCTTATGTACTTTTGATAAAGTGATTTATTCCTGTTTCATCTAAATGTAAGAGGATATCAATATGTAGAGAGGAGGGTGGTGGGATCAAAGAAATTGAAGAGCGGAGAAAAAGGAGTCACTATTTTACAGAAAGTGTTATTCTTACTGTTCAATGGGGTAAATCACTTTCTTTAGTTTATAAGCCCCTTTTATTTTTTCAGTAACTAGAATGCTGTAGTTCTATCCGGGTTAGATTTTGACTTGAATTTTACAAACTGCAGTCCTAAAAGCAGATACATGCTTCACCCTCCTAATCAAGGAATTAAAGAGGTAATTTCCCCTAAGGCCTTTGTTTTCTGCAACTCCCCACCCCCACCCCCTCCCCAACCCTTCCTGGGAAAAGGACAGAGAAGCCCAATATGCCATGTTACAAACACTAGGATCCAAACTTAAATTTTAAGGATAGGCAGAGTAAGTTGGAAATGAGTTCCTTTTGCTTTTTTTATTATTATTGTTACAGGGGGCTTCAAATTAAAGGAGATCAGAAACTGACATAGGACAGGGAAAGATGCAATAATTTGCCAAGGTTAACTGCGCAGCAGTGACTAAAGCCCTGATGAGAATTTCTTACTCCCACCCAGTCTTGTATCTTTTCCAAATATCCTTTGTTGTGGGTAACTGTCAGAGGACAAGTGTTGAAATATTAGGGGACTACATCCCCTAGATTTTGCTGGACAGTTCCAATTTCACATATTCCCCACTGTTGTCATAACCATGTACTTGTCCTAATAATTCCACTGTTTCAGCATTTGCATTTAAAGAAAATGAAAGAAGAATTGTGTGCCTGAGAGTCAAGGCAAAGAGGGCACCTGATAGCTGGTGTCAAGGCTGGGTAACAGGAAGGAGACAGAAAGATCTGATTGCTAGAATAACCAGGCAGCTCAAATGAGGGTAATAGAATCCCATGCTGCAGAACATCAGCTGATGCTGAAAAGAATGCTGTCTCCATGAGTGCTTAAAACAGACTCAGAGCAGTATTGCTGTTTTCAGCTCACCTCTGGATCACTTGTACTCCAGCTTCCATTGGAAGCAGCCTTTCACCTCAGAGGTCTGAGATAGTATGACAAATTCCATAAAGCAGAACCAGGGGGATAATCCTTTAGTGAATGAGGTGACGGAATAACTTCATTCGAAAAAAATTACATTTTCATGAAGCAGTTTTGAAGTCATCAAACTGCTTTACAAAATAAGGCCTGTTCATTCCTCACTAAGAATAGCAAACCTAGCAAGAGAAACAAGTTCTCTAGGTTTATAAACCCATATGGTTAATCCTGGGTTCTTAACCCCTACACAAACAAACCCTAGAGATCCAATTGAAGTGTCCTATTTATTTAGTACAACTAATCCATGACTACTCTAAATAACTGGAAATACATTTAAATGTTTTGCAAAGTATTTTTCATTATGAGAGAGTAGAAATCCACAGAGCAGAGAAAAGGTTAATTCTTTTCCTTTTGCCATGACTGTTGCTAACCTTGTAATTCCATGCAGTAACCCTAAAGACACATTCTCATCAGCCAGGTGGGGCCTTTTGTTCTGCAGAATAGACCAAGTAACTCTCCAATAGAGTTGCCAGATCAAGTACAATACAGCTAGTTAAATTTGATTTTCAGATGAACAATAAATAGTTTTTTAGTATAAATATGTCTCAACTATTTCAAGGGACATGATCATACTAAAAATATGCAATAGTTGGTGCGGGGGGAATACTTGTACTAAAAACTATTCATTGTTTATCTGAAATTAAAATTTAACCAAAAATTCTGTATTTTTATTTGCTAAATCTGGCAACCCCACCAGGAGTTTGCTTTCAGATTTTAAAGATGGCAGCCAATGGCTTTTGAACGGTTTGATTATATAAAGGAGAATTTTAAAATAGCTCTGAGTGTTTGCAAAAATCCTTTTCTTGAGAGTCGATTGGCATTCTGTCATGTTTAGTTTTTTAGGCTATGAAACCCCTTAAAGGATTCTCTGCCTTGTCATTCTCATATACCCCAGGGTACTAACCTTAGTGAAAAACAGCATAGTTTAATATCAACTGACTCCATAAAAATCAACTTGTCTCTTCAGATATTTCAAATGCTTTAAATACTTTTTCTGAGATTAAATACCCGTGTTCAAAATAGGGTGTTTATTGTGCCATAGTTTATAAGAGAAATTGCTTTGAGAGTGGTGTTGGCAAGATTATGTGAAGTAGCAGCCAAATGCTGATCTACCAAACTGGGAAACCAACAAAGGTTTTCGATTTCTTTCTATCACTGCTGTTACTATCTTAATACACTTTTAGCATTTCCATTCACCTGCAAATGATTCAGGCAGACATTATAGACCTAATTCTGCCACTCCTATAGATATCAAAGCTTAACCACTTTAATGGGGGATGAAAATAACACTGCAAATAATAAATATTCACGGGATTTTATTCAAGGAGTTTCCCAAGAGAATCTCACATTTTAACATAACCCAGAAAAAGGAAATCTTTTTCATAATTATTAATAATTTGGTCATTTAGGAAAATCATCTCCTTTCTTGCTTCTTAAACACTGATTGACTAGTGTATGTTACTCATTGTATGTGTGCATGTAAGCTTTGATTGAAGTACAATTTACATACAGTTAAATGGACAATTTTTTTCAATTACAGTCGACATAAATATATTAGTTTCATGTGTACAACATAGTGATTAGTTTATATAACTGACAAAGTGATCACCCTGATACATCTAGTATCCATCTGACGCCATTCAAAGTTATTACAGTATCATTGACTATATTCCTTATGCTATACTTTACATCCCCATAAAATGGACAAATCTTAAATGTTCGGGTCAATGCCTATTGACAACTATAACCACTATGTGCTATAGAATCGTTTCATCACCCCAGAAAGTTTCCTCATGGTCTTTTTTAGTCAATCTTCCACCCCTTCCCCTATTTCATCCAAGCAACTGCATTCTAATTTCTCACCATAGATTTATTTTGCCTGTTCTTGTACTTCATATCAATGGAATCATTCAATGTGTGTGTGTGTGTGTGTGTGTGTGTGTGTGTGTGTGTGTGTGTGTGTGTTTGCGGCCCTTTTTATACAATATAATGTTTTTGATCTACATATTTGTGTGTATCAGTAGTTCAATCTTTTATATTGCTGAGTAGTATTGTAGCACTATACTGCAATTTATTTATCCATTCTCTTATTGGTAGATATTGGGTTATTTCCAGCTTGGCACTATTATAACTAAGGCTACCAATGAGCATTCTTGTACAATTTTATAGATATATGTCTTCATTTCTCTTTGAATATATTTAAGAATTGAATTGCTGGGTCATAGATTAAATGTGTATTTAACCTTATTAAAAACTGTCAAACAATTCTCCAACATGGTTCTACCACTTGACACTCCCACTAGCGATGTAAGAGAGTTCCAGTTTTTTCATATCTTCACCAATGTTTAGTGTTTTCAGTCTCTCTTTTAGCCCTCCAAGTGGATATGAAATGGCATACTGTTATGGTTTTAATTTGCATTTTCCTAATGATTACAGATGTTGAGCATTGTCAAAGATGGGTTCCCTTGGAAGCCATCTCTGAGAGGGAGATTAGTCAGCAGGAGATTATTTAGGAGATGCGTTTGGGAAGAGACAGCAGTACAATTGGACAGAGGAAGAAGCTGAGCTGTAATGTAGTCTCAGGGGCCTCAGCTGACCCCTTGGAGAGTGCTGAAACTCGGATGACCTTTCAGAAATGTTCTGAGTTTGGGCAAATGGCTGGGCCTTTATACACTGTTAGTCATCGGTTATAAGCCACTGTGAGAAAAGGAAATGACCTTAGGCAAGTCAAGGCTCTTCAGTTGAGGCAATCACTGAAGTGGACTGACAATTGAGGGCCGTCTGCTGGCAGCCTTTCCAACAGCTGCAGAATAAGTCCTTCATTCCAAAAGGGGAATCTGCACGGCACATCATAGCATTTACTTCAAGCACATTTTCATGGCTTATTGGCCATTTATGACTCTCTCTCTCTCTCTCTTTTTATTTTTATTTTTTTTAGTGAGGTGTCTTTTCAAGTCTTTTGCCCAGTTTTTAATTGGGTACTTCATCTTTTGTTACTGATTTATAGGCATTCCTCATATTAACCGGACATGAATACTTGGTCAAGTATGTATGCTATGAATATTTTTTTTCCAAGCCTGTCATTTGTCTACTCATTTTCTCAGTAGTGTCTTGATGAGCAGACATTTTAAATTTTGATGAAGTCCAGTTTTTCCATTTCTTCTTTTATGGCTAGTGTTTTTTGCGTCCTGCCAAGAAATCTTTGCTTCCCTCAATGTTGCAAAGATATTGCTCTGTATTTTTTATAGGAGCTGCATGATTCTTGTGCTACTCATTTTCTTTTTAGCATTTTATTTTATTTTATTATTAGTTTCAAGTATACAGTATATTGGTTAGACATTTATATAGTTTATGAAACAATCCCCCTGATTATCTTTCCTCTGGCGCTACACCTAGCCATCATATTAATGCTAACTGCATTACCAATGCCATGCTCCTCGTCCCCCTGACCATAATCAACTACTAATTTGTACTTCTTTAACCCTTTACCACTTTATTCCAGCTCCATACCCCCCTAGTGCTACTTACACTTAAAAATAAATTTTATTGTGAGGGGGTTTCTGATGATAAAAGTATTGATCAATGAAGGGAATTCAGAAAATTTAAATGAGCATTAAGATAATGAAAATAATCAGTAATTCCAAAAAGATCACTGCTAACATTCAGTATACAGCCTTCCTGTCTTTTTCCTATGTACACACACACACACACACACACACACACACACATAACACACACACACCCCCTTACACCCCCTTATTATGTTGGGCTCAATCTATTTCACTTAATGTATTATTTAAGTATTAATGTTATTATATATTTTTCAGTACAACTTAATGGCTATAAATATGTGTTAACATATTTCATTTATTAACTTATAAATTAGTTAACTTTTTACATTTTTTATTCTTAGATATTTAGTGTTTCTAATTATTTTTGCTATTTTAAATATAGCCCATACAAAACCAAGCTGATAGGTAGCTTAAGCTAAGATTAAAAAAAAAAAAAACACAGCATTTAAGAATATAAAAATAAAAAGAAAAACAAAGGAAAAGAGGAGGAGGATGAGAAAGAAAAAGAGAGAAGAGAGGAAAAAAATCTTTGTTCTCTAAAGATGAAAACTAAGGTTTTAGATTAATAGAAAACTTCTCAAAATTCTCTCTTCTACCTTTCTTAATACCTCACACCTAAGACAATTATTTGAAGCTTCTCTCTCAACTAGCTCTTTTTCTTCTTACCTCCTTTCCCTTCCCTTCCTTTTCTCATCAGCTAGTCCTCCCTCTACCCCAAACATTCTGATAAAATTCTTCTTACTTTCATGTAAATATCTGCCTTTTTTGACAGAAATTAAATTAAAGCTGTATTTCATTTTATCCAGGACCGAATCCCCTCATTTTACTGCTCTAGCAGCAAAACATTCTTTTGGCCTTGAGAGAGAGAGGAGGGTTGTAAAAACTCATACTATATTTTTTTCTATCGTATTAAGAACCTATATGAACAAATGTGGGTACATAGATAAATAGTTCTATTGTACCAATATACATTCCTTTCAGCAATATATCAGCATACCTGCTTCCACACCTTCCAGCATTACTAGCTTCATTTTCTTTTAATCTCTGTCAGTTTGATAGGTAAAACTGGTATCTTATGGATGTTTGTTTTGCATTTTTTTTGATTCTCAGTAAGGAAGAATTCTTTTCATATTGGCCATTTTTATTGCGTTGATGACTTGCTGTATACTTTATACTGTGTATTTTTTCACTTATTCCCCAAAATACTACATGAAGTAGATGTTATTATTCTCATTTTGGAGAACTGATAAATGCATGGATTGAATGACTTGCCTGGGATCTCAGTGGCTAGTAACTGGCAGAGCCAGTGCCATAACCCAGGTCAGTCTGACTCAGAGCAGACACTCTTTCCTCTTCAATATTCGGTCTTCCATGATCTCTTCTATAAACTCCAGGGCTGACATAATTTAACCCAAAGAATGGAACAAGACAAGGCAGAATAGAGCTTGAGTTCCCATTTAGCTCTTTGACAGATGATACATAACATGGCCTGCAAGGGCAGATGAGTTTCCATCACCTGTTGCATTTAAATATTAAGAACTATTAGAAGACATTATTTTCTCTCACTAGTCATCAGAATTCTCCTGGCTTTCCAAGAATGCCACCCAAATCCTTTATCTGTCTCTAGAAACTCTTAGTGCCTTAGTTTCTTCATCTATAAAATTAGGTATTAGAGTAAGGTATATAAATGTCTAATCCCTGTGTTGTACACTATATATAATATAATATTGTATATGAGCTATAATTGAAAAATAAATTTTAAAAAAGGAAAAAAATGAGATATTGGACTAAATAATCTTTGAAGTTCTTGCTAGCTCTTAAATTATTTATTTTCCATTAATTTTCTGTTTTTAAAAAAGTTACTATGCTGACATCTCTCAGCTTTGGCTAATGAGGGCTGCATTCAGCAGTTTGTGAAGTTTAGGAAATTCCCCTTTAGAATGCTTTTTCCTTTCTGACCTACCTTTCTGTCCTTCTCACTGCCCTTTTTCCTTGATATGTTGCATTATTTTCCAGAGGCACAGACTGGTGGGCTTGCTCACTCTTACACACTCTCTCTCTCTGTCTCTCTTCATCTTTCTCATCCTAGATTTGGATATTCTCCCCAACCCCCAATTTTGTTTCTACATCACAACCATTGTGTTTCTACTTTTATCCTCTTTCTTTCTCTGGATTCTTTAGAGTTTCCTTTGCATCTATTCTGTATGTCCATCTCTGTAGAAGCTACAAGATAGCCATGAAGCCTAGAAACATAACTAATAGCTTATTTTCTTTACAGTTTGAACTCCCTTGATTGCTTTTTCTGGTCTATGTTGGTTTATTCAGTGCAAGTGAAAATTAAAAATAAAATATATGAGACAAGACATCACAGATTCACTTGCAAGGATTGATAGAAACTCTTAACACTGCATGCCCTGTGCATTGGTACATCACATTGAACTAAGCATTCCTAATGAGGGACATTATATTGACCATATAGTATAAAGGTTATTGAACATAACATGTATTGTAATTTCCATAAGCCTTTTGTTATGGATATTCACCTGTGTTTCCAGATTTTATGGTCACTTATAGTTCATCAGTGGATTTTTGTCCTTGTCTTTTCTATCTCTTTGTGTTATCTGTATTTCTTAACAAGTATGCTCTTCATTAGAACTGGCCCATGTTTAATTTCTGTCCCAATTAAGAAGAGAAAGTTACTCAAGAAAGGCCTCTTAGCAACACTCAGCATCCATAAGAAAGAAAGAGAGAGAGAGAGAGAGAGAGAGAGAGAGAAAGTGTGTGTGAGAGAGTGAGACAGAGAGAGAAAGAAAAAAGCATATGGGCCACGGCCTTTTTAGTTTTGTGGAACAGCCTGCAAAATTATTAAAGACAATAAAATACATCTCTACAAAATACTATTTCCTGAGCCTTGAATGTTTATCTACTATTCCTTTCTTTGCTTTGTCACAATAGTGAGACAAGAATTTATGATTCTCACAGTACAAATGAGAAATTCACAGATAGGTTGTGAATTTCCAAAGCTCACAGTAAGTTGGACCAGATCTGAAAGCAGAAACTGGGTCTCTCTGCTGGTTAAGCTTTTGTCCATGGCTTTTTATCTTGCAAGAAGCTGTCTGGTGAATGGAGAAGATGGGGCTTACTTATCCATTGCTCTTGGAAAATGAGCCTCCCTCTTCCTCTTTTCCTTCTTATCTCTTACCTCCAAAACAAAAATTAAAAAAAAAAAAAGCATACACAAAAAAATAATAATTTTGCTTTATTAAATGAATAAGAGAAAAAATTCCTAACAGCCTGCCATCTGGAATGGCTCAGGTGATAGCCAGCCATCTAGAAGCAAGGAAATGGCTGTGGTCACTGGTAATTTCAGTGATTTTTCCCACCACCAGCTGTCATCACAATTTCCAGAAAAGATGCCAAGAAAAAGCAGTAATTAGCGTGTGCACGCATGTGCGCACGTGTGCACACACACACACACACACACACCACCACCACCACCACCACCACCACCACCATCATGGATCTTGGAACTTTTCCTGACTGCTTTTTGCCCACATACCCCTATATCCCCCACGTTCTAGATAGACAAGGTATTTGACCTCACCTGCAGTTGAAGAACTCAATATTCTTGAAGGTTCCTCCCTTCTGCCAGAAACCCTTACTAAAACTGAGTTATTATTTCTTTCCCTGATCTGGATTGTTTTATTTAGATCAAACCTTTAGGGATAAGCACCTTATTCCTACTTTTCTTTTCCCCTTTCTACTCTAGGGCTCTCTACAGCAAACAATGAACTCAGGCCCTTGAAGCACTTATCACACTGTAGGTAACTGGCAGTTGAAATGCTTATCTTCGCTTTTAAGGAATGCGATTTATTTATGTCCCACCCTTAACCCCAGTATAATGCCTGGCCCATTGTTGGGTCTCAGTCAACCTCTGTTGACTAGAATTTGCCTAAATTAGCCTCAGGCACCTCCTGGATTTCACAGTGTGCTGCATTCCAAGGAAAATTAGACTGACTAAGCCAACTGCTTCCTTCCTGTCTGGGGAGACCCAGCCAAAGACTAGAACACGGAGGCCACACCTTTGCAGAAAGAGAGGGCTTGACTGATGTCCCCCTCTGCCTATAATCTCACCCACACTTTCTCCTCTGCCACTAAGTGAAGCAGTCCTCAAACTTATTTTTTCCAGACACTTTCATGGGGGCAGAGCTGCTAACAAAACAGGCTGTGGACCAGATAGGGATCAGGGGAGAGGTCGGAGCCTGAACTATACATTACAGAAATCACCAAGAAAGAGGTTAGAATCTGATAGGGACCTAAGTTCTAGACTAATCCCCCAAGAAAGGTGTCTGTCTGTAGGGGTGCTACCTAGGTTCAGATAGTATTTGTGCAATTTTTAAACCTTGGACAAGCTATTTAATCTCTCTATACTCCGATTTCCTCATCCCTGAAGTAGGGATAACGGTATCTGTGTCATAAGGTTGTTGACGGATTAACTAGGTTAATATGTTAGTGCTCAATATTGTTATTACTAAGGAGAATGGCTTTGGATGGCAGCAAGTTTACTATGTTGAGGTTTATATGTGAAAATGCAGGGCTGAGGCAGAGTTAAGTAGTAGGATCTGGAAACAGTAGAATGACTTTGTATAAATGAGTGCAAAGAATTTGGAGTTCAGGATCCAGTAGCTTTACCAGGTATGGAAGAACTGATGGAATTTAAAGATGTTAAATATGGGGAAGAAAAGACTAAGGTGGATAAATAATAACTATCTTCAAATAGCTGATTTTGTCCAATATAAGGCTAACACTATGAATTTGCCAATGTTCAACTATTTTGGCAATTTCATTTGGTTCAGCCTAATAGAAGAGGATGCATACTTGTTCTGTAATGCTGCAGAAGACAAATGAGAATCACTGGGTGAAAGGGGGAAGAAGCAAAGATTACATCACTATAGCAAGGAATTTGTCACAATTAGATGCTCAAGAACAGTATGAGCTGACTTATAAAGTTCTAGGTTCCCTGTCACTGAGAAAGCTGGAGCAGAGCTGAATGACTGTTGAGGATATGTACAATTTTCTGCATTTAATGGGAGACTGTCCATAATCCAGTCTGAGTTTCCAACCTCTCCAGCTAGACCCCCTCGGTATAGGGACAAAAACTTCTTGTGTTGTCTAACACTGCTATGTCTTTGTATACATCAATCCTCTTGCCTAGAATTTCAGGTCTCCTTACTATGCACCTCAAATTCCTATTTATCTTTCTAGACTCAACTCAAGTGTGGGCCCATCTGAACTCCCCAAATGGTCTATCATACTCTCTCCTTTACATCTTGTACCTGTGTTTACTTCTGTAGTGGCACTTATCATTCTTTTGTAGTTTTTTGTGGATTGTCTCTTTTCTACTAAACGTGAGCTGCTTAACGGCCAGAAACATGTCTCTTCTATCTTTATATACCCAGTGATAAGAGTGGTATCTGTAGCTTCACTTAATATTCATCCATTTTGTGTTTATTAAACATTAAATGAATGATGTTGAATGTTTCAATTACATGTGTAAAATTTAAAAATTATACATGAATTTTAATCAAATATCAATCAAAAAGAATGTCCTTTCTGTGTGTGATACACATTGATATTTTCTATTCTATTTTGTTCATTTTTTAAAGAGGTAAAGTAATAGGATTTGTTGAAAGCATAGAGTTACAGCTATCCTGTGAGAAGGGGTACCCCAAAATGGGATACCTCTCATTTTTAAAAATGGAAATCATGATCTGGGTTCCAAAGATAATGTAGGTTTTCAGCCTTATTCTGAAAAACACTGAACCATAGTCAAGAGCAGAGATTTGAATGGAAGGTATGAGAACCTGTTAGAAGCTGTAGGTCTTCCTGCCAGAAAGGGATGGATATGTACACACACACACACACACGCACACGCACACGCACACGCACACGCACGCGCACGCACACGCACACACACACTAAACTGACGTTCAATTTCAGAGGCTACCTGGACCCACTAAAGTCCTTCTGTACATCATAGGTTATGAGAAAGTTCCTTATAACTTTCAATGCTATTTCAATGCTATTTTTCTGAGAAGCATTAAGAAGTAGTCTTGGGGCATCTAAGAGTCATCCACAGAGAAGCACACAAAGAATAGAGTGAAAATTCTGAGGTGGAACAGGCAGGACAGATAAGTAAGTACAAGTGGAAGATAAAGGAATGGGGAGCAAAGTAAATCCTGGCTAAGGATTAGAGGTAAGGGAAAGATGTAGCAGTGCTGGGCCAAGATTTTAGGCCTGCTAAACTGATATTCTTTTCAGACTCAGAGTTTAGGGCTCTAGTCCTGTAGCTTTCTTCTTCCCTCCCAGTGGCTCACTCTCCCTTTTTCTCCTTTAGGCAGCCCTTATGGAAACTCTGAAACTCTTTTTCTCTTTTCTTCCAGATGGGGAGCTCTGGCAGAAAGAATGTTCTGGCTTGTATGCAATGACGCTGTTCTCTCTGCCAAGGGATAAAGCTAAAATCTGCTTTCCTGGAAACTAGCTAATGTCTTTAGGAAGCACGACCCTAGTTAGGGAAAGATTGGGACCTTTGGATGAAGAAGAGATAGGAAAATAATTTTCAGCATCCACTGATACAGTAACTCACAAGGATAGGATGTGAATACCAACGAATGATTTAAAAAAGGAATCTCCTGTCTCTGAGATCTGACCATAGGATCACGGACTACTCCATTGGTCTTCCTTGAAACTTAGGTAACTCTACAGTGTTTTCAACAACCTGTGGTGGAGGCAACAAACATATATCTCACTTTTCCATAGGACATATAGTGGAAGAGACACATAAGAAGCTCATAAGCATAATAAATTGATTTTTTATTGAACCCTCAGGAATTTGGGAGTTATAAGAACTTTCATAAAGTCTAGAAAACCCAGAACATTATTATAGTTCATAAGTAACATGGCGGAGGGAAAGAGAATGGAATTTGGGGTGGGGTTAGGAACCTGAATTATGTGCCTAGATAGGACCTGACTCACTATGTAATAATTGCCAGTCACTTCCTGGCTCAGTGTTCCAGTATTAGGTTCCTCTCTCCCCAGCCCCCTCCTCTGCCCAGGTAAAATAAAATGATTTTATTCTTTCTTGAGAAAGTTAAACTTGACTGTTTCTATAAAACAATCTGGAAAATAGCCAATCTCTGAGTGTAACAATGTGAGATAATTTCGTTTATTTTATAACCAATGTCCTGGGTGGTACCTAAAACCATGAGAACTAGAAACTTATCTATTGTTGGAATCCTCAGATGAGGAGGAAATAAGTAGGTGGTCTGCTTTCCTCTTCTCTTTCCTCTCTTCTGTCTTCTTGGATGACACTATAGTGTTGCTAACAAAGGCCCGTGGAAAGATATTTGGAAGATAACTGGGTAACACCCAACTAGGTCAGGGAATGAGTCAGGGCTCAAGGACTCGATACCAACCTCTCCCACTCCTGCCAGGAAACCTCTGGGGTGAGACAGAAATGAGAAAGGAGCCAAGGGGCGGGCCTCAGAGCTGCCTGCCCTGGGGCCTCTGGCTTGCGGTTTCACCCTGGTTTGCCCTGCAGCTGTAACGTGTCTGCTGACATGCAAGCCCTGACACTTTCTCCCTCCCTCTCTCCCAAACTTCTGTTCAGTCTCAGAAACAGATGGCACATTTTACTCCAGAAGTGACTGTAGCAGAGATGAGAGGAGAAAAGAAGAACAGAACCAGGTGGAGAGGTGTTTCTTCAGAAAACACAGGGCAAAATACGAGACGTTTTGTCTAGGAGGTAAGTAGGAAGTAGAAACTAAACTCACCTCCAAGGAAACAAGACAAGTAAAGGGCAGAAGAGCACCATGGCTGGGCAGACACAGATGCTAGAACAGGACTGAGGACTGAGGCTGTGAAGGACAAAGTAGCATTAGCCTGGAAACCTGCAATATTCAAGAGCAAAATGGCAAAAGTCACATTTCTTGTATGAGGTCCTCAGCTCTTGCAAATCGATCTCTCTTTCCTTAGCACCATTTCCAGTTTCTTAGAACTCTTCCCCTACACACACACACACACACACACACACACACACACACACGCAAAGCAGTTTTAGGCACCTAATGTTTACCAATCACATGTTTCCACATACGATAGTGCTCACAGCAGCCCTACAAGGTTTTATTATCTACATTTTACAGAAGAGTACAGTAAGACTCAGAAGATTTAAGTAATTTGTTCGTAGAGTTTGGAAGAAGTAGAGTCTCTATCAGTTGCCGGGGCCCCATAGATTCCACTCTACCAAGCTGCCTTTGATTTGAAGTCAAATCAAATCATAATGAAGTAAAAAAGTAGAGACTTCTTAAGCCTTCCAAGGATCAGTAAGGAGCAGACCAGATAAAGAGCAATGAACAGAGATCTCTAAATCTCTAAAAGTAGGTGTCTAAACTCCTGGAACTGTTGGGTTTGCTTAGGCTTCTGCCAGGCGGAGATCCCAGTGCAACCTTGGTACCCTCTAGTGGAAGTTTTCTGCATTCACACAGCTTACCTTCAGCCCCAAAGAGCTGGGAAGGAAGCCCTCACCTAATCACTGGAAAGCATCCCAAAGGAATGGTCAACTGGAAGATAATGTTTGTGTGCCCAGGTCCGTGGCTGGTAGAGGAAGGATAACAGACTAGAGGGAAGGTGTGCTGAGCACTTGGTTTGTCAGGGGTGTCCTTATCAGTGTATAAATGAACTCAGGCCTTAGTGTGTGTGTGTGTGTGTGTGTGTGTGCGCGCGCGCATTATTAATAAGAGCTCAATACACATCACATGGGACTGTAGACTTTTAGGGCTCTAGAGAGTGACTTTTTTAAATGAGGAAAATTAGTGATCAGAGATGTGAAGTGACTTGCCTAAAGCCACAGGATAAGTCAGTGTCAGCAATGGTGGGACTAGAACCTGTATTTCCTGCCTCCCATCCCAGAGCATTTCCCACTATATCACACTTCCCTATTTATTGGTTGATTGATCTTAGCTGTAAGTTGGTATATATATAAGGACATGAGGTTGTAGGTATAATAAGGAAACTGTTTTTGCCTTCGTGTGCTCACAATCTATGCACTTTTCATTCTTTCGTTCGACACATTTATAGAGCGCCTATTATTGCCAAACACTTCTCTAGGCATTGCTTTTCGAGTTTGTGGACCCTTTCACAGGGTACCCCAGTATATGAGAATAGACTTTGAGGTTCCTGAATCCCATACCTATAGCCCTGCTGGCACTCCTGGAACTTCTTCCTCAAGTTCCCAGTGCTAAGGTGTCAGCTTTCTTTCTGTCTGCTCCTCCTGCAGAGGTAATCCCTGGGAATGGAAGTGGGTTAGAAACAGATTACTCTGATCCAGGGGCTTTGCTCTCTCCTCTCTAAATGTGGTGCAGGGGTGGGGGTTGGGTCAGAAGGGAAGTCACAAATAGCCTGAAATTCCCTTTTAGGATTATTGCTTGATTTAGCCAGCTGGTGTGAAAGTGGAGCAAGAAGAGGTGAGGGATTAATCCTAGACCTAGCTTGAACAGCAGGCTGCCTGAGCTGCTTTTCTGGCCAGGATGAGTAATATCTCTTCCTAAGTCATACCTTTAGAGATAAGGAGTCTGAGGCAGGCAGAAAATAGTAAAGGGAAAGGGCTTTGTCCGCAGCAGGGATGAGTGGAAGGATGGATGAGAAAGAGGAGAAGAAAGTCATGCAGCACAGAAATAAGAAATCACTTTTGGGTTTGGAACAAACCTGCCTTTCAGTGGTCTTAGTTTCTACAGAGGTGAGGACTGCTCCCTAGAGGAAGAGAACTAAAACACAGGGCTTCTTGAGATTTTCCAATTCATATCCAGGTTAGAAGCTTTTACTTTAGAGGTACTGCACTGGGGTGGACTCTGGAGGCAGGAATGGTATCTGTGTCCAACACAAAGAGCAGTTACCAGGACTCTGCTAGGCTCTGTATATCCCTTCCAAGGTTATCATGGGGCTTGGAAGAAGTGACCATAACTAATCAGAGTGGGAACATGTATTAATTCTAAGTTAATAACAATTCTGTGAGTTAGATACTTAATTTCCTCCTTTCATAGGTAAGAAAAAGAGATGGGGCTAAGGTATAAACTTAGGCACTATAGCATTCTTTACCATTATGTGACAGTCATAGATAGTCAACTCTCTAGGTCACAAAGAAGCTCTGCTGACATTATTAGCTAAAAATCACTCGAGAACATTTTTTCGCAAATCAGAATGATCTGTTTTGTCTATGTCACAATCTTATCTTGAACAATTCACTTTTTTTACTTTTCATGCAAGGGAGGGAAGTACAATATAAAAACATGGCGAGCCTATTACTTGCTTCAGTCCAAGTCTCATATTGTTTTTTGTGATCAATAAACATTGTCATCAGATTCTTCCAATTCTCCAGAAGGATTTTCATTCTTCAAATCAACTGTGCTTCTCCTAGAATATAGAGTACGTGGCGGAATTTCAGTAATTCCAAGTCTTAGATGTCACCTGACACTGGGAGGAAAAAAAGTACAAGTACAGACCCCCACTGTTCACAGGATATCTCATTCTCTTTCTCTCCATTTAGAAAATTTCAATAGGATAGAAGATAATTCTAGGAATCCCCTGTATTTAGAAGAACAAGATATCAACTTTGCCCTCTGATTCATCATATTTCATCTGGAATTCTACCCATCCATGTACTAATTAAGTAAATACTTGAGTGTCTACTATGTGCAAGACTGTCCTTTGTGAGGCTGAGCCCCTAACACCTTATTACTTCCTCTGATTGCACAATGAGTTCCCTTCTCTTGTTCTTATCTTGCTTTTTCTGAAATGTGAATTACTGGGGTTGTAGGATTAAGAAATATCCTTTTGGTGTTATTTCTCCAGCAGACAACTCCCAATTTTCCCAGTGGAATTAATGAGGATACAAGGATAATATGAATTTTCCAAAAGAGCAACTAATAAAGCCCACTTATAATTTATCTCAGAATTAAGTGATATTGACTCCCCTTATTATGTTATTCAGGTTGATATGAAACACATTTACATTCTCTGAGAAACTGATCAGAGGGCAGGCAGAGGAAGATCTGGGATGTGTTGGCTACCATGTGAGGCCAACATAAAACTCAACAGTGGAGCAGATAATCCCACATAGACTATATCAATGTTCTGTGTTAATCAATAACCACTCATCATGGAGTTAGGTTTTCTAACTTCGGTGGGGAGACCAGCAAAAAAAAATCATGTTTTATTTTCTGGGGCATAGAGTAGATTAACAGGACTCTTGTTATCTCTCATTTAAATGCTTAATAATATATATTCTCTAATTAACATGTACATATAGCACCTAATTTCATGTCACTATTAATGTGTCATGCTATAGGTTCAGGACTGTGGCTAGGACTTGTGGGAATTTACAGTATAGATAAGAAGTCAAGATTTAAGACAATACATGTGATCCCCAGATCCCAAAGTAAACTCTTTCCTTTGATAATTCCTAATATTTTTACCTGGAACTTAGTAATAATTCTATTCAAGCCTGTAAACTCTTGTATGTACGTACTATAGCTCCCTCCTCATTGCAAAGTGCTATAGGTAAGTGTTCAATAAACACTAATTGATAGAATAGCATGAGAACCTATGAATAAGTGTGCAAAGTGTTTGCCATTTAGCAATGATTACAGCACTGGATTTTCTGCGATCATCTCAACAACATGAATCCTTTAACAAGTGAATGTGAAGCAGTATAGCATAGTAGTTAGTGCATTGGTTCTAGTGTTAGACTGGTTGGCTATGGCCATGCCACCCTGAACATGCCTGATCTCCAAAGCTAAGCAGTGTTGGGGCTGATTAGTACTTGGTCCACCTAGGAATACCAAGTGCTGTAGATGTTTAAAAAAAAATAGAGTTAGACTGGTTGGATATGAATCGCAATTCTGCCAATTATTAGTCATGTAACCTTAAATAAAATTTGTACTTAATTTCTCTGCAAACTAACCTCATATGTAAACGGAAACCATTACTCTGTGTGTGGTGAGGAGTAATTAATATATGTAAATGCATAGAAAATTACCTGGCACCCAGTAAACATTTCTAAGTGTAATCTATTATGTTACTATTAATCCTGTGCCTCTTTCCCCAAAATGACAAATTAGAAATGTTTTTGTCAGTCCACATGTCTTTTGCTTCAATAACACAGTAGTCAATATTTGTTGAATCAACATTGTAGTCATTCATTCTCAATTTTTGACATTAAGAAATAATTTTCTTCACACAGTACAGATTTGAGAAAACTAGGGCTCAAGTTTACGGTTACATACCATATTAAGGTCAGATGTAGACCCAGAAACTCTTTGTTACTGCCCTTTCTGGGAACAAAACAAGCATTGAAGAAAAACACTTGTCTCAGAAAAGCCACACCTTTCCATTAGCCTCCTTATTGAAACAAGGTGCCACTATGTCCCAATCTTATAGGAATGCAAAATCTCCTGGCCGCCAGAAAGCCTCATGCGCAAGCGCAGCTCGCGCTCCAACGCTCTCGGGTTGGCGCGTGACAACCGTGCGTTCCACCCTACCCCCACGCCCCCCTAGCGCGCACGCGCAGTCTGTACTTCACGCGCACGTGCGCGTTCGCGCCGCTCACACTTCGACGGAGGGCGCGCACCCTGGAAAATTCCACACCCGGCTAGGCTCCGCCCTTTGCGCCTTCTCTCATGCCCCAGGCTCTTCACTCGTAGTCCCCATCCCAGCAGCCTTTGCGTAAACAAAATGGCAGCTTCCATGCTGCGGGGGTTGTCTTGCTTATCCAGGGCTTTAGGATCGTGGTCTCGGCAGGTGGGTACGGACGGGGCGTTTAGGACTCTAGGGGCTGGAGGAGGAGGACAGTAGAGAGGGAAATACTCCCTTCGCAGTCGTCCTTGGTGAACTTGGACGATACGAGTCATAACAAGATTAGGGAAGAGTTTGTTATAGCTACTGAGTTGTGGCCGAGTAGAGTTCCTAACCCAGTCTCCTGGGTTAGGGCTATTGGGGGCGGCAAATTCTCAGGGATTAAGTTTCTCCCCTTTGGTCTGGGTCTCTGGCGGGAAGGAGTTAAAAGGGAAAGAAGTAACGATTTGAAAGGCGGGATCTCTTCCCCTTGATTCTCATAAATGTTCTAAATGGAACAGTGGCTGAAAAGGAGGGAATCCTGTATTGTCACTGAACCTGCCTCAGCAGACTTCATGGTCAGAGATTAAAGAGACCTGGCCTTTAAAGAGTTTATTGATCATTTGGGAGCTAGATCGACAGAATGATGTTTACAGTGAGGCTCCCAATAGAATGAGCAGAATGTAATCTCAGTAAATATAGAGGAGATACTAAGAAAAGGACTTGTTTTATACTTTAATAATAGCATTTCACTCATTTCAGGATTGGGTTGGTGTTTAAGTTCCTCATCAGACTGAAGGTTCTTTGAAAGTAGAAGCCTTGTGTTAATCAACACTGTATTCTTAGGAGTTGGCATAGTCCTGTACTATGGAGAGTACTGAAGGAAAGACTTCAGTAGATGTCGAGTGTCGTTAGTAAAGTTGCTTACTAGCTTCTAGTAAAAAACACGTATAAGTGATAAGGAAGTAATGCATTATTTTCTCTTGATATGTGGCTTTATGATTGTTCGTAAGTCATTCTTTGGATGTACCTTTTCTATCTTTGCCTAGAATTTGTTTAAGATAGTAGATTTATTTCCAGGTTACCTATATTCTAACCTTTCCTGCTTCCAGTCAGTCCTGGTGACTCAGTCCATAGCTGTAGTTCCAGTGAGAACTAAAAAACGTTTCACACCTCCTCTTTATGAACCCAAATACAAATCAGAAAAGGAGTTTATAGAACGATCCCGAAAAGCAGGAGTGGTCATTCCTCCGGAACGTTTGGAGCGTCCCATACATTTGGCTTGTACAGGTGAGGCATGGTATTTCTGAGACCTTGACCCAGTCTCCTGTCAGAGCTAATCTGAAATGTGGAATAATTTGGACTATGATTGACTATATTTAATTAACCACAAAATCAGTTGAACCTCAGTAGTGATTTACTTTGCATATACTCTATTTCCTGAGATCATCTTTGATCTTTGTATTCCTACAAGGCAAGGGTGAAACTTCCCCATTTTGTGCAAGAGGAAACTGAGGCTCTGAGAGAAGACTTAAAATTATCTTATTCTATTTTTTTTTTAGAATGCAACATAGTTCCCTCTACACAAAAGTCTAGCTCACTAGTCTACTTTATATCTAGGATCTCTCCCAATTTTATGTGACCTCAAGATGACTTTTTTTCAGTCTTTCAATGCTTTCTTAGTTTTCTCCTTCTTTCATTACAGCTGGCATTTTTGATGCCTATGTTCCTCCAGAGGGCGATGCTCGGGTCTCATCTCTTTCAAAGGAAGGACTAGCACAGAAAACTGAGCGACTGAAGAAGAAGGTGGCATCACAATTGTCGTAGGTGTCTGAAACAACTGAGAGTCAGTATTAGAATAAAAATTTCTTGTTACTACTTTACTCTGGAGAGACCATCTTGGGTTAATTGGATTGTATATACCTCCCATAACAACTTAACAGTATTTTCTTTCTCGGTTAATGTAGAATAATATGGGTATTCTAAGTCTTAGCATCTCAGCCTTCATTGGTTGTTTTTGCCACATTAGCGAGTGACTTTGAAGTCTGTAGGATACTTGATTACATGTTTTAAAGTTTAAAAGAATATATGAGAAGTGTATATTAGAATTTAAACTTCAGAAAATGAGAAAAGCCAAAAAGGGTCAAGAATATGGACCCGTTCTAGGGAGCTAACTAAGCCTTAGTTAAGGAGCTGAAGCCAAAACCTTCTTCTGAGTCTCTCTTTTAGTTGAAAAGACAGAAACATTTAGTATTTGTCCCTATAAGGTTCTTTAGGTAGGGTCATAGATGTCTATGTACAAGTGTATCGAGTCAGTGTTAATTTTTCATGTGGCCATAACATTTTTCTAATTATAGATTTTATCACATCACCTTTTCTCCTTAAAATTTTTGTGGCTCCCTATTACCTGATTAATAAAATCTGGATTTCTTCAGTGGTATTCAAGGCTTTTTATAATATAGCTCTTAACTTCCTCACCATCATCATCTCCTTATTCCATTTTTCTCATCCTAAATTTTAGCATGTTCAAACTAATTGCCAATTCCTTATTACAGTATTATAATACTATTATATAATATATATTTATTACTATAGTCCTAATACTATTATTCTATAGTATTATCCTATACCTCTTTGTCTTTGTACATCCTTTCCTTTACCTGAAAATGTCTTTTTTTCCCCTTTTTTCACCTGGTAACTTCAACATATTGCTCAAGAACCAGTTGAGTGTGGTATCTGCTTTTAAGCCTTCCCTGATTTTCTTGGAGGTGCCTTTGCTATAATCGTAACTGTACACTTATACATACAACTTCTAATAGCTGTATACTGTGATGATTTCCATTCATGTATTTCTTTCCTGAGCTCTGTGATGGTTTTGTCCATGATAATGATGAACATAACACATGGTTTTATCATGGAGTTATCATCTAGGATAGGAAAACAGCCATTAAATACTGATTACACACAATTAAATAATTAGAGGTATGGAAACATGACGGGAAAGATAACTTGGTTTAGATGTTCAGGGAAGGCTTCCCTGGAGAAATGCCATTAAAGCTGGGACCTAAAGAATTACTTGGAGTTAAATGGGTAGAGGAGTATCGTGAGAAATAATATTTTAGGGAGACAAAACAGTACATGCAAGGCTCTGGGTGAAAAAAGTGTGAAGGGGTGTGTTGGATTTTGTCAAATGCTTTTTCAGCATTTTTGAGATGATCATGTGATATTTGTCTTTTGTTGATATGTTGTATTACATTAATTGACTTTCAGATGTTAAGTCAACCTTGCATTCTTGGCATAAATTCCACTTGGTTATGGTGTTTCTCATCCTCTTAATATACTTATATTAACATTTTAATTAGATCGGAACTTCCTGTTTACATTATTATAACTAAGAAAATGGTATTGATAGTTGAGTCATGCAGTGCATTATCATGATTTTTCCTTATATATTTTTTCTAGAGTTAAGTGCCTTTTTTTTTTTCATTTGCTTGTAAGAACACCTGGTTGTGTAAATTTTCTCTTTGTACATTAAAGTATTTGATCAATTTTATTAAGTTTTTTATCAATTTCATCTTCAAGAAGAAATCCCTCTGGAGCCTTCTTACCTGTTTTAATCTGTACTCGCTGTTCAGGTCCACTGTACATCTAGGGATCTATTTTTATGATCATCCTAATATTCCTTTTGCCTTACTTTTGTGTTGTATTCCCTGGTATCTGGATTGTATGTCTTTCTTTTTAATGGTTTATCTTGAGAAAGGGTACATGGTAGGTAAAATGAAATCTTGCAAGCCTAAGAAAAAGTTTTTCTTTTACTCTCTTACTTCATTTATACTTTACTCAGATAAGAATTCTAGGCTAGAAATTCTTTTTTTCCTCAGTTAAAAGCACTGCTGCATTGTCTTTCCAACTTATAATGTTGTGATTTAGAAGCCTGATGTCATTCTGACTCTTGAGCCTTAGTATGAAACCTATGTTTTCTTTCTTAATGCTTAAAGGATGTTTTCTCTGATGCCAGAATTCTGAAATTTTATTATGCAAAACCTTGATCTTTCTTTAGAATGATGAAGTGCAAGTTAGAAAGTTGAATTTACAGGACTTGGCACATTCAAAAAAACAGTTATCAAATAAGTGGATAGACTTTAATGGAGGTTAATGTAAGTTGTGAGTTATGAAAATTGTACGAAGTCTTTAGAAATTATTCTCATGCTTAATCTTACAGAATACGGAAGATAAGAGAATATGATGCTAATTTTAAAATAAAGGACTTCCCTGAAAAAGCTAAGGATATCTTCATTGAAGCGCACCTTTGTCTAAACAAGTAAGTGAACTCCCTGTCTTATACCCATTATGTTCTCAGCACCTGTTATTCCAGGCATATATATTTTATTCGCTTCAGGTAAGAGGTGTGGAAGAACTTTCTATTTGGGCAATAATTGGAGACTATAGCTGTCATTGACCCTTCTCCCTGCTGTTGGAAGTTTTCACCATTTGGTCTGGCTCAGCTCCACCTGCAAGTGTTTGTTTATTTTGTTCTTTAGCTTCCACATATATATATAATCATATGGCTTTTATCTTCCTCTATCTGAGTTAACTCCACTCAGCATACTACCTTCTTGGTCCATCATGCAATATTTTTTCCCATCCCCTTCCTTTTAGTCTGTGAGTGTCTTTTAATCTAAAGTGAGTCTCTTAATAGGCAACATATGTAAGGGTCTTGATTTTGTATCTGTTTAGCCACCCTATCTTTTGATTGGAACATTTAATTCTTTTTCATTTGAGGTATTTATTGGTATATAGTTATTACAATTTTTTATTTATATTTTTGATACATATTTTTTTCTTCTTAAGGAAGTTCCTCTAACATTTGCTTGGTTTGGTGGTGATCAATTCCTTTAGCTTTTTCTTGTCTGGGAAGCTTTTTATCTATCTTTCAATTCCAAATGATAGCTTTGCTGGATAAAGTAATCTTGGTTGTATGTCCTGGATTTTCATCACTAAATATTTTGTGCCAAGCCCTTCTGGTCTGTAAAATTTCTGTTGAGAATTGGCTAACAGTCTTATGCAAGCACCTTTGTAGGTAACTAATTGCTTTTCTCTTGCTGCTTTTAGGATTCTTTCTTTGGATTTAACTTTTAGATTTAACTTTCTTTGGATTTAACTTTCTTTGGATTTAACTTTTAGAATTTTAATTATGGTGTAGGCCTTTTTAGGTTCATCTTGTTTGGGACTCTCAAATTCCTGGGGTTATATGTCTATTCCCTTCACCAGGTTAGGGAAATTTTCCATCATTATTTTTTCAAATAGGTTTTCACTTTGTTGCTCTCTTCTCCTCCTGATACTCCCTATGTTATGAATATTGTTACTCTTGATGTTGTCCCAGAGGAGTCTTTAAACTATCTTCATTTTTTTGGACTCTTTTTGTTGTTGCTGTTCTGATTGGGTGTCCTCCACTATCCCATCCTCTAAATTGCTGATTTGATCCTCTGCTTCATCACTCTGTTGATTCCCTCTAAAGCACTCTTCATCTCAGATATTGTAGTCTTTATTTTTGACTGGCTTCCTATTATCTTTTCCATCTCCATTTTTGTTTTCTATATCTTTATTAAAGTTCTCACTGAGTTCATCTACTCTTCCCCTAAGTTCCTGAGCATCCTCATCACCAGTGTTCTGAACTCTGCATCTGGTATATTGCTTGCTCCATTTTAGTGAACTCTTTTTTTGGAGCTTTGTTCTGTTCTTTCATGTAGGACATGCTTCTTTGTCTCCCCATTTTGGCTGCTTCCCTGTGTCTGTTTCTATGTATTAGGAAGGGCTCTTAAGTCTCTCAGTCTTAGTAGAGTGGCTTTATGTAGTAGATGTGCTGTGGGACCCAGTGCCATAGTTCTGAGGGGGAGGAGGTCCAGTTGTGGGCCAACTTTTGTTGCAGCTTGTGCATCTCCGGAGCCACCTGTAAGAGGCACCAAGCAATCTACATATGGCTGCTACCTGTGCTGGGCTTTTAGGCCTCGAGAGGCCACGTCTGAAACCAAGGCCAGCTGTCACATGCGGTTGTAGGACTGGGCTGTTAAGTGTCTCCGCCCCTCCTACTGTTTTCAGGTGTCCTCTTATATTTTGTCCCTAGTTGTAGGGCTTCTGTTCAGCCAGACCTCAGGTGACTCTGTTTGCTGGTTGCTGTGTAGTTTTGTTATAATTTGGTGTGGTTGCTAGAGGAGGTGTGCATAACCATTACCTTCTACGCCATCTTGCCTCCTTTCTAGCATGTTATTTTGTTCATTCTATTTGCCATGATTTTTCTTTGCTTCTTTTTCTTTCATTTATTGGATTGATATAGTTTTCTTCCTTTTTTATTCTTTCCACTTGTTTGAAAGTATGACATTCTACTTCTGTTCTTTTAACTTCTGTTATTATTAAAACGTTTAACATGTATTCTTGAGTTGCTGTTATAAGAACCTTAGAATATTTTAATTCCAGTCACCACCTCATTCATCGTCCACGTATTGTCATTTAGATTTTTTAGTTCTAACGTTTTAAAATTTCACCTTCACCTTCATTTTTTGCTTATGGGGCTTTTTTTTCCACTTCATTTTTAGAGGGTGTTTTTTTTGGGTAGAGAATTCCAGGTTGGTAGTTATTTTCTCTCAATATTTTGAAGATGTCATCTTTTGGTTTCATTGTTTATATTTGTCCTTGTTCCTTTGGAGTTAAAGTTTCTTTTTTTTCTGTCTGCTTTTAAGATTTTTTTCCTCTACCTTTAGTGTTTAGCAGTTTACTATGGTGTGTGTGTGTGTGTGGGGGGGTGTTGCTCCTCCTTTAGGTTCCTATTGCTTCTTAAAGCTTTGGGTGCTTTTCTTCTTAGTGTTGGAAAATTCTTAGAACATTTCTTCAGATGTTGCTTCTACTCCACTTTCTTGTCTCCTTTTACGGCTCTATACAAGTATGTTAGATGTTTTCACTACTTTCACTTGTGCCAAATGTCTCTTAGGCTTTTTTCTATATTTTCCAATCTCTTTTTTGCCCCCTCCAGCTTTAGTCTGGATATTTTCTGATCTACTGGTTTCTTTTCAGTTATATCTGCTGGTAAACCTGTCTGGTAAACCTGTCTATTGAGTTCTTAATTTTATACTTGTTTACTGTTTTTTACCTTTAGAATTTTCTGCTGGTAAACCTGTCTATTGAGTTCTTAATTTTATACTTGTTTACTGTTTTTTACCTTTAGAATTTTCTGTTGATTTTTTTGTCATGTTCTTTGCTAAAATTCTCCATTCTGACACCTAATTTCTCGAATATACTAATAATCTCACTTATTTTAAAGTCTGTGTCTGATAAAAACAATATCTTCTATAGGTCTGTTTTCACCCATTTTTTTTCTTTTGTTTCTTGTTAGTTTTTTTTGTATGCCTGCACTTTTTTTTTTTTTTTTACAAATAGCTATTTTTTTTTAAATCAAAGATATGATTATTTAAAAATTGTCAGTTTAAAAAGGGCTTTTATTTATTTTGGTAAAATACACATAAAATTAAAATTTACCATTTGAACCATTTTAAAGTGTATAATTCAGTGGCCTTAAGTACATTCATGATGTTGCATAACCTTCATGCTATCTATTGCCAGACTTGTTCCTTATCCCAAACAGAAACTCTGTACCCATTAAGCAATAGTTTTCAATTGCTTTCTCCTCTCAGCACCTGGTAACCTATATTCTACTTTGTCTCTATGTATTTGCCTGTTTTAAATACCTCATGTAAGTGGAATCTTACAGTATTTGTGCCTTTGTGACTGGCTTATTTCACTTGGCTTAATGTGTTGAGAGTTTATCCATGTTACAGCATTTTTCAGAATTTTCCTTTTTAAGGCTGAATAATATTCCATTGTATGTATATACCAACTTTTGTTTATCCATTTATCTGTTGTGGTACATTTGGATTGTTTACACATTTTGGCTATGGTAATACTTTTATGAACATTGGTGTACATGTATCTGTTCAAGTTCCTGCTTTCAATTCTTTTGGGTATATCTGGGTATACCTGAGTATATACCCAGGAGTGAAATTGCTGGATCATATGGTAATTCTGTCTAATTTTTTGAGGAGCCACCATACTGTTTTTCACAGCAGCTTCACCATTTTACATTCCCACCGGCAATGTACTAGGCTTCCAGTTTCTATACTAACACTTGTTATTTTCCATTTTTTAAAATAATAGCCATATTAGTGGATGTGAAGTGGTATCTCATTATGGTTTTGCTTTGCATTTCTCTAATGGTTGGTGATATTAAGTATCTTTTCATGTGCCTGTTGATCATTAGTATACTTTTTTAAAGAAAGGTCTACTCAAACTTTGCCCATTTTTGAATTGTGTTCCTATTTTGTTGTTGAATTTTAGTAGGTCTATGTGTTCTGGGTATTAATCCTTTACAGATAAATATGTGCTTTACAGATATTTTCTCTCATTCTGTGGGTTTTCTTTTCACTCTGTTGATAGTCCTTTGATACACAAAAGTTTTTAATTTTGATGAAGTCCAATTTATGTTTTTTGTTGTTGTTGCCTGTGCTTTTGGTATATCATCCTAGAAATCGTCACCAAGTCGAATGTCATGAAGTTTTTTCCCCTATGTTTTTTCTAAGGGTTTTATAGTTTTAGCTCTCACATTTAGTCTTTGACCCATTTTAAGTTAATTTTTGTATATGGTGTAAAGTAAGGGTCCAACTTCATTCCTGTGTGTGTGGATATCCAGTTTTCTCAGCACTATTTGTTGAAGAGACTGTTCCTTCCCATTAAATGGTCTTGGCAACCTTGTTGAAAATCAGTTGATCATATTTTCAAGGGTTTATTTCTGTGCTCTCCATTCTGTTCCATGGGTCTCTTGTGCCAGTAATACACTGTAAAGAAATTGTGTTTTTAGTTTTCTTTTCTGGTTGTTCATTGATGTTATATAGAAATACATCTGATTTTTGTATGTTGATTTTGTATTCTGAAACTGCTGAATTTGTTTATTAACGCTAACACTCTTCATAAAATTGCTGGGATTTTCTACATATATGATTATATTGTCTGTGAACAGATATAATTTTTATTTCTTTTCTGATTTGGACACCTTTTATTTGTTTTTCTTGCCTAATTGCTCTGGCTAGAATTCCATAGTATTATATTGACTGAAAGTGGTAAAAGCCAAATCCTTATCTTGTTTCTGATCTTAGGGGGAAAGTTTTCAGTCATTGACCACAATATTAGCTGTGAGGTTTTTCTCATAAAGTCTTTATCATGTTGAGGAAGTTTCCTTCAAGTATTCCTAGTTTACTTAGCATTTTTATCATGAAAGGGTGTTGGATTTTGTCAGATGCTTTTTCTGTGTCAACTGAGAAAATCACGTTAGGTTTTTTTTCCCCTTCATTTTATTAATATGGTGTATTACATTGATTTTCTTATGTTAAATCATTATTGCATTTTAGGGATAAATCCCACTTAGTCGTAGTTTGTAATCCTTTTAGTACAATGCGGATTTTGATTTGCTCATATTCTGCTGAAGATTTTGTGTTTTATTGCTCCTCAGATTGGATAATTTCAGTTGTCTTATTATCAAGTCTGCTATCCTTTTTTCCTGCCTGCTCAGATCTGCTGTTCATCCCTTATTGTGAATTTTTATTACAATTATTGTACTTCTCAACTCCAGAGTTTGGTTTCTTTTCATAATTTCTATTTCTTTTTTGATATTCTTATTTTGTTAATACACTGTTTCCTGATTTCCTTTAGTTCTTTGTCCATGGTTTCCTTTAGCACACTGAGCATATTTGGGACAGTTGATTTATCATCTTTGACTAATAATTCCAGTGTTTGGACTTCTCAGGGATGGTTTCTGTCAAGTTTTTTTTTTTTTCTATGAATAGGCCATACTTTTATGTTTCTTTGTATACTTTATAATTTTTTGTTGAGAGCCAGACATTCTGAATATTATAATGTGATAACTTTGAAAATCAGATTCTTCTATTCCCAGGAATTGCTGACTTTGCTCATCATTGCTGCCACCATTCATTTGTGACTTCTCCAAACTAATATCATTAAGTGTATATTTATTGTATGTATTGTATGTATATTAGTATGAGGTTTCTGTTTCATTATTCCAGCAGTCAGCCAGTGACCTGATAAAGATTTCCTTAAAAGTCTGGCTGAATAAAAACAAAACAGGTGTTCTTGATTTTTGTGCCTTTAAATCTTCTGGTTGATGTTGGTGGGAGAAGGTGCTGCAGCCAATAGGACTGAAACCGTGGCCTCATTTGTTCTCGGCTATGTGATTCACCAGACTGACCAAAATGTACAACTCCACGTTTTTGGAGGACATCCCCTCTGCCTACCTTAGCACCAGCCATCCACCCCAAGAACACAGGCCATTGCCCTCATAGTCATGGCAGGGCTGAGGGAAGGGGGGTGTACATGTTGTTTTTACATGTTGTTTTTCTACCCAAGATCATTGTCCTCTCTGTCAGGCACTCCCCTGGTTGTCATCAATATCCAGTCAGAATCCAGAGTTCTGAAATAGTGTTTCTGATCATTTTTTTAAATTTACTAGTTGTTTTGATGGATAGATTCCAGGTGCGTTCTGTAATGTTTAGTTGTAAGCTCGTCTTCAGTGGAAAGTGTTTCTTCTGAGGGAATTCTAAACAACCTAAGTTAAGAACATGCTCCCAGAGAGGTTTTGTGTGTGTTTCTGCCAGATACCCCAGGGATATCACTAGTCAGGTGTCAGTTTTTATGTTAATTTCTTAGCTTAGGAATCCTTTTAGCATACAGGTACCATAGTTCTATGTCCACATTTGAGAATAATGTGGGTTTAGGGCTTTGAATTTTCAGTATTTTTATTTTAATTTTTTTTTCTCTACTCAGAGCCCTCGACAGAGAAGTTTTATCTCTAGATTGGTGGGCTGTTTTTCTATTCTCCCTTTCTTTCAGGTGCAGGACTCTTGACAGTCTAGCTTCATGCAGGGATCTCAGTTCCAACTTCTTGTCTTTTGAGGGTCCAAAGTTTTATGAAGCGTCATACCCCTAACCATCAGGTCCTATTCTAGATCCTTTCCTCATGCCTATGTTGTTGTGGTAACACGTTTGTATTCTTTCCATTTTGGTTTTAGTTCCCTCTTCCTTTTTGGCGTCTAGGGATTTATCTTTCTTGTGAGCCAGGCTAGATTATTTTAAAAGGTGTGTGTGTCTGTGTTACATTTTTTTCAACATTTCTAGATGTGTATAGTTGGAGTAGTTTCACATTAACTCAGTCTATTATGTTGCTAGAAACATGTCTTCCATTTATTTTTCAGTGTAAATTCTTTTGCAAAATAGTTAAGTAAACTCATAAAGAGATTTATTTCTACTGAAGATTTCTAAGCCAGGCTAGTGAGGAGGAAGAGTTCACTCAGAGGTGCCAGGCATGGTGGTCATGGTAGCTGTTATCACAACTCAGTCTAGTCTAGTCTAGAGCTACAGTGGAAGAAATGAGTTGGAATCTTTTATATTAGGAATAGAGGTGGAAGGGAAGCAGATAGAACTAATCTCTTACCCACTCTGGGGTTAGAGACAAGGTTTTTCAAAGGGACAAAAACAATCTAGGAAGTATTAAACTGTAGAGGAAGTATTAAACTGTAGGGAAAGTTATGAATGTGTATCTGAAAGAAACTAATCTGTGCTTTTGGGTTTATTTGAAACCCCTCAGTTAGGAATCCTCCTAAAATCTTATATGTACAGGAGCTAGGGTTTGCCATCTGTTTTTCTTTTATTGCACGGAATCAGCATGACTAGGTCACTATGGCAGTAGCAAAGATGAGCATGGTACAGGGGAAGACAGGCCAGAAAAGATAGATAATTATCTTTTGTCTAGGTTGAAAGATACAAGGCCAAGCTAGTTGGTACTGGTGATGTGTCTGAGGTAAGAGAGGAGAAGATGAGTTTTCGATTGTTACTTGTGTTGGAATTTGCTTTCTGTTGCAGCTTTGAACAAAGTCCAGTCCCCATGTCCCATTAAGGGTCTCTTGCTCATCTAAGGTATGTAATTTTAGAGAAATTTCTTTTTGTTCCTGAGATTCAAACCTAACTTTGTTATGGAGCTCAGGATTTTCTGGTAAATCATGTTATAGTTCATCTTTGTGTCCCCAGGACTTAGCATAGTACCTGGCTTATAGTAGGAGTGCAGAAAATGTTTGTAAAAATGAATTAAATTGTTTTCCATTTTCAAGGCCATTTCACCTTTCACATGAGGTATCATAAAAGCAAGAGTCAATGATCTATATCTCTTTCTTTTTTAGCTCAGACCATGACCGACTTCATACCTTAGCAACTGAAAACTGTTTTCCGGTAGGTTCTCAGCCTTAGAACTGTGGGATGCTGAATGCGTATATTCTAGATTTTACCTCTGGTTTTCCTATGAAGAATCAGTTTTGAAAGTACGGGAAGTTTAAGACAAAAGCTGAAGTTCCATCATTTTTGGCTGAATGATAATGATGTGAACCCTGGTAAAGCCCATGCAAATGAGGAAAAAGGAAGTCTGTCAGTAAGCAGTACTGAAACCGCAGGGTATGGATCCTGAGATCAGGATACGAGCCGCATTAGGCCAGCCTACACATGCCTACACAATAATAAAGGATTTAACAAGCATTCAGGAGGCTGATGTAGTATGATAATGGGTGCTAGGTACTTTGGGAGACCCCCAAGAATGGGGACTTTGTGGTTCAAGAATGAGAACTTCAATTTCTATAAATTCATCCTCATCTCCCTAGAGACAAGTATAGCTAACCTAGTCTTAGCAGTTTAGCTATAAAATCCCACCGATCTCTGCTAAAAGATGAAGAGGTAGGCAACATATAAGCAGTCAGCAGAAACACACGCAGTAATTAGCAGATTATGAACGTGTATGGAAGGATAATGGTGTATTAGGTAAGCTGGAAGTCTGGAGTGTGGTTTTCATTGATTAGAAGAAGGATCCTCAAGGAGGTAGATTTGTCTTGAGTGTTAGGTGAAAAAGGAGTTGTAGTGAGGTGGGCTTGAACCATAGTTTAATAAAACTTGGGCCGTTGAAAAAGAAGGCACAAGAAAGCATTTGGTGGGAAATGTTGCACGTTAGCTGTAGTATTGCAAGAAATGAGCAGATGTTAAAGGAAACACAAGCTTCCCTAAAGGGAGGGAAAAACTCAGAACTTGTTCTCTTCTGCCCACAGGACATGGTTGAGGACCTCAAATATAAGACCGTTCGCTGGAGCTTTGTAGAATCTTTAGAGCCACCCCAAGTGGTTCAGGTTCGCTGTTCAAGTATGCTGAACGAGAGCAACCTGTATGGCCAGGTCACCGTCCGCATGCATACTCGGCAGGTAGAGGCACCAGTTTGCTTTCCTCTCAGCTTTTCTTCTCTCTCAAGTTGGGCACCTACCTCTGGTGTCCTGGCTACAGCTGCCAGGACTGTGGGTTCTAAAGAAAGGTTCACTGTGGTTGTCCTTGCCCTGTCAATGCATCCTTCCCTTTTCTCAAAGTTAACTCTACTAAGACAGTTGCAAGGATGTTCTCTCTCACTCTTACTGGTCTTGACTTTTTCCCCTCTCTAGTCAAAAAAAATCTTTTAAGATTAAAGCGTCAGGGGGTGGCTCCATAGTGTAGTGGTTAGCATGTCTGCTTTACATGCAGAAGGTCCTGGGTTTGTGCCCCAGGTGGAGCCATGGACCATGCCCTGGTGCGCTGCTCCCCCCACCCCCTGCCCCGTGTGCCAAGCCCCCTGAGTGCGCTGGGGTTGTCTTACCCCAGGGGCTCCCGGCACCAGGCGCATGCCATGAGCATGTGGGAGGAGATGCCCCACCTTCAGAGATCCAGTTCTTAAGGGGAAATGGCAACATCCGTAGGTCAGGGGTGGAAGTGAGGGCAGGAAGGGAATCAAAGAGGAGAAAGAAAAAAAAAAAGATTAAAGTGTTGGTAGCTGATCAGTTAGTTTGCATTCAGAATTTGAGATCTTTTGATTCTGATAATTATTTTCTAACCATTAAATGTTTTGTTATAGTTGTTTCAATAATGGCTGTGTGGCAAAAACAAAAACAAAAATGCCCACAAAACAAAAAACAAAAGCAAAACAGAACAACTCTGAAATGTTGCACGTTAGCTGTAGTATTGCAACTCTGAAGACTAACAGGCCAGCTTTGCTTTCATCCTTGCAGACTTTGGCGATCTATGACCGGTTTGGCAGATTGATGTATGGACAGGAAGATGTGCCCAAGGATGTCCTGGAGTATATTGTCTTTGAAAAGCACCTGACAAACCCCTATGGGAGCTGGAGAATGCATGGCAAGATCATCCCCTCATGGGCTCCCCCTAAGCAGCCCATCCTTAAGGTAAGATAGCTTATGTGGTGGTTTGAGCTGAAACAGTATTGATGGCATCCTAAGGCACCAGGTGGATGGGCTCCATCTTGTGGAGAGAGGAGGTGATGCAGCACCAGGGAAAGGAAATTCTGTTAGGGGTGGGCATGAATGTGAGGGTGAATTGCTCCTGGGTGAGCAAGCCATGGGCTTGGATTTTAGATAACTCAGCTTTCTGTTCTTGCAGACGGTGATGATCCCTGGCCCCCAGCTGAAACCCTGGGAAGACTATGAAGAGCCACAGGGAGAGGCCCAGAAGCTAGTCTGATGGCAAAAATAATTCCTAGAGTGAAGCAGGGGTCATGAGGTGGCTGAGAGCCATGAAGTCTGGGAGCTGTAAAGTCACCCATCTCTATCATGCAGTAGAAAGAACTACCTGTGTTTTCTCCTCTTGAGTATTTTTAGCAGTATCATCCTCAGCAACCACGACTGATGGCTAATCCAAGATGGGTTGCTGCTATGCATAGCTATGGACCCATTTCTTCTTTTTTAGATTTTATATCTAGCTTCTGAGTTGAGATGAAAGACAGTATGTTTCAGAGAACATCTGATCCCAATTACTTCTGCAGCAGGGACTGTCAGGAGCAAACCAGCAGAATTTTCTTTCTTATCACAGGGTAGGGGTCAGATTTCGAATTAAAACACTGTCAAAATGTTGAATAAATGTGGGTTCTGTCCATTTCCCCTAGTTTAGGCTAGAAGTAGACCAGCCTTCAAATGGCAGAAATGGAACACAGGCTTAATTGTGAGTGGTGTGACTTCCAGGAAATCCAGACTTGGAAAAAATAATTAGTGTTTATAAAAGATGGTGTCATTTAAGAGGTTCTTTTCTCATACACTGACTCAGTCAGCATTTGTATGTCAAAAAAGAATGTAAATCCAAAGAAATCATTTATTCCTCAGCCTTTAGATTGTGTTCTTAATTATCAGCTGCATCCTGGTGTGATCCCACGAAACATGGGAGGAGATGGTCCATGGAAGAGTTGATACATTTGGGAGATCATTTGTAAGACCTGGTTCCTTGATTTTAATCACCTTTTGGAGAGAATGACTACTCTTTCCAGCCCAGCACTGAGAAAGCAAAGGCACCAGGGTATGGACTTGTGTTGAATGAAATAGCCCAGCCTTTCCTTGTTCCTTAGCTCCATCTAGGCTGTCAGAAGGAGGAAGTGGGACTTCACATGTCCATGTATCCTGGGTCATCAGAGGTATAACAAGGGAAATCACTCTGTACCAGTAATAGACTTAGCTTATTGCTTTCGTCAGCCTAGTGTGGGCTCCCCTTAAAAAACAGGACCTGGATTCTTACACTATTTTTTTAGCTTAGGATTTTCTTTTAAGGAGTCTGTCACTTAGGGTTAAGGATTAATCTGTTCTGACCTTGTCCTGAGAGTAGAGTCCAAAGAAACTGGAATCAGGTTGAGGATAACTTAACTGCTCTATCTTTGAAGCTACCATCTCAGCAGAGCAGCAAACAGACCACGCCTCATTGGGAAAAATGGATGTTTTTACAATAGCTGCTGAGTGCTGACTGTGGAGACAAGATGTGTATACCTAGAGAAGAGGCACCACCGGTGGGTTAATCCAAAGCAGCTACTCTCATCATCCTACTTAGTTTCAACCCTTTTGGCTTAAAATGTACATCAGTTTGAAACCCAAGTGAGGTTTGGTCATATCCTATTTGTGTGAGCCCTAGATTAAGGCAAAATGACATGGGAAGTGCTTTGAACAGGATCCACAGCCGTAAGGAGAAAAGGGAGATTATCCAAGTTGAGTAGGAAAGCAGAGAAAAAAAGCACACTTACTGGGCAAACGACGCATTGATTTTTCTGAATATGTAAAAACAGTGCTTCAAATAAGCTACTTCACCCCACTTCCCTAGATCTGTCTCTGGGGTCTTTAGATAATCCCAAATAGCGGCTAAGCAATAGCTGCCACCAGGGAGCCAGAGGATAAGTGCAATTTTCATTTCCCCTGGGATCAAATCCAGCTGAGCAAATGGCCCAGATATAAGGGACTGGCTAGAAGGACCAGGCAGAGACCATCTGAGTGCCAGCCACTGGCTGAGAATCAACCAGACAACCCGAATTCCTGAAGGCTGCAATGTAGTTACCTTGGGCTTTAGTGCCGTCATTGTTTTTCTTTCCTGTTCCTGTTTAAAAACAAAAACAACAAAAAAATCACCGTAATAAACTAGAACCAACTGCCACAGTCGGAAAAAAGCATTAGTATTCTTTATTTTTTACCCCATGATTTATTTCCCAACAGTAGATATAGGGACAGCATTTTTGTTCCCAGCTAGACCAGACTCTATGGGATTGTTCTGAGGTGTGCAGTTAGCAAAATTCACGTTGGTTCAGAAGCTGTGGGGTTAACTAACCGAGCCCAGAGCAACAGCACACTTCAGTTACTTCTCTGAAAGGCCAAGGAAAGAGAACTGGGTAAATGGGAGGGCTAGATGTGGGAATAAGGGTATTGGTCCCTAAAAAGTGGGTTACTCCATTCCTTCTTTCTGGAAATGGAGCACTTGCTACTTTTTCTGACATCCTGTGGCTGCCCAGAATGTTCACATGCAGACTCATTTTCCCAATGGGATATTTGATCCCATTGTTTTGTCTTTTTTCTCCCCGTGAATGACATCAATATCTGTCCAGTTAGCAAGTGGGCTCACTCCCATCTGCAGTACCCCTGCCCAGTTCTGCCATGTGTAGCCTGCCTGCTTCCACTCCCACTCAACTCCTGCTGATCCTGGGACTTCTTTGACCAATGTTTTCCTCCTTCCTCATTTTCCTCTGGTACTATTCATCTAATTCCAGTACTCTGTTATCTAGGATTGCTTAAGTAAGGGTAGCCTGGACTGACTTAAGAAAATAGTGTTGGAGTGAGAGCTAAGAATGAGAGTGAGCGTCCTAAGAAAGAAGTCTTTGTACTTACACGATGCCCTTTCCCTGGCCCTTAGGCCTCTAATTTGCCCCGTAGCTCTACTTCTGAGGGTAGTTATACTGTAAACAGGGTCTCCTTTCTTAGGCTTCTTGGGAAGGAGACTGAGCAAGTGATTTGATTTGGTTCTCACTTGAGAACTAGAGATTCCTTCTGGCTCCAATTGTATTGACAACAGAGATGGGTCCCTTTGATGTCAGCACTGAAAGGCCAGGAGAAAAATAAGCCAGTGAGATGAACTCAGGAGACTGGCAAAAGATAGGGCAGAAAGAAGGGGAGGCCATCTGAAAAAGCTAGAAAGAGGCATACTCCTTAAAGGAGACAGGGCGTCTGGGAGAGAGAACTTGACCTTGGCCAGTGAGGGGGAAGAACTAGAGTGATTGCCTTTCCTTCTCTGCTCTGTCTCTGAAGTTGCTTTGGATGCCAGATGATATGGATGTAAGAGTGCTTGATTGGTTCCACTTCAATAGTCAAGCAGGTCAGGTGTGAGGATTGATAAACTGGAGATCCAAAGTCAAAATGACAAGGTCTTTAAGGCATTTCAGTACCTTTTTTGAGCCATTTAAGTTTTTTTCTGATTTATGTTTGAACTTGAATTAAGTGACTTCTTAAGCTTCCTGTGGTGACCTTTATAGCCTTCTATGATCCTCAGTCCATATGTGCCAGTGGCCTGCATGGTTAGTTTCTTCTTGGAAAAAAAAAAAAAGTCATTTGTTGACTTTAGAAAAGAATAGAGTCTTCCTGTGAGAAAATATGGGTGGGGTGCTACTGACTTCATTTCATCCCTAATGCTGGCTTTTCAAGTGAGTGTCCAGACACAGATGGCTTGTGTTGAGTACTCTTGCTGGATGGGAGAATATGTTTGAAGCAGAGGGCCTGGCCTTCATTCCCTGAAGCAGGAAGAATTGGAAGTAAAGAGCGTAGGATTTCCTGTTGGGGTCTGAGCTGCATCCTTCTTGTACAATCTGTCTTTGAGTGAATTGACTTCTGGCCTTCTTAGAGAGGAAGGGGACAAGTGTCTTTGACTCAGCTCTTTGGGATCACCTAGGACATGGAAAGGACCTTGGCTCCTGAAAGCCAGCCACCTGATGTTTGACCTTACCCAGGTTCAAACTGGGAGCTATTATTCCCAGTCCCATGGATAGACAGTTGGAGAGGCAAGTTCTTCATGTGGAACTTTGGAAGTAACTTCTTGGTCTTCGGTTAGGGAAGAAGACTTCTGAGCCTCAGCTTCTTGAAGACTTGGCCCTGGGGCTAAGCTGGTCCTTGGTTCAAGTCCTGAAGGTCCTTGTAATTCTCTGACACCTTCCAGAGTAGAAGTACTGGCTGGCTTGCTCACTTTGGGGCGGGGGCTTTTGCTTTCTGGAAGGGAGCCACCCACAGGTCTCTGGACTGAAAGATGTGGTGGGTTCTCAGGGGCTGTGGAGAAAAATACTGTCCGAGGTGCTGGTAAAGCCAGGAGGCCAGATTCCTCAGATGAGTCTCCAGGTCCCTCCCAAGGACAGATATCTGCCATAGTACCCTTTATTTTATTTCCTTCTGGATCTGTGATTTCCCATTGACACAGCTCTGCCATTCTGTTCCCCTCATTGCTTGCTCCATGGGGACTGACTCTGGGTTGCTCAATGTCTGCAGCCTCTGGCTGGGAGAAGAGCCTCCCTGGCCCCGGGCCTTCCCAGGGACAGACCATTTCCTGCTCTTTGCCTTTTGCTGCTGCTTTTGAAGAGTATTCTTCACTCCATCCAGACCCTGCATTTTGAAGGAACAGCTCTCCTTGCCCTTGTGGTTCTCTCTCCACCTGCTCTAGGCCTCCTTCTTCTGCTACTGCTTGACTCACTTCCCAAGGGCAAATTTCTGCTTTCTTGGCAGAAGGCACTTCTTCCGCTTCCCATGGACACACTTCTGCCACCCTGGCCCCCGTACTGCCTGCTGCCTCAGGATTGCCTTTGCTTCTGTCAGAAGCTTGTGGGGCTGTTTGTGAAGACAGACCTCCACTATCTTGACTCTCCCAGGGACACACAGCCTCCTGCTTCCTGTCTGCTCTCTCTGGCTTTTCCTGAACTGCCATGCCTTTGAGCTCTGTTTTTTCTGGAGCTTTCCTCTCCTCCTCTTGATGTTCCCCTTTTTCATCCTGTCTTGACACCCCTTTATCAGACATTCTTGTAGTCACCTCCCAGGGACAGATTTCTGCGTTGGCACTGCTGTCAGATGGATGAGCCTCTGGGGCAGGAGCGTGCCTGTCCCCAACACTGGCCGGTTTCTGAGAGCCAGCTTTCAGTTGGTCAGGGCACTGACCGTCGGGGTGGGAGGAAGAGCTTGCCGGGGCCGTGCTCTCCCATGGACAGATAAATTGTAGCTGATTTCTTGCTTCTCCCGCATCTTCAGTAGTGACTTCTGCCTTAGAAGATGGAGCTTTTCCCTGGGTTATGTGTTCTTGGATGGAGCCGGTTTGGGGGTCTCGTGTCAGGTCCCCTTTCTCTGCTGTCTCATCACTGGCCTCCAAAGAATGCCTCTCTGCTGCTTTGCTTCTTATGCTGCTGGACAAGTCTGAGACCTCAGGGGCCTGAGCATTGGGTTCCTTCAAGTCCTTCTTCCAAGGACAAATAGCTTCCTGCTCTTGACTCAGCTTTGTCTCCCCTTTTGATAGGTCTTTTTCCAGGTTGGTGAGTCTCCCCTTTTCTAGAGTTTTCTCCATCTGCCCCGCTGAATCACCCCCCATCTCTTGTTCCATTCCCTTCCCAGTAGCTCCTTCATTCACCTTCCAGGGACAGATCTCGGCTTTTTCACTGGTAGATGATTTCTCCATTTCCCAGGGACACACTTCAGCTGGCCTGCACCCCACATGGTCTATTTCCTGGAATCCAGCTTTTGGCCTGTCAGTGTCCACAGTGTCAGGAGGCTGAGAGGAGCCCCCTGGATCCATACCCTCCCAGGGACAGGCCACCTCCCACTCCTGGGCTGGCCTCTCCAAATTCTTTGGAGCAGTAACAGCTATCTCGCCAGGTCCAGAATCTGCAGAAACCTTTCCTGTAACAATTGGCAATTTCCTTATGGCCTCAACTCCCAAAGCCCGTTCCTCCCCTGTGCCAGCACTCACCTCCCAGGGACAAATCTCTGCCTTTGCAGCAGGCAGGGTGTCCTCCACGTCCCATGGACAGATTGTGGCAGTTATGCTACCCACTCTGCCTGACACCTGGAAACTGGCTTTGGGTCTGTCCGTGTCTTGAGGACCTGGTTGTAGGGGGAAGCTGCCAGGGTCCACACTCTCCCAAGGACAGATTGCTTCCTGCTTTTGGATCTGTCCCTCAGGTTTTCCCCAAGATGTGACATCTTTTATTCCTGATGTTCCAGGCGTTTTCTTCTTATCCTTTTGAGAGTCTCCTCCTCGGTGTGCCTGCTCTGATGTCTGGTCCTCTGTTGTTCTTTCATTTACCTCCCAGGGACAGATTTCTGCCTTTACCTCTGGCCTTATGTCTTCCCGTGGACACACCTGAGTGGCTCTGCTCCCTCTGTCGCTGAGGAGCTGGCCGCTAGCCCTGGATGAGGAATCATCAAGACATGGGCTAGGGTGCCCAGAGACTGTGCTCTCCCAGGGACACACTGATTCCTGCCGTGGACAGGGTGTTTGCCCTGCTTTCTCAGTCTGTCCCTCTATCGCTTTTCTGGAGGCTTGCCCTTCTTCCTGGAGAGGTTCTCCACCTGTCTCCTGACGCAGTATTTCCTTTCTTACTACCTCATCACCCAGCTCCCAGGGGCAGATCTCTGCTTTCCGGATAGCAGGAGATTCTCCTGCCTCCCATGGACACACCTCTGCAAGGCTACTGCTCAAACTCCCTGAGCACTCGGGGCTTCCTGGGGCCTCAGTAGAGACTGCTAAGGGGCCACGGAAATCGGTGCTCTCCCATGAACAAAGAGACTCCAAGTCTTCTCCCAGTTTTTGTTCTTTCCAGAAGGTTGCTTTCTTGAGGGTTTTCTGCTTCTCCTGGGGGAGCTTCTTTCCCCCCTCCTGGGACAGTTTCTCATTCTCTCCTTCACTTGCCTCCCAGGGACACAGCTCTGCTTTGGCCATAGCAGGTATACAAGCTTCTGGGCCTATCACTTCTCGCTGACCCTTCTCTACCTCCCTGGCCTCCACACTGCTCCCTGCCTCAGACTTGCTCTTGCTTCTGTCAGAGTCCTGATGGGCTGATTGAGGGGACAGACTCCCAGAATCAGCATTCTCCCAGGGACACACTGCCTCCTGCCCTCTGAGCAGCCTCTCTGACTTTTTCTGAGTAATGGCAACCACATCTTTGGACTTTGATTCTTTCGGGGCTTTCCCCCTCTCTTCTTGAGAGTCACCTATATCTTGTCCTAATGCCCCTCTCACAGTGGCTCCTTCACTCACCTCCCAGGGACAGATTTCAGCCTTGTTGCTACTGTCAGGCTGACACGTTTCTAACTCAGCGACTTCCCAGGGGCATACCTCTGCCACCCTGCAGTCAACACTGCCCAGGGGCTGGAGGCCAGCTTTGAGCAGTTCCTGCCTCCCTACAGGGGCTTCTTTTGCTCGGTCAGTATTTTTGTCCCCAACTGTGCCTTGCCTGACTTGCCTCAGTATGGTAGGCCCTGTTTTACTTGCTCTCTCAATTTTCCCATCCCCTTGACCTTGGGATGTCCTCCTGCCTCTGTCTTCTTGTTCCCTATTGCCCACCTGGAGCATCCTGCTGGTGTGAGCATTCTGTTGGTTTTGGAGGGACTCCTCATCTTCACAGGGGGCAAGGGCAGCCTGCTTACTCACCACCTTGCGACCGCCTACTCTGGGGGATCTGGGGCATGCCCCCACACCCTCTCCTGAAGCTCTGCCTTTCTCCTTCTCAGGACCTTCTTCCCCGCTCTCCTTCTCTCTGTGTGTGCTCCGAGAACGGGTCAAAGCTTTAATAGCCAGTCCCAGGCTACGCACAGAACCCTGCTGAACAGGGGTCTTGAGACTGTGAGATTTAGAGAAGGCCTTGGGCTTGTCCTCATCCACATTATCAGCTTCCCCCTGGAGACGCTTGTCCTCTGTGTTCATCTCATTCTCTCCAACACCCTTTTTCTCGACTGCAACAGAGAGGGCTCTCCAAAGCCTCGCCCGAGCTGGGGCAGGGGAATGGTTGCCTGGCTCTGGCCCTGAAGGGCCTTCTTGAACCACATTTTCTTTCTTGACTGGCAGTTCTGCATTCTCCCATGGGCAGATAAAGGTGAGTAAGCTAGGGTTTTGGGGGTGTATTGGGATTGATGCTAGGGTAGGGGCTGGGGTCAGGGATGGAGCTGGTATGAGATCTGGAGTCAAGGTGGAGGTAGGAGACAGCATCCTTGGCTCTCCTAGGCAGGCCGCAGACAGGGTCATGATGGGTGTGGAGATCTGGTGCTGGATGGGTGGGTGAGGCAGCCTTCTCCCAGCCTCCTCCTGAAGCTTCCCAGAGGAGCTGTCCATGCTGCTGCTCTTGGCAGGGGAAGGCGGGGCTGACAGAGGGGCCCCGCGACCTCGCTCCAGCCTCCGGGATGATGGCCTTCGGACCAGGCTCGCGAGGGCTGCCTCTGCCTTCTTCCTCTCCTCTCGCTCCTTTGCCTGCCTATAGGTCTCCTCCAGGTAGGCCTGGCTGGCCACGAGCAGGGCCTTTTCACTGGAGCCGGCCATGACGCTGAGCGACTTCTGCAGGGAGGTGCTCCGGGCTCTGGGGAGCCTCTCTCCCACAGTCAGGTTGTGGGCGCTGGCTGACCTGAAGCCCAGGGCAGGGGGCCCCTCTATTGACTCACGGCTCTCTCCCCGGGGGGCCTTCTTGGCCATCTTCCTCCTCAGCAGTGAGTCTTGGAGAGGCGGTTCCTGCTCCCTGCGGTGGTCGCGGTCATAGGTGCTATGGGACTTACGCAGGGCCGGTGGCCCCTCAGGTTCCTGGAGGCTGAAGCTGAGGAGCCGGCGGCGAGAGGAGCCAGGCAGGCTGCCGCGGCCCTGGGAACTGGATTCCCGGGAGTGCTGCCGGGCCAGAGCCTCAGGGAACTCAGCCAGGTACCTCATGAAGGAGCGGCCCACGCCCTGGCGTGAGCCGCCCCGCTTCTTGGGCAGGTGGGGGTTGTTAGCAGCCATTTCTTTGGTCTTGTGGACCTCTAGCTGGGTATAGAGCTTCTTCAATTCATCCTAGGTGGGGAAAAGGGCAGGGAGAGCAAAGCTGACCTTGAGATGGATGGGCTAAGTTTCTTCATCCCCTGGCTCCACTGTTCTCCCACTCAGCTCTTATTCAGACCATTTTCTCTGGGAATCTCTTTCCCACCAAGCTGTGTCCTTTTCCTGCTTTTAAACCTCTCAGAATTCACCTCTCCATTTCTGCAAGACCAGCACCAACATAGTTCCCAGTTGGACACACTCAGCCCTGAGGAGACAGTGTGCAGCCCCTTCTCTGGGGCACTGTGGTCTGGTAGGAAATCACCAGCTTGGGGGACAAGAAATGGGTTCAAGGCTGCTGACCCATCATGTGCCTTGAGGCTATTTTCTTGACCTTCTGAGTCTCTGCTTCTCTAAAATGATATCCAGCTGCCTAGTATTAGCTTCCTTAAGAAGATTATATGAGATTGATGGGACTAGTGAACACAAAAAGTGCCATATTCAGGTGTAAATAATAGAATAACTATGCTTTGGAGTTCTCCCAGAGCCAGCTTAGAGAGAGATTGGCTGTTACACCACAAAGTGGAAGGCCAGGGGTGATGTGGCTGTGGCAGTGGCCTTTACAGTCTTTGGCCCCCCTGCTGGATTGGGGTCTCAGTTCAGCCTATATCCAGGGGCAGGAGGCAGGGCAGGCAGAGCTCAGAGGGTGAGGAGGACACCAGGGGAAAAGAGAGGCAGAGGTAGTTGGGACAAGGAAGGAACAGGGAGATGTAAACGAGTCAGGTGTAGAAATGGGCCCCAGTGCAAGTGGAGGGGATGGACAAAATGGTTTCCCGGGGTTGTTCCTGCACTGTGGGTTTTATGAAACTGAGTTTAGATTGCCAGGTCTCCTTATTTACTACCCACTGAGCCTTTCATTAGGGTTCTTGTGACTATAATGATACCCCTAAGAAGAAAAACAAGGATGCTCTCTCAATGTAAGTCTCAGGAAGAACTTTTTTCTAAGATGACCAGGTCCAGAGAAATCCTGATGTGGAAACCTCTGGTAGCCACTCACTGTCTTAACTGCTGAGCCCCAACTGGCCTTAGTGTCACCAACTGTCCCAGTATGCTGGGGACTCAGGGGCTTCTTAGTCTGCCCCTTGTGATGTCCCTGCTGTGTAGAAGTGAGTAACATGGGGGGCAGATTAGAATTCTACTCATGTCTCTGCCTCTAACTTGCCAAGTGCTCTGGGCCTCAGGGCTCTGGGTTCTGGGACTTTTAGGGTCTTTTCATTTGGGTGGTGAGTGGTCTCCTTTGAACAGAGTCAGAGAAACAGCTTAGAGCAGTGGTAGAGAAGGGAGGGAAGCAAGAAGAGAGGGAAAGCCAGGGGCAAGGCATCAGTGCTCCCTGCCTAGTTCCAGAAAGCTGGCACCAGAAAAGAGACAGGGAGGGCAGCACATACCCGAATGTCTCCGGCGTCCAGGCTGCGCTCGCTCCAGGCTGAGGCGACACTGCTGTCGAAGTAGGAGCCTGAGCGCTGCAGGTCCAGCTCGTCCTCATACACTTCATCTACCATCTCCTCTCGAGGAGGAGCCCCCGGCTTCCAGAACTGGCCAGGAAAATGGGTATGATTGGGAAAAAGACTCACCTTGCTCACTATTGATACCTCCTTCATCTGCTCCATGGAATATGTTTTTACTTCATTAACGTTCACCTCCCCCCTTATGATTCAGAATTCAGGGGTCTGAAGAGTTTTGCTTCCTTTCATCCTCCCTGACCTTCTCTAGCTCAGAGACCAGTGAGTCTCAACATCCTGCTCCCACAATTCCTAGCCATGTTCTTCAGCTCCCCAACCTCTCCCGCTGTAACTGCTTCTGTGTTGATTTTCAGAGTCCGCCAACCCTCAAAGTGTGTTACAAGGACCCTTCCAGCCCTAGTTCTTACTTCCCTTGTCCAGGGTTTGGAGGCAAAGAGGTAGTAGCTTCCTTGAGTAGGGCCCCTGATGATCAGCACCCACTCACCCTCAAAGTGTCATCCTCACCCTGACTCAGAGGGAGTAATATAGCAGCAGCAGCAGCAGCAGCAGCAGCAGATCAACAGTGCTCCTTATAAAGGAGTGGGGGACGGGGTGGGGAGGGGCATGGCACTGCCTTACATCCAGGATGGGGAAGATCTCACCTTAGGGATGAAGATCAGAGCCAGGGTGGTGCTGACTGTGCTGTGGGTGTGGAAGAAGAAGAGGAGGAGGGTCCAGTCCGGGTGCAGAGAAGGAACCAGCAAAAACCTGAGAGTGCGGTGGAGGGGGGTCCTTAGCTGTTGGCCTCCATGGCCTCTTCTCCCTCACCTGTCTCCCTAGCTCTCTTCCCCAGCCCCAGCCCTGACCTCCATGGAGTGGGGTGAAGAGGGTACTCTTTCCTTCCTGCCCTCTCTACGATGTAGGTACTACCTCAGGGTTCAGGTTAACTTACACCTCTGAGAAGCTCTTCCAGACTACTACAGCTTGCCTTCTCTGGCTGCCTATAGCACAGACTCATGCTTCTCAACTCTGTTATGGACCATCCTGTGGCTGGATTCTGTCTCCACCACAGGGCCAGGTCCTTATGGACACATAGTAGGCATGCTGCTGGGATAGCTGAGGTATGAGAAGGAAGAAGTCAGGGAGAGCTGAGCATGAATGGGATGGAGCTTCCTCTCCTTGTGTGTTGGGTAAGATATAGGGTACAGAAAGGTGTCTGTGGGGGTAGTGAGAAAGCTACAGGTGGGGGGCCTTCCTCACCTCACTGAGGCACAGTGTTGTAAGAATGGCTGTGGGATGGGGGTTCCCTCATGGGGGAGGAGAGGAGTGGTGTTACGGGGGAATGAGTGGTGGGTGGGAGGGCCTATCCTCACCTGGCTGCGTGGAAGGCAGTGGAGAGCAGCAGCTCATTGTGCAGGGCAATGCCCATGTAGCGTGGCTCGTGGAAAGCCGAGGGCACAGCCCGGGTGGCGTAGCAGAGGAAGCTGCCCCAGGACAGGAGCAGCATCTCAGCTGTGGGGAAGCAGGAAGGGACAAAGCCAGCACCACCTCAGCAGCCAGGTCGCCCCTTTCTCAGTAAGGAGCCCGGGCCAGGGGTCTTGGTACAAGGTGGGAGGAACAGGACCAGGGGACCATGGCGGGGCAGAGCCCGGGGCCAAGACGAGATGGCTCAGGCAGAAGCAACTCACCCACAACCATGATATAGTCCCAGCGGTCATGGTGGCAGAGGTAGAAGTGACGGCCTGTGGGAGTGTGGCCTCGGATCACCAGGGGCGTGTGTAGGATGCCTCGCTCCAGGACCCCCACTGTCCACACAGCCAGGAAACCCAGCACTAGCAGCAGGAGCATCCCCAGACGCCGCAACAGCCGCCCACTGCTCAGGTGGGGGCCCCGCTGTGCCGTTCGAGACAGAAACAGCTGGAGCACTCTACAAGGGTGAGGATGGTGGGTCGGGGGGTGAGGGGGAGATCCAAGGAGAGGGAACCAGTGCTCTGTCCTCTGTCCATTGCTCCCCCTCCTCCACACATACCTATCCTCCCGTCCCTTCCATGGTTCGCCGCCTCCTTACTCCCAGAAAAGTTATGTTTGGAGGAGAGGACTATAGTGATGGGGCAGGCCTTGGGGTCACAGGGGAGTGGAGTTGTAAGAGTTTGACTGTGAAAAACTCCATTCCACCAATCAGTTGGGGTGCCTGGGAGTGAGCAACATGACAGCAAGTTCTGCCCCAGCCCCTACCTATAAAGCTTGAGTATGATGGTGCCGTAGACAATAGCAAAACCCATCAGCCGGACCCAGCGGAGAGCGATGCAGCGGAATATGCTGGGCTTGAAGTACAGGATGAAGACCTGGTGGAGAGAGGGCAAAAATAGCTGTTCTCCACTGTACTTCCACTATGCACCAAGCCTATGCTAAGCACATTGCCAATTCAGAGGTCTCTGAATCCCCCCAAGAGGGCAGAGAGGAAGAAGCATTCTGGGGTTTAGAGGGTGCTAGGTTGGGACTGTTGGGATCCTGGGAAGTGGGGATCAGCCTCTGGCCACAAACTCACAGGGAAGTAGAGCAGAAGGGATCCAAAAAGGATGGTTTCCAGCAAAACAACTCCAGACGCCCGGATCCTCTGTGAACCCAGGAATGAGAGAGGTGTGTAAGTAGGGTGGTGGGAGGACAGAGCATGAACAATAATGTGGAAGGGTCTCAGGCCTATTTTAGGGGTCACTCACTGGCCCCGGGCTAAGGCTCTACCCCATCCTACCAAAGGCTCTTAGTTCCGCTGGCACTAAGCCTTGCTAAGGCCCAAGTTTCACACAGACCCTGCCACCCTAGTCCCATTCTCTTCTCAACTCCAGGCTGTGGGCCTTGCTGCAGACCTGGGCTCAGATCAGAGGTTGCTGGAGCTAGAAAGGACCTTATGTGTTCTTCCAAGCTTTGGCTCAGACTGCTCCCTTGTCTAGATATCCCCTTCTCTGCCTGGTAACTACCTAGTTGAACTTCAAGCCTTGCTCAGAATTCATAGAAAGTCTTTCCCATGCCAGCCCAGGGAATACAAGTGGGTCCTTTCTCTGAACTGCCAAAGAAACTGACACATACCTCCATCCTTGCCCCTGTCTTGCCATACTGTCATTTTATTTACATGTCTGCTTCTCCCATTCTCCTGGGAGTTTAGATCACTTCATTGTTTTGAATCAAGTCCAATACCTTTATTTTACAGGTGAGGAAACAGGTCTAAGGTAGTGAGGCCACTTGCCTAATGTCACATAGCAGGTTAGGCTAAGAATCAAGACCAGAACCTATTTCTCTCAAATTCTAGTCTTAGCCTTGGTCTCAATTTGATGCTAGGGACCCAAGATGGATAGGACATGTGTACAGGAGGGAGAGGTGGGGCCTTCTTTGCCTTGCTCTGGCGGCAGCGGTAGGAGACCAGCATGCTCAGGAAGACAGCCAACATGCAGCAGGCCTGGCAGGACATCACTGCTGCCCTCAGTGTTGGGGCCTCCTCCACCAGGCAGGGTGTGGCATCCATGCAGCTGGTACAGCCCTCAGCACATGGCTGGCACCGCAGCAGTCTCCCAGAGCTGCCTTGTGGGAATCCAAATTGCCTCGTAGGCTGGGCAGCACTCTCCTCCAACCCTATAAAGAACAAGATGGGTAAAGGGAGAGAGGGATGGCTGGGGCATCCTGAGAGTCCAGCCTTCTCTCACTATAGCCTTCTCCCTGCCCTCCTTTGATGGCCCCTGGGATAGGGTCAGGAGGGGAGGAATGAGGAAATAGGTACTCCCAAGGGAGGGCAGGGTAACAGGAAGAGGGATGCCAGGCCAGGGCTCATTGCAAGGTCAACTTATAGCAGATTGACATGTTATGGGCTCAAAAGGCACAGACACACCCAAACTAGATTCTGCCTGTGTCTTCTACTTTTCTCAACCTTCTGCCCTTGCTGACAAGTTTCCTCCCAGTGTCTCACCCCAGCCTGCCTTCCCCAGATGCTCCCTCCAACCAGCCCAACCTGTAAAAAGCCTGCCTGGCCCTCACCACAGTTACATACATCCAGAGCGGCTTGCCCCGTAGAAGCCAGGTCGGCAGTGACAGAGGTAGCGGCCAAGGACAAAGCCCTGACTCTCCAGAGGAATGCACTGTGGGAATGACAAACACAATAGGTATTTGTATGGGCTTTCCTTCCTGGAAAGAAGATGGTGGGTCCATCTACCTTCCTATCCTCGGCATCTGGGTCCAAACTAGGGAACCTCACCAGAAGTCTTCCTTAATCCTAGGGAAGCTTTCTTTCCATAGAAACCCTACTCTACCCCACCATTTTATTCAGACCATCAGTGACAGGTGCCTCAGGTCCCATTTCCTAGTGCCGAGTTGTTGTCAGAGCAAGGTGCTGGTGGGGGCGTAGAGGGAGGGAAGTAGAGAGAACTTTGAGCCCAGCCACACCTTCTCAGAGGTCTATATCCTGCTTCAGAGGGTCCTCATCAGCCTCCCTCTTTGGCACAAAAGTGGTTGAAAGGGCTCCAATGAAGGAGCAGCTTCTTCTGTCAGGGGCCATCTGGCTTCAGCATAGGACTGCTTTCCCCAGTCCTAATGCCAGGCTAATGCCAGGCTGGTGGGATGCCAAGGCCAACTCTTTATTCCACCTCCACCCATTAATGTTTACCCAGCAGGGGACAGAGCAGATCACAGAGCCAGGTGGGGAAGATGAGCACGTGAATGAGCTGTAAGAAGTGGCTAGGAGCAGACAGCATGGGGCAAAAGAATGAGTAAACCGTAGGAGGTTTCATATCCAGCCCGATTTCACCTAGAAAGGTTAGAGGGTGGTGCCTCTGAAATATCTGAGCTTCCTCTCTTGCCCAGACCACCGGAACATGCTCTGCTCCTGCCATAATCTGCATGATCAGACAAATGCCTGCCTGGAGATGTGAATGTGGCTGGATTTTGAAGTGCACTAGCAATGGGAGCCCATCTCCATCCCTGGGCTAGTAGCAAATGCCCAAACCCGCCCCCTACAGGGCTCCCTTTGGCTTTGGTTCAGCTCAGGAACAATCATGAAGCCAGTGTAACCATGGAGCAGATTAGTGTACTGGCCAGTGCTGGGCTTGCAGGGTTACCAGCCATTGCTTTCCATTACCCATTTCCTTTCATATCCGTGGCTTTGATTCTTCCAGCCTCTGGCGTGGGTTCCTTCACCTATACCAGTCCCAGAATTCTTCAAGATCCTAGAGTGCTCCCAAACTCCAACCAGCAATTCTACTTATTTCAACAGACAAAAACTTAGCATTCTTTGTGGGCCAGAAGGAGCCTGGAGCTCTGTTGATATGATATGACAATGAGGTGCAGGAGGAGGGAAGGGGATGATTAATAGAGAATCAGATGGTCCTGAGGAGGGATCCTAGAGCACCCAGTGCCAGAGGCAGAGCAGACAGGGAGGCACACTGAGATTTAAAAAAAAAACAAGGTTGATCCCGTCTGATCTTGGAAGCTAAGCAGGGTCTGGTTAGTACTTGGATGGGAGACCACCTAGGAAGACCAGGTGCTGTAGGGGTAAAAAATAAAAAAATAAGAGATTGTAAGCTGACAATGTCCTTGCAATCTGTGAGGCCAACCAAGGGTTGCCTCACCTAAAAAACAAAATAAAACAAAAAAAGCAAGGATGGCTATCTTGGGCACAGGGTAGGGGTAGGCTATAAGTATCCTCACTTTTAGAAAGCCTAGTGGCTCATCTTTATCTCATCACTAGGAACTCCCTTAAAGCCCTAAGAGGCTTGTGTGCCTTTCTCAGCTGCTCCTGGGAGCTGGGTGGTGGCAGTGATGGGAAAGAAGGAGGAAGGCAGGACCATGTGCCCCTTCTTATCCTTACCTGGGTGCTGTTGAGATCACATAGGTGCGTGTTAGAGTACCAGCCCGGGCCGCTGGCACACTGATTGATGTCCACGCTCTGAAGATCTACATCCATCTGCACCTGCCCCCTAGGGCAGTGAATTGGCAGTTAGGGGCACAGGGAAGGATGCCAAGGTGAATAGTGTCCTTGGATCCCAGACTATGGGCAATGCCAGCTATGCAAACTTTAGTACAGTGGCTGCAGTATGTGGAGAGAGGGCATACATGCATTCCATTTCTCCAGTGCTACTGACCTTCACTGTCTCCATGGGCAATAACCCCTCTCCCCCTAGGTTGATGTCCACCACCCCATCCTCAGCTTTTCAACATCCTAGCAATTCCTCGTTTCTGTCAATGAGTAGAGGGAGGGGGAGTGTCAAGACATGTGGGAGCTTGGGCTCTGATGATCTGTCTGAAAGGGATTTTCACACTTTTTCACTGCCCAGGCGTGCGCGCGCGCGCACACACACACACACACACACACACACACACACACTCACACAGCTCAACTATTAACTACCCCTCACTTTGCCTAAACCAAGTCTGAATTGATCATAGCAAAGACAATATGGAATGGAGGAGCCCAAGGGTTCCCAACCCCTTACTGCTCTGACTGAGTGTGGAGAGAGCTGGAAGGGAGCCGGGCTTTTGCGTGAGCATAGGAACCCTACTGGGGACAATGAAAGGAGACACACATTTGGAAAAACAATGTTGATTGCTGAATGTCTTGAAGTACTATGCCTATTTTCTGCCTCTTCCCACCACATTCCCAGTCACCTCTTTACTTGGGTTGAGTGGGGTCAGTTATTTGAGGAGTATCATAGGGTCCTGGGTCAGAACAGGCAGGACAGTGGAATCTGCTTGATGTAAGAATGTATCCATTGGGAGTGACCCTGAGGACCTGGCCAACTCCTAGACAGAAAGGACAATGGTTCTTAGCAACCCCCTGCCTCAAAGAATTTTCCTTCTCTTGGAGAAGCCTCCTTTTACACATCTGGGTTGCTAGAGAACAGGGGGTTTAAGTCCTGGAATGCCCACCTGGCTCCTCCCAGGTGCCTGGTGCATGGATTGTCACTGTCATCCATATCAAGTCTTCTCCTGCCTTTTCTACCCACTACTCAGAGCTGAGGGCCAAGACCTATTCCTGGCTATACCCACACATCTGTACACACACATATGTGTATACCTACATATAAATGGACTGATTCATACACAGTTTGTGCACTCATATTTGTAGTTACAGATTCCCAGAGTCAACTGCAAATACACACATCTCTGTCCCCCAGACATACATGTGCATGCCAAATGGCCCATGCACAGCGAGCTGGACTTAGGCCCCTCACCCCCACATACCCACAAATGCATCTGCACAAACCCACTTACCTGACCTCCGGGCTGAGGTCTGGCTTGAGTCCATAGAAGGTGGCCGAGAGTGTGATAAGCCAGCCAGGACGGAGCCGTCTCTCCTGGCATTCCAGGAAGGGAGGAGACAGTCTCACATGCTGCATGTCCCCCACATATCCATCCCCCCGTGGCCACTTGGGGCTTCCAAGGCTTCCTAGGTCATTGGTCAGCACCCTTTTCTTCAGTGCAGGGGTGTCAAGGGTCCCGGCTGGGCTCTCATCCTGCACCCTATTCCCAGACAAGTCCTGAAGGATGGTCTCCTTCCCCATCCGGGTAGCCTGTAGGGCCAGCTGCAGGTGGCTGGCTCCTGGTGGAGGGTTAAAGGTCAGCAAAGCCCGGTGTGCCCGTGGGTCCCCCTCAGCCACGCTTCGGACCAGCGCCTGGTACCACTCCACATCCTCCTCCACACTGGACTCACGGATGTCGTTGGCTTGTAGCAGCATGTTGAGGAAATTGGCGGCCTGGGTGAGGGTGCTCGCTGCCCTCCGTAGGATTGGGGGGAGCCCTGGTCTGGCTCCTGCCCCCTGAGCTTCATAGTGTTCACTGCAATTAGCTTCCAACAGCTGTTGGGCATCTCCAGAGTAGAGAAAAGCCAGGGCTGCTTCAGCACCCTCTGGGGGCACCCACATGGGTACAGACCCTGGCTTGACTTGAGAGGACAGCGGGGGCAGAGAGCGGAAGGGCCGTGGACCCCGCACAGCCCAGCCACAGAGGAAATAGCAGCCCAGCAGCCCCCACACAAAAGGAGGTGTGACCTCTGCCCTGGTGCCCATTTTGGGGGCAGCTCTCAGAGGCCCTGGGGTCCAGGCTGACTGGGGAATTTGGTGGCTCAGGAGAGTGCAGGCAAAGTCTGGCTGCAGTCTGGGCCTGCCTACCTCCCTGCCTCCTATCCCTGCTCTCTCTCTTTCTTTCTCTATCTCTCACCTCCTGCTCTTGCTTGTTTTTTCTTCTCTCTAACGTCATCAACTGGCTTCTGGATGTAGGCATGAGGGCTCTGCCCCCTCCTCTCTCACTGTGACCCCCCATCGTAAACCCTCTTAATCCTGGCACACCACTCTTCCCTCCCCCTCTCATCCAATATCTAAACTCCCTCCCTCCGTTCTCCACCCTACATCTGCTTCAGAGAGAGAGGGGAGAAGAGAGGAAGGGATCAGTCATTCTCATTCTCTCTTTCTCTAACTCTTTCTCTCTCTCTCTCCCTCCCCCCTTCCTCCCTCCTTCTGCCCTTTGCTCCATTAGGAGAAATTGGCAAATCCAGGATGGGGCGCCATAGCAACCACAGATGAGCCCATGCCCCTCTCTCCACCCCTCTGCTCCACTTAGCCTCCTGGCAGCAATTGTGATGGGCATGATAAAGGGCCAAGCTGCATCTCCTGGCAATCTGCTCTGGCTGCCTGTACACCCCTGAAACTGTGCTGCCGAACTGGAATTTGAGATCGGGGATGGGAAAGAGAGCCCAATATAATCATAATCAATCTTTGTATGAATGTGACAGTTCATAAAGTGTTTTTGACGTGCATTATCTCAGTGAATCTCCCCCATAACTACATATGGTAAATATTTCTATCTCTATTTCACAGGTGCAGACACCAAGGCTCAGAGACTCACTCAAGATCATCAAGCTGCTCACTTTGAGTGGAGACTTGAGTGGAGACTTAAACCCAGAGCTCTGACTCCCCTACACTGCCCCCACAAACCACCACCACCCTGTTATTCAATCTCAGAGACCTTAATCAAATTTTATTACAGAGGAGAAAATCAATCCCAGAGAGACAAAGGGACTTCTCTAGTACCATACTATTGTTCATGACAGAGGGGGAGCCTCCACCAGGTTTCCACCTTCCCACCCAGGAGATACCTCTTCTCACACCACATGCAATGGGGTGGGGGGAAGATGGGGGCAAGGAGAAGAGAGTGAACAAAGTTTTGCCTCCATTTCTTTCATCCTCATTTTGTCATTCTAAGCTCTATCTTCCTTTCTTCATGAAAACTGCCTAACCTCTCTTGTTCTTGCCCATTTTCTTACTGCTCACACCCTTCCCTCTTTGGACAGGATTGCTGGTGGCCCAGAGTTAGTACTATCTAAGGCAGCCTCCCTGGATCAGAAGGGTGTGGACTTTTGCAGGTAGGCACAAAGCAAAGCTCCTGCTTTCCTCTCTCTCCCTCTTCCATGCCTTTGGCCTGGAAATTGCTTGTGTGCTCCCCACTCACCCATCCATCTGGCCCCATGTGCACATGTGGTCTTTTGGCTCCTTCCCTTCTCATTCTCTGCCCCTGCCCCCCAACCTTTGATGTCTCAGATAATTGAGTGTGTATGTAGAAAGGGATGGGTGGTGGTTGTAAAAACCTTCCCTTGCTTTACAGGTGGCCTCTTCAAACAATCTGCTTTGGAACCCTAAGTGGGAATGTAAGAGGTAGGAGGAAAAGAGAGAGGCTAGAGGACAAACCCCCAGCGGAATCTCTAGAGTGTCAGAACTAGAAGTGCCTGTAGCCTCTACCGTTCTCTAATAGAGAAGGAAACTAAAACTAAATGTCAACAAAGTGACCTCCTTAAGGTCACAAAGCCAATGAGTAGTCACTGGATTAGACCTGTACCACACATCCACAGCTCTCTCCTTGACCTCTCTGATTCTGTGTGCTAACAGAGAGAGAGACAGAGGGAGGAAATGATCTATTCCACATTCTTGGTATGATCAGTAATGGTTGGTTAGTTGAGGGTCAACAAAACACAATAGGTGAAGACATAAGAGTAAGTTGTTTTTCTCCACAAGAAGCTTTTCATAATAATAACAACTAACATTTGTATAGAGTTTTAGCAGTCACATGTAAATTTCTATTAATCCTCACAACAGCTCTGTCAGGGAGGGTTATTATTGACCTAATTTTACAAATGAAACACAGGTTCAGAGATGTTTAGTTATTTGCTCTTGGTCATATATCCAGGAAATAGCATGATTAGAACTGAAATTAGATGGCAAGCTCCAGAGGGTCAGAGACTGGACCTAATTTACTAGTCACTGCCTGGTTCACTGCTGAAAGACTAAGTGAACCGCAGGACTGATTTACAGTCTCTGAGTTGTTCTTCAAAAACCTTTGTAAACTAGGGTTTTATTACTGTAGGGACCACTTATATAGCCTTCAGTGAAAGAGGTATGCGTAGACACAAAACCTACTCGACAAATACACTCCAATCTAACTCATACAAAAATTATACTTCCTCTACTCAGAGCTTAATTTTTAATGTTTTTTTCTTTTTTTCTAGGATCTGGGCAACAGGCCTGGACATTTAAGGAAACAGAGAAAGGCAGAATTCCTTGCCCTGCCTTAGAAAGAGCATGTGTGCTCTGGGCAGGTAGAGATAGATACCCCAGGTGCCTGGACACCGTCTCCCTCTGGGGCCAGGAAAGTAGCTGGACAGCAGAGGGCGCTGGAGAACTACAGACCTTGCCTTCACCCTGTAATCTGTTCTGGGGCCAGAATTTTCCAGACACAGCCAGGGATCTTGAGTGGTCTTAGGCCTCAGGTGTTCTGTGATCCTATAGCAATTTCTCTTCTTTCCTCCAGAAACCTGAGTGACACCTGAGAGGTAGCTGAGGGAGAGTGGGTAGAGAATAAAATCTTTGGAGTCAGACACAGCTGGTTTCGAATACTACTGTACATTTTTGACCTGCGTAAAGTTAGGCAAATAACTCTGAGCTTCAGTTTCTTCAAGGGCAAGGAAGGATATTAATTCTGTTGTGCTGAATTAGATAGGAATTTGTATCAGGAGGCTCTTACAAGGAGTGAGGTTGAACAGCATTCAACACTTATTATCAAAGGTCTACTCTGTGCCAGGCACAGTCCTTGGCACTGGAGCATCAGTCTATGATGGGCAAATGTGCCCCTTGCCCTCATGTAGCTTACAGCTTAGTAAGAAAGAGAGACTTAAAAAAAAATGGATAGATGACAAATTACATCTATGCAATTAAGTGCAACAAAGGAGTGGTCCTGAAGCTTGGTAAGGAGGTAGTACCCAGGTAGGGAGAATTCTCCAAAGTAGTGAAGAGTGAATTCAATCTGAAGAATGCATAGTTTACTAAGCAAAAAGAGAGGGAAACAGCCTTTCAAGAAAAAGGAATAGCTTATGCAATAGCCATATTTGTGCAAACTTGACACAGGGTTAGTGGGACTGCAGTGGGAGAGAACACAGGGGAGCCTGGTGGAAGATGAGGCCAGAGAAAGGCAAGATTGAATTACACAGAACATCAGAGGCCTCCTTAAGGAGTTTTGTGTTTAGCCTAAGAAAAATGGGACACCATGAAGCATTATAATCATTGACTATGGACAAATGTCCATTTTAAAAAGGTCTTCTGGATGCAGGACTCATAGCAGACCCTCCATCCTCTTCCCATTAATGTACCCTCAGTTTCTGCTGGCTGCTCCTTCCTCCTTATCCTGTGCATCCCTAAACATCTCTCATAGGATGATTGCGATGGATTTCCTAACTGGTCTCCCTGCCTCCGGTCCGACCTCCTCTACACAACAAGCTTGATCCTGTTTGATATTCACATGTCTACAAGTAAGCAAAGCAGCAATCCTTTTCCCTGTTTCACAGATGAGAAAATTGTGGTGCTATGGAGCTGGTTCATACAAGCTTGTGAAACCCAATTATTAAAATTTCAGGAAACTTGCAAGCCAGTTGTTAAATACAACCAACATTAAAAATTATGCAAACTTATAATAAGTGATGTTAAAAACAAAGGTAATAAATCCTCAAAATTCACCACATATTAATAATTTTACTTATTTTTTACCTATGCTCTTGGGGTTGTGTTATCGAATATGCATGATGAAACAACTACATAATGGTTTGCTACTGCTCACCTCTAATTCTGTGTTCAGTAAAGTGGGGTTGGTAGCTTGCAATTAGCCATGGTGGAAGTGTTTACACCATGGAAATTGGCAAACCCTACAAATCAGGACCTTGATTTATTATTTTGTTGATTATCTAGATTTAAGAAAGTGATGGAGAAAACGTTATTTATATTTAACTTTAATGTGTGATATCTGTAGTCATTACATTGTGAATAGCACAAAAATTGAGGACATTTTCTTTTAAAAACTGTCTTCTGATTCAACAAAGAAGTCGCTCCCATAATTGACAGGTTTTTTCTTCTTTTTTTTTTACTTTCTTCTTACATTAATATAGAGGAAAATATCAACGAACATTCAGGTCACAATTACACACTCCTTGGTCAACTGAAACCACAGGCTGGCTACCCATTCAAGAGTTTGGCAAAAATCAACTAAAGCATTCTGTGAGAATCAATTGGTTACATGGAATTTGCGATTGAATACTATTTTTTGTAAATTGTGCTACACATCCTTTACATCAGTAAAATTTGATAAACTTATGTATCTATGTATGTGCATATATTCCCCCTTTTCCTCCAGAGCGTCAGTTGTTCAACATTTATCAGCATACCAGTGGGTCCGGAACACATTATTCAGGTGTCATTACATGAATATTCACTAAATGCCGGGGGAATACAGTTTGTCAATAAGGAAATGACACGGCCACGATCACACATAGCAAACGGCACAGGTGGAACCAGAACCCGAGTTATTCCCAGGCCACCGGCTCTTTCCAAGGACCCAATCAGGTTTCCCAGGGCCGCTCCACCTTAACAAGAAAGGTGGTTCGGCCGCAACGCCCGGGAAGTGAAAGGCAAGGGTCGGGACAGGGAACCAACAGCCAAGAGAGAAGCAGCTTACGGCCAATAGCGGCCCAGGCCGTGCGTAACGTCACGCTCCGTAGAGGCCGGTGCGAGCACGCCCCGGGGAAAGGGGCGTGACCACGGTCTCCCGGAAGTGACGCCATCCGGGGGCGGTCCTCGGCGGCGGCGCGCGGCCTGGGCTCGTGCTGTGCTCCGCGCAACCCCCGCCCCCTCTATGAGGCAGAGGCCGCGGCGGCCGTTAGCGCTGTCGCTCCGGGGCCCGCGGCGGGCGGGGCTCCGGCGGGGCCCGGCCTAGTCCCCACCCCAGCCCGGCTCCTAGCCGCCCGCCCTCCCTCTCCCCGATGCAGGGGGCCGAGCTCCGGGAAGGCGAGGCGGCGGCGGCGGCCGCTTCGTACCGAGTCTTGAGCCGCCTGCTCGGCTATGGAGAGGCGGCCCCCGAGCCAGGCCCTCCGCCGCCGCCCCCGGGCCATGGCCCCCCGCCGCCACCCTTCCTTGCGCGGCCAGGTCCGCGGGGTTCCCGGCCACCGCAGCTGATGGTGTTCCGCAACGTGGGTCGGCCGCCGGAGGAGGAAGACGCCGAGGCGGCCCCGGAGCCTGGACCCTCGGAACTGCTGTGTCCCCGACACCGCTGTGCCCTGGACCCCAAGGTCCTGCCCCCGGGGTTGGCGCTTGAGCGGACCTGGGGCCAGGCGGCTGGACTAGAGGCGCAGTTGGCAGCTCTGGGGCTCGGGCAGCCTGCGGGGCCGGGAGTCAAGACGGTCGGTGGGAGTTGCTGCCCATGTCCGTGCCCCCCACAGCCGCCCCCTCCGCAGCCCCAACCGTCTGCTGCCGCCCCGCAGGCCGGGGAGGACCCTACGGAAACGAGTGACGCGCTGCTAGTCTTGGAGGGCTTGGAGTCGGAGGCCGAGAGCCTGGAGACTAACAGCTGCTCAGAAGAAGAGCTTAGCAGTCCCGGCCGCGGAGGAGGGAGCGGCCGGCTTCTGCTGCAGCCCCCAGGCCCTGAATTACCCCCGGTGCCCTCCCCGCTGCAGGACTTGGTCCCTCCAGGGCGCTTAAGTAGAGGGGAGCAACAGCAACTGCCTCCCCCGCCGCCGCCGCCGCCACCGCCTCCTGGGCTCCTCCGGCCACTTGCGGGCCCTTCTCGAAAGGGCTCCCTCAAAATCCGCCTCAGTCGCCTCTTTCGCACGAAGAGTTGCAACGGTGGCTCCGGTGGTGGGGATGGGGTAGGCAAGAGGCCTTCTGGGGAGCTCGCTGCTTCAGCGGCGAGCCTGACGGACGTGGGAGGTTCTTCTGCCGGCCGGGAGCTGGACGTGCTGAGGTGAGACCGGCTGGAGAGTTGGCTTAACAATATCTTGATAATTCTTATAACGTAGACTTCATAAGGAGGCAGAGACTTGAGACTAAAGATAGTGACATCGCTCATTACAGGTTACAGCTAAATGAGAAACAACTTTCACTCCAAGAGTTCACACCCCTGACACTTCTCAGCTGGTTAGCATCTCTCTAATTCAGAGATGATTTGGAACTATCCCCCCACCCCTATTCTGGCCCAGCTTTTAAAGTTTTTCCAAGGTGTCTGTCTACCATTAATCCTGGCAGGGAGGTTGTGGGAAATGTTTAGCCTTTAGGACAAGAAGTTGGTGATGCATTTTGATCACCTTGTTTATAACTTGTTCTGTGTACCAGCACCCTACTTCCTTCACACTCATGCATGCAAATAGTGTGGTGAACTTTTGCATTTGTAGGCCCTCAGTCAATTGGGCATCTCCATTCAAAGTTTTCATGTTTTACTGGTTGGTCTCTTAGATGTTCTTAGTATCTGAAGCCTGTGTGCTGACCACTGTCAGTGAGAATAGAAAATAGCTTTGCTTACAAGCCCATGTGAGAATTCTCAAGTATTGGTGTATGCATTGATGCATGAGTTCTGGGCCAATTGAGGAAACTTCCAAACTTAGACATTGAGTTTCTCCTGCATTTCTGAAGAGTGGACTGCTCCCTGACATCCAATGTTGCATCTGTATGTTGGTTTAGAAAGCTGTCAACTTTTGTGTCAATGAAATGAGATTTCACTTGTAACTGCCATTGTGGTTTGTGCTGCCGAATGGATTCTTAGAAAGATTGGAATTGGTTTTGGTGCAGCTCATGGATTCTTGAGACACACCGCCGCCACAACCCAAGGCTGAAGAACAACAGATAGATAAGTAAATCGAAAACTTGGTGCACTGGAATCATATGGGGAGCTTTGGGAAAAGATTATATCTAAAGGCCCCAAAATTTGAATTTTTAAAAAGCTCCCTAGTTGATCCTGAAGTATGATCTGGACTTGGAACCATTCATCTATGGACTTCTCTTCTCAAGGGAATTTACATAGTCCAAGAGGCTAGTTTGGGGTCAGATTGACTGCTGCCCTTTCTGAACAGCTGTGCCAAGCTCTCATCTTGGAAATCACACCATACCCAACTCCCTAAAGAAATAAGTAGATTGATGCATGTTGCCCCTTCAGGTAGACTTATGTTTCTACTTTTGTTTCCCAATGAATTCATGCTCAGGTCTTGGAAAGTGTGTGGCTGCTGAAACAGCTTTTTTGTAGTCGGCTCTATATTTGATGCTCCATTTAACCAGTATAGTTGAAATTTTCATCAGATCTGGGGAGAGCAGGATTGAAACTGTGGGTAATGACATTGGATAGATTGCTAATTTTCTTGTGGTTTGTCTTGCCTTTGTTCCATATTGACCAGGACTTGGTCTAAGATTCCAGAGCTGCCAAATATGAGGTGTGGCGTGAAATTAGCTGCTCTGTCTAATAGATTAGGAAGAGGAAAAGACATATAACATTATACGGTTTTTTGCCTTTGGAAGCAGAATTTAATGGTCATTGGCTGCTCTGTCACCAACCCTCACACTAAGCACAATACAGGTTTTTTGCTGCAGAGCAAATTGGGCTGTAGCTCTGCAAAGCTTAGTTCAGGGCACTGGAGAATTACATTTTTTGGTCCAAGGGCTTTTTCTGATGAATTGGAGAAGCGCTAGGTATTTGTGTACGAATGTTTGGTTGACTGCTATTAGGAGGCAGCATGTTGGATAGATAATGTGAACATCTAGATTTCATTTAGAACTCAAGCGTCAGCTGTGGGACGCAGGCCAGTTTTTTCTTCTTCATGCTTCCCCCTTTTTATTCATCAGTAAAATGGGAGTAAAGACAAGAGGAGTGAAGACAAGAGAAATTTAGATGGAATATTTTATGCTTTTGGAGGAGAAGTAGTAAGATCGAACTGGTGATTATTTTTTAATGCTTAGAATTTGGTGCTGTTAGGTTTGCTTGTTAGCTTTTACACAGCTTACTATGTGCCAGTCTTGTTGGCAGCCTTGCAGCTGTGAGAAGCTTGGTAAGTCTGGCCAAGGTAGTTGTGATTTCTGTGGCTGTGTACCTCCTAAGTAAGTCTGCCCAGGTGGGAGGAAGGATGAGTTTGGATTTTTAGCTTGTTCTCTTGTTTTGATTGGTAGGATCTGGAAGCTGTGAGAAACCTCAGTCTTTGCCAGAAGGTATATGCCTTCCTCCTTATTTTTGGTTGGAGTTAATTATGAGTCTCTTCACTCTTTGCTGTATAATTTGGGGCTTGTACAGTAACCTGTGGGCATGATTTTCTTTGCTTTTATTAACACCTACCTTTCCCACAGCTATCACTGTAAAATACTTCCTATAATAATTTTATAAGATAATAATTTCCAAATTTTAACACTAAGCAAAACTTTAGTTTTTTTCAGATGCTTTAGAGTCTGCTAAGTAGATCTGAGCCTTAAGTCTACTATGAGTTAGCTTTGAGAACTCTTTTCAAGCAAAGGAAGAAATAAGCCCACCAGACTTACCAGATTTCTGTTGTGGGGAACTGGGCTATGCCTTTAACACATATGTTGGAATTCATAGAGCTGGGCTTGATGCCTGCGGGCTTCAGTGTAATATAGAATTGCTATTTCAAGAAAACCAGTGAATTTCCCTTGTCTGTTTCACATATGGTGAGCTGATTGTCTTCCTTTGAATTTGGTGAGAAATGATATTTGATCTCACCTTTTTTGAATCATCACATAATATGCACTTGTTTGGAAATGGGTACCTTGTTTATATTTCAAGGTTTATTTTTCTGAGTTCAGTTGAGGCTATTACCAGCAGTCTTCATAGTTGTGAGGTGGAGAACTATTCTGTAGTGGTTTCCTATATATTTGGGGAAAAGAAGATACAATTCTGGAAAGAGAGGCAAGCTGCCCTGGCATCAGTTTGTGGCCCTGCTGTTGTGGACAGACCTGGTAGACATGAGAGACCCTTTTCTCTGTTTCCTCAGGTCTTCAGGTCTAAGGGAGTCTTTTTGAGAAACAAAGTGACATGTTGACAGCAAAATGATTTTATGGTGTGGGGAGGAAGTTCTGACTTCATGTTTGGGTTTTGAGTTTTGTTCCATTGATCTTTTTAACTATTTTTCATGAAGTGGTTGTGGTTGGCAGCTCTCTTTTGGAATGAGCAACCTGGCTTTAGAAGTCTGTCCATTTGAGTCTTGTGTCTTTCATTCCTTAATATTTTCCCTGTTAACATTATTCCTAAAGTTTTAGACTTTGGACTATGCCTCTTGGCTTTTCCCTGGAAGTTCCCGCCATAGATTCTTTAGTTGGTTTATGATGCAGTTTGGATCTGACCTTGCTGCACAGATGTCTGTGTATTGGAACTAAAAATGAACACATGGTTTTTGTGCCTGTAGCACATGAACAGACATTGGCTTATGACGTGTTGGAAATGGCACAGGCTGGCTGACTTGGCACTGTGTGCTTTAGTAGGGGCAGAGGTAAATTGTGGCTACAAAACCTGCTATTTGGACATCCTAGTTTGGAACTTAACTTTAGAAAAGGACATGTGTAAGTCTTAGGACATCAGTAGAGGGGATTTATGGACAAAAGAGGGAGGTCATTACTATTCCATTGTTTATGTTTTAGGTTCCCAGGGATTTGAAAAATGGCCAGTGGTTATATCAGTGTGTTGTAGGCCTGTCTAGTCTAATTCTTTTAACTCCTTTTATTACATAGATCTGTTGTCATACAATTAGTAATTTGCAGAGTGGAAACGGACAGAGGCATTCTCTTTGTTACCTACAGCACTAGAAATGCATAGCTGACATATAAAATGTATTCACTGTAATGATAATAAAATGCTTAGCCTCAAAGAATACCTTTGCCTAAGGTCTTGAGCCACCCATGTCCTGTTCTGCCACTTGAGGCATAGCCCATTAAATCCTACCCTATGCCACCCCTTAAGTCTTTCTACTGCTAAGATGTACTGGCCCACTGGCAAAGTTGCAGTGTCTTAACTTTGTACCCTAATGCTTATCAAAAGGATCTGGGGAGGAATAAAGTAACATGGGAATGTGGTATAGAATGGTTAGTTAAAAGTGTTATCTGGAGCCACATTTATGTTGCTCTCCCAGAAAACAGCATATCCAGCTTAGAATGGGCTTTTATCATTTAAAATGTTTCAGGTATACAAAAGGAAGGTATAAAGTGTATGTGCTGTAATAGTAATAAAATGCATACCTAGACTCATCACTAATATTAGCAAGTAGAATGTTATTAGTTACCTTTGAAGACCTCTGTGCTTGTTTCCTGATTACATCTTCCCCCTCCCCCACATGACCACCATCCTGGATTTTATGTTAATCATGCCCTTGCGTTGTTTTTTTATAGTCAACTAGATTGGTCTTTTCATGAATGACTGCCATTAGAATGCTCTCAGGATCCTTGAGTCAGAAACTGCTTTGGATTTTCAGTTAGACAGCATCTCCCCAAGAGAGAAGGAAACACTCATATTTATTATTAGCCTTTCAGCTTCTTAGACCTATCTCTCTAAGCTTCCAGCTCTGAGGCCCCCTTATTTGCCAGAAAACCATCCCACAACCATTCCACGGCTCTCAAATGGCTCTGCCTGGGTTTAGATTCATATGTATTTCTTTTTCTGGATCCTAGAAACTATAATTTTCTTCAAAATGCTGGGGGCAGGGGAGAAGAGCTGGAGTGAGAAGGCCTCCGCAAGCTGTGTGCATGTGGGTACTGCCGTTCTTCAGTGCTTGGCACTGAAGAGATTCGTCCCCAGCATGGGCAGATGGCAGAGTAATGCAGCTTCCTTTGAAAGGAGGCAAACGGCCAAATGGCTGAGGTGTGAACCCTTTGAAAGGCCAGTGCTTTAGGTTTTTACTTGCTGAGTTTAATGTTGTACCCACAGTTACCAAATAAAAATCAGCTTGAAGTCTCTTCAGTCTTAAAGTTCATGTCCAGTGGAATTAACTTTCCAGCCCTCTGGAGTGTTGGAACTAAGTTGCAGACTGTCATGAACAGCGTTCATAAACAGAGACTGTGTGTGCTTGTGTCTTGATGAGGCCACCTCTCATGTGGGTGGGACATTCACAGTGAGCACCATCTTTTGATTTCTCAAGTCTCAGCATGGAGGAGATTACAGAAAGAGTGTGAGATAGGTCAGGAGAGGAAATGCAGCATCTTGGCTATTTCTGAGTAAGGTCTTCACGATATGGTTTTGAAATTTTGTTTGAAGTGAGTTCTAAGAAGCTCAGATATCTAGTGAAAACATAAATGCATAAAGATCTTGCAAAGTCTAATAATTTTAAATAGAATTTCATTTCAAATTATCTTTGCTTTCACCCCCCTCTATTGGTGCAGTTGAAGTTTCATTTAGTTCTTTGGATCAGAGTAATTTTGGAAGGTGAGCTAGCTATATAAGGCCTGAAGTCAGGCACTCAATTCAAGGGTGGGATTTTTTAAAAAGTCTGGTTTGTTGAAGTAAATTTATATACCACCTAAAATTCACCTTTTTTAGGTGTTCAGTTCTATTCATTTTGATAAATGTATACAGTCATTGTAACCTCTACCACAGTCAAGATATAGTATATTTTCTTCACCTTCACAAGTCTCTCCGTCGTAGTCAATTCAGTCATCCTGAGGTGTTTTGAACTTACTACATTTCTACCTAGGAAGTCTTTGTCAGAGTCTGGATTTCTTTTATTTCATTGGCACACAGCAAAATGATATTTTGTGTACCTTTTCACAGGAGATCTGAGTTTTCTAGCTGGTTCCCTGGAACAGCATTGGGGAGAACTATGGGACCAGCAGTTCAGAGAGGGGAAGGGAGGCCCCTAACCTGAGGAGGCTCCCCTGTTAGCTGATGGCTTTGACCCATGGCTTGGGGCCATTTGTGCAGAAATCAGGTCTGAGTGGTTAAAGATTATGAGTGCATCCTGTAGTGCTGGTCTCAAGTCCAGATATGTTCCCTGGTTCCCTTTAGGACCTCCTGCTTTTAGGGGCAGGCCCAGAGGGAAGATTTTTGCTCTGAGATGGCACCTGTTCAGGTCAAGAGCCTTTTTCTTGGCTCCCATGTGAAAATCAACTCTGCATCCAGACTTTCTTCCTATAGAAATAGACTTGCTAATTACCACTCAAGGTGTTTTACTCTTTTAATGTGCTGGGTATGGAAAGATCCAAAGGGATTTTTTCATGTCTTTGTAGGCTGGTGAATTCTGTAGCCAGATCTATTTAAAGAATTGCCTTAATTATTTCATTTTCCCCCTTTAAATTTTAGGCTTTATTACAAAAGTGTTGCTGACAGTGACTAGGGTTTGCTTTGTTTTTCCTTGCATCTAGAATTGAGTACTGTAGTGAATTAAATGCATATGTATTAACCCCCGCACACACATACACCACCTATTCTTTCTGTTTGCTTTTCTCACCCTCTAGGAAACCCAGGTTGACAAGAACTCAAAGTGCCTTTTCTCCGGTCTCCTTTAGCCCCCTGTTCACAGGTAAGGGTGATCTCTATTTTTTTTTGTTTTTTCTGACATCTGAAAGCACGAGTATTCTGAGACCTGTCAGGAAACGCAGATGCATCACTGAGGGAGCTTCAGGCATGTCTGCAGTTATTTTCTTCATTCCATGCCCACTGGTTTGAGGTGAGGCTATTTTTATGGTGTGGAATGTGTTCTTGACTTACTTAGTTTGAGTAGTGACTGCTTGCTGGTAATTAGACGGCCCTGGCAGTTATGCAGTACTTAGTTCAGGGTCATCACATATAAATTAAAAGGGGGAATTACAAATTTATAGGCTCACAGTGCAGAAAGGACTCTTTAGAAGTCATACAGTTCCTGTTCCTGCTTCCCAGAGAGTTCATGGATTATCTAATAAACATGACCCATGATTATCTGGTCTCTTTTTAAAGACTTTGGGCAAAGGGGATTACATGAACTCTTGTCTTACCCATTTTAGGGGCTAGCAGTTCTTGCACCTGTTAGTTCTATCTAATTTGAGTCTCTTCTCTTGGAGCAGGGAACACATTTGCTAAAGTAGGAAAATGGTTGAATGTCCTTTGGGCAACTGCCTTCTCTTTAATGGGGAACCGTTTTAGGGAGGGAGATCGTTATGTCAGTCAGATGTGAAGCTCCTTGAATAAGTTGTAGAGGAGAAGATCTTGAGCACACTGCCTCAAGTCTCAAACTGAATGCTCATTGGTTGTGGCTGAGAAAATTTCAGTTTCAAACTCTTGGATATTATGTCCCTCAAAAAGGTAATTGGAAGAATTTTGATTTGGAAATGGACACTTCCAGAAGATAGCTAGTTAGTAGGACCCTCCCTCCCCCATTACTGCATAGCTGGCTGTGAGCTGTCAGAACAAGTGAGTTGGTGCCTATAATAGTCACAGGTAGAGAAGGAGGTCTTTGTTCTTACCCCAGCCCAGAATTAAAGAATCTTATCCCGTAGCAGTGTGTCTTTTCTAATTAATAATTGTTTCCTCTCTGAAGTAAGGAATACTCACCCACATTTGTAGTTTCAGGTTTAGGGTTCTTGTTTTAGACAGCCTTAGTTTTTTGAATTACATTTTTTTATTGAGGGGCTACACCTATCATCTAGACCAGAGGTCCCCAACCCCTGGGCCAAGTCTGTGACCTGTTAGAAACCAGGTCTCACAGCAGGAGGTGAGCTATGGGCGAGCTAGCAAAGCTTCCTCTATATTTACAGCCACTCCCCAGCGCTAGCATCACAACCTCAGCTCCACCTCAGATTCTCATAGGAGCAGCTGGTCCCTGGTGCCAAAAATGTTGGGGACCGCTGATCTAGACCTTTTTCACCCTTCAGGAAACACTTGTCAGGGCTCATTGCATTGCTTTGGGCAATAGGCTCTCTGTTACTAAGCTGTGTGATGAGTTCAGTACCAGCTTCCTAGAACTTCCACTGTTGACATTTGGAAGAGATTTTTCTGCTTATCTTAATTAGTGTTAAAGTACTTTGTAAAAAAACTGTGTATTAGATTCTGAAAACCCAGCTCCTGACCTTTTAGAGACTTCACTTTCTTAACCGGGAAATAATAAAATTCTAGCTGAGGGGCTAATTCAGCTTCTTGAATAAGGAAAATGTGTTGGAAATACACCCTAAGGGCTAAATTAGAGAAATCCTGGAGTTCTGATTTGTGGATCAGACCTAACCAAAACAATCTATTTTTAGTTGTCAACCTTAGTTAAATACCCTTTATCCTCTGGTGACTCAGTGGAGAGAGGGTAGATGGGGTTGGGTGGCAATAAGGAGTGCATATGGCAGAGAACAGAACTGCATGACATGCTGAGAAGTAAAGAGAACCACCTGCCACCCCCCACCAAGTTCCTACTTAGAAGCTTCCTTTAAGCTTACACCTGACTCTTGGCTGACTGTGGAAGTAGTTAATTATTAGGATTTTAAATGCACTTTTCAGCCTATGTGGCCCCAGCTATTAGGAACTAGTTGATATCTGAAATGGTTGATTTTCATATGAGTGAATATTCTGAAAAACCTAGGTGTGGAAAGCCATTTAGGAAGAAGTTGGGGCTAACATTGGGACCTTTATCTGTATTCAGCTTACCGTGCAGTTCTTACATTTTTCTGGCACTTGTTTTCTGTGTCCATTTGGGCTTGTAACAAGCTGCTTGCCTTGCTCCCTAAGGCAGAAATTGGTACACAAGTCTGCAAAAACAAATGGTGTGGGTTCCATTTAAATAAAGACCCCTTGTTCAAGGTTATATTGTCAGTGGCAGAACGAACAATTACTTGACTTTTCCACTGTCAGTCCCATGTTTTTGTCCTAAAGAATCCTTGACAGGGCAAAGAAATGATAGTTTTTAAAATTGACTTCCTGGGCATTTGGGGTTGATTCCAGCCCTGGGAGCATTAGGTTTTGAGCTTTTTGAGATCCAGGGGCCTCTAGCTTCCCTTGCTTATTACTCTTTGCTTGCCTTTGCTTCTGGCTTCAGCTTTGGGCAAGGTGCTTCTATAACATGCTTGCTCCATGAATCCCTCAGGTGAAACAGTGTCGCTTGTGGATGTGGACATCTCTCAGCGGGGCCTGACCTCTCCACACCCTCCAACTCCCCCTCCTCCTCCAAGAAGAAGCCTCAGCCTCCTAGGTATAGTCTCCTCCCCTCTCTGCCTTCTTGCCCTAATAGGAGGGGGAGCTCTAGGGATCTGTTGTTCTTTGCTAGGAGCCAAACAAGCTCCTGGGTTTTCTAATGCTGACCCAGTTATTCTTGTTATTCTCAGCACCCCATCACCTCTCCAAGCAGTTGAATGGGTCTCTTACTTGCATGCTATAACATTTACTATCCATGTGTTGAGTAGATCTGTATTTATCTTACTCCGAATCTACAGCTAGTAGGCTAATTTAGGAATATTAACTTTCCTGCTTTAAGCAAAGGAAACGAGATTAAGATTATTGTTGCCCTCTGTGCAAAAAGACAGGGTGAAGGTCAGGCCATCTTTCCCCAGAGGACAGCTTGATGATCCTTCTCCCTCTCCTCTGCCTCACCTTGCTCATATTTCTGAAACTCTTGCTTTTGTTCTCTCTTCTAGATGATATCAGTGGGACGCTGCCTACATCTGTCCTTGTGGCTCCGATGGGGTCTTCCCTGCAGTCTTTCCCCCTACCTCCGCCACCTCCACCCCATGCCCCAGGTTAGCTTAGCTTAGAGGCCAAGCCTTGCAAGAGTTGGGAGTATAAAGTGATAAACTTTTGAAGGATGGGAGAATTCTGTTTATGGAAATAACAGAATTTATGAGAAAACTTAAATTTTATTTCCTTCGCTAGACTAGAACTACTTGGAAACAAGGCCAAGAACTTGTTTTTCTAACCTGTTTTTTTATAGAGTTGAACCTGATTTTTGTTAGAGATGAAAGACTACTGAATTTTTTCATCTTTTTGCTGCTGAGACTTTTTTTTTAATCCCTGAGTAGTAGGCATCACTTAGGAAACTGCCTTAATTTCAGAATAGAGAGAAGGCTTAATATATTTCTGTTTTTCAAAGTTCTGTGATTTTTCTAAGCTTTGAGTACTGACTGCAGCCTTGTAAATAAGTACCAAGCATTAGTAGCCCATACCTGCTTTGCCAGCCTCCAGTACCCAAGGAATAAAATGAATGAAATCGGCATTTTTCTTATTTGCTTGGCAAAATCATTAACACTTCCTGGGCAAGTAAGCGAGTCACTATTTCCAAGGCTGCTTTACCGGCACTTCACCTCGAGGTGGGAGAAGCTGGAATCGCTCTAGGCTGGTGAAGGTCCTGAAGTAGTCACCTTAGTCAGGTTAGTGAGCAGCACTCTCTACCTTTTCCTGGGGTTCAGTGCCCCCACCCATCCTTCACAGCTTATATAAGCCCACACAGCTTTTTGTTCCAGCCCATCCAGCTCTTTCCCGCTGCTTTGGCTTCCATCCTTTCAGCTTAGCTTCTAATGCCTTGCCCCTCTTCAGTTAGCATCTCTGTTTCGGGGGGAGGGTCTGCTTATGGTTGGGAGCGTTGAGGATAAACAAGTGACCACTGCTCCCTTGCCCTGCAGATGCATTTCCCCGGATTGCTCCCATCAGAGCAGCTGAGTCCCTGCACAGCCAGCCTCCCCAACACCTCCAGTGTCCCCTCTACCGGCCCGACTCAAGCAGCTTTGCAGCCAGCTTGCGAGAGTTGGAGAAGGTAAGTGGTGCCTGAGCACTGGTGGTTTACCGCCTCTTCCACTCCCTAATTCCATACTGCGTGCTCCTTTTATTATTTTCAAAGGAAGAGTAGTTTCCTTGCCTGTATATTTACTGTAATAAAACAATATGCTGCTGTTATCAGTTCCATAAAAGAAGTAAGATTAAATCTTGGGGGAAAAAATTGAACGTGATAAAGGTTGTGGAGAAATGTTTACATAGTCTAAGCTATGTAACTAGCTTGTGACAGATTAACTGACCCACATCTCTTTTTTTAGTACAGCCTTGGTAATGGAATTGTAGAATTATTCTTCTGTAACTTTGGAGGGCTAAGAGTATGATGAGCCTGATGTTCATTACTAATGGTTGAGACACTCTTAGTAGCTTTTCCCTCAGTGTGTTGAAGTGGGAGGTTCTCCCGTGGTAGATTGTGCTGAAAATTTTGACCTTTCTTTGTTCTGTTAACCACTTGACCACTTTTTGTCTTCGATAGTGTGGTTGGTATTGGGGACCAATGAATTGGGAAGATGCAGAAATGAAACTGAAAGGGAAGCCAGATGGTTCTTTCCTGGTACGAGACAGCTCTGATCCCCGTTATATCCTGAGCCTCAGTTTCCGATCACAGGGTATCACCCACCACACCAGAATGGAGCACTATAGAGGTAAGAGTGCTGGTATTAGAAGGAAGCCTTCATCTACCTTTGCTTTTTGACTTTTTCATAGGAAGGATTCATAGAAATAGAACTAGAAGAAATGTTGAGGGTGGGGTAGGGAAGAAAGAAAGAACCTAGACAGATTTTCCCAAGCTTTGTTCATAATTTAACTCAACATCTAGAGATACTTTCTATTAACTCATATATACGAAAGGGAGAATTTAGTATTGATCCTGTGACTGTTCTATTATGAATTTCTTTGCCTGACAGTAACATCAGCAGCTCTTCTGCCAGGTGGTATGGTGATGATAATTTCCTCTCTTGGTCAGCTTTGTAGTCTTTTGGGAAATAGTCATCAGGTCTGCGGTCTGAGAGTTGGGGACCCCTGCATTAGACTGCTTTCCTTCCTGGTGGCACCTCTTCCTTTGTGGCCATGTTGTGCTTAATGTCACCTTCAGGTCTAGAAGATGACTTGTTAAACACTGCTGTCTGGATTGACTGCATCAGAACATTCTGTACTTGACGTGGGCCAGAAACTTGTGGTGGTCATTGGTTGTAGGGCTGGGTTATATATCATGTATCAAAATACCTGAATATACTACAGGTTTAAAAAGTGTAGAGAACTTTGAAGAGTTTGAGGGACTTGTGCCTATTACTCTTCCCACATGTGATCACCTTAAATGAGCTGTATTAGACGTCCATCTCAAATTCATGCTCTTCTCAGGCACACCATGTCTTTCTTGCACTCAGGCACGTTTTATTGGATTTATTTGGTTTATTTCTCTTGCGCGGCAGGAAGTAGCTGCTAAGTTAGCATAACTTTGTTCATGGTTTTCTCTGCCTCCATCTTTGCCTTAAAGATAACTGGATTAGACTGCTTCTTATTTTCCTACTGCCCTAAAAGCAAAAATCAAACAAAAAAGACAAATTGCAAAATGAAACATTTGAGAGTAGACTATTTTTATAAACCTATTAAAATTATAAATGACTAGGCCATGGGAATATTGAATAAATGCTTGACCTCTAGGTTTCTGATATGGTGAGATGCCAGGAATGAGAGAGCTCTTTCAAATGGTTCTGCAATTACTTTTTGTTCAAAGGGACTTTTCTTCCTTGAATAAATGGAATTTTTAGTAGAAGCCTTGTGGGCCTTTCAGTTTCCAGTTTGCAATAGAACATTTGTCTTCGTCTTTTTAAGTGGTACTGTAAGAGTAGCTAGCTATAAAGACTCAGATATGCAGTTCTCTTGAGTGGTTTAGTATCCCCTTTGTGGTTGATTCTTTTGGATTTAGTGCTTTAATTTTGGAGGGTTTTTGTTGTTGTTGTTGTTGTTGTTTTAAGTCATGGGAGTTTAGATTCCCTTTTGCCTTTGGGATTCTAAAGTTTAGAGTGGCATCTTTGTAACATGTTGGGGTATGGAATTTTAGGAGGAAAAGTCTTAGAATTTGATTTTCTGGTGCCCAGCACACACACACAAATGAGTGATACCCACAAAACTGCTCTTTCCTTGACCGTCCTATGAATACTTGAAGACTTAGATCTTCTTGAGGGGATGTCATTTAAACTTGCTTTTACTATGGCAAAGACCTGAGAATTATATAATGTCTTTTCTTATGATCTTTGATTTAAGGATTAGTGTTTATACGGACAAAGTATTTTTATATCTTTTTTCTGACTTGAGTTTATTATTTACTTATTTAACAAAAGCCTTGTATGATCTAATTAATGTCTTATTAAAGGAAACATCTTTCTTGCCATTAACTGTGGAATAAGCAGAAATAGGTGGCTTCAGGGGCCTCTGACTCTGGTTGCCCATAAACAACCCTCCTAAAAGTGAAAGTCATAAAAATGTTCAAATCAGCCTCACAGATATTTTTTAAGTAAGTTTTACATTTTTACATCTCCTTAATTTTCCATGGCAGGAACCTTCAGCCTTTGGTGTCATCCTAAGTTTGAGGATCGCTGTCAATCAGTGGTGGAGTTCATAAAGAGAGCCATTATGCACTCCAAGAATGGGAAGTTTCTCTATTTCTTGAGATCCAGGGTTCCAGGTAAGGCTGCAGTTATTATAAAATTATTGAACTTACTTGGGTATGCTCTAGTATAGTATCAGAATGCACTCCTCCCCCTCCTCAAAAGGCTACACTTCAAAGCTTTTTATCCTGGCTTTTATAGCAGTCACTCTTTCTAGAGTCCAGTGGTTAACCCCCTACTCTTGTATATTAATCCCTTAATATATTGAGAAGGAATCTTTGCTTCTCTGACCACATGAATGAGAAACTATTCCTGCCTCTCATGTCCAGGCATCATGTGAATATTTAATATTCAGAGATAGCTCCTTGTCCCTGATCCAGGTGTCCTACACTTATATGTGAAATAGAGGTGAGAGCTTTCAAGTCATTTCAATGAGAACAGGGATGATAAAAGAAGTTTCACTACAAAGGTAATGATGAGTGTCAAGGAGGTTGAATTCAATGGCATTCTCTGGATTTTGTCTGTGTTGTACTAAACTTCCTGTTAAAGAGTACCAGGTGCTTTTTATTGTATCTTGTATCCCTACCAGTGTTGAATACAAAGACTTCTCTCCATGTGGGAACACTGGACAGTTCTCATCTTTACTCGTGTGGTTTTGTAGTCTTCCTGCCCACTAAGTAGGGAAGTTTCTGTATAATACATATTGAAGGGGGACAAGGAGGTGATTTGGAGGAATCTGCTTTTATAGTATTGGGAAAAGTAAAATGACAAGCACATTAATTTAGGCATTTGTAAGATACAAAGAGAACTTAAAATGAGAATGTTGTGCTTTCCCGTTGAATTAAATTAAGATTTTTTAACCAAATAGGGTGCCAAGAAATTCTCTAAAAAGAAGTTACAGGAGAGCCTCAGGCAAAACATCAGTAACAGGATTGAGCCAGGTTACAGGAATGTGTTTTATAATCTTGGTGACTTAAATAAGGCATGACAGGGTGCGAACTGTATTAATTCTCACTTCATTTAGTATTTGCCTCAGTGCTGTCAACACAGTTGGGTCTCATGCAGTTGACTTGGTTAAAAGAAAAAGTTAGAATCCTTTCTTACTGTAATTGATCTGCGTTGCAGTTTTTTTTTTTAAATTAAAATTATTGAGGTGACACTGGTTATCCATAGCAATTTTTAGAGTTTGTGACTTTCAGGGAGTATTTATTTAACAAGCATTTATTTTTGTAACTCGTTATCAAAAATAAGCCACATCTCTGCCCTCGGAGAGCTCATAGCCTCAAAGAGGGAACAGGTTGGAAGGTAAAGGTAATAGTACATGCTAAATTCAGTATAAGAAGAAAAAAAAAATTCAGTACAAGGCATGGCAGTGATCAACAAGGGCAGACTCATACATTCTGTTTGTTGGTAAACCAAGGAAATCCTTGATTCTGGAGTCTGGAGCATGTATGTACTTGTAGAGTGTTGAATGACTTCAGGTATAGCTCACTTCATTCCACAATTGAACTGCTCAGGTATAGCTTACTTCATTCCACAAATGTGCCCTGTCTGTAGAAGTTTTAACAGATTCTTAACATTGTTAATGGCTAGAGATGATAATAATTGCTATTCTTTATTGAGTGTCTGTCATGTGCCAGGTACTTTGTCAGGTTCTTTATTTATATCTCTCTAAGTTTTTTAGCTAATAAATTGGTCTATTATTTATAGATAAGATTGTTTTCATTTTGCCACTGAGGCTGAGGCTCAAAAGTGAAATTACTCTAAAGGTAACTTAGCTGATCAGTGCTGAAGCCAGGAATCAAACTCAGGCACAACTAATTCCAAATCTTATGCTTTATTTATCACCACTCTGTCATGGGAAGAAGCAGCAATAAACAAATGGGAACATGAGTTTGTTGGAATTTGTGGAGACTACATAAAGAGGACACAATTGTGTTTGTTAGTAGAGGGTGTCTTTCTGGGACCTATTGGGAATGCTATGGGTAGGGTATCTATTTGCACTTAAAAATATAATCAAGTTGAGAAGACAGAGCAGAGTTACTATTTGTCCTGGACCCTAAGTGACCTCTCTTTGAAGGATTGGGACAAAGAAGGCAAAACCAGTGTTCTCCTTTACCATGTGTTTGCTACCCTGCTTTGCTCATCATAAATGTGTAGGCCTTCTGTAGGTTGATGTATTCGGAGTGAGGATTGGAATGAGGGGAGGTAGTCGTAGCATTTAGGTTGAGCTCTGTCAACCTGCACCAGGAATTTTAAATCAGTAGATTTGAAAAAGAGACTTTGGGATGATGATAACTGAATGCCCACAGGGGCCAGGTATTACTTCATTTGACCCTTTACAAATTCTTTGAAAGGATATTATAGTCTCTTTTCCTCTCTCTCTCTTTCCCTCCCTCCCTCTTTCCCTTCCTCCCTCTTTCCCTTCCTCCCTCCTTTTTAGCAGATTGAGAAACTGATGTATACTGAGTTGCAGAGATAGGATGCAAAGTCAGGTTTTTCTGGCTCAATTCTAGAGCCAGATGCATCCAGACTGGTGTTAAAGGGATGCCAGGGATCATAGGAATCATAAAGCCTAGGACTAATGGGAAAGTTCTCAATGGTGGCACATAAAAAGCAGAAAGAAACTAATTAGAATAAATGGAATAATTCGCATCTAGGTGAGGGGCCCTTGGTAAAAGTGATGGCACCTGAGCTTGGTTTCCACTTCTCTCTTCTTATTGTAGTATTGGAACATGGTCATAACAAATCTGAGGTCACTGATTACATCTCAGTCTGGCCCATTTCACAGTTATAAACTAAGCCCCCAGCACCGGACAGCCTTCTCAAAAGGAGATTGTGATGGATTAGCATTAAACCTCTGACCCTGGGAAGGCTAGAACTCTAATTGAACATGTCCTTCTTAGTTGGGAGACTTCATCTTCAAAGTGCATGAAGAGAAAATACCTTTTTTTTTTTTTTTAATCACACTTTGAATTAGAAAACTCTAAGGAAGTTGGTCACTTTCTCTTTTGTAACCATCATTATGCTTATATTGCTTGTCTAGTGATATGTCTTCCCTATATCCCAGGGTCTCTCAATTTAGCACTTTTGACATTTTGGGCTAGATAATTCTGGTCCTTGGGGAACCGCTTGGTGTGAAAGAAAGACCTAGGTCTTTTTTTTTTTTTTTAAAGTCAGTTGTCAATAATAATTCTGAAAGAACTAGAAGAGATTTGTTACCCGTAACCCTGGTCCATGCTGGGGAAGAGAAAGCAGTGAAGTAGCAGGTAACTGCATTTGTGCCCAAGAGCCCTGGCATGTGGACCAAAGGAAAGTTCCTGATGACTACTGTTCACCTCTCCCTTTCAGCTGCACTTAACTGGTGTTTTATCTTGGATTTATTTTCATTTCTGACCTGTTATGTTAACAGTCTCTAAATGTGAGAGCTCTGAATGTGAGGGCAAACAGCAAATGGTCAATCAGATAATTATATGCTGCTTATTATCCTGATCTCTTTAGGCACAAGTCTTATACTATTGTGTCTTTGAAACTAAATAATTAGATACATAAATTACTTTTTTCTCTGAAACATCATGTTGAATTTAGCGATATTATAGCCAACCCCCATAGTTTAACAAAGTTTAATGTAGTAAAGAATATTTTAAAAACATGAGCAAAAGGATATATTCAAAGAGGCATTTGAACCTCCAATTATTTTCAAAACCATTTGAGTTTAAATATATTCAAGGGAAAAATCCATGTGCAAATTATTTTTTTTAAATGGTGTGTGAGGAGAGGGCCAACCACATGGATAGAGGGAGACAGTACTTCAAAGTATAAGCTTCAGTCTTGAAGAGGTGGAAGTAAGAAGGTGAGAACTAAGGCTGGTCATAAATCAAGGTGCTGCGACTGTCCTGGATAGCCCCCCTGTCAGACATAGGATAGGCACTCGCTCTGGGGAGACTAACAGAGAACCCCTCTGAGAGGTTCCATGGGCTAAACTCTTCCTCAGACAGCAGGTGTTCAAGGCAGGCCAGCTTTCTTGATTCTATGCCATGAACAAGTTCTTTAAGTCAAATTGGCCTCAATGTCTTCATACATAAAATGGGGATAATAGTGGTTTCTGTCTCAAAAATATAGTTCTGAAGACTAAATGAGGAGAATGTTTTTAAGATAAGCTTACTTGTTTAGTAACAATATAATATGTATTTTATTTTATTTTTTTAGAAAGTCAGTTGTCAACAACCATGAAAAGACTTTGGGAGGCAATCTGCAAGCTCTAATTTTTTTTCTCATTCCTTGAAACAAGTTTAAAAACTGCTTGAAATTAAACTCCAAAAATAGTAGATATTTTATTTTTAACAAATTGTGTCTATAGAATTTCTTTTGATATGACAATGGCTAAGAAAAATAATTCTTTCAAATATTTTGCAACTCAGATACTTTGTGAGAGCAGTTTGCTTATTGTAGATAGCTCCTTTCGATAGCCCCTTTGTTTATTGAAACCAGGATATTTTTTGTTCTTTTGAACCTGTTTCAGTGTCCCAGCCATTCTGGGTGTCCTCATTCTGTGGCGTTGACCCTTGAGAGGTTGGAATTTCCCTATGACCATACAGCCTGCTGATAATTGATGAAACAAAAGGGTGTGGTACTCCCATTGGACCTGGTTGATATCAGTCAGCAGGCACTATTGTACTAAGTAATTCTAATTCCAGCTTGCCCAAGCTACTATAGTTGCTTTTCTTTTAATAGTATCATCTTTTTTTTTTTTTTCCTGTTCCTGTACCCAGCCTAAAATTTCAGAAGCAAGAAGGGTAGGAGATGAGAGGTGGCTAAACCTGATTGTCCTGGCTTGAAGTAAATGCTGGGAGTGATGGACTTGTAAACTTTGATCCCAGCTGTTGCCTTTTGCTTTACCAGCCTCTCAGTTGGAATTTAGTGGGGACCCCTCTGAACAGCCTTTTGAGACCTCAACTTCAGGGTACTGCTAGATGTACTAAACAAGTATCTCCCATTTCCAGCAGTGATGCTTTCAATTCTTGCCCTTTCCTGAGAGCCTCAGGCCTGGGATTGGCCACTTGTTTCCCCACAAAATCTCCACCGTGGCATTTTTCATTGGGCTGTTCTGAAGAGCGGGACCCTCAGGTGTTAAGAGTGATGCTAGGGAGGCCCTCGCTGAGGAGGAGAGATTTTCTTAAGTGTGAAATATGGTAGTAGTGCTTCTGCAAATGGAAATCAGCAGTCCTTTATGGGAGGGAGCTTTTTCACAGAACACATAGGTAAACTATGAAGAAGCCCCATTTCCCTTCCCTAGACTCTTTTTATAAGGGAAATTATAGTTAACTGCATTGTTCTCTGAATATTTCTCCTGGTTTTCATTCTTGAAGGACTGCCACCAACTCCAGTTCAGCTGCTCTATCCAGTGTCCCGATTCAGCAACGTTAAATCCCTCCAGCACCTTTGCAGATTCCGAATCCGACAGCTTGTCCGGATAGATCACATCCCGGATCTCCCACTGCCTAAGTACAACGGGGTCTTTAGGGTCGGAGCAGGGAGGAGGGTTAGTTAAAAATGTGTGGGAGGCCGGCAAGCCATTTGTACAAGCAGAACCTGGCAATATTTACAGGCATCCTCCTTTTACTTATCCTGGCACCTAGCTCTAGAACTGTCACATTGCAACCAGAAGGGAGGAAGGTGCTTCAGTAGTCTATATGAAGGGTAGAGGGAAGGAAACAGAACTATAATAAATGAGAAAGTGGGAATTTTGTTAGAGTAGCAGAGTCTTTGGTGTAGTCTCAAGCGTATAGGAATTGAAAAGAAGGAAGGGTTGAACAAAAGTAGTCTTTCTTTTATAACTTGTGTAAATGACACTTTGTGTGTATCCCTCTTGTGTTTTTCACAGACCTCTGATCTCTTATATCCGAAAGTTCTACTACTATGATCCTCAGGAAGAGGTATACCTGTCTCTAAAGGAAGCTCAGCTCATTTCCAAACAGAAGCAAGAGGTAGAACCTTCCACGTAGCGAGGGGCCCCCTGCTGGTCACCACCAAGGGTATGAACTCTTTACCTCACTGTCTAGCTGTCTCTCTTCCTGGGCAGTTGTCATGATGCATGGACCTTGTCCCACCTCCACACCTTCCCACCATCCTGCATGTGTACCCGATCTAGGTATCTGCCCACATCTGATAATGGAGCTCCTGAGGGGCACATGCCCCATTTGGGAGAAGAGCAAATAAAAAAGAGAAGCTTAAAGAATATTTGCCAAGTAATGTGTAGGCTAACCACTGAATATGAAGAAGGAGGATACACATGTAGATAAGTGTGCAGCTTTCTCTCATGCCTCGGTTGATCTCCTTGATATTGTACAAATGACATATAAAGCAGGAAACCAAAGAAGAAGGGAATGTCATCAGAGGTAATGCAAACATGCTTTTAATTGCAATAGACATGCACTTCAGCGAGAACTCCACTGTGTCTCACAGCTTGACATAGCGGGAGGAGGAAAAACAGCTTGCCGTTCAGGCCACTGGAAAGTAAATGGTTCAATAGAATATGTGAATTAACTAAGGAATTCATTTATCTAAGAGATTAGTCTCCCCTTGCTATATTAATTGAGCTCTACTCATTTAGTTTCCCATAAAATATCTTGGATTACTGGTTTCTGCAGATGGAATCTAATGTCTTTTAAATCACATTAATGTGAACATTGAAAGGTAGAGGTGAGTGGAGAACAAAATTACCAGAGAATAGTGATTTTTGTAGTGTGGTTTTACATACAGTGACCCTAGAGCAAAAGGGGACTTTAATTTCTCCATCCTCTCTGCTCTATTCATAACAAGAAAGTGACCATTGGGAGTTTATGTTCCATGGGTTTTCTTGAGCCATGGCTAAGGTGAACCCAGCTATATGTCTCCTCTTGGCTCTGGAAGGCCCTGATCCTGTGTTATTGAGGGGAAAGCATGTGGGCCAGGCTAATAAGGGTTAACAAAGAGAGAAGGACTAACAATGAGAGAAGGAATGAAGAGATCAGCAAATGCTAACTCTGGGGGTCTGCAGTTTTAACTTAAGAGATCTTGGATTGGGTGTACAGCCTCTTATATCTTCAATTATATAGAAATTGTATGACCTCAGAAGTGTCTTCTAAAACATCTAAATGTTCTAATGATTAGGAGCATATCTCTGCTTGGTGACTTTACAGTCCAGCTTAGGGTGGGAAGGTGGAAAAGTTCTTGGGAGGCCCACCTACCAGACCACACCCTAGAGGAGTAATTAGAGCCCTTAGGTTAGAGCACTGCTTCTGTGGGTGCTGTTCCCTCAGAGGAACACACGTGAACAGGAGCACATTCAGAGAGGGACTTGGGAAGGTGGAGGATTCCAAACTTTATCATTTGAGGAATAAATGATTAACACAAACAGAGGTTTCAGGGTGAGAGGGACTTGATAGCCGAAAGAACTGTTTGCTGGATTTTCCTAAGGAAGAGTATTAACCTTATTTTATGTAGTTCCAGGGGGAGGGACAAGGACCACAAAGGACATAAGTTATAAGGAATTAGATTTCATTCCAGCTTTAGAAGAACCTTTTTAACAGGGAGGTCCAGAGATAGAATGGTTTTTCATAGGAATTAGTCCTCCATTTTTTAATCCATTTAGCGTGTGTGTGTGTGTGTATTTTCCCAGTGTAAATTGAGAATAGTGTGCTGAGCAAAATAGTCAAAGGTCCTGTTCTCACTGAGCTGCAGTTCTTATAGGGAGAAACAGAGCAAATATGTAAATAAATGAATAGGTTAATTTTAGTTTAGGTTATGAGGAAAATAAAACTTGGTGAAGTTTAGTCATTAGAGGTGGGGTACTCAAATTTGGATGATCAGGGAAGTCTCCTGTGAGGAGGTGACATTTCAGCTGAGATCTGAATATTTAGTCACCCAAGAGAGGATCTAAGAGCAGAGTATTCTGGGTAAGGCGTCTTATAAAGACCCTGAGATGGGAAGGAGCATAATAAGATCAGGTATAGGCCAGGAGTAGCTGTTTGTCATGAGTGTGTGGGCCAGTGATGTGTTGGTAAAGGATTGAACTGAACTCCCAGGGTCTGTTTTTTGCTGTGACATTGGGATTGTCTGTGGCAAAGAATAAGCATCATGCTTTACTTGCTCCTGATTTAGACCCTGGCCCCTTAAAGAAAGGGAAGTAATACTTCTCATAGGAAAAGACTTTAAAGTATAAAATTTGGTCTTTATGATTTGTTGGTTGAGCTGATTTTAATTTGGAAGTTCCCAATGGACCATTTGGTCTATTACCTTGGGAATTTCATGCCAGGGTGCTTGGAGTGTAACAGCTTGAACAGTGCCCTTCTTAAATCAGAAAGTAGAAAGTGCACTGGCCTTTGTGGTTATATGTCAACCTTCTTCAATAGTCAGAAGCTGCAGAGATCTACAGGCTCTCAAGGGGTTACTTTAGGGGCTCAGCTCCTTTTTTTTTTTTTTTTTCCCTCAGCTCCATTTTTAATCCCTAGAGCAGGTGGGCCTTAGAGGAGAAGTGGGGGGAAGTAGATAGAAAATTAAGGGGGAAGGGAAATGGAAAGAGGGAAGTTAGGCAAAATCGTAGGATATATTTGTTATTTTAGAACCTTTTTTTAGCATCTAGGATCTAGGCTGCTCAGGCTTCTCCAACAAAGGCTGTTGCTATATCCCCAGTCAGGTGTCGTGTTTGTAGGAGTCCTTGGCTAGCCAGACTTCTTTCTCCTTCTGAGCTTTACTTCGTTACTTCCAGAGACTAAGCTGTTTTTTCACTCCATTTTGGTTCCACTTTGTTGAAGCATTCTAATTTTTTTCCCTCTTTTTTTTTTTTTTTTTTTTTTTTAGCTAGATTTGGTTGCCAAGCTCCAGTTTTGAAGAATGAAATGAAGCTACCATGAAACAAGGAGGAAATAGGAAGGGTTGGGATCCTCTGCACTAAGAGTTTGGTTCCTCTCGCCACCCTGGGGCTTGGAAGAAGCACACAACCACACTCTCCTCTTGGGGGCTCCACCTTTCACATCGAGCCCCTGTGACATCTTGGAACTGGATGAGCTCCTTGGAAAACTGGAAGAAGTCTCAACACTGTTCCTTTTTCACAAGTTTTTGTTTTGGATATTTACATTTCTTGATATGGAAAACTCACCTTAAAGACAGTTGGGGGTTTGTGCCTGTTGGATTGGAAGTGTTGTGAAGGGTGAGCAGGTCCAAAGGAGGGGTGGGCGGTGTTACCTGTGTCGGTCATGTAGCTGGTGCCAAAGGCAGAATGCGAGTCTTCACCATTGACCTTGAAGAAGGGAAGAGGAGAAGTGCAAATCAAGTTGGGAGTTTCAGAGGGATGAGAATCTGCTTCTCTTTAAGCATGGGTAACTGCAGTAGGAGCAGGAAAGAAAGGAGGTGGGCGGGCTCAGACAAAAGGTTACTGGACAGAAACTGACAGATGGCCTCTGTTGGAGGAAGTAGTGACTCCTCATCCTTTCCTTTTCAGGTTTAGGAACCTGATTTAGAATCACCTCTCATAGAAGCTGGATTCATTTTGTTTTACTTGATTCCTAAGCAATGTGACCTCAAGTTAGCCCCATTCTCCCCCTACCCTCAATCCATTACCCAAGATAACTGTACATTTCACTCTGGTCATGGTAACATCACTTGTATTGCTTCCACCAGCTGTCAAGGCAATATTTTTTCTCATCACCTGAGCAGTTCAGCACTCCAGTCACGGGCTGCTAAAGGTAATGGAGCATACCTCCAGATTCTTAATCGCAAACCGTACATGTGACTTAGGAATCAGTGTTACTTCCCTCCATATGTCTGTCGGCTAGTGAGAAGAAATGTGGAGGCATGTGGAAAACGAAGCTATCATAGTTGTACTCTTCTAGAGAGAGCTCTCTAGTGTCTCAGCCTTAATGTGATGTCCTTAGATCCAGAGGGGGAGAGCATTCATTACATCTCGTGTTTTTAGGTTTATCACTGTCGTCCTATTTCTGAGACAGGAGGTAGCAAGGGCTTTCTTTTCCTGTGTTCTTTCTGGCAACCCAAACCTTTTCCCGAGTCAAATCCTGCTTGCCCTCCTTTGGGATACTGTAGATGCTGATTTCAGAGTTGCCTGTCTTCCAGGTGAAAGTGAGGAGGGAGAAAAACTCCAGGGCTTTTCAATGGACTTTAATTTTTTTCTGAAGCAGGCCATTGTCAAATCATATAACATTATGAATTTGCTTTTCTGTAGAGTTACTCTGGGGAAAGGTTTGCTATTAAGATGTGAAAATTGAGCTATTTGGTCTTTATTACTCTTTTGCAGTAAGTGTTCCATTAGACTGCCTCTTTTGGTTCCCTTGTGCTTTATATCTGCCTCATCTCATGAGATAAATAATACTGTCAGGTTCGTGGTTTCCTGATGGTTTGGAGTGAGGCCCCTGTGCTTGTTAATCTATAGGACTGCCTCATCTGGAAGCATTGGCCTTCTGCTTTACAACCTGCATGGAATGAATAGGGAGGAAACTTGCATTGTTATTGGGCTCCAAAGAGGTGGCCCACAAAATGAGCTTTGTAGCATTAATACAGCCCACCCCCGATGTCAGGAGGTGCTGTTTTTCTCCTCGGCTTCCATGGTAGTATTACCAGCCAGTTAAAATTGTGATCCCAGAAATTGGCTTAACCTGTGAGTCTTGCCTCTTGGGGTACAGATTAACTTGTCATCTTGCAGAAGGTGCCATGCACCACATCACACCCTGCCCCCACTATAGAGCCTGATGTCCGGAATTCATTGGGATCCTTGAGTGGCTGCAGCTATCTAGAATTTTTTTAAAAACCATTTCCCTACCCATAATTTCAAAAATTATTTTTTAAGCATGTGTATCTAGCCTTAGGGAGCTTTTAGGTGACTGCCACTCATGAAGCAATTGGAGAATGACTCAGTGTGGCAGAGAATCAAAGCTGCCTTTAAAGAAATTCTGAGTGGATAAGATCAGGGTAGACCAGATAGTATAGGAAAGCTCTAAGGCAGTGAGGTTTTGGGTCGTAGGTGAGGGCAGAACAGTGACTAAGAAATGTGTGAACCGAAAGCAGGAATCTGCCTGGCGTATACTGAACAGTGCATAGCCTCAAATTAGAGCAGAAGCACCTAAGAATCCATTTTCAGGGTGGCAGTCTAGACCAAAACTTTCTAGTTAGACCTAGGTATGGATGTTGAGAGCTTATGGTGGTAAAGTAGAGTCTAAAGCCAGAAGTCAGCTGGGTTCCTGCCTTTGGCCAAGGACCTCACTGTTTTCAGTGCAGCCTGGATGAGGGAGGCAGAGCTCCTGGACCCCCTGTGGTACCAGGGGTTTCTGTTGGAGAATTCCTGCACTCGGTACAAATCCAAACCAGCTGAGGAGGCTCAGCCTCACCCTGTCCTTTCTGTTTCTGGGAAGGGTGGTATTTACCTTTGTTCTTGATCTGTCTGTGCTTTAGTATCAGCGAAGACTGCAGCCTAGTCCTCCCTCAGTGGAAGGGGCTACAGGACAGAGCTGTGCAAGAGGAGACAGGCTCCATCAGGAGATGTGGAGGAAGAAGTGGGCAGTTGGCCAGCCTGGTCAGAAAGTAAACAGGGAAAAGGAGCTGCCGGCCCATCATTAGCACTTCTCTTTCATCTCTCCTGGCTGGGCCCACCCCATCCTTTGCCATTTCTGTTCAGTGCTAATTGAAATGCAGTCTACTGAGGGTACTTATTCCTTTTTGGTTGTATTTTAAAGTCACAAACTGGAAAAGGCTCTCACTTCTAGAGACGCCCTCTCATTGATTTCTGAGTTGTGGATGGGTGATGTCAGTACCCTCAGGCCCTGCCTGTGTAACCCTCACTTATTTGTGATTGATCTGCTGTAATCTGCCTCAGGATGGTGCAAACCACTGTGAGCTAGTGACAACTACTGCTACAACTTGCTATTACTTGAAACCCGTGCTGTGGTCAGAGCACAGGAGTAAGGAGGGTGGGGGCTTTGGTGTGGGGACTAAGTAAGTAGGTGACAGCTGGGAGGTTGGGACCATTGGTGATGACTTTGGCTTGTTTGTCCGCCTGTGCCTAGATATATATAGTGAATGTATATTCATTGGAATGTGAGCTGAGGGCTGCAGCCACCAGCCTTCCAAGAGGAAAGGCACAATGGGCAGCTTGCCACCCTGGCTTCTACTCCTCTGCTTCCTTTCCTTTTTTCCACTGGGATGATTATGTAGTCCCCTTATTAAGGCTGGGAATGATGTGGAGATACCCACACATCCAGGAAGAACTAGGGAACAAAGAGAGTCATTAGTGGTTCCAGATCCAGGTGTGAGAGACTAGGGAGCCAGCCCATTCAGGCCTCAGTCCATGGCCCCCAGAAGAGCAGGGCCTGCCTAAAGCCTTCAGAGCCCAGCAGGGTGTGGGGATGGGAGGAGGGACTTTCCCCTTAGGTTTCATCCTTCCCTCTTTTGCTGTCTCTCCCTTGGTTTTGAGCCCTGAAGTTGGAGGACTTGGCACTGAGATAGAGTGCTATGGCTACTGGAGGGCCGTCTGAAAGTTGTGTGTGTGTGTGTGTGTGCGTGCGTGCGTGTGCGTGTGCGTCTTTATTAGCAGAAGTCTTGCCACCAGTTGGGGTGTTGAGAGCATCTCCACTGGGGGAGAGACCAGCCACTTTTAAGAGAATAACATACCCCCTGTCCTCAAGGGAGAAGCTTTTGAGTTAGACATTTTCCCTATGGGAATCCTCTTGGTTTGGTCTGTGGGAAAGGGGGGAATGGATAAATGACTTTTATCTCTAATTGTCAACACAGCTGTTCTTACACTGAATTTGTGCTATTGCATACATGTAGCCATCTTTCTTTTCACTGCAGCAGTGTTTATTAGTAGTTTAAAATGATTTATTTGCTCCTGGGGAGTAAACCTTTTTTATTAAAAAAGAAAAAATAAAAAAAAAATTACGAAAAGAAAAGTGTGACCCCCCTACCACCCCAGGATAGTGATAGGATTATTGGGCCACAAAGCTCAAGAAGGCAAGGTCAAGTTTGCCAGTCCCCAAGTTTGCTATTCCTGTTTTGACAGTGGAGTCTTCTTGCTCAGCACAAAACAACAGGAAGCCTTGAGAAGATGGAAAACAAAGCCTTGGGAGGAGTTAGATAGGATTGGACCACAGAGACAGAGGCACTGGGGACTAGGCGCTACAGTAAAAAAAATTAGAGTAATGAATTATATTTAAAATATTGACGCTAATCTGCGAGGGAAAGACCTATCTTTACATGCAGATTCCATGTTGTCTTTGTCCCTTTCATCCTTCTTGACCTTCTTGATAGGTGCTGTCCAGTTTTCTTCCTGTTTCCTTTCCTGTCCTCTCTATCCCCTCCCTTCTCCTATCCCTTCCCAGTCCCATCTACCTCCTGGGAAGCCAGTCCTGCATGCTGAGTCTGTGACATGCCTTCACACCCATTTCATCTTGTTTAGAGGGTACCTGGAACTGTTACCCCCCTCACCCCCTCCTCCACCATGCTAAGAGGCATCAAGGGACAGGCAAAATGCAGCCAGCCATGGCGGGAAGACATGAATATCAGGTTGCAGCTGGTCTGCGATCGTAGTTCCTGGAGATGGAGTGCAAGGAAAGCTTAGGACACTCTTGATCGGAACCCAGGATATCACAAAGTGCATAGCCCCGCTCAGAGCTGCGTCCTAAGCCCCCTACCCAGCTCAGGAGGAGCGGGAAGGCTGGTCTGACTCTTCCATCCCTGGTGCTTTCTTGAACAGGGATCTGCCCCTCACTGTTAGGCCCAGAATCTTTTCCAAGGGATGAGCATGATCCAGGCACCACTCTGTGGGCAGGCCAGGCATTGGAGTGCCCAAACTGGTGCTGCCCGTGGCACAGCCACAGCTGTACATTTTTTGGTTTTTAAGAAACTCAAGAGGGATGTCATTCTGGGCTCTGGTGGTTGCCAATTCTTCGCCAGAGGGGAGCTGCACCCTCCGCAACCACTTCTGTCCACTTCAGCCACCTTGCCCTCTTCCAAGCCAAAGCGTGGCCTGGTTTTTCTCATTTAGTTTTCCTCCTTTCCTCTCCCTTTTTGTGCTTAATTTATTAAAATAGTTGCTGTATAATTTATTTTCATAAACTATAAAAATTACTAAATGGTTAAAATAGACTTGCAGGCCAATCTTAAATGGGGTGGGAGGGTCTGAGGGTGGGGCGGGGAAAGATGTTTTGATATAAACAAAACAAATGCACTTTGGGTGTGTTTTGGTATTTTTCTGGGGCTTGAGGGGTGGGTGTTGGGATGTCCCTGTAGATTAGTTCCAGAATGGGGTGTCTGTATATAGTGTATTAATAGGCATGTTTGACTCTTGTAAAGGGACATTAGTAGCTGCTGCAGGTCCTGTTTGGAACCCCATGTACAATTCCCAGTTTTTTGTAAGTGTCAGTGCGGGAGACATTTGACTCTTGTGTTTGTATCACCTTTTTATGATTGCTGTACTGACCCATGTCTTTTGGGGGAGGGGTGAAAGATTTGAAATAAAAATGTTTAGAAATTATTTCATGTTATTGGGATTTGTTTTTCATCTCTCTTCCATCTCATATGACTTCTCACTCCTCACACCATACTCCCCAGGGTCAGATGACCCTGTGACCTCAGCCAAGCAGAGCACACCCAGAACTGGTCTTGTCAGAATTAGAGATATGGAAAAATTTGGAGTTTGATAGTTGTAGTTCAAAGCTGCCTTCTCTTTCCTTAGGAAGTGCAGGAGAATTCCAGAGGGCTTTCTAGGGCCAGGTGCCTATGGCCTTTTTGCCTTAGAGAGCAATGGTGTGGGGCTTAGCTTAGGGAGAGCTCATATTTTATCTTAGTACATACATAGTCATTCCTAGTATTTACATAGGCTCGTAGTCAAGGTTTTTTCATAAGTTTAACCTTCATACCTTTGCCTTTCTAGTCCCGTTGTCTCTTGAGCTGTGCTCTTTGGAGAAAAAAGACCAGGTGTGTGTCTCTGACAACTGTGTGTGCTTGGAGCCACTCAGGGCTCCCCTCTTCACCTTCCCATCCAATCTCTTACCAAGTTCCCCACTGAGAAGACCAGTGTACCACCTTGGCACATTTGGGGGAGTTTTCTGCAATTTCTTTGCATCTTTGGAGTGGGAAGCATGCAGAGTGAGATGAAACTCAAGTTCTAAAGAGTGGAGTTTTCTGAGGGCTGACGAGCAGTGCCTCCAGGAGGGTGTCTGGGAATCCCTACTCCCTAGTCAGCTCAGCTTTAGGATGAAACAGTACATCAATATGACAGCATTAACTCCTGATTAAAGTTTTCTTCCCTTTTGGAAGAAAAGGTGCTCCAAGCTATGAATTGTGAACATTACAAGGGAAAATGTTTATTTCAGAATCAGCAATTCAAGTGCCTTAATGGCTGCTATTTGGACACAGTTTGTCAATCATAGGAATCCTTGCTAACACTATCAGTCAAGAGTGTTACTGTGCATCTCTTGAAAAGGAGGCATAGGTTTATCGCATCAAATCAGCATCATTCACGTTAGTGAGGATTCGTTAGGTTTGCTAGAAAAGATAGGTACTAGTCCACTCTGACTTGACACAGAAGGAAATGCATTCTTTTGGAAACAGCCTGAAATAAACTACCACCTCCCACTCTCTTCACCCCAAAAACCTGAAACCACCTGCTTCATCTCCTGTGTTCCCTGTCTCCTTTTCACCACCACTTTAATTCTATCACAAAGGCTGTTCTGTCTCACCTCTCAGTGACATGTCATCATGCATACCTAACTTACTTGAATTTAATTATAAGCATGTGGTAATAGTGCAGGGGATTCCCTCCTCCATTTCTTTGCGTGTCCCCCAATTGAGGAGGAAATGGGAAAAGTGAATTTTCTGTCTTGATTCCCTCCAGTCTCTCCCAGTGTGATCATCTTGTGCATAAAGATTCTAATGCCTATTTGTGCCATGTGGATTCTGAAGATCAACCATTCTCATCTGGTGCTCAGCCAAAGGTACAAGAGTTGATTCCAGCCCTGAAGAGGCACTAGCTGGGTTATCCTTGATTGCTAATGGAGCCACCTCCCAAGAGGTTTTTAAGGGGAATTTTGTTATCAATGTTATCCTATGCACTGATCCCGTTTAAGCTGTGACTTCATCATGCATTTTTCTTCAAAAGTCCTTCTAAAGTAAAAATGTATTCACGTCACTTTTTTTTTAGTTTAAAATCTTTGATGACTTTCAACATAGAGAAGAAAATCTTAACTCCTCAACTCAACATTCAAGACTATTTTTCCTCCCCTGCCACACAAGCTGCACTTCGATCATGATGCATGACTAGAAGTTCTTAGATCATGGCACGCCTCCTGCCACTCCACCTTCCCTCATGCCACCCCCTCTGCCTGGAAGACACTCACCTGTAACCATCTTTACCGTCAAAGTTCCTTCTCATCCTTCAAAGTTCTGCTCCAAGGTCACTTCTGGAATTTTCCCCAGCCATTCCCCAGCCAAACACATACTCTTTCCTCTGTTGAGATATTTTGTTCATGTATTTGCTTGCTGGCTCAACTGTGACCTCTGCTCTGTGAAGGACATAGCCCATGTCCTGTTCAGCTTTCTCCCTCTACCGAGGCCTGGCATAGTTGACTAGATGTGCCCGGGTGGTGATTGAAGAAATGTGAGATCAGCTCTCTTAGTAGGAGCGCTGCTCATTTTCCTTGGTCTCTAGTCAACCAGCCTTGAACCTGGATTTTCACCTTTCACACAGGACAGCTTGATTATATGGGAGGTAGCCGCTAAAATGTCAGTCTTCAGAATTTTCTCAAGGGATTAAAATTTTGGTGGTTGGAGTCAGAGTATGAATTGTGTGATAAAGCTGTAACTTAAGATACTCCAAAGGTGGGATGTGGACTGTGGACCACTTCCTCTTGGTGCCAATGGCATCAGGGAGAATGATAGCTCTCTCTGCCCTTTGGGTGGAAGGTGCTGCTGATGTAGGGTCAGCAGGCTTTGTCCAGTGACCAGAGGTTGCATCAAACTCCCTCTCTCAAATTCTAGGCTTCTCATCTCATCCCGTTGGGGTGTCAAGGCCTGGCTTTCCCTCTGCCTCAGGAACTTGACTTTGTTTCTGGGCCTTTATTCTGCATATTGAGTGGTGATTAGACAGGTGGGAGAATAGGATAGGCTAGTTAGGTTTACACTGGGAGAGAAAAATAAGTGTGAGAAGGTAACGATTGAGCTTGGGTTGGATTCAGAAGATTTGGAATGCAACAGGAGAATCTGGTAGCAGATGTCTTGTGTGAAGAGTTAGGAAGATTGAAGGGACTTTCATTATGTATTGGGTGTCATCTCCTGGCGCCCCCTTCCTTGCAGCGGCCACGCTCCCCCATGCCCTGGTGTTGATGAAGAAAAATGTAATAGAGATAAGATATCCTTTTATTCTGGATATGGGCCTATTTCTTTGAATGGAACACCATATGTAGAAGTGACTGCAAGCCCAGCTCTAGACATGTTAAATTCTTATCTGGACAGTGGGCTCTAGGTCTTGTTCATCTGCTCTGCTTCACTCCCACAACCCAGCACTGGGCCAGCACATCAGGAGATGCCCCCATGTTTGCTGAAAACAATGGGGTAGGTCAAAGACAGGCCAAGAAGGAAGGTGGCAGTAGGTGAGGGTCCTCTGGGTAGAATCACCTTTGGGTCTGAAATGGGGGCAACCAGACAGAACTCTCACAAGATGTGAGAGAACACAGATTGTCATGTGGAGTCTGGAGGAAGGGCAGCAGAGCATGGGTTTTGTGGGCTGGGATCACTTGGGACCTTTTCAAACCTCACACTCACCTTCCTAGAATCTCGAGGGGTGTAGTGAGGGAGAGGGTGGTAAGGACAAAACTCAGATGCATCTGATGGGTTCTTTGCCTCCTCCCCACTTTACATCCACTGTTAACTCTCCTAGAGAGGATCCCGCCCAGCATTCGCAGAGTTGGGTTTGAGTACTGGCCCCACCACTTGCTAGTCACATAATCTTGGGCAATCCATTTATGCTTTCTCAGTCTGTCTCCTCTTGAGAGTCTCTTTACTTACCTCATGTGTGATTAAATGAGATAATGCATGTAAAATGCTTGGTACCTTGTTAACACTCAATAAATAGCCACTGGAGCTATTTATTACCATTATTAGCAGCATTTTGAGCAGAAAGACTGGGAGCTTTTTGCCTTCCCAAAGGCAGAAGGCAGAATTAAACCGCTTCAAGCCTTTGACACCAAAGCTGCAGAGAGGGGTGGGTGAAGGGAGGAAGGAGGAGGAAAGAGGTTGCTGAGGGTAGGGCGGTGGGGTGGGTGGTGGAAGTGGGTGGCACTGGGTAAATTATTGAGCTTTTCCTGCCACCTAGTGGCCTCCTCTGGGTTAGGCCACCCAGCTGTCCCTTCAGGTCCGGTGGCAGTGGGGTGAGACTGAGTTTAAATATTCCTGAAAACGATATCTCCAGTTCTCTTCTGCTGTCCCCATTATTAACTCTGTCCCTTTTGGGGACCCTTTCCCAGGACACATCCTCCACATAGCCCTTGTGGGATGAGACCCCTTTCTTTGGTGGAAGGAGAAGGGGAAGCCTTTGTTTTCTAGGCTCCCAGACAGAGTGGGGAACTGAGGCAGACACCCCAAGGGCTGGTGGAGGTCACGCTCAGGCCACTCTCACCCGTACTGGCTGGATGACTGCTGACGGTATTCTTGCCCCAGGGGGATGAGGGCTTCCTGGCACTGGGGGCCCAGACCCGGTACCTTCAGCGTCTATCTTCTATAAATATGTGCTACTTTGTGCAGGCCCCGGGTTAGCATTCTCCTGAGCTTTCGCTTCCCACCTTTTCCAGAATATTTTGTCCTTATCTCCAGGATAAGAAGGAGAGACAGTAACCTGTGGCTGGAGGCCTGCTGCTTCGTGAAGGGCCCAGTTGGGGCCTCTGAGTCAACTCGGTGTCTGGGTCTCTCATTATCTCTGCAACTGCCCATGGGGAGGTACCCTCCCCTCTGAGGAGGCTTTCTGGAATGACGTCCTAGTTGCATCATGTCTGACTCCAGCTGTGACTATTTGGGGAGGGGTCTGACCTTGGGAGTGGGGCTTCAGGAGGAGACCAGGAGCCACATGAAGGAGCCTCATATTGGGCTGGGAATTCAGGGTCAGCCATCCATAGGCCCCTAGCGTCTGCCCTGATGCCCACTGCCCTCTCCACCCAGGACGCCCACTTTCCTCTTGGCCTTGCAGCCTCAGCTGCACCAGGCCGGGATTGCATCATCCTTGGCTTTGTTCACAGAGCAGCAGGTGGAGGAGTGGGGCCTGCTGCCCGCCACCCGCCCTTCTCTCTCATCTCTTTCCACTCCCTCCTGGGTAATCCTCCTCCTCAGGCCCATGGCACCCCAGGAACTGTCTGCTTTACCCTGAGGCTCTTGGCTCCCTTTCCACCTTCTCCCACTCCCCAGGGAGCCCCAGAGGCTATGGAGGCTAAGAGAAGGGGGCTGCGGTGCAGGGGTCATGCAAGGCTGGAAACTGCCCTTTTTCATTTCTGTTTTCCACCTAGTTGAAGGCAGGTACCACTCCCAAAAGGAACACCTGGTTATAGCCAGGATGTGGCCTCCCAGAATTTGGGGACAAGGTCAGAAATTGTCACCTGCTAAACTAAAGCTAATAATAATCACCATAAGATGAATTAATTCAGCTCTTCATAGAAAGTACTTTTATTGAGTATTTTGTGTTTGGTCAGAGGACTAAGCATTTTATACCTATATCTCATTTACTCTTTCATTAACCTGGTGAAGTGGTACTATTATCATTCCTGTTTATGGATGAGGAAGCTAGAGGGGCATATACCACACAGCTTCTAAATTCTAGACCTGGGATTTGAATCTTGGCCTGTCTTCTCCTAGCGTAACTTAAAGCCTCTCAAAGAGAAAGTTAGAAAATACCATACTTGGATGTTTTTTTACCTGCTAAAAGGAAGTTTTTGCCCAAAGATACAGCAAGAGAAAAGACCATCTTCTTTTAATCTTATGAAGGAGATAAAATAAGATACACATCAAACGACCTAGGCTAAGTCCTGCCTCTACCACTGACTACTGCCCATCTGAGATGATGCTGTTGCTGAAGTTTCTGGCCTGAGAGAACTGTAGAAATAGAAAACAAAAAGCAGGAGCTTTTGGGGGTTCTGGCCTGCAAAGAAGACTGGAGGTTGCATATTGGACCACATAGGCTGGGGTAGAGAGAGTGGGCAGTACCATCCCTTCCTTTCACAGGGACTGCTTACGAGCTGCCTGCAATGTTCAGGGTGTGTCTATAAAATAGCTTTGGGGTTTAGCAGTCTAACCACTATGACTTTGGCTGGTAGGAGTCTAGTCCTCAGGACCAGCTCAGCATCTTTGGGGACAGACAGTTCCCAACATTGAAAGCCCAAACCCAGACTTTAGACCTGGTTAAGCAGCAGCTGTTTCAGGAGCCCCGCATGGGCAGCTGCTGCCACCTCGGCCACCTTCTTCTTGTTTTCACTTCCCAGTAGCTGATTCAGCTCTGAAAGAAAACCAGAGGGAAATCAGCTGAGAAGAATGAAGCCTGCCTTCCACAACCCAGGACCCAGCTCCAGCACCATCTGAAAAAGGCCGGGTCAGGGTTTAAGGGACATGCTTGTTGGTTGGCACTCTTCTCTGTCTCTTGTCTCTTTAGTTCAGGACAGACTCCTTCTGAAGAAACAAAGGGCCCCATTGACCCTGTGGCTTTATGACCCGTCAAGTCTGTCCTTCCCCTCCCCAGGCAGCCAGCAAGGCACTCATTTGGGTAGCAGACAGGGGCCATGAGGCCACTGAGAGGGCATAGCAGAGAAGTCAAGAGAAGCTGCAGTCATCTGGGAAGGGAAAACTGGGAGTACATGGGCAGTGCCCACCAGATCCCTGAGAGGAGAGGCTGCCAGGGGCACAGGGCTGCCAGTTCTGCTGGCTACAGTCCTAGGAGCAAAGCAGCAAATACCCTTCAGGGCCACAGCATGGTAGAACTGAGGGAGTTCAACCTCAGCCCTAAACTGGGCTGCCCGGGAGCTCAAGGCCTCCCTGGCCTGCATTCCTGCCTCCCTGCCACTACCAGTATGCCCCCCACACCCAGCCTATAAAGCCCCCTTTGTCTGGCCCACTGAGGATCTTAACTCTCCCATCCCAGCTTCTTGCTCCCTGCCCCCTCACCCTCTTGTGCCTAATGAAGAGGCCAGGATGCAGTGAGAAATATTAAAATCGCCTTCATGCTGGCCTGGGCACTAGCCCAGGGAGTTTGGGCAACCAACCTCTGCACACTGATGCCACCACCCCACTGCCTGCCTCGGGGCAGGTTAATTCCCACCCCTGTCCACTCAGGACTCCACCTTCCTGCTCCCGGTAGCATGCCTGCCTCTCACATGTCTGCTCATGTGATGCCCCCCTCAGTTTGGCCCTGCTCTGTCAGGGGCAGGACAGAGGGGCAGTGGGCGGTCAGGAGCCAGCCCTGATGGGGACAGGGGTGAGAGGAGGAGGCAGTCATTTTGCCACTTCCTTGATCTTCACCAGAGTGGGTGGCCCCATGACCCACAAGTCAGGTTTCTCGCTGGTATTTGGGCTTCAGATGACCCTTCTCTGGAGGTTCAGCCATCCCTCTGCTTGGCACATGCCTGGGGCATGCACAAGGTGGGCGGCAGGAATCTCTACCCTGCTCCCCACACAAAGCCTAGGGCCTCAGAACACATTTGAATAGAGGCTGGACCCTGGCCAGGGAATGGCCCCTCCCCACCAGCTCCTCACAGGGTCACAGGGTCCAGACCCCTGCTCACCGCTGGGGGCGGTGCCGTGTCTCCCCATGTGCCAGGCGCTATGAGTCTCTTTGGCCTGCTCTCAGGCAACTTCTGAGGTGCGGCATCAACCTGAGAGACAGTGGTCCGGCCCATCTAACATGGAGCTGCTCTGAGACCTTGGGCGAACACCTCTGGCCTGTGTAAAATGAGGGGTGGGGCACCTCTAACTCTGATAAACCTCAGGAATGAGAAGAGGGGCTTCCTTTGGAGGGAGTCTTCTCTGGACTAACCAATGACCCCAAGACAGGCAGAAAAGGGGGGGCAGGCAGGGGTGAGCCCCTGCATGTGTGAGGAATGTGTGTGCATTACGTGTGCACGTGATTGAGAGTTGTGTGCGTGTGTGGGCGCGGTGCCTCCACCCGTGTGTATGGAGGACAGGGGAGGGGTGGGGGCGGGGCCTGCAGGGCGGGGCGGGGCGGGGCGGGGCGGGGCGGGGGTCCAGGCTGCTGACACTCTGCGCTGCTTGCGCTCGGCGGTAGCCGGGTGCTGTACTGTCTGGGCGCATGGAGGGGCCGTCATCCCCTGCGACCCCCGAAGCTGGAGCTGCGAAGACCGCATAGCTGGCAGCAGCATGGAGCAGGTCAGCTGGCGCGGGGCGTGAGGATCGGGTGCGTGTTTGAGAGGGGAGGTGGGGCCGTAAGGAAAGAATACGGGAGGGCGTGCTGAGAGAGAGGGGGGCCCGCCACCGCGGGAGGGGTTGGAGCTCCAGGCGGGGGCCGAAGCTCTGGGGAAGGGATGGGGCTGGTGTGTACACACACACACACACACACACACGAGAGTATCCCCCATCACTGATACACAGGGAGGTATGCACAGAGGGAGCACACTCCTCTCTCCCTATCTCACCTCTCCAGAAGAGTACCCACATTTAGAAGACCTACTCCCCACTCGGTAAGGTCCCAGAGCCTACTAGGATCCTAGGCCTAAGGGGGCTACAGGCTCTCCCTGAAAACTGAAAGATTGACAGAAGGAGGGGTGGCTCTCCCAGGCCAGGAAACTATCGCGGATGCCCAGAACCCCCTGGTGTGAACCCAGTATACAACCGTTGCCCTTCCCTGCTACACATCAAGGGGTTTCTCCCAGCCAGACTCCTCCTCCTCTCCCAGTTACAGATGCTGCTGCCACCATTTCATAGCGGTGAAAAGGTAGGGTGGGCTGGGAAACCTCTCTATATGTCCCCCAAACACAGACCTGTAACTCTAGCTAGGTCCCCGGGTGCTCTTTCACATAGGCTCCAGCAGAAGGGGGCGGGGTAAAGACCCCCTCAGGTCAGAGCTCCTGACCTGGTCCACGGAGCTCAGCAAATCCGGAGTGAGTGGGCCCAGGTCTCTCAAGTGAACCAGGGGACCCCTATCCTGTCTATGTGGGACAGCATCCTGATGTGGGTTAGGGTGAGGGGCTGCTCCCGAGGCTGGCTGTCTTGCTCCCTTCCTAACCAACCTTGTGCAAGGTCTTGGGGTGGGGCCTGTATGATGGGGTTTTCATTTCTAGGAGTGCCTTTAAATGCTGGGCTGGTGCACACTTCCAGGCTCCTTAGGGCTGCTCTGTCTAAAGCAATGGCCTGTGGTCCTGGACTCTGAGACCTCTCCCTCCAGACTGAGCCAGCCCCTCTGCCTTGGTGGCAAAGGGTTTCATGGGCTGCCTGTGATGGTGGTGAGGAGTGTGAGAAGGGGTGGAGTGTGAGGAGTCAGGGCCAAGTGGAGTCAGGGGATGGGCTGATCCTAAGTTCTGGAGTTGGAGAGGAGCGCTGGGGAGGATGAAGCATTCTGGGCATCTTCTCTGGGCTGGACATGATGTTTGGGGCAGGTTTGTGGGCTGGTCTGGTCTCCAGGCCTGTTTGACATCTTGATTGTTAATTTAAATGGCCAGTGGCAGCTCCCTGGAGCATCAGGCCTGGCAGGAGGAAGGGGACTTAATTTATCATTATCTGTTGTTGTTGTCATTACTGACTCTCCTCAATTCCACTCTGAGGACAAACAAATTGTAGGGGGGTACAGTACTAAATGTCACCAAGCTGTTCAATTTAAAATAGTCAATTTTGTTATATGGATTTCACTTCAATTAAAAAAGAAAAAAAAAAAAAGGAGCAGGGCTAGGAGCCATGACTGCTTTCTGCCTATATCACACTAAATGCATCTCACTGGGCATGCAGCTTGGCCTGAGTTGCTCCTCAAAGCAGCTCCAGGGTCACCTCCACCAGCCTCTGGACTTCTTCTGGGGGTCAGCTGGACCCCCAGAGGACAGAGCTTGTCTCCCCTGTGCTCTGGCATCATGGAAGGGAAGAGAGAATGTGAAGGAGGGTCAAGACATTGGGCCTCTGCCCTGGCCTCATCAAAGGAACTCTGGGAAGCCCTGGACATGTGGCCTCTCTTTGGGCGCTGTGAAATCCCTGCCAGCCTTGCTGAATGGTAGCTTTCCAGGCCCTTTTTAGGTATCTTAGGACAACTCTGCTGAGGAGCACAGCAGCCAGGATGTTCCCTGGAACGTGAGACTCCCCGCCACCAATGGGGACTCCGATGATCAGCACAAAGCGCTATCATGGGGGTGCCCAGGGTGATGTCAACGCCTTAAGGCAGCCCCAGCCCTGCCAGTCCCACGGGTGTTGCCAGGTTTCTGGATGTGACAGAAGCATGATGTGTGTGGGGTGCTTCTGAAATCAGAGCTTCGTTCACGACACCAGGGGAAGCTCCTATTTTAAGTTTCCGATGTGCTGAGTCCTCTTGTAAAGCAAAGAATCCTTTTATAGTGCAAGAACCTCCCTGATGTGTCTGTTTGGTATGTGTGGATTTTGGCATGTAGGGTTTTCTTAAAGGGGAGTATGCCTGGAATCTCTCACAGGGGCTGGAATTGCCCCCCTGTTGTCAGTGCCGTGCCTGCCCCTCTTTCCTCTTTATCTAACGCCCCTCGCTCCTGCCCAAGGCTGGCTCAGGGCCAGACAGAGGCAAGGAGAGCAGCTGCTGGGGATTTCCAGAGCTTCCAGGGGGAGGTGGAAGCCACTCTTTCCCTCCTCCTTTTGCCCCTCCCCTCTGTTCTTTTCCTTTCTTATCTTCTCTTCCTTTATGTTCCCCCCCAACCCCACCCCCACCCCTGCATAAGTGCAGAATAGAGACAGGGAGGAAATTGGAGCAGGCCCTTCTCATGTGCAGGGATGTGCAAGTGCCAGGTGGGCCTGGGGGCCTGTGGCAAAAGCAGGGCTGCAGGCCAGTTGCTGGAAAAATGACAGAACTCTCACATAGAACCATGGAATTTAGCATCTTGGAGGTGGAAGGGACCCCCTGGCCTAGCTCTTCCCAGAGGGGTCGTGCTACATAGAAAGAAGAGCAAGGACTTAACATCAGATTTCAGCAAGTTATTTAATCTCTCTGAACCTGTTTCCTCCTTTATATAGTGGGGTTAATAATACCTACTGTATGGTGTTGTCAAGGGCAGTACATAAAATAATATTTGTAAAGAGCTTGGCACATAGTAGGTGCTCAACATATTTTCTTTTCTTTTCTCTCCATGTTGGTGTTTACAAGCTCCTGCTAGGTGATGTCATGGTTCTTGTAAGTCATCTGTTAACTTTGTATACACATTCACACATGTAGTCCAGGCTACCAGGTCTTCAATTGCCCTGTGTTATGTGGCTGAGAGGCTGCAGGGCTGATACCCCAGTCCAAGGTCTCTTCTTCTCTCACACTATGGAATGCGTTCCCCAACACGGTTACCCCTAAGGCCTGCCAGTTGACAGAAGCAGGGCTGGGCATCTTTCCTCCACCCTCTGCCCTGATACCAGGGCTTCGCTGGGTGTGGCTTGCTTGCTCTGCTGCCAGCCCAGAGAAGCTGCAGCCTCTCCTTCTCACCCCAAGGTGGCTGTCCAGAGGTTGCTTGGCCCCTGCTGTTTGGCAGGTTGCCAGTGTCCCTTGACTCCAGCCTGGTTAGGGCTCTGTAGCTTCTACTCCCAGAGTGGTGTTCAGGTAGATTCCCCTTACCCAGGATTCCTCAGGGACCTGGCAACAGGGATGAGGGTGGGGACTAGAGTTGGTGTCATCCTGAGCGAACCGTTGCCCCACCCTATACCATTAAAGATGCTTAATGAGGTCCACTCTGTGGGATGCCTGGGGCTTTTGCCAGAACCCCACCCCTTCTCGGCTCTAAGCCTTCAGACTTTCTTTCTCTGCCACTTGCCACTCTAGGCTAACACTGCCTCCCATGCTCCTGCCTTCCCCCCTCATTATGGAGGCTCCCACTGGTTTTGCTCAATGTTCTGCTGGCACCACCACCACAACACCATCCCAGCATCCTTTGCTGTGTTTGTTGCCTTTCCTGGAATAGGAGCTCATTGCAGGCAGGCATATCCACTGGTTCATCGAAATGTCCCACCACCCCACACACAGCAGTTCACATGTTGTCAGCACTCAGTAAATGTCTTTTAACTTTAATAAACTGGGACTCCGCTTGCTTTGAAGATGAAAATTTAGGTGGGGGTGGGTTGACTATGAGAGACAAGCACAGGACATGGAGGCTGAAAGCCAGAGGCACAAGAACAGGGCCCATCTCTCCTCAGGGCTTTTCTCCAGTTCTGCCCTCCTGTCCTCATCCACCAGGGGGTGCTCTTTCCCTTCAGTGGAAGGGCTGAAAATTGGGGCCACGTTTATAGCCATTTGTCCTATAACCCGCCTCCCATCCACTGTTTTTCCTTTTCAACTCACAACATGCTTTGAATACATCATCAGATGTGAGCCCCAAACCAGAGGCAGGCTGAAAAGGCCTTATTGTTTTCCTCTTACAGAGGGTGAAACTGAGGCTCAAAGAATGTGTTTTTCTTTAAAGATATACAGCTACCAGGTAGGTAGCATGGGAACCTGAACCCAGGTTTTCAGACTCCCAGTTCACCGCTCTTTGATGACACCATGCAACAGCTTGCCAGCTCCTGGGCCAGGCCTGATCCTGACTCTGGTTGATGAGTGCTCTGGCCTGGGCACTCCCCTCCTATTCCTTCCAGGTCCTGGGAAGATAGTTCTTTTTCCTCCACTCCACTGATCATCCCCTCAGGCTCTCTCTCCTTGGTGCCTGCTCCTCAACCAAAAGGTCTGCTCAAGTTTCCCCTTCTCCAATGGAAACATGCCTCGCCATGTCTCCCCTGTGCTCCTCGGCTGTCCTTTTCCACGAATTCTCTTAGCAGGGGTGATTCTACTACCTCACTCCTGATGCTCTCTCTGCCCATCACAGTGCCACTTCCTCCAGCCACCTGCTTCCTCTCAGTCTTCCCAATCTTCATCACTGCCTCTTCCTTATCTGCTGTTCCTTGGGTCCTGTCCCACATCTGGTCTTCTCTCTGCACTGGCCCTTGAGAATCTGAACCGCACTCCTGGTCCACCAATGACTTCCAAAACCATGCTTCTAGCTCAGGCCTCCCTTTAGGGAGATAGACCTGGGCTTAAGCTGCCAATCACTATTTCACTAGCAGCACATCCTGGGGGTTAAGTATGTGGACTCTGGAGCCTAAATGGCTGGGTTCAAATCCTGCATGTCCTTGGGTAAGATACTCAAACTCTCAGGGTCTCAGTTTCCTTATTCATAAAATGAAAAACATAATATCCATTTCACAGCCCTTTTGGAAAGCTATATTGGAATAATACATTATGAAGGACTTAGCACAGGGCAAGTCCCCTCTCCCTGGGAACACTTGAGACAACTCGTCTACCTAATATGCTGAACCAGAAACCTTGGAGTTATTCTAGACTCTTCTGTCTTCTTTTTCCAACACCCAGTTGGTCACCAAATTCCAGGAGCCTCTAATATTTGTTGCCCCATGCTGTGGTGCAATGCCGACTCCCCTTACTGCCCTCCATTTTTTTCTGCATGGAGCCACAGTGGCTATGGCACATTTCCACGTAAATCCCTGCTCCAAGCCAGGCAAAAATCTAAGTGCCTTAGGCACAGTCACGCAGGGGTCATATCCCCACCCGCGTTTCCTTCCTCATCTCTCCATACTTCCTGTTCACGTACCCTCCACTTGGCTCCAGCCACACCCACACTGCTAGCATGCACTCTCCTGCTTCCCTGCCTTTGTCCCCGATAGTCCTCTGTGGAGTGCTTTCCCCTCATTCTCCTCCCTTCCCCCACCCCATCCATGAAGCCCCCAAATGCTCAAGGCCACCTCCTTCTGGAAGACTTCCTCTGTTTCTCCAGCCTTGCATTGATTCTTTTCTAGAATATCATTTTAGAGTCAGGATTGGTAAGGCCCAGACTCCTCCAGGAAAGGAGCTGGGCCTTATCTCTATATCCCCAGGGGAATACTTCTACTCTCCCATCCCCTTATATAATCGGGCTCCCAGTAAACATATATGAATGAATAAAGGTGATTGGACTGGGAGAGGAGTTTAGAAAGAGGGAGAGTATAAGGATGGTACTTAGTGAGGGACACCCTCCACCCCATATTGGGCTTTACTGCCTAAAACCTCAGAGAAAGAGTATGCCAGGAAGAGAGTAGATTTTGGGGTGGAAGATGAGATGCAGGGAGTAGCTGCAGGGAGTCAGGGGATGGGAAGCCAGGATGGAGAGGAAGGATGGAAGAGGTGTTGGAGAAGATGGATGGGGGAGGGTTGGGACAGGATGGGGGTGCAGGTCAAGGTGCAGGAAGAGGTGGGAAGGGCAGCAGGGTGGGGGCAGAGTACACTTTCTGGGAAGTGGGAGTGGGTGGGGGAGGTGAGTGCAGTGCATTGTGGAGGGAGGAATTGCCTGCCGGCCTGTGTGAGCTCATTTCCTTTCACTGCCTCCTGCAGTGTCTGAGGGCATCAGGCTCTGGAAAAAGTGAGCCAGGGGCACCCTAGGGGCCACCACTCTCCTCCCTTCCCCCACAGCCTCAGTTTATTCTGGATCTCAGATGCCACAGCTTCCCCCTTACAGACAACCCACTTGTTCTGAGAGGAAAGGATTCCTGAGCCAGGGTGGCAGCAAGCCTTGGGCCACTGGAGGTACAGTGCAGTCAGAAATAGAGAACTGGTTGAAGATTAAGCAAGAAAATGCAGGTAGTATGACAGATTACAGTTAAATATGAAGAACTCAGGAGTAGGGGATAATTCTGGCTGTATCTGACCTTGAAGAGAGGTGGGGAAAGAGGAGGAGTCATTAACTTCCCCCTTTATCCTAAAAACATCCATTCCCACTGACTTCAAGGCATTTAAAATAAATTAAATAAAACAAGATTTAAAAGCAAGTCAGTATCTCCTTCCTCAGGCTCACAGGACCTGAGTCCCTAATCACAGGACTTGAGTCCCTGATTCTGATTAGTGGTGAAGAAGTGGGGAGCTTGGGGCTAATCGCTTTCAGGAGTCAGGGTGGTGGTAGAGGTGAAACAAACAAGTTGTGTGAGGTCTCCTTGCCTCAGAGGGAGTGGGTGATTCCAGTAGACGGAGCCGGCCTTCCCACTTCCCTTGTCTGCCTTATCCAAATCATATTCCTATCCATCTGTGGCCTCTGCCTTCTTTTCTTCATACTCTGAGAAAGGAAAAGAGAAGTAAGCATGGACTATAGGAAATAGGAGATAGGAAGGATGTTAGATACAAAAAGAACTTCTCATCAGAAACTAAGGACTGAGGGACTGTCCCTTCCTAGATGGGCTAGAGGGGTCCTACTTGGCGGCAAGGAAATAAGGAACTAGTTCAGGCCCCCAGTGGCTCTTTGGGTGCAGCTCAGAGTGAAGCCCGAAAGGGAGGCTACTGGTTGCTTGTGACTGGAAGGTCTGAGGGGTCTCTGTTCTCACTGCCACTCACTGTGGAGTAGGTTGGTGAGCTGTCCAGAGGCCTGAGCCACAGGCTGGCTGGGTGGAGGTCTGAAGGTCTGGGGCACCTGCCAGCCTCTGTCTTCCAGCCTTCACTCCCCTGCCTTCATAAGGTCTTGGACTGAGACTGACTGAGAGGGGGGCCCTAGACTGAGTGGCACCAAGCCTCTGAAGCCCCTTTCCTCCTATCCCCTGCCCACATGTGCAAAGCCATCTCTGCCCTCTTCTCAACATCCGTGAGTCTCTGGTTGAAAAGCTTCCTAAGCCTTTTTCTGTCTTTCCCTCTCTTCCATCCTGGGTCTTTCATCTTTATCTCTGACTTTCTCTGTCTCTGTTCTGTCTCTATCTTGTCTCTGCCTCTCTCATGCTTTCTGTGGCTCTGTTTCTGACATCTCTGTTTGCCTGTGTTTCTCTCTGCTTCCCTTTACCTTCCTGCCTTCCTCCCTCCCTCTCTCTCCTTGTGTTTCTGAGTTCAGTGCCCTTGTCCTCTCTCCTTAGCCGGCCCAGATCACCATCTATTTGGACCAGCTCCTTGGAGGCCGACCCAGACTGTCTCCCTGAGACCACCTCTCTCCTCCAGGCTGTGTTCTGGCTTCTAGCTCCTCTGTCAGCGCAAAACCCTACCTCAGTCGCCTTTGGCAGTTTGGGGCCCTAGGGGGAGGCAGCGGGTGCGCCCCGTCTGAGCTCAGGGGGAGGAGCGAGAGGGAGGGCCGGGCCCCCGGCTCCGCCCCTCCGGGGGATCCTGCCCGCTCCCGGAGTAGTGCCCTGGCCGCAGAGCCGCCGCTGTCGCCCGATGAATGGAGTCGCCTTCTGCCTGGTCGGGATCCCACCCCGCCCGGAGCCCCGGCCTCCCCAGGTGAGGTACTGGGCCAGGGGAGGGGGCGGATCTGGGCCCTTCCCGGGAGTTGGCTGCAGGGCCAGGGTCGCGGCGCCCCCGTTCGGCGGGTACAGCCAGGGGCGCACAGCGCGGGCATCGCGGGCACGGCTGCAAAGAACATCGGCTGGTGGCAGGCCGGGAAGGGAGCCGGAGAGAGAGCTGCCCTGGGCGGGAAGGAAGAAGGTAGGCAGGGGGCCAGGACGCGCGGGGCTGCCAGAGCAGGGGGCAACGACCCGGGCGGCAGTGCCAGGACCCCGGCGGCCGGGCAGCGGGGGCGGGAGGCCCGCGCCTTTTGTCCGGGTTTTTCAGGCGGGGCCTCTGCCGCCGTTTCCTCTGCCCGAGTTTTCGTTTTCCGTTGGCGAGGCCCCGGCACAGCTGGAGGGAGAGGGAGTGGGGGAGGGGGTTCCCGGAGCGGGATGTCCTTGGCCACTGTGGCCGGACACCCCCCTCCCCGCGCCACACTCGCCCCCTGCCGGGCAGGACCACGCGACAAGCTGCCTGGCGTGAGTCCTTCCCCTCACCCCTGGTCCTGGGGAAGGGAAACGGGCCCTGGACCCCCGGCCCTGCAGGAGCGGTTGCCCTCCCGTCTGCCCTCTTCGGCTGGCTGTGGGTGGGTCTGGGCGCGGGGTGCCAGGGGCATTACTCAGCGCTAGGCTCCTTTGCTTGGGTTCTTTCATCTGCCAGCTGCTGAGGCTGGGGAGGGGCCAGCCCCCTACCGCTGGGTCTGGCTGCCCAGTCCCGCTGGAGCACCCCACCGCGCACTCCCCGCCTTCCTAAGTTGAAGGGATAAACACTGTCAAGCCAGTCCTCTGAGCTTAGAAAAGAAGTTTCTTGCGGGGATAGGTTGAGGTTCAGTTCTGAGCTGAGATCTCTTCGTCTTTGACAGGGCTGGAGGTCTTAGGGACGCTCCTCCCTAGCCTTCCCCAGTGTTGGAGCTGGGGTCTGGCACTTGCAACTCTGAGACTGGTACGTTTCTCAGTATGTATGCTCAGTTCTTCCTTAGTCTGCATCTCTCCTCCGGACACCCCCTCCACCTTTCAGCCAAAGAGTTCCTAATTACAAACTTGAAATTCAGGATGGGCAGGGGGTGGGGGTGGAGGTCATTAAGCCTGAGTCCCTCAGATTCTCACCCACCAACACATACTTCATCTCCACCCCTCTACCATCTCCACCCTCACCCCCACTGGGGCCCAGATGGGGGTGAATGGCTTTGATCCCACATGATTCTCCCCCTCTGCCAAGGCAACAGTCCCATTCCCAAAAGTAGCCGCTCTCACTGAGATGTGCTCATTGGCATGCTATTTGAATGACGATTACATAACCAGTCATTTCACCTCCAAACACAGACCAAAGGCCCCCAACCCGGCCTCTTCTTTTACTTGCTCACAGAGTGATTGAGCCTAACCCTAAGTGGCTGTGAGCTCCTAGTTTCTGCATCTGACCCACGCCTCCTCGACTGTTCCGTCTTCTGATGGGAATCACAAGATGAAAACTTTGCAGAGGGGAGAATTATTAGGAAGGTAGCTTTGGGACACCATGCAGAATGGGACAGGAATTTTGACGATCCCAGCCCAAGCAGAGAGGGACTAGGCCTAGGGAATAGGCCTTGTGTCTGGGTACCCTAGATGGGGACTTCTGTGCCTTTGCCACAGGGTGGCCCTGAGCTCATGGGGAAGGGGAACAGGAGACCCATCTGGCCCTCCAGGGATGCAGCATTTTTGGCATGGATAGTAGTGGGGATGAAGGAGGGTGCTGGTTACAGAACAGGGCAGTGTGGGAGTGGGCAGAGGCATTTCTTGCTTCATCCTTCATTGCAGGGATGCTTAGAAGGATGGTTAAAAGAGTGACTACAAAGGAGGAGAATGGAATAAGTTACAAAATGTGGGATTGCAGTTAGCTCATCAGGAGAACGTCTAGGGAGAGGCTTGTGGGCTATAGCATATGAGGCTAGCCTGGAGCATCATACAGAGAAGTTTCCTTCAGTATAGTGAGTCAGGTAGATTTTTGTGAAGTTGAATTCAAGTGCAGAAATCCAAAGTCACAGGCAATGCAGATATAGTCAAATAAGCATATACATTAATACCTGAAAAAAAAAATGTGTTTTTAAGGAGGAGGAGTTGCTTTGATAGTATAGTTGATAGCTAAGACATAGATAGCAATTATTCTGGGCCAGGATTTAGACAAATTACTTCATTTAATCCCACACAAACCATGAAGTGGATGTCATTATTATTCCCATTTTACAGTTGAGAACACTGAGGAACAGAGAGCTAAGAGCTTGAACAAAATCACATCACTAACAAGTAGCAGAGCCAGGGTAGGATCCTGGCAGTCTGGCTCTAGTCAATGCTGTCACTTTGCTATCCCTATTCTCAGGACCTTCCTTGCTCTGCTGTCAGTCCCATCCCAAATCTGGGTCTATCTTGGACATAGCCTAAGATCAAGGTCAATCTATTGCTGAATTGGAGCTTGGTTGTCTTTCTTTTAGTTGGGACAGGGATGGAGACAAGAGGTCTCAGGGTGGCAAGGCCTCAGGTGTCAGTTGGGGGAATCAGCTCCTTTACCTCTCCAACTTCCTATCCCCACCCTCCCCCATGCCAACCCATAGCTCCATTCATTGGTGTTTTCCTTCCAAAGGGGCATCAGCCCTGCTCTGTTGGCTACAGGGGTTCAAAGAAGAGATATTGGCTTGGTCAGGGATTTGGATAAAGCCTGGTTTTAATTATCCTGCTCTCGCTCCCTCTCCAGAGAGAGCCATGAATAGGGCCTGTGGAAGCTGGCTCTGCCTTTCCCCTAACACCCCCACCCACTTCAAACAATCCGCCTTTAGATCCAGTACCCCCTGTTCCATGTGAAATTGTGCCAGCTCATCAGCAGGGCAGTGCCAGTCAGTACCAGGCAGGCATCTTCTCCTCACTGCCTCAGTGGGACAACAGGCCGACTTGGGACTGGACTTTGGGGTGAGTTTAAAGCCCTTGGGAGGTAGAATATATTCATCACCTGTCAGAGTGGATCAAGATCAGAGGGGTCATCTTGTTCAACTCTCTCATGCTGCTGTGGAGAAACTGAGGCCAGAGAGTGTCCAACATCAAGCAGCCTGTGATTGGTAGACATGAACCCAGGTGTTCTGACTGCCTGGCCCCCAGGCCATGTCTTTTTCTGGTACCCACTTCAGTGCAGAGTTCTGGGCCTGGGCCCAGGCGGGAGAGGGGAGGGCAGGGAGGATCAGGGATGAGTGGACAATGTGTCCCGTTCATCTTTGTGTCCCCTGTGGCCAGCACAGCGCCTGGCACAGAGCGACTCTTCATAAATGTTTTCTAAGTGCAGGCCAGGGAGCAGCCATTCCTCTGGCCTCCCAGGATGCCCTGTGCCCAGCTCTGTCCCAGGCATGGCATCGTGATGGTCAATCTACATATCAGTCTCCTCCACCAGACTGGAGTTATTTGAGGGCAAGAAAAATAATAATAGCAACTTCTCAAGTGCTTACCACTCAGTAGGTACATTATCATCATCCCATTTGACAGACAAAGAAACTGGCACAGAGAGATTAAGTGGCTTCCTAAGGTCACATAGCTCATAAGTGGCAGAACTAAGGAGTTGACCTTGCTCTTAACCTCATTTCAGACAGGCCCAAAGTGTCATGTTTATCTTGGTATCCACAGGGCCTGGCACATAGCCCTGGGTTTGTTGATTGACTGACTGACATTGTATGGAAAAACCACAGAATTCTATAATATAACCCTTTGGAAATAGCTGTGGTTGGGAAGGCGCCCTAGAGGGGCATTGCTGTGTCAGCTGCACTAGGAATGACTGAGCCAAACCTAAAGAAGAAAGGAAAACTCGTCCACACCCTGTCTCAACTGCCCTCTATGGCTTAACAGGCCACTGGGGGCCTGCAGTCCCCTGGCTTCTCTCTTGCCCTCACTTGGAGTCTCCCTTCTTCCCCCAGAGTTCCAAAGGGACAGTGCTGAGGAATGCACATGTGAGAAAAGACTACATATGGGGTTAAAGAGGCCTGTTTCTTTTTTTATCTCTCTGGCCATGAGGTGTTGGACCCCATGCATCATCTTGGTGGAAGATTCTGCAACTTTCGGGTTAGAGGGTGGATGGAGTGTCTGGTTTGGGTTTTGGATTTCCAGCCACCTCCAGTCCTAAACCTTAGGCCCAGGGTCATCTCCTCCAGCCTCCTCAAACCTGTGTGCCTGTGGATAGGTGACCTCTTCCCTCTGACTCCCTCTGCTCCCCATTTGCTGGTTTGAATTAACATCAGTCAGTCACTATATCCAGGTTATACTTTATCTACTGACAAAGGTTGGTGGAGAACTGGCTAGGAAAAAAGAAGATTCAGTTGTGGAGATGTGGTTTGCCTTCTAATACAGACAGGCAATCCTGCAAACTGAGGGGCCTGGGTCTGGCATGGCCCCTCAGCACATTGGGAGTTAGGTTGGGTGTCTGGGCCCTGACTTCAGCTTGCTGAGGTTTAAATTTCAGCCTTAGCCCTTATTTACTGTGTGACCTCAGCCAAGTCACTTAGTTGTTTTTAGCCTCAGTTTTCTTATCCCTGAAATAATACCTCAAAATTAATTTGGATTAAATTGGATTAAATGAGGTAATATAGGTAAAGTAGCTGACATTTGGTCATTTCAACTATTAGTAGTGACTATTATTAAACAATGATCAATGGATGGAAATGAGAACAACACTCTGGGCTCAATAAAGGGAACATTTTATGGTCTCGGTAATCTAAAGAGGAAATGAGCTGCTCCTAGAGGTAATGAGGGCCCCAATCAGTGGAGCCAGGCAAACACAGGCTGGACTCCAGAGAATTCAGGCATTGGGTGAAGGGTTGACACAAAAATCCTTAAGAGCTTTGCTTTGGGATCAGCACCATGTGGTAGGAAATTAGAGGAGCAGGTGGGACATGGTTCCTGCTATCAGGGATTGGGGATGGGAGTGAAAGGTTGGCTGCTGTGATTGGGGCTGTGCTGTGAGGCTCCTCTGAGGTCAGGAAGTCCTGAGAGGCTACCTGGAGGAGGCCTGGGAGAATGGATATAGTTCTGAGGCGTGGGAGAAAGTGAGAGGCCATTGCAGGCTCTGGAAGGGCTTAGTGGTTGAAGGGCAGTGAGGCCTCCGGGCCACTGGTCCTGAAGTCAGTTCCAGGGCTGCCCAAGGGGTTGAGTGTATGGTGGTGGTGGTGATGGGAGAATTGGTAGCTCTCTGTCCCCCAACTCCCAGCTTCTCCAGGAGGAGGGGCTGGGGCTACTCCGGTGACAAAAAGCAGGGGCCTGTAAGGAGTGGAACTGGGAAAAAAAAGACTTCTTATGCCCAGTGCATTTGGGGGCGTCTGGGGGTCGGAGAAACAGTGGAGCCTTTGTCTCCAGCCACAGAGAATCTGGCCGAGGAGCCAGCCCTGGGTCTGGCTGGGCCCTCAAAAGCAGGTCCTCTTTGAAGTGACCCTTTCAAAGCTCAGCCTGAATCTCTGGGTGGAGAGATTGCTTGGGGCGGGGCATAAGGGTGACTGAGACCTGCAAGCCAAGGATGCAAGCTTTGGGCGGCCAGGCTGGCAGGAGGTGTGGGGGCTGGAGGAATGTGGCCAGGCTGGGGGCACATGTGGGAGCCATGTGGGAGGACAACGCCCCAGGGTCTTGGCCTCCAAGTGGGGGGTCAGCATAGGGAAGGGCAGAGCTCATTTTGGCCCTGTGCCTGGCTGTTTTATCAGCCCCAGCTTAATTTCTGTCTGACTCTGGGCTCCTAAATCCACAGCTTCTTTCTCTTTAATTTTCTCAGAGTGTGAGAGCTCCTTGGAGAGAATCGAGTGTGGATACAGGACATAGAGCTCTGGGTTGGGGGAATGGGTGGAGATCTGGGCCATCAGAGCTTTTCCTGCTCCTGAAAGCCCCTGAGAGGCTAAAAGGGGAGGCTGAAGTAGAGACCTCCTCACCTTCCACCACAGCGCTTCCCTCATTCTCAGTGTGGAGGAAACTCTGTATAGTTTCCAAAAGAGAGAGAGGGAGAGAAGAGAAAAGCCCTTCGAGGGAGGGAACGTCTTCATAAGTGTCAGCTGGAGGGCTTTTAGAGGTCACTGCTTTTCCCCTGCCTCACCATTTAATTCAAGGGGAATCAGGCCTAGAGAAAGCACAAGACCAAGAAGACAGGCAGAGGGGAAGGGACAAGCAAAGGTGGGAAAAAGAGGGAGGATGGAAGCCAGGTTAGAAGGGGGCCCAGGTTGCTGAGTTATAATCTGAGGGTAGTGGAGAAGTGCCCCCAGTCTCCTCTGCTGACCCACTGGGATTCCATGAAAGGAGGTTGGGGAGGGATGGATTTCTGTTGGTTCCTTTTTTTTCTGTTGACCAAACAATGGACAGTGGAGCTTCCAGCAGCCCAGATGTGAACCCTACCCCCCAGTGCTGTTTTCTAGTTCATTCCCCACACCCTGATCTCTCTAGTGGCATCATGGCACTCTCTGTACTTGGAAGATTCCTCTAAATCTAACTTTCTTCTTCTGAGGCCGTGGCCTCAGATTTGGTTCCTCGCAGGAGAAGGGAAAGGGGGAGCTGAGGGTCCAAAGTCACGATGAGGGCCTTGCACCATTCTGGTACTCTCTTGTATCTTGTACTGGCATCTGCAGAGCTGAGCCCTCATTAGCTCTAATGAAGCCTTGGCACTGTGCCACCCACCTTTTGCCCTGCAGCACCTAGTGAGTATGAGGGGGCAGCACCTAGTGAGAGTGAGGGTGAGTTTGGGCCCAGAGCCCAGGAAGAGGGTGGGTTGTCTTTAAGAGGGAAGGGTGTGAGTCAGGAAATGGGGGCCATGCAACAAGGCTGGACTGCTGATGGGACAGAGAAACAGGTACCACCCACCTCTTCCCCACTGGGACCTTTTCTCCTCCAGTGGCTTCCAGAGGTTTAGGTCCCACAGTGTTAGGGAAAGTGTTATCTGAGAGACTGGGTGTGGCCCCGGGGGGGGCACTGAAGACATTCCCAGGCCTGGCTTGAATAGAGTGTTGTCCTGCCCTCTTCCTAATTTCAGCCTGGGGCAGGAGAAAGACTGACTCCAGAAACTGTAGGTTCCATGCCTGGGAAAATCAGGCAGCAGCCAGATCTTAAATGCAAAGTGGCCTTCATTCATTTGGTGATCATTCCTGTGTGCCCTCTCACTTCCTATGTTCTAGGTTCTCTCTGTGGGCTGTGGGACCTGAATGAATAAAACACAGCCTTGCCTTCAAGGGGTTTTTTGTCTGCTTTTCCTATCGCCCAACAGTTCCACTAAGATTTTATAACCATGGGTTCTGAGATTTGCATTTATACTGTCTGCCAGTCTAGAACACCCCTTGCCACCCACTGCCAAAAATATTAACATAAAAATGGTCTGGCATAACTGGGGAGACAGACCCACAGCAGACAGAAATGAGTGTCTTCACTGTAACATCATTTGAGTGTGAATGTAACCACAAAGGTAGTAACAGGGTTTAAAGATGGAAACGGTGTTGCTGGGTAGAATCACTATAGGAATCCGTTAAAAACCAGTTGTCAATATGATTAATCTTCTTTCTTTCATCTCCTGTTTCCAAATCTATCATTAAGTTAACGATTCTTTAGTAAAACATTTTTTGATGAATTTTCAAGGGCCATCGTGGAGTGGTTGTATATTTACTGATACAAGAACTGAGACCCTGAGAGGGTAAATAACTCTACCAAAGGTTGCCCAGCATCCAAATTTAAATCTGCGGCTTCCTGAATCCTAAGCCTTTCCTGTGTCACTGCCACCTTCCCTGACAGGGAAAAGCCTAGGAGGACACCCTCCCACCCTGAGAAAATGTACACTTCCCCTTGCCCCCCGCTGGGCTTTGAAATCCAAGTAGGGTCGGCATAATGAAAGAGGGGTGGAGGATGCAGATGATTATATTCTGCTTCTCCGTGACACTGCTGTGCACAGGGTTCTCCCTGTGCCTGCATGGAGTCTGGTTTTGCCTTTGATTGGTATGGAGGACCCCAGGGCTCTGCCAGTAGACATGGACCGAATCCCTGCCTTCTCTAAAGATGCTTCAACTCTTAAAGGAACAAGGCTTCACTGCAGGGGTGAGGCTTGCCAAGGCTTGAAAGATGTCTGCTGGGACAAAAGAGGGCTGGTAGAGAAGGGCATTCCAGACAGACCCAACATGACTTGCTCCTTAGATACTTTCAGATGGGGGCTGAAAGTGGAGTTGGAGATGGAGAGGACAGGATAGGAACAGGATGCATCACCCTCTTCCCCTTTCCAGAAACTTGCCATACCATCTCTTTCTCTTGTCTGATATAGCTTTCCTTGCCTTCTCTTTTTCTCAAAATTTTATTCATCTTTCAATGCCCAGTTCAAATATACTTCTCTGTAAAGCACCCCCCCCCACACACACACACACAGAAATGTCCTTGAATATATAGGGACTTCCTCCTCTGGACGCTAGACCTTAAGCCTCATGAGAGTAGAGACCTTATCTTCTTCACTGTTCTATCTCTAGCTTCTAGACCAGGCCATGTTGAATGAATATTATTGACTAATGAACTAAACATTCCCATCACACTTGGCACTGCATTGTGAGAAACACATAATAGTAGTTATAATAAAAATAAGAGTATTGGTTGTAGCTAACATTTATTGAGCATTTCAGTGCTGAGCACTCTACACACACTATCTGTACAGCAACCCATGAGGAATAGGTTATCTCTATTTTATAAATGCAGAAGTAGAAGCTCAGAATAGTTAGTAACTAGTTCAGGGACCCACAGCTAGAAAGTGGGACCAAGCTGAAATTCAAACCCAGATTTCTCTGAATCCTTTTTTGGAACTTTAAAACACTGTGCTCTCTGCCGCCTCTTTGTTTCATGTCTATCTCTTTATAAATTTAATTAATTTTATTAATTTAAAAATCCCTATGGACTAGTAAACTTTGTTGAGCATCTCCTAGGTGCCAGGCCCTCGGTGACACCCAGTCAAGCTAGTCACCCAGCTGTCTATCAGATGTGTGAGCTCCAATGAGGGCAGGCTGTCCTGGAGCTGGGGTGGGCAAGGTCTGTGTCTGAAGGCAGCAGAACCTTATGGGGATTTGACAGAAGAGGGTATGAGGCCTCCAGTGCACAGCATGAGTGGACTTTGAGCCACGGGGTGACCCGAAGGACCTCCAGCTTTGGGAACCATAGCCTGCTGGGAAGCGGGTGAGGGCACAGGCCCTGCGCGGTGCTGAGGGTTGAGCCCTCGCTAACTCCTGTTGAGTGCCCATTGGGCTCAAGTTCCCAGACCGGCAAAGACCCACCAATCAGATACGCTCTCTGCTCTCTATTTGCATGACCACACCCCTTCTCTCTTGCCACTCAGCGTCCGCCCCGAAGCGTGCCTCCTCAGCTCCCTCCCGGTTTCAGGCCCCTGGCGCACTGCTGGTGTGGGAGGGTCGGGGTGGGGGCCTGAGTGGGGGAAGGGCAGACCTGGGCTGCGAGCCTGCCGCACTATTCATAGCTCAGGGGCTGGTGTAGTTCGCATACTTGGCGTTTCTCATGTCTGGCTGGCCCCAAGCAGCCGACCCTCCGCCCTTCTCTCTCCTCTCCTTTCTCTCCTTTCCCCTTATTCCCTCCTCTGTCTGCCTCCCCCAACCTTCGCCCTCTCAACTAATCTTTCTGAAATCTAGAGATGGCCGATCACGCAGGAGGAAACCTAGGCAGAGTGAAGGGTCGTGTCTTTGAGCCAGGCCTCTAGAAAGAAACTGGTAGTAAGGAGACGTGTAACGTGGTGGCTAAGAGCCTGGGCTTGAATAATAGCGGCCTCTAGCTGTGGCGAGTTCCTTAGCTTTCAGTCTGCGAAGCTTTTCAGCAACAGTCAAGCTGAGACCTGGAGGATAAGGGATCAGTTAAGGGAAAATGGGGGAAGGGAGGAGACAAGTGTTATATTCCAGGCAGAGGGAACTGTGGATGTGGTGAGCTAGCCCTGAGTGGACAAGGCTTGGCCAGCTGGAGTGAGGGGACAGAGGATGCTGAAAAAAGGATTAAGCAGCTTCTCTTCCCCCCTCCCTCCCCCTTACTCCCTTATAACAGCATCTCCACTTTCTGAATCTGGTTCCCACTGAGGAAGGGGTGGAGTGCAAACCAATAGACCAAGAACTGAAGCAGTCCCTGCCCCAGGTAAATCCCTCCCTGGGGATGGGTCCAGCTACCAGGGGCTCTCAGGAGAGGTTCATTCATTCCTTCATATTCAGAAACAATGTGCCCAGCACCTACCCTGTGTCAGGTGCTGTGCCAGGAGCTGGGGATATGACAGCCAGCAAAGCAGGTGGTGTCAGCCTTCCAGAACTGACAGTCCCAGGGGTAGGGGAGATGTTGGTCAAAATAATCTCATAAATATATAGACACCAACTCAAGAGTGCTGTGAGAGGGTGCACGAGACCTATTCTGTGACTCAAAGGAGATATAGCTCTGGGGAAGTGACTTTTTTGCAAAGAAATACGGGATGGGTAGGAGTTAATTAGGGTGTGGGTTGGTGAGGCGGGCAGGGAGCTGGGGAAGGGAAAACAGCATTCCAGAAACAGCATGTGCAAAGGACCTGGGGCTGGATGAGTGCCTGGTCCTCAAAGGAACTGGAAGGAGGCCAGGTTAGCCAGAGCACAGAGGAAGGAGGTGTGGTGGGTATGGAGCCTAAAGACATGTCCCACAGAGTCTGGTGGTCATAGTATTAAAATAATTAGTCTAGACTCTCAGGGGCCAGAGGAATAATGGTGTCTTAGAACAGAGCAGTAGACATGGAGAAGTGGGCAGACTCAGGAGACGTTTGGAAAACAGAATCTACTCTCTAATGGGTGGGATATAGGGCTGGGGCCATAACACTTCCCATTTATTGGTTCCCAGAATGTTTTCTCAGCAACTTTGTCAGATTGCTGTCCCTAGCTTCATTTTGTAGCTGAAGAAATAGTACACCTGTGTGACCTTGAGGTTGCATTACCAGAAAATGGCTAAGGCCGGTACCAATGGCAAACGTGACCCTTTCTCCATGTTAGCCTTCTTGGTGCTGGGACTGTGATTTTTCTCACTGGCCTCCTGTGGGTTAGCCCAACATTCCCTACTTAGCACTGGACGGTGCAGGGAGGGAGGGGTGACTGTGGCAAGGGACCAAGGTGGAGTGTGTGCGTGTGTATGTGTGTGTCACATTTATCCCAAGAGGCTCTTCTGCTCTTAAATGAGGCAATGCATGTGTAGCATGCCTGGCATATAGTAAGGGCTCAACAAATATTAATACGAGGCCAGGCAAACTGATGAGGGGTGGGATCTGGGGCCGAAGGCAATGCCGACTGTCTTGTTCTAACTATAGAGCCCAGCCCAGAAACCATCGCAACTCCCTCATGGACAGAAGCCAGGGAGGTTGTTTGTCCCTGCAGAGCCACCATCACCTCCACCCTTCCAGCTGCCTCTGGGGCATCACCAGCTGGATTAGGGAGAGGTTCTGCTCTTGGGCTGGGTGTGAAGGGATGACCTGGGCAGGTCAGGCAGGGCCTGGATGAGGGGGTGGGTGGTTTCAGGGGTGGAGCTAAGATCCTCTCCCCACAGGGAGCCCCATGTACCCTAGGGGAGACTTTCAGAATCTGCTGAGACCTGCCCTGGGAGGGGATGTGGTCTCAGCTTCACTAGGACTGAGCTCTCTCCCTTGAAAGAAGCCAGTGAGTGCACCTGTCATCTCTGCCCAGGTGGTCAGACAATAGGAAGAACTTCTGGAGAGGGGTGTGTGGAACCATAGAAAAAGCCACTCTCAGAGTTCTCCCCCAGTCTCCTCTGAAATGAGCTTTCCAGTGTGAAGTCAGAAAATGGATGTGATGATTTTGGAGAAGAGTCATTGTAGGCAGTCTCCTGCCTCCAGAAATGACTGTCCTTAACACAATCGAAGAGGCTCTGGCCTTTCTCGTACTTTGACCAAAGGGAGACCCTTCCTAAGGTTCCACAGTCACTCTTTCTGCTAGGGACCCTGCTCCTCCGTAGAAGATGGGGAGGGGTGATCCTGGGGTGTGGTTGGGGCTGAGAGGCCTGGAGATTGCAATGGAGGGAGGCAGGGTGGAGGGAATGAGGGCAATCTGCTCACCGCCCTGTGAGGGTGATAAGTATGCCAGACCTGGGCCAGCAGGGGGCTCTGCTGCACATGGGACCTGCCTACGTCTCTGACAAGACTGTATCCTTCAGTGCGTAGGCATGTTTTTCTTGGAGCTGTATATGAGAGAGCATGGGAGAACAAGAGCTTGCCTCTGTGTGTACACCTTTGTGTGTGTGTTTGTTACAGGTAGTTTGTAAGCATGTGTAGGCTTGAAATAGATGTGTGCTGAGCAAGGTCCGCTCTCAGGAGGCAGGAACCTCACACTTAGACTGGCTTTTGCTAGGAAAACTCTCTAGGGTCCTGTGGCATCCCAAGAGTTTGTGCCTCCATCAGTCCAGCCTCTGATAGATGGCAGGTACTTGTCAATGCCAAGGACCTACTGTGTACAAGGTTCAGACTCCCCTGGCAGCCTGAGAGCTCACCCTGTGTGGGGACTACTAGGGCCCCAATATAACAAAGGAGAGTATGAGAAGGCACAGTGGGGAGGGATGGGAGGGGAAGGTCCTCCAGGCAAGAAGTGCTCAGCTGTCCAGGGCAACCTCTGTGGGTAGGACCTGCTCCTGTTTATTCACTCATCTGTTGATGAACTTATGGGTTGTTTCCACATTTTGGTTATTGTGAATAATGCTGCTGTGAACACGGGCATGATGTATTTGTTCAAGTCCCTGCTTTCACTTCTTTTGGGTACATAGCTGGAAGTGTAATTGCTGGATCATAGGTTACTTCAGTTTAAGTTTTTGAGGAACTGCCATACTGTTTTACACAGCAATAGCATCATTTTGCATTCCCATCAGCAATGCACAAGGGTTCTAATTTCTCCACACCCTTGCTGTTGACAAATAATTATTGAGAGCCTATTGTGTATGTACAAAGCACACAAGTAGCACAAGTTTGTTTCTGAAATTTAGTAGCTTTTGTCCTTAGGAAGATCTCAGTCTAATGGGGGAAACTCAGCCCATGCCCTTGAACAATCTCCCAACTGAGGGGAAAGATACAGTCCATTAACTTTGGGAGACCCTAGGCTGATATGGGAAAAGAACCCCACAAAACCCCCAAACCCTGCTCTCAGGGAGCTCCCAGTCTAAAGATGAGGCATAGGCCCTTTCCTTTGGGAAGTTCCCGGACAGGCCTAGAGCTCAGAATGGGTACGTGGAGGGCATGCATTGAGACATCAGGAGACTGCTGAGTGGACTCATCAGGGAGCGAAGAGGGCTTGTGGTGGGCCTTGTCCCATGCTGGCCTGCAGTTGCCTAGGCAATAGCTGTTTACTTTGTGGCCTGCTGTTTACTTTGTGGCTGGCTCCAGACTCACTCTTTTCTGTAAGTGCTCATTTTCCACCATGAGGAAAGATGCTCATCTTTAGTCTCCCCTCCCTCTGCTGTTCCCGAGGAGGGAACTGGCTCTGCTGCTGGGAGAGGTTCTGCCAGCCTGTCACCTTTGCCAAGTTCCTTTCCTGCTGGAAGCAGGCCACATCCTGGGGTCTCACATCGTCCACCCTTTCTCCTTTCCCAAAGGGCCTGCCCAAGTACTGCTATGGAAGTGGGGCTCCTGATGATTCCTTCCTACTTGGGGGGAATTGGGACATGTAGCAGCCTGTAGAGGGCTGGCAGGGGGTTGTGGTGGTGATGCTCATGTGAGTGGGTTCACCTGGCTTGGTGTAGACCTCCATAAGTGTGTGCATATGTCACTGTGTCTTTGTGTATATGTAGCTGAGTTGCCTGCATGTCTCAATGTGAGTGTGGCTGGATGTGTGAGAATGAATATTCAAAAGACAATCAAAACAGCTTGCATTAACCTTGAGGGCATTGTGCTGAGCAAAATAAGTCAGACAGAGAAAGATATATAAGGTGTGACCTTACATGTGGAATCTTAAAAACAAAAAACAAAAAAAAAAAACAAAAAACCCTACCAAGCTCAAACAGAATAGATTGGTAGTTGCCAGAAATGGGGGTAGGGGGTTTCAGAGTGTGTGTGTCGGGGTGGGGTGTTGGGGAGGTGCAAAATGGGTAAAGGGAGTCAAAAGATACAAACTTCTAGTTCTAAAATAAGCAGGTCATAGGGATATAATGTACAACATGGCAACTATATAGTTAAGACCATATCGCATATTTGAAATTGCTGGAAAAGCATATCTTAAGTTCTCATCACAAGAAAAAAATTTTCTTTAACCATAGATGATGCTAGATGTTAACCAGACTTATTGTAGTGATCACTTCACAATGGATACACATTTTGAATTACTATACGTGAAACTAATATAATGTATGTTAATTATACCTCAATAAAAACATTCTTTAAAGGAAAAGAAAAAAGAACCAAAAAAACTTTTGCATTTATTGAACTCCTACTATGTGCCTAGGGCCTGTGCTAAGGACTTTCTTTAGTTTACTTAATTCATGCAACAATCTATGAGGTGAGAATTAGTGTCCTTCACATTTTATTGGCAAGGAACTGAGGCTCACAGAGATTAAGTAACGCAGGCAAGGTCTCACAGCCAGAAAGCGGTAGAGATGGGACTTAGACCCAGAGTTCTGGACTCCAGAGCCCATATGCTCATCCCTGAGCCATAATAAAAAAGGGGGTTCTGTGCTGCTTGGGATCACAGCTGGTCCCTCCTTGAGATGACAGTGAGATTTCTGGCATCTCAAGTTCTTTCTCTCTTTTCTCTCACCCTCCCTTCCCCCAGCCTTTCTTGGCTCCGGCCCAATTTGAAGTTGGGAGGGAAATGTTGTAACAACCCAAACTCAAGGCAAGCTTGGGGGAGAGCATGGGTCTGGAGAGACCCTTTGAACTACTCCTCAGAACTATACCAAATGCGAGGTCCCCAAGCTCCCTGTGATGGTGATAGTGGCGGTGACGGTGGCAAGTGGTTGTCTGAACCTTGAGGGTGTTAGGGAGATTGAGGCTTGCTGGGCCGGCTCATCGGCTTGTCTTGTTGGAGCATGTCAGGATTGTACACAAGTGGTGCTGAGAACCAGGCATCTGAACGGGGCAAAAGGGTGGAGGAGGATCGAGGGGGCGGCTGCCCTTCCTTGAGCTAGGAGACTAGGGCAGGGGTCACAGGCCCAGGCGTGGGCAGACGAGATGCCTTGGGTATCGCATTGCCTGCATGCCTGGGATAGATGGGACTGGTGGTGGAATTGCGCTGTCTGGGTGTGAGATTGTGGGTCTGTGTTTGGTGGTGAGCAATGAGTGTAAGTATGGGACCAACTGAAGCTTCGTAAGTGCTAGCTCATTCTCTTGGGGTGCGAGGCATTGTTTGTCTCGTGGTTTGGGGCCAGCATTCTGGGAGGAGCTAAACAAGCTAGAGGAAGGAAAAGTAGGCAAATTGACACCAAGCCCCTCTCTCTCACTTCAAAGGTATCAGTTTCCCTCTTTCTCATGTCCCCTAACCCTTTGGCCCCAGGACACTCTTCTCTTCCCCAGTTCCTGAATGTCAGGCTGACCACTGCAGTATTCTGCTCATCCAGCCCAGGCCACCCACTTGTTCAAGGGCTAACCTGGCAGGCTCCTGATCCCACTTTCAAACAAACTGTCCCCTCCCAGAGAGAGAAGCCCCAACTCCTGACAACAGGGGCTCTGTTGATATGTGGAGGTTTCTCTTGGTTTGGGTGAAGGCAGCTGGCTTAGGCTTGAATCTGAACTTGGAGACCCCTAAAGGTTTCAGGAGCTGAGATGTTAGTAAAACTCTAAACTCCCTGAGGGCATTGTCTGCCCTTGTCTTATTCTCCCAAGTGTCCCACCCCCTGGCACAGCACTTAAGACATGGTTTTCAAATGATAAACAAGAGAGAAATGGAAAGAAATCTGACAGACTTGGGCTATAGAACCCTGGGTCCCAGCTTAGTATAAGTGAGGCTTTGAACCAGTCTCACTTGTCCTCTTTGAGCCTCAGTTTCCGCATCTGAAAAATAATTATAAAAGCAATTTCTGGACATCCAATTTGTAGAGTAAGGGTCAAATGAGATAAAGGGAAATGCTTTTAAGCAGTGAAGGATGATTATCTCACTTGGAGAGAGGAAGACTGGATGCCCTCTCCTTGGGGGTGCAGCCTCCAATGTCTGTCCCAAGGACCCTCAGGAAGATAAGATAGAATGGATTTTGCAAGCTGGTCAAACTAGAGGGTGATGGGAAGGACTACTCAGCGGGGTAATTCCTGATTTGGGGGGAGGAAGCTGGGGAGGGTGTAGGGAAGGAGGACTCACACTAGGCAGGAAGGCTTGGAATAGAATCTCAGCTACGCCTGGTATTTCCCAGTCCTGTCCCCCTCCCCCCCCCACACCCTCTGGGGCCCACCCCACATTCCTTTCCCAGAGGAAATGGGGGAGGGGGCTGAGAGGCTCCCCAGGCCTGGAGGATCATTTATTCAAACTATGTACGACCTTGGAGGCCCTACTGTGTACATCTCCCTTGTGACCTCCCTGTAGAGGCAGCTGGGGTGGAGGGGGTAGTGTGGGTTTGTTTTGGACCAGGCTGTTACCTCCTTTGTGAGGCTTTGCTCCTCCTGCCAGGTTAAGGGCAGGAAATGGACATCATCTATGGCTCATCATTTCCCAAGTCTCTGCAGCCCTGGACACAGAACCTGGTGTTCCAGGGGTTGATCCAGACACACAGTAGTACCTGCTGGCCATGAGAGGTTCCCTGGGACATGAGAGGGGAGAGTTACTCCATTTCCTTAGAGCCAAGGACTGGACTTGCAGCAAGAGAAAAGGAAGTTAGGTAGCTGGAAGGACTTATTGGCTGCTTGCTGGGAGAAAAGGCCAGACTCTGAGTGAAGACATCTCCATGGCCCTTGCCCTCTGCTTGGGGCTGAAGAGTCTAATGTGGCTGAGGACACCTTGGTGGTGCTTCCAGCTGGTCTGTGAGCACCTGGCCAAGGTGGGCATGACCTGGAGGCTCAGGGAAGACAAGGACAAGAGGGGGCCTGACTCAGAAGCCTTGGTTTTCTAGTGATTGAGGGGCAGCAGAGGGTGCTGCCATGCGTTCTGCTTCCCTGACTGAGGTCCTTTCCAGCTCTGCCCCTAAGCCCTCCTGACTCAGCTCTAGTGGTAGCCTTGCTCTTCCCTTCCGGCTTCCGCCAGGGTGGGGGTGGGGGTCCAGCTCCTGCACAGGGGGCCCAGCAAGAGGCAAACAGGAAACAGGAGAACAAAAAAACGCTCCCTGACCCCTCACATGCCTCACCCTCACCCTTCCTCCTCCCTTCCTTCTCTCTCCCTCACTCCTGCCACTTCCATGGTCCCCTATTTCTTCTCTCTCTGCTTCCCCCTCTCCTTTCTGTGCTGCCCCCTCTCCTTTCTGTGCTGCTCCATGTTGCTCCCCTGCTTCCCACAAGATCTACCATCAGTGCTGTCCTTCCCTAGGACAACAGGTGATGGAATGAGGGAACAGAATTCTGCTCTGCTCTCCCTTTTGGTAGCTGCCCCCAACCACTAGGACTCTTCCTTCCCAGACTCCAAGATTTGAGAATGGGGTTGTGCTCGAACTGCCTCCACCTATCCCACCCCCAGCCTCCCTTCCCTGGATGCTGGCTAGAATTTGGGAATAAGATCCAAAGTTGGAGTGAGGGGCTCTGGGTTTGGAGTCCCAGCACTGCCATAACAGGCTGGGTGCTCTTGGGCTTCAGTTTCCTTCTCTGAAAAATGGATCATAGCAGTGGCCCCAGGCTACAGTGAGGGACTATGGTGAGAAGTACACTGTGAACAGTCAAATGAGACAGAAATGGTGGTGGCGATTATACACCTACTAGCCAAGGCCTCTGCCAGCCCCACCCGGGAAGAGGCCTAGGAAGAGAGAGAGCCAGGAAGGGGAGGAGGGCAAGGTCTGCCATCAATATGGGCTTCCTGTCTGACTCACATGTGCGCAGGGGTGGGGGGCAAGCTTGGAGCCCATTGTCACTGTGGTGGTAGCCCCTCTGGACAGAGCAAAGGGTCTGGGGTCCTGTGGAAGAGGGTTAGTCACGGTGGTGGTGAGGACTCCACCTGCAGCCTTATTTGGTGTGGGGTATTATGAGCAAGAATGCTGGGCAGTGTGTGTGTGTGTGTGTGTGTGTGTGTGTGTGTGTGTGTGTGTATGAGTGGGAGTGCTGAGTGATGTGTGTAAGTCCTCTATCTGCCTTCGTGGGGTTTATGGATGTCTCTGTGGACTATGTGTGGAGTGTATGGGTGGGTTTGTGGGGGCAGGGTCTGGTATGCTTTTAGACCCATAGTAGGTATGCTTGCAAATGTGTCCCTGTGGGGCATATACGTGTAGGAGGGTGTCCAGAGTGTGTGTGCATACAGAAAGGTGTCCACACACAATGTGTATGTGAGGGGAATAGTGTGTCCATATGTGTTTTTGTGGGGTATGTGGACAAAGAGAGTGAATGAGCGTGTGTGTGTGCGTGTGTGCGTGTGTGTGTGTGTGTGTGTGTGTGTCTGGGAAGGTGTGGATTATATGGATGTGTGTGGTGCAGGTCTGTACTGGATAGGTAGGGTGTGTGTGTTTATGTGCATGCATCTATATGAGGGTCACATGTACACGTGTGGATGTGTGTTTTTCTGGGCACAGGAAACTAGGTGCCTAGTGTACTGGAAGGAATACATGTGTGCAGGCCAGGTACTTTAAGTTTTTGTGCGGAGTTGGAGGGTGAGAGGTGTGTGTACGTGTGTGCCTGTACAGGGTGTGCATTGTGCGACTCTGCGGGGGCGCTGTGTGTGTGTGTGTGTGTGTGTGTGTATGTGTGTGTGTGTGTGTGTGTGTGTGTGTGTGTGTGTGTGTGTGTGTGGGTATGTATGAGTGCGTGGGATGGGGCGGCCGCGGACAGGGGCCGCCCCAGAGGGGGAGGTGTCTGCCCTGAGAGACTCGCCGGCGTGTCCCGGCTCAGCGCCTTCAGCCTGTAGGCGCGGGAAGCGCAGAACCGCTCCAGCCGTCCTGCTGCCCTCCGCGAGGGCCGTCCGTCCCCTCGGGGCCCCTGGGCCCCGGGCCCGTGGCTCCGGGGGGCGGGCGGGGACCCCAGGAGCCTGCCTGCCGCCGGAAGGGCCGAGGACGGCTCCCGTGGGGCGCCGAGGAGCGGCCGTGGGTCCCCGCGTGGCGTGCCACGCTCCGGAAGCCCGGCCGGCGGCACGATGGGGCCGGGGCGGCGGCCAGATCCGGGGGCCCCCGCCGGCCGCGGCTCTCGTCGGCAGCACTGTGTGGCGTGTGGAGCGCGCGGGGGCCGGGGGCTGGCGCTGGGAGCGCGCCGTCGGTGTGGACTGCAGCGCCCCAGAGCCGCGCTGCCTCTGGCTGCCCTGCCTCAGCCACAGAGACCGCAGTGCGCCTGGGTGGCGCCAGGCCAGGGTGAGCACCAAAGGGGTGGGGGGTGGGGGGCAGGGGCAAGGGCCTGGGCAGGCCTCGTGGGGAGGTTGTGAGGGGCCCACTGGGCCACCAACTCTCTGCGATCTTTGAGCTGTGTGCGTCCTGCATTCCGAGCCCAATGCTCCAGAGTGGTGAGTGAGTGAGGAGCTGGAGAGATTCTGGTGAGGGTGGCGGGATTGTGGCTGAGAACTCTTCCAGGGGCGCTGGAACCCCATTCGAGGTGGTGGCCTCCAGTGGGCTTAAGCCTCCTGGGTTACAGGAGGTGGAACAGTGGAAGGGATCAGTGTTGTTTGAAGAAATGCTGGGGCATCAAGGCTTCTGGGGAGTTAGGGCTGGCAGGGACCCTGAGCCATAGGCAGGGGAGGTGACACTAAATGGAGTGGTGGGCACCACCCTGTCCTCCCCCTGGTAGGGAACCTGGGCACAGGGGCACACAAGGGTTTTCTAGTGGGCAAAATAGGGTGAGGTGGCAGAATGGGCCCCAGCAGGTAGAGAGTGATCTCAGGGTGAGGACTTGAGGGTGGATGGAAGTGGGGGTGGGGTGGGGACAGTGTTTCTGATGTCCGGGATGGACTAGGCTGGTAGGGTGTGAGTCATAGTGGGCACGATGCCCAGCATGAACGCTGTGCTCCCTGCAATGACCTCTTTATGCTCCTGTGGGGGGTGGGTGGGAGGAGCAGGACTCCTGGGTTCTAGTTGCTGGTGTCCAGTTCTGTCTAATTTGTGGCCCTGGGACCATCTGCCCTTCTCCCAGAATTAGTTGATATTTCTGGATGTCTCTTTCCTGACATGAGGGTGGTGGCCTTTGGAAATAGATCTAGGGCGGGAAAGCTTTAATTAGTGATGTCCCTGTGCCCCCTGAGCCTCTCCCTCTCCATCCCCTTGTCTCTGTGACTGCCTCAGAGAGCAGTTAGGTGGATGTGTGTGAGCTGTACCCCTTCCCAATCTAATCACTTTTCTAGTTCTCATTGCTGGCTCTTTCTCTGTTTCTGTGTCTATCACTTTCCTCCTCTTCAAGATGAGAACAAGATTCAGTGTTGTCCCAGGTCGGAGGGGATGAGAGGAAATGTGTAGGCATAATAGCATGAAGGATTGAAGTAAAACCTAAAGAAGGACTTCCCACAGGATGGCTGCCAGAGCTGGCTGTTGATGGGCACTGCTGTGTCTTCAGGCAGGAGTGTGGTAGCTGTGGCAGGAAGATTACCACACTGACATTCTCAGGAGCCGGTTGGAAGGGATGGGGGAAGAAAGACTGGAGGGAAAGAAAAGAGGGAAGGGAGAGGCTGAGATAAGGGTGGAGCCACCAGTGGTGCTGGGGTGAGGAGGGGACCTGAAAGAAGGCAAGCTCATAGCCCTGGGTTATAGGCAGGCCCCCCCAGGAGGTGGCACCGCTAGTCAGCTGGCAGCTCCAGGCAGGATGTGTGCTGGGGGAGGGGTGGGGGGCGTGCGGGGACCTGTCTCAGTCACTTCTCGTCACTGGGGCAGCTGGTGGCTTAAACCTTAATCCAGGACACCAGCAAAACAATGGGCCCTGCATACAGCCTCAGCTCTGAGCCTGGGTGGAGGGTGTGCAGGGGAGGCCGCCCACACTGGAGAGGAGCAGGGGCTTCTGGAAGGAGCGGGCAGTGGAGGGTCCCCTGAGGCCCTCTTCTCTCCCTGAGCAGTTCCTTGCCAGGGCAGCAGAGATAGGAAATCCAGGGGATTTCAGACCTCAATAGAATTCCCAGAGAATTTTCTTCTCTGGACTCGTCAGACCCCCCTGCCCGCCACAGGGCTATGGGTCTAAGTGGGAGAGTCCAGGCAATCACCATAGGTGGAAGGAGCTGAAGGGCCATCACTGGACCTTCGACCCAAAGCTGGAATCCTAGCTAAGACCGGGACTGGGGATCGTCCAGCTTTTGCTTGGACCCTTGCAAGAACAGGGAACTCACAACCTTATCCAGGTAGTTTTTCGGATGTGTATGTTAGAATGGTCACGCTGGTATCTCAGCATCCTGATATCTCTCACCTGGCTGTGTCCCTGGGGCTGTATGAAGTCAGCCTATTGCCTCTATCATGTTTTTCTTTAATCTTACCACCTCATGCAGAAGTTTCTAGCGTATCTCTGGGCACAGGGCCGGCTCCCTTCCACAAGATGTGTGAACAGGAGGGTGGATAGATACATGAAGAAACTTCTTAGTATCAGTACATTTGCGTGGCAAATTTGAGCTTTTTCTGGCTATTAAACAGGGAAGAAGGGGAGATTTAATATTAGTGCGAGCTCCTCACCCCAGAACTGGGGGCTTCTTCCCTCTGCACCAACCTCCACCTTACTACCCTGTACCAAGGAGGAGTGTGAGGACTGTTGAGGATGGAGATGGAGGAGCTTCTCAGAGGGGTCAGGTTAGGCTGTCTGAGGTGGGGGATTGAAGAGCCCCCGAGGGAGGCCACCTGGCTTTTCACTAGGTGGCCTGCTGTTGACACCCATCTTCTCATCTGCCCTCTGCCTCCCCATGCACACATCTCTCATCTCATCACCCCCCTTTCACCCCTTTCCCACTCTGAGGGAGCCCTCCCTCAGGCATTGTTCATCCACTTCTTTCTCTTGCCCCACAGACCTGTATGTCCACAAACCCTTGTCTTCAGACACCCTTTGCCATGTCATCTTGGGGAATCCTAAGTATTCCAGTGGGTCAGCCAGAGGGCAGTGAAGTGCCCCCCCATCACCCGGTTCCCCACTCAGTTCCGGTGAACCAGCCAGGCCTCTGGGCTGGGCTCCCGAGCCTCAGGAAGTCCCTTCAGTTGCTGATGTCTAGTTTGCTCCCTCGTGGCTCTTAGTCCCCCACATGTCCCCACTGCTGCTCCTGAAAGAGACGTGTCTGGGCCCGTCTGTCTGTGCATGCATGTGTCTGTATGTGACCTGTGTTGCGTACTTGAGGCTGATTGTGTGCGACTGTGTGTGCACATGTCTGTGTCTACGTAAGAGTGTGTGTGTGCACTTTGTGCATGAGTGTGCTTGTCTGGGCCTATGTTTTGTGTGCATGAGTACCTGTGGGTGTGTCTACACATGTGTGTGTCTATTTATGTGCATGTGTAAGATTGTGTAATGGCAGGAATGAGCTCAGATAGCAGCAGTCACCTCCCAGGCAAAACAGTTGTGTGTCCAGTGCCTGGCACATAGTAGGTGCTCAGTGAACATTTGCTGAACTGAACTGAACCAATACCTGACTTGTGACAGTGAGTTATTTCCCTGATGGAAAAAGCTTCATGAAGGGAGGTAAAGAAAGAAGGAAGAAGCTGTTGGGCTGATGATGGTGAGAGAGGACTGAAGGGCTGAGGAGGTCAGGGGCAAAGAAGGATCCATGGAACCCTTTCAGTCCCCTTTGTGTCCTCTGGGCTGCAGGAGGCAGTGTGCAGACCCACTCACCCCTGTCTCCCTGTGTTCCCACAGCTGCCACTGGGCCCGAGAGATGGGTGCTCTCCTGGGCGCCCCCTCCCCTGGCAGGGCCCGAGGACACTGCTGCTACACAAAAGTCTCCAGGATGGCTTTGGCTTCACCCTGCGGCACTTCATTGTGTACCCGCCTGAGTCCGCCGTGCACTGCAGCCTGAAGGTATGCCCAGCACCCGCTGCCCTGGCCCTTCCTGTGGGAGCCTTTGTGGGGAAGGTGATATTGCTTTGGTCTGTCCCCTCCCTCCAAGGTCCTTCTTCTCCTTCTGTGGCCTGGGGAACAGGGTCACAGAGAGGTGCGTGCTGCCCTGGCTGAGTCATTTTCGTCTTCTCAGGAGAAGGGGCAGGGTGGCTGGTTCAGGACAGGGAACCTAGAGGTGGGAGAGCTGGGATGCTCACCTATACCCTAGACTCTTGGTCTCCGGAAGGTGAACAACTTGCTTGGAGAGACGGAGTCCTGCGACCCCTTGTCCACTGTCTGCTTCTGAACTGGGTTTGTTGCCCCCTCCCAGACTCAGCTCTGTGTGCTGGAAAGAGCCCTCATTGGGTTCTAGCCCTGGTACAACTCCTAACTCACTGTAAATCTCTGGGTTCCCTTGCTCCTGCTGTAACCCAAGGGCATTTCTCTAACTCCACCCTCAGGGTCCTTTCAGCCCTCATATAAATGTCAAGTTCTCTGAGTCCAGAAACCAGGGTTGCTCAGCTCAACCAGGGGTGAGGGGAGGGGTCCCTGACAGTGATGCAGGTGTGCAGGAAGACAAGAGGGACCACTAGGCAGGAACCATGGCTCCCCAGGAGGGCCCTGCTCACTTCCCCACCTTTCTCCCAGCAGGAGAGGAGACAGATTTATTTTGGAGGCAATGAACCTGTTTCTCCCCTTCCCCCAGGGCTGGGACCAGCCTGCACAGCTGTTGGGGGACTTTCCCTTGGGGAGCTCTGTCCTACTTGCCAAAGAACCGAGGCATTGAATTTCACGGCCTGTGTCTGTGTGCTTGCATGGCTCTTTGTGGGCACGGGAGCATGCATGCTGTGCCGGTCATGTATACACATGTGTATCTAGATGTGTGCATATTGGTGTCTGTAAATACATATCATGTGTACATAGCTGTGCAATTCTCCTATCCATGTCTGGATCTGAGGGGGCCTTTATAAACTATTTTCACTGGCTGCAGCAATGCTTCTGAGTGTAAGTGGGGGGCTGATGCTGTGTAGGAAAGGCACTGTCCCACTCCTTGATGCCCAAGGACACCAGTCCCCTAGTTTGCTGGAACCTCCAGTCTTTCCTTCCATCCCTCCCCAGAATGCCCCTCCTTCCTGGCCCCTTCTAACTTCTCTCAGGGATCCCTGCTGAGAGGTGATGGAGGCAAGAGCAGCCCGAGTGATCTAGGCTGGGTGGTAGACCTGTCTCCAAGAGACCTGGTTCACATGGGGTGTTGGAAGACCCCAGGGCAGCGTAAGTCAGGGACAGGCTCTAACCCCTTTCTAGAACCTTCCCAGGACAGGGAGCCTGCAGGGAACTCAGCTGTCTTAATGCATCTGTCTGCCTCTGCCACCCGCTCGCTGTGCTGTCGGCTCATATCAGCAGGCACACACCCCACACAGGAAGGTAGTGGCAGAAGGACTCTTCAGCACTGCTCAGTGGCCTTCCTGTTCTGGCTGGCATGACAGAGAGTCCTGGGTTTGAGCCCTGCCTCTGCTATTGAGTCTCTGAGTGGCCTTGGACAAGTCACGCCCTGTCCTCTGAAGATGACAACAAAGGTTTGATCCTGCTCTAAAATGCCACATTCTGCTGGCTAGTCGTGTCTCTTCTCTTTTCTTTCATTTCTATTCTCTCCCCAAATCCAGTGCCCTTACCCTTCACTCACCAGGATGATCTCAGAGACCTCCCTAATGAGTCTTCTTGACTCCATTTTTTTAACCCTGCACTTAGATGCCAGAATCCTCTTCTCGTACTGCTATTTTCACATCTGCTCTCCTACTCAAGAACCTTTACTAGCTCCCTCTTTTCTCTTTCAAACTTGAATGCTTTAGTCTGACTTCTGTGGCTTGCTAGTGTTGACTTTTTTTCTCTTTCAGCTCAGCTGATCCAGTCCTACATATGCTTGTTTATTTCCAACACCAAGTGCCTGCATACTCCACTCCTCTCACCCAGAATGCCTTCTTCCAGGCTTTAAAATCTCCTCCCTCCAAAGGGACGCTAATCAGGCCTTCCCCTTCCATTCTCTAAGAACCGATAGCCACTGTTTGTACTTGTCATGTCTGCTTATCTGTGTCTGTCTGAGTCATCTCTCTGTGTTAGTGTGTTTGGCTTGAGCTCCCCAAGGAAAGGGGTCATGAGTCCCCCACTGAATTGGGGGCTTTCAGATGGCCGAGATCAGCAGGCATGAGAAAAAGCTCATGTCATTGGGGAACAATGCCTGGGACTTCATGTCCCCTTGGACATCCTTCTTGCCCGCTCTGGGTGCTGGGCTAGTTGAAAGAAGATAAAAGGGGAGGCTGTTGGGTGGAGGAGCTTGGAGGGGCCCACCCAGCTGGAGCTGGGCCTCCCGCTGTGCTGCTGAGTGCTGGACTGAGGGCGCCCACACCCATCTCTCTGTCTCCTGCAGGAGGAAGAAAATGGAGGTCGAGGAGGAGGTAAGGATTGGCAAGTGGTGGGCCCCAAGGGCTGGGGCTCATCCTCCAGCTTCTGTTTCTCTCCCTCTCCCCCAAGTCAGCCTGGTTTGCTGTGCCCCCAACCCTCGACTGCTGTTCCTGTCTTCACTCTTCTCTGTGTGGCCACTCTGGACATCTGCTCACTTTCTCTCTATCCTCTCTTTCTTTTCTCACATTTGTCTCCCTCTGGGCCTGTCCCTTCCACCAGAGGTCCCCAACCCCCAGGCTGCTGACGGGTACTGGTCTGTGGCCTGGTACTGGTCTGTGGCCTGTTAGGAACTGGGCCACACAGCAGGAGGTGAGCGGCAGGCAAGGAGCTAAAGAAGCTTCATCTGTATTTGCAGCCGCTCCCCAGTGCTAACATCACCACCTCAGCTCCACCTCAGATCATCAGGCATTAGATTCTTATAGGAGTACTGGTCCTTGGTGCCAGAAAGGTTAGAACTGCTGCATTTTGGGGAGGAGATGGGTTTCTAAGACCTGGCCCCTCCCCTGGAATTACTTATTCCCAGCCTAGATTGAGGCACAAGCAGGGCCTGCAGGGCCTGAGAGTTGCTAGTGGGGTGTAGCTGATCAAGGGCTGTCCTTAGGAATAGAGACACTGGGTTTCTTGTTGGACATAAGGTGGAACCTGAGTTCTTTATCTTTTCAGATGTGAGCCTAGGTCCCTTGGCTGTCACCTTTGCTATCCTAAAGGGCCCCTTGCTGACAACCAGGCTTCCCGAGGTATTTAAGGCAGAGTTCCTTGAACAGGCAGCCTTCCTTCTCTGCCACTTGGGCTTTTGCTGGGAAGCCATCAGAATCAGGACACTGTCTTTCTGAGTCCCCGTCACAGAGGCCTGTGGAGGAGCCAGCTGACCTAGAGTAGGCCCAATTCTCACATGGGGACAAGAGCAGAGGAGTATTGTTGGAGTTTAATGTGATGTTAGAGGTATGGGTGGTGGGTATCTGTGAGCTTTAGGGCCTTTCTGCAGCTCCCTGGGGGCTGTGGATGTCGACATTCTCTGTGTATGGGGGTGGCTCTCCCTGCTGTGTATCATCAGAGCTTGATATGGCCTGTTTTATGGCACGCTTTCCTTGTGTATGTGTATATCTATCTGTCTGTACTAGACAGTGAGCTAAGAAGGGGAAGAACCAGGTCTTCTTGTCGTTTTTGGTCTACTTTCTAGCATAGTACTGGGACACAGGAAGTGTAAGGAGCAACTCTGTGTCCACGTAGGTTTTCATTCTCCCAGGAGTCTGTCCTCCTTGTCTGATTCTGTGCATGCATGTGTTCCTGTGGACATGTGGCTCTGTGTTTGTGTCTGTGAGTGTGATCATTCTCTGAGTGTGTGTCCTCTGTGTGTGTAGCTGTGCATGGGTGTGACCTTCAGCAGCCCCGCCCCCCCAGCTAACCTGGCTGATGCTCACCAGGATCCTCCCCCCGACACCGCCTGGAGCCTATGGATACCATCTTTGTCAAGAATGTGAAGGATGAGGGCCCTGCCCATAGGGCGGGGCTTCGCACAGGTGAGCTGTCCTAGTTACCAGGCTTATAGCACCCTTCTGAGTTTCTTTTCCCTATCCTCTGGGATTCTTGGATCCGGGTGTTGGGGAGGCTCCTGTCTTTCCCTACCCCCCGCCCCATCATCCATACCAGGTACAAGGGTTCTTGGGTAGGGCCATTGATACCCCTTGGTCTGCTCACATGTGGCCCTGCCCCTTGTCCCCAGGAGACCGCCTGGTGAAGGTGAATGGGGAGAGCGTCATTGGGAAGACCTATTCCCAGGTCATAGCTCTGATCCAGAATAGGTGAGCGCCCCCTGCCTCTCTTCTCCCATAATAGATCCTGCCCACTCACAGAGTTTCTGCACACCCCACCCCCTGTCCCTGAGGGTGCCCTGGCGACCAGGATCCCTGTTCTCTCAGACCCCGTTGTCTCAGCCGGGCCTGACCCCCTGCCCTGTATTTGTAGCGATGACACTCTGGAGCTCTCCATCATGCCCAAGGATGAGGACATCCTCCAGCTGGTGAGTCCTGCCCTGCTGTTTGAGGTGGAGGACCCCTGGGGTCTGGGGGCCAGGGTACAGCTTTTCTCCTTGGGCCTCCTTCCTGTGTTGGCCCCTCTGGGAGGTAAAAAAGAGAGTGGAGGGGGTAGCGCCAACCTAGCATTGCCCCATCAAGGATGCCAGGCCCATCCCTGGGCTGGGGCTGGTAGTTGCTTCATTCAGGACTGCTCTGTATTGGGAGAGAGGGAGGCTCCAGGGTATCTGGAAGGAGAGTGGCCCAGCGGGCCCTGCCAGACTGGCATGTTCTTGTCAGCTCTCATGAGACACCTGTTTTCTACACCCCATCCCTGCCTGGCCCAGAGTGAGTGTGTCTCCTGTAGCTGTGCTCACACACACAGCATACCCCATCGCACTCCACTGTTATATGCTCCTGTTCACACAACACACCTCACACCACTCAATATACAAGCAGAACATCCCAGATACACAGCCACCCAACATAACCCTGCAGCACCCCTTCATCTAGCTCACCATACACTGCAGTACATGATACACACATTGCACCCAACACACTGCACCAGGCATGTGCCACCACACACAAACCCTCAGTGCTGCAAACCGGCACTCACTACCACGCAGACCCCCTTAAACATTACAGCGCACTGCAAACATCATAACAGCACACTCCTCAGCATCTCCATTCCCCACAAAACAACACCTATACAGTGTGTCGCAACACACATACTTAGACTTCTCACCACCACCATACAAACGCTCGCTGACATCACAAATGCTCGCTATTGTCACAACATGCCTGCCTACAGACATCATAGTGTGCTTCGGCCTAACACAGGTGTAAGCGCTCACCAGTATCACAGTAGCCAAACCTATGCACTCATGATGTGTAGTGCAAACACCCCTCCCCCCATAGGCACTTCAGCACACCTAGAGCTCAGCACTGGGCCTGCCACACACAGCAGGTACCACAGACATTGCATACAGCATACCCTGCACTCACGTGTGTACCTGTTTATCCCACACACTCCATGCACACATATGCATGCTGTCTATCTCTGTGTCTCCCTTTCCGGCCCAGACCCAGAGCTCAGGGCGGTCCTCTCTACCCAGTGCCCAGTTCCCTGGTCTCATGGGTTTCAACCAGATGCCACCTTGCTTGGCTCCAAGGTCACTGCCCCTCAGGAAAGAGCCGAGGGCCAAGCCCAGGAGGCCCCAAGAGCAGCCGTGTTGGCTTCTGCCCTGGATGTGTTCTCATAATCACTGTAATCACAGTGCCATGCTTGGCACCATGCCCCTCTGGGAACCTCCGCCCCCTGACCTCAATTGTCCCCTTGCCCTTCCTGGGGAGTGGGAGGCAAGGATGGGAGCCCAGAGAGGTAGATGGCTCCCCACAAGGCTCAAAATCCCTGCCCATACACCTCCCCCCTCCCAAGGCTGAGAGGAGGCAAGCTATGGGAGGGGGTGACAAGCAGGACCTAGGGCGTGTCCCCCTAGAGGGGCAAGGGGTGGAGAGGGCAGCAGCCTGGACTTCTGCTACCCACTTGGGTGAGCAGCCCCAGATGTCAGTAGCTGGGGGCCTCCATTGGCCCACCTCATCTGGGGCAGGCCAGAGGGTGGGGCCCAGGCATTCCTGTGGTTGGGAGCCAAGGCTGGAGGCCAATGGGGCTGAGGCAGCTGCTGACGCCACTGTCGACGCTAGGAGGCCCCTCCACACCCATCCTTTCCTCCCTCCTCCTGCTGCCAGCCGAGAAAGCCGGTGGGGGCTGAGAGCAGCCGCAGGGAGGGCAGACTGGGGGCGTGGGGGGTTGGCGGAGGCCAGGACCAGCGCAGCGGTCAGTGGGGCTTAGTGGGGGCGGGGGGGAGGGTGGGGGAGGGGGGCCTGCGGGATGCTGCCGCTACGGCGTTGATGCGGGGAGCTCTCGGGGAGCTCTCCGATCGGGCAG